>OY755041.1:1297500-1897500 GCA_963576565.1 Aspidapion aeneum | reverse complement strand
TGAAAGAACTTCTTAAAACCATCTTTTAACTGCTTTTGGCAGACAATTATTGTAAAACAGTAGGGACTTTTAGTGAAGAGTGCTAGATTATAGGAGGGAATTCCTATATTTGAACTGGATCTTGTATTTCTTCTTACAAAATTTGCAGCTTTATAAATTAACATGTGAGATGCTGTCAAAATATTGTTTTCTTTAAACACTGGTCTGCATGATTCTAAATCTTCACTTTGTCCCCAGAAAAGTACTTGATATTTTATATGACTGTAAGCTAGTGAATAATAGATATATATTAGTTGTTTCTGACAAATAATATTTTTAAGATTGATAATTGCAAAAAAAGTGGAGTTCAGTACAAAATTGCAATGTTTTTCCCACATTAGTTTTTCATCAAGTCCCAAAAAATGCTGGTTTCTAATTTTTCTATTTTCCCACCATTTAGAAATAGCTTGAGTTTAGGAAGTTTAAGTTGGCTGATTCTAGAAGGATTTCTACTGTTTCTGCTGAAGTAGTTACAGTACAGTCATCAGCATAAAAAATTATTTTGATATTTTTGCAGTGCTTTGAAATGTTATTGATCATATCATTTATAAACAAAATGAAGGGTAATGGGGCAAGTATACTACCTTGAGGGACACTGATTCTTTAGATAGCTTATCGCCAACCTTGATAACAATTTTGCAGTTTGATGAAATGTCTCTGAACCATTCGTTTGGTTTACCACGATTTCCCATGTCTCAAATTTTTTTTTATGAGTCAATTTCTAGAAACACAATCAAATGCACAAGTAAGATCTAGGAATATTACTATAGTAAAATTGTTTGCATCCAAGGTGAAACGGGCCGAGTGTGTAATAGCTTCTTCGCTAAGGAGCTATGGAGCTACCACTCAATCGGACACCTACTGTAAACAATAGGGAGCGCGGGAACAACAGAGCGTAATTTCAGCTGACGCAGTGAGGTGGGGGAACGACCCTTAATGGCTATGGAAAGGAGAGAAAAGGAGCTAAAAAAGAGTTATTTTTGAAAAAAATGACTTACCTCGATGGTGTTTTCTGTAAAAGGAAGGGTACCATGGAAATGGAGTAATCCGATGATGATGTCTTCTTTCGGCGTTGTTAACTCTTTTTTAGTTTTATAGGGTTTATGGTTTTAACCGCACTAATATATCTTTAATGCACTGTTATGGTTTTGCGCGCGCGCGGCTTTACGATTTCGAATTTTTGTTTAACTATGGGCCGTAGATTGATGCCACAGGGCGGCTATAATCAACCCTTTTTTTCAGTATGCGTTTGGCAGGCACAAACGATTAAAGCACACTGTGTTTTCGTTGTTTTCCTCTTTCGCTTTTTGACTCCACGAATTTAGGTAGGTAGGCACACTCGTATTTTCAAATGGGTCAGTTTAAAGGAAATAGGAAAACGGAATATCAGGTGTGATAAACGAGCACACATCGAGATTGGTGTGTAATAGAATTGCTCCAGTTTTAATTTTAACATTTTAAAATCAAATAAACAAAAAACATATCTGGTTTTCTTATCCCAAGGTACCGAGTGTTATTTATTTCTAACACCGGGTTGAAATCAAATTTCAAAAAATAAATAAATAAAATAATATAAAAATGTTTTGTAGTTCAAAAACTTAACTAAGGGCGTGGAAACGAACCACAAGGCATCATAAATAAATTGCATTAAATCAGATGCGGCTGTTGTAGTGAGCACAATATAACATTTTTGTAGTAAATTTTGTTGCCTTTAATTTGTGTTTAAAACTTTTTTTTTTCTATAACTTTTCGAAACCAAATTATTTAAAAAAACACTGAATTTGAGCGCCATTTATTCAAGATGGCGGCGCGAGCGGACTTTTCTCGAGGTCGCAAACCTGCTGAAATACTAAGGACCATTAATCTTATAATCGTGCCAAGTTTCAAAGGTTTCGGATCTTTTGCACCAAAACGGCTTTTTTATGATTGGACTCTACTGAAGTGGCAAACAGAAATAGCTACACAGATGCATTAAAAATTGGGTAAATTAACCAGAAGTCCTTGTGGCAAGTCATTGTACTATATTTCTTAACATTTCAGGAAATTATACACAGTTAACCAAAAACTTGAACAAGAAGCAATGTGGCATCTTTATATTCTTTATGAGATGCCCCATAGATTCCAGAAAACCTACCACTGTTACTATAAGAACCCCACACAAGATCATTAGATGATTTAGTAACATTGGAAAAATGGTAAGAATAGTTCAAACCCCAGTTTAACAATTACCAAAACTAAAATACTTGTAAATACATTTAAAAACTTCTAAAAAATTTTGCCCAGGTCACTTTATATTATTGTTTTTTTTTTTTTTTTTTTTATTTGTCAAACACACTGTGTTTATTGTATTACAATCTAGTCAGTAAGACTAATTAGCAATTTTGTTTTAACTTAATTTACTAGAAAAGTTAGATTTAAACTTAGGGTTCACTCAACAGTTCTCCCCGCTTTGTTTAGTCTGTAACTCACAATTGTGTTGTGTTTATAGCATTATTTTGTTTTATGTGTAATTCACTTAGTTTACTAGTTCAAACGGCTTCACTCTTTTTAGTCTTCGAACTAGCATAGTATTGTCTAGAAGCTGAATTGCTTCCACATTCACATGCCGATGGAGTCTATCTTCATGGCTTTTTGCGTACTTTTTTATAGTCTCTGCTACAGTTTCGATTTTTAGATCTCGATGAAGGTCATTATTTCGAACGTACCAAGGTGCATTCACAATGTTTCTTAATACTTTATTTTGAAATCTCTGTACAACTAGAATGTTACTCTCTTTAGCACAACCCCATAGTTGAATACCATATGTCCATACTGGTTTCAATATTTGTCTATAAAGCAGTAACTTATTATGAATTGTTAAATTGGACTTCCTTCCAATTAGCCAGTTCATTTTTCTATACCTTATCTCAAGTTCTTCTTTTTTTTTCTTAACATGTGCTTTCCAGCGCAATTTGGCATCAAGTGTCATACCTAGATATTTTGCCTGATTTGAATATGCTACGGGAATGTTGTTAATTGTAATTTGTATGTGATTTATATTTTTGTTGGTAAAATCAACATGAATTGATTTGGTTTCATTTAATTTTATTCGCCACTTTGTGGTCCAACTGTGAACTTGGGAGACTGAATCCTGAAGTTTTTCTATGCATTTTTCAATAGATTTTTCTACCGTCAATAAACCAGTATCATCGGCAAATGTTGCTAAGTGGCAATTTTCTGGCTTTGGGATATCACAAGTGAATAATAAGTATAGATATGGGCCTAGTACGCTACCCTGGGGCACGCCTGCTTGAATTTCTCTTAAATTTGAGTATGAGTCTTCCTGTTTTACTCTAAAATGTCTATCAGATATGTATGATTCTAAACCGTTTTAGTTTAAAATTAAGGCCTTCATGCATATTATTGTTGGTTTGATAAAAACAGATGTGTCCAACATTTTTATCTTGTGTTTTCAATAAAAAATCCCATATTTTCAAAAATGTCAACAGGTTGAGAAAATTTAATTTGGTCTCATGATAATGGATGGGTATAGGGGTATCAATAATTGGAAAATATACTGGGTGGGCCAAAAAAAAACAATTTTTTTTTTATTATAACTTAAATATATGTTTTTGTCTGCCATCTCAAACTCCAAGATGGCGGACAAAATTAATATATACCCTTCAAAGATGCTCGTTTATTCATGTGTTGCGAACATGTTTTAAGAATTTTTTTAAATCAGTAAAAAAGCTGTATTCTTGCTGGGCACAATAAGGTGCGAATTAGCAAAATCGGTTAATTGGTTTGTTTCAACCATTGTTTTGAATATTATACGATTGCCTTGCCAATCATGTCTGCATTAATTTCCTTATAAATTTATTACTACTCAACCGATTTTGATGAAATAAAAAACATCGTGGTGAGAATTATATGCTTTTTAAAGATCATGATCAAAACTTATCGCCATCTTAAAATTTAAGATGGCGGACAGAATCATACTTGATTCTTCAAAATGACGTGTTTATTCTTATTTTCTGAAAATGTTTTGATTTTTTTTTTAATTTGTAGAACAGCACTACTTTTCCCCCGCACAACGGTTTGTTTGTTTCAGCCATTGTTTTACAGGTTATACTATTGCATTGCCATTCTTGTCTGCATTCATTTCCTTATAAACTCAATTTTACTGAACCGATCTTAGTAAAATAAGAAAAATCGTAGTGAGAATTGATTATTCTTTAAAGATTATTATTAAAATTTGTCGTCATCTTAAAAGTTAAGATGGGCAGAATCATACTTGACCCTTCAAAAAGGCACGTTAATTCTTATTTTTCGAAAATGTTTTAGTTTTTTTTTAAATTTATTGAAAAGCACTACTTTTTTCCCGCTTAACAAGCTACAAAGTAATAATACTCTGCCAATCTATGGGCACCTAAGCTCAGACTAGGTACTATAGTTATAGTGTCCATGTGAGCTAATATAACTAAAAACTGAAATATATTTTGTTGAACTCCAGACTCAATTACCGTTCATTTGATACCACACAAGCCATGTTTTGCCTTAAACTTTAATTTTTCAAATCTACCCCCACCTTTTTTTTAAAGTAAAATGTATTTTATTTAACTCCAGACGCAATTACCTTTCGTTTAATATCACATACGCCATATTTTTACATAAACTCTAATTTTTGAAATATACCCCCACCCTTTTATTTGGCTTGTGTTTGGTGGATTTTGTTAATTTTTAAATGGGACCATCTCGACCCAAAACCCAGCGTAGGTACCAAATTTCATTAAAATCGAGCAAGCGGTTTTTGAGTTATGCGCGTTGGTCGTTACAGACAGACAGACAGACGGCGAAACAAAAAAGTTTCAAAATCATCTGAAACGCAAAGATATATAAAAAAATTTGAAATCGAAGCAACTTTTTTTTTCTCGAAAAAATTAGGATCACTATAGCTCACACTACTATAGTATAGTAGTAGTGTGAGCTAAAATGGGTTAAGTGGTTCTCACAAAATCTGATTTTGTCTTAACCATTGTTTTACAAATTATAAGTTCTTTATAAATTCATTATTACTGAACCGATTTTAGTAAAATAAAATCATCATGCACCATCAGTTTGCACCATGATGTTTTTTATTTCACTAAAATCGGTTCAGTAATAATGAATTTATAAATAAATGAATGCAGACAGGATTGGCAATGCAGTCATATAATTTGTAAAACCAAACAAAATCAGATTTTGTGAGAACCACTACACCGATTTTCTTAGTTTGTACCTCCTTATGCGGGAGAAAAGTAGCGTTTTTTTTATAAATTAAAAAAAAACTAAAACATTTTTGACAAATAAGAATAAACACGTCATTTTGAAGAATCAAGTATGATTCTGTCCGACATTCTAAGATGGCGGTCATAAACTTTCAAGAGCAATCAATTCTTACCTTGATGTTTTTTATTTAATTAAAATCGGTTCAGTAGTAATGAATTTATAAGGAAATAAATGCAGACATGATTGGCAAAGCAATCGTAGAAAATGCAAAACAATGGTTGAAACAAAAATAATTTTTTTAGAACCACTTAACCGATTTTGCTGATTTGTACCTTATTGTGCGTGGCAAGAATGCAGCTTTCCTACCAATTTCAAAAGATGATTAAAACATGTTTGCAACACAAAAATAAGCGAACATCTTTGAAGGGTACATTTTAATTTCGTCCGCCATCTTGGATTTTGAGATGGCGGGCAAAAAAATTAATTCTCTGCCAAGTGCAATTTGTCCAATTAAAATCGATTGTACAGGGTGTCCCAAATTGGGCACTTTTGGGGGGTTCAAGGTACTTCTAGGGAAGACAGAGAAAAACTGACCACGCATTGCGAGGCTCAAATTTCAAGAGAAGACTTATAGTGAAAACCGCATTTTGAAATATCGTCTCGTCTTTGAGCTACGGGGGCTTTTTGAAAAGTCTGCATTTTGGAAGGGGGTCTATAACTTCGTTATTAATGGAAATTTTGATTTAGAGTAAATTGCAGTTTTATAGACTTTGTAACGAGGAATTCACCCGTTAAATTAAATTTTAACTGTCACTTTGAGTTTTTGAGATATGACATAAAGTTGCATTTTTTCTTATGGAATGGAGATAATTAAAGTTTTTTATTTTTGTCTAGTGTGCGTTGAATGACGTCATGCGCCATTGACGTGAAAGCCTTGCGGTCAAATCCTACTTCAATGCTCCTATAGTTTTGTTGTCTTATACCATGCAAATCAAGTTGGCCTTGCGTCTTGGCGCTTTGTCATTGTTTTCAATTGTTTAAACAATTTGATATTACGCTTTGATATGAAATTATTTTGCACAAAAGCATTTTAATTTTATTTTGAAATATGTATCATTTTTTATTACTTTTTATAACTAGGCTTTGAGGGCCGTCAGCTGAATTATAGTTTTTCCAAACCAGCCTTACTATATTTGTGACTGTGTAAAATAATAAAAATACTGGAGTGCCTTTACCTGCCTCAGAAAGAAATCATAACGCACTAGAAATAAGTGAAAAAGCTGAATATCTCCTAAACCGCTCAATCAAACTATGACATATGATACATCATTTTGAAAAGAATTCAATGACGAATTCGAAAATTAATTAAAATATGGCCATTCCATAAGAAAAAATGCAACTTTATGTCATATCTCAAAAACTAAAAGTGACAGTTAAAATATAATTTAGCGGGTAAATTCCTCGTGACAAAGTCTATAAAACTGCAATTTACTCTAAATCAAAATTTCCACTAATAACGAAGTTACAGACCCCCTTCAAAAATGCAGACTTTTCAAAAAGCCCCCGTAGCTCAAAGGCGAGACGATATTTCAAAATGCGGTTTTCACTATAAGTCTTCTCTTGAAATTTGAGCCTCGCAATGCGTGGTCAGTTTTTCTCTGTCTCCCCTAGAAGTACCTTAAACCCCCTAAAAGTGCCCAATTTGGGACACCCTTTCACACATTATTATTATGATATCAGAACACTCGAAAAATTATTTTATGCTTTTTAGTCCATTTTATAAAAGTTTGTTTTCAAAAAGTTTTTTTTTCTAAATTTATTGAAAATTTCAATTGAATATTTCCATAATATCAACAACAAAAATATACCTACAAGTAAATGATATTCGAATTAACGACAGTCCGAGAATTTTGCACTAATTGTATGATTGAATTGAATACAGTTACAGTAATCAAAGTAACGATAGTAACGAATATATAAAATGATTACTTAGTAGCAGTGGCGGCGCGTGGTAAAAAGCTTTCGGAGTGCACACTAAAAAAAAAAAAAAAATTGCGGCGCAGGCGGATATTTAGTTAGATATTAGTTACCTACCCATTATTATTGAAATTATAAATAAATAATAAATGTATCATACCTAGTTTACATATTTTCTCTTCTAATGGCAAAGATGAAAATTTAATTGTTTTTAAATATTGCACGCTAATGCTATCAGAATTAGAAACTTCCGCCATTGTCGTAAATACCAAATCGTTGAAATCAAAACAAACCGCCAGCGCCCGACCGATAATGCCAAATTAGTGGTGTGCAAATACTATCTACTCGATACTTTAATATCTGATACATGGGCGGATTCGAAGAAGCCAAATACTCGTTACTCGAATCCCGAATGGGACCGAAGCCGAAGTGTTACTTTCGTATCAATTGTATCGGCATCGGCCGTATGAGTAACGAGTTTGGAGTACTTATAATCATTTGGACCGATATTTATATATTGGATTTACCGATAATATAATATAAATAATAATAAAATCTAATACTCGAATAGGAAGTATCAGTATCTACTCAACACTTGGAAAAGGAATCGATGCACATCACTATGCCAAATTGTCTAAGTGCACTAATCAAAAGTGCCCTTGAGCTTCTCTAAAATGCAACGCGAACCATTGGTGCGGGTGGCGTCACGGGGGTGCGGGCGGCATCGAGGCTAGTTTTTGCACAGATTTTGTCCTAGGCACTGCAGCAGGAAGGTTCTGATTCTATGTACTGTAAAATTCTATTGGGACATGTCGTCCTCTCTTTCTATATTTCGTTATTAGAATGCGACACAACATCTACGGAGCAAATAAAAGTGAATAATTAGATTCAAACTAACTATATAGCGCATCCGCCAGCACGCACCGCAGGTGGTTTGAACACGAATACAAACACATACATACCGGGTATTAATTTGTAGGTAATATTCCAGTCTTAAGTGAATTCCGTTTGGGTAATTATTAATTAAATTTTAGTATTTTTTTGAGTAAAATTTGGGAGTGCACGTGCACATGTGCACTTATGGAGAAACCGCCACTGCTTAGTAGTCGAGTAACGATTAGTAACGAGTATTCAAAAGTAACGAAAATCAACAGCCCTTCTCTGTTATGAATTACTTTGGTAAAATTTGACCTGGCAACACTGGTTGTTTTGAAACTGTTTCAATATTAATTGAATAAAGTTTTACAGATAACGAAACCAGCAATAAGCGTGCTGCAGCGTCAGGAGTCCTTTAGTGTAACACATCCATTGCAACCCAGTTAAGAGAATATCATCTGGTAGTCAGAACGCAGAATTAGTTCTTCCAGTGGAAACAGAAAAAACCATTTGCATTACATGAACTATTTATATCTGCTATTGGAACATTTACAGGATCAATTAGTTAGTTCAGGTCAAGGCCGTACCTAGCGGGGATCAACGGGGAACCATCCCCCCCGAAATAGTTGATAGTTTGTTAAAAGAGAATCTTAGCAACACAAATAAGACAAATAGTTCCAGAGTTGACATTTTTTTTATTAATATTTTTTAATCACCCCTCCCCCGATTTGTTTTTGCTGGGTATGGCCTTGGTTCATGTTACTAGTTCAAACAAATTATTACGATTTTTCTCTTAAATGCTTAGACATATATTAACGTTGTCGTATAAAATACAAACGAAAATTCCTAAAAATTATATTTAGTCTTAACATATATTTATAAGGCCTATTACTTCTGCATAATTATCACTTCCTATCAATATATAGTGTTTTTTACCAAGCCATTTTGTATATTTTATACATATACCTTAAAGCATAATTACAGGGCGACCCATGTATTCTTATACGCGATGCTTGAAGCCAGGACCCCATTTAATTCTTAACCCAAGTAACATTTCTTTATTTATAGCAGAAGCTAAAAGGTTGCCAGCGCCTTTCCTTGAAACCATTAGTTTCAATGTTTGGTCGCTAGCACGTTCCCATTACCCTTATATACCCCGTAGACCTCCTAAATGGGACTCTCCAATTGGTGGTGGCAACCTATGTATTAAACTCACTATAAAACAATAAGAAATAAACTCCAGCTTCGCCCTCTAGCGGTTCCACCAGTATAGATCCTTTTAGAGCCTAAAGCTATTATACCAGGTTCTTAAAGCAACTCAGAAACGTCCACTACCCTATTATAAAACTAGATTTCTGTTGAATACCATAGTACCCTTAGAGTAAAGAATTTTTCCTATAAAAGCTTAAGTGATATTTTAGATTCACAATAGCTATATAAAATAATTTGGGTCACAAAATTGCCAAAAATGTCAGAGTCCCAAAATTATTTTATCACATAAAAATATACCGAGTTTGTCGTTTTGTTGATGATCAAATTGCCTGCCAGATTTATTTTTCTGATAAAATTGTATCTGAAAAGCTCTCAAAACAAGCGCGCCAGCTCAAGAATGCTTTTTAATAGTTTTTTGATAACAAAATAACCAATATTTAAAATTAAAAAAAAATCATTTACACTATTCACCATTAAAAAAGTCTGTTTGGTTTACATTAATAAAAATTAAAGTAAAATTATTGTTAAAAAACACTGCTAAAACGACTAGATAAATATTTTCTCTTTACAATATTTTTTAAATAAATTTATATACGCCATTATGGTTTTATAGTGGTCACTTGGTTTTATTTGTTACTGTATCGCAACAAGGATTTTTAAGTGCCCTTATGAAACCAACAAAAAAGAACAATGTAAACATAGTCAACATAACCTCACTTAAATTTTTTGTATTTGTTTTTAAAGTTTTTAAAAGCGTATAATTCAACACTTTTAAATGTTTTTTATCGTGCAATTTCGACACAATCCAGAGGGCCAGTGCAATGATATTCGTTGTGCCTGCAGGTTGGCGGGCAACCTCTTATATTGGCCGTCTAAACAGGCCTTATCTAGGCCTGGGTGTCCTACCCAGGAGAACGGAAACTCAACAATTATTAATTATTGGGCTTTAAATAATCAATCTTTCAATAGGTAGGTACCAATCTGTACCTAGGTATATCTATTATGTTTACAAGAAATACCTAAAAAAATAAAACACGAAAGTATTTACTTACTTCTGTTAGAACCCTTAAGGAAACAAGGTTTTATATGGCCGCCTATTTAAATAATATTTAATATACAGCTATGGGTAACTATAAATACAAAAGAATTAAGTTTACCTTTAAGCCTTCCTATAAAACCTTTTTAAAATGCCTAAAAGTAATGGCAAAAACCAAAAGTCTAAAGTTTATATTTACCACTATTAAAAACCTTAAGGAAACTATATGGCCGCCTATCTAATCATATTTACTTTTAAACTACTGGTAACTATAAAAACAAAAGGATATAAGATAACCTTTTAGCTCTATTATAAAACACTTTTGTGACGACCTAAAGTAATGAAAAAAATTAAATGACCAAAGTTTATATTTATTTCTTTTTAAAAACTTTAGGTAAAATGGTTTTATAAGACCGTCTTTATAAATCAGAAATCAATAAAACCAAAAGTATCTAAAAGGAACAGAAGGAATATCAGTTTTATTATATTCCTTTATGAATCACTTTTTGGTTGTATAACACCCCTCTAGGTAATTGGCAATATACATTACCTTTATGTAGCCAAATTGATCCTAAAACCCATAACAGCACCCTCTAAATAACCTAGGAACCAAATTAATAAAACCTTGAGTGATAATAATGTTACTTGGGTAATGTTCCTTTTTTGAATTGAACGTATTTCAGTAACTGCAGTTGCGTCAGTTTTGGTGGTTTTGAAACATACTCCGTTACGTCACTACGTTATTTGGCAATTGTCAATAATTTAGGGTTATGTCTTTTATTTTTTGCTAAAATTAATTGGGCAAATTCATTATGGACACCATGTTTAATGGCATGTATAAACTACTCTTAACTCTATTGACAAAGTATAAAGAAAAATACAAGTGCTTACCTTAAATTTAATTTTTCCACAAACCGCACATGTTTTCCGTGAATTATTTCCCATTTTTCACAGAAAAAAACATAATTTTACACGACAAATGCAAAACACCACAAAATGTAAATAAACAACAAATATGGCGTCCACCCACATAGCAGCTGTGTGTCTACGTGACCAAACACGCATGCGCACTTGAAAATTCGTGTCTGCGAATTTAAAGGATCAGGCACACCTCTTATGGGATTTCTGTAATCCGTCAAACTGCACGAAATTTTGGTATGTTGTAGACTGAACCTTTCTTATCAAAAGTTCTCATGGGCCCAACTCAAATTAATGATCAGTTTTTGAAATACAGGGTGTTTAAAGTGATACTGTCCAAGAAGCATAATAGCTCTTTAGAAGGGTTTTCCAAACATAAACGGAATGTTTCTATTACATATATTCACTATTTTTAATCTGTTCCTTTAAAATATTATCTATAGGGTGTTTATGTAAATATTAGTCGAAAGTTTTAATGAGAAACAAGCTTTAGTATGTTCTAGATTAACCTTGCTCATCAGAAGTTCTCATGGGCCCCACTTAAATTAATGACCAGTTTTTGAAATACAGGGTGTTGAAAGTAATAATGTCCAAGAAGCCTAATGGCTCTTTAGACAGGTGTCCCAAACATAAACGCAATGTTACTTTACATATATTTACGATTTATTTATTATTTTTAATCTGTACCTTTAAAACATTATCTAAAGGGTGTTTAATTAAATATTAGTGTTTTAATGAGAAACAAGCTTAAGTATGTTGTAGATTAAACCTTGCTCATCACAAGTTCTCATAGGCCCAACCTAAATTAATTTCCAGTTTTTGAAATACAGAGTGTTAAAAATGATAATGCTCAAAAAGATGGGTTTTCATATAATCAGTAATCATATTATATCATATCATTCTATTACATATAGAGCATTCATTTTTTAATGCATTTTGACTTATTAAGTATCAGGGTGTTTCGGCAAATATAATTTTTTAAATACTATTAAAAAATATCTAAGCGTTTTGTACATCTGTGCTGTGCCCTGTAAAAAGCTATAATGCTTGTTTCTCATAAAAAAGTTTGACTAATATTTATCTAAACACCCTGTAGATAATATTTTAAAGGTACAGATTGAAAATAATAAATAAATCGTAGATATATATAATAGTAACATTGTGTAAGTGTTTGGAAAACCCGTCTAAAGAGATATAGTGTTTCTGGAACATTATCACTTTCAACACCCTGTATTTTAAAAACTAGTTATGAATTTAAGTTGGGCCCATAAGAACTTTTAATACGAAAGGTTCAATCTAAAACACACTATCGCTTGTTTCTCATTAATACTTTCGACTAATATTTACTTAAACACCCTGTAGATAATGTTTTAAGGGTACAGATTAAAAATACTCTGCCAATATATGGGCCCCCAAGCTTACACTAGGTACTATAGTTATAGTGTACGTGTAAGCTAATATAACTAAAAACTGAAATATATTTTATTTAACTCCACACTAAATTACCTTTTGTTTGATACCACACAAGCCATGTTTTGACTTAAACTCAAATTTTTGAAATCCACCCCCACCCTTAAAAAAACAAAAACTAAAATGTATTTTGTTAAACTCCGGACTCAATTACCTTTCGTTTGATATCACACACGCCATATTTTCACTTAAACTCTAATTTTTGAAATATACCCCCACCCTTTTTTTTAAATAAATGAAAATGTATTTTGTTTAACTCCAGACTCAATTACCTTTCGTTTGATATTACACACGCCATATTTTCATATAAACTCTAATTTTTGAAATCTATCCCCACCCTTTTATTTGGTTTATGTTCGGTGGATTTTGTTCATTTTGAAATGGGACCATCTCGACCCAAGACCCAGCATAGGTACCAAATTTCATTGAAATCGGCCAAGCGGTTTTTGAGTTATGCGCGTTGGTCGTTACAGACAGACAGACAGACAGACAGACGGCGCAACAAAAAAGTTTCAAAATCATCTGAAATGCAAAGATATATAAAAATTTTTGAAATCGGAGCAACTTTTTTTTTCTCTAAAAAATTAGGATCACCAAAGCTCACACTACTATAGTAGTATGTGTGAGCTAATAATAAATAAATCGTAAATATATGTAATACTAACATTGCGTTTATGTTTGGAAAACCCGTCTAAAGAGCCATTATGCTTCTTGGACATTATCACTTTCAACACCCTGTATTTCAAAAACTGGTCATTAATTTGAGTTGGGCCCATGAGAACTTTTGATAAGAAAGGTTTAGTCTACAACATACCAAAATTTCGCGAAGTTTGACGGAGTACAGAAATCCCATAAGAGGTGTGCCTGATCCTTTGCCATTGTTTCCAGAGCATGCTATGATTGCTTCACTTTCCGATTTTTTAAACCAGTATTTGTGCTCTAACGTATTTGATTTTATACCACTCCAACCAAATTGTTCAATGTAAGCAAACCTATAAATGTACAGCGTGTCCCATTTTCGATGGGATTAAATGGGAAACTCGGTTATTAGTAAAAATATCAATTTTCTGATTGCAGCTTACCGTGCTGCTTTTTTGAGCCCTTAAAAATTGTGTAATCAGATTTTTGCTATACCTCGTAGTTTCGCTAATATAGGGAAATTTTGGAAAAATTGCTTTTTTAATAATCCCTTATATCTCGCTCATTTTGCAAGATATTTTTATTCTATAAAAACCTTTTTGTGGCAACTTTTTTAGAAGAAAATAATGACGTTGTCAATTTTTAAAAATATTGTTTAATTTTTGAGATATGATATTTATCATAAAAATATTAAATACGGACCTGGATTTTTTTAATCACTATTTTGATTGGTTACATGATATTATTATCTTAAAATGATAAAAATGTAGTATTTTTTTGTTTTAAGGTTAAAAAACAATATTTAATATTTTGAAAAAAATTTTTGTCTGAACCTGGAAATTTCCAACCTAAATAAGAATGATTCTACCAAAAGTGGGCTATATGGATATCATTTTTGGTAATTGCCTTTAAATAACAGTACAGCACAGTAAATAATTTTGTTTTGTTAAATTTATGTAACTAATTAGGTGTAATCTAAGAAACATTTATTTTCCCGAATTTTAGGAATTATTGCATAAAAATTCCAGAGGGATGAGTACCAGAGGAATGAGTTTTTTAAATGGTTTTCCAATTTAAATCAAAATCTATTTAGACTACTTAACTTAAGTTTTATATAAACAAAGTTCCTATACTTATAATTTTAAAACAATCAACAAAAAAATTATACTATTGATATCAGTCGAATATTTACTTACCAGAGGAATGATAGTTGAAAATAAAAAGATCTATAACTTAAACCAAACTAAAGTTGACATTATCTGTCACAACTTGTCACCCTCACAAGTAAATTAGTTATCCAGGGCCGTCTCTTTCTCTAGAAATTAACCGGTGGTATTCACAAATATTGTGTTATTAAAAATGGAGCACGTTTAACATTGTAAAATTTTCCGGAGAAGATGTAAATTCAGATTTTCAAAAATATGACTGCAAACTTAAGTTTTATACATTTTTTGATAAATAGTTAAGACTTGGTTAAATATTATTTATTAGGATATTTTTTTCAATCTGAGTTTTTAATATTTGGCTTGGGACTACACCAGAGAAATGAGGTATTTGCTTTGTAATAAAAAAAATTATAAACTTGCAATTTTTTTATACATTAAACTCAAATGCTCCATAAAGAAAACATTTCGTTTTAAATCTTATAACTAAAACTATGCTTCATTTGCAGTCTGTGTTTGAAAAATATGCATTCCCACTCCACAGCACCATTTTTGTAGAATCATCCATATAAATTAAAAATTGCTAATTGTTCGATTTTTAGTTTAACTGTTTTGATACTTGGCAAATTAAAATAATTTTTTGTTAATTTAAAGATTTCTTTGAAACAAAGTCTACAAAAAATACAAAAAAATAACGAAAAAAAAAATATAGCTAATTTTTCTTTAATGATATAAATGTTCAAACTGATTGCCAATATGTGTGACATTGTTAACGCATTTTACATAAAAATATTTCTGCCGTTTAAATATTGGGATTTTGTTGCTTGAATAAAGCAGTCAACAAATCACATTTTTCATAATCTGGATATGTTCGATTTCTAGCCATTTTAGAATAATTTTGAGTGAGTTATTTACAAAAATGACAAGTAAAATGACAATGTCAATTCAACGCTTTTGTTTTTCCATGATGAAGTAAATTTCATGAGTTGCTGTGCTACCATCAAAAAATTACTATGATAAGTTTTTAACGTTATTTACTTTATTTATAAACACTTTAATTAGCGTTTTGAAACAGATACACTAAACATCGTTCAACTAGCGTGTCTTGCAATTTTTAATTTATATTTACGTTGGAAATTTCCAGGTTCGGTCTAAAATTTTTTGAAAACTATTAAATATTATTTTTTTTAACCTTAAATCAAAAAAATATCAAAGTTTTATCATTTTAAGATAATAATAGCATGCAATCAATAAAAATGGTAACAAAAAAAATCCAGGTCCGTATTTAATTTTTTTATGATAAATACCATATCTCCACAACTAAACAATATTTAAAAAAATTGACAACGTCATTATTTTGGTTTGGGTACGGGGTAGACCTCGTCAGATGTCTATCAGGGGAAATGAATCGACCCCTGCCCTCCGTAGATTCCAGGTACTCTCTGACCCGGAGAGTTAGCACCTGTTTAGGGTCCCATTCCCAGGGTTACGGGAGAAGACCACATCGGTATGAAAGGCGGAGAGGATGGACCTCGGTACGGTGATCATAGCGCAGGTGGCAACCCTTTCTTTTAGGGATAGTATAAAAGAAGAAGATGCTGCCTTGTAGTACCGGCGTTGGAATCGTCAAAGGCTAGGGGAAGAAAACCTCGATCAAAAATCACCTGGTCCTCCAGGTTGGGGGTTGGGGCATTAGACTAACTCTCTGATACCCGGAAAAAACGTACACTGTTAAAAAACCCAATCAAACGCCTCGGAAAGAAATGAAAAACCTAAGACGAACCAAGCAAAGAAACAGGAATATGATTTTTGGTACATGGAACGTACAAGGAATGAGTCGAAAAGTGAATGAAATAGTCCATGAGTGCAGCAGAATGAAGGTTGACCTTGCTGTACTAACAGAAACGAAGAAGAAAGGAAAAGGATCTGAAAACCTAGGACAGTATGACCATTTCTATAGCGGAGTGGCAAAAGAAAAACATGCTCAACAAGGAGTATCTATTTTGGTCAACAAAAGATTTAGAAAATATATCACCAACTGGGAAGCAGTAAATGAACGGCTAATAAGAATGAATATAACAATAAAAGGAATGAGACTTACGATTTTTGGAATCTATGCGTATAATGACGATGCAAATGTAGCCGTGAAAGACAATTTTTTTGAAGAAATCCACAATGAAATATCAGCAGTAAGTACATCTAGAGAAATTGTAATATTGGGAGATTTAAATAGTAGAACAGGTAACAGAGTAAATGATCTGACAGTTGGCCAATATGGAGAAGATGTTGTTAATGACAATGGAAACCGGCTTATCACAGTATGTGAGCAATTAGACCTAAAAATCCAAAACGGTTTTTTCCAACATAAGAAAATACACAAATATACCTGGACCAAACCCTCACAAAACCTGAAATCCGTCATTGATTATCTTATCACTAAACAAAAGACAAAACTAAAAATTCAAGATGTCAGAACAAAGCGTGGATCAACATGCGGAAGTGATCACTATTTTCTGGAGACCAAAATTCTCTTTCCTTATCAAGGCCGAAGCCTCCATCAACAAAATCTTGATGATACAGTGAATGAGGAAATTGATCACTGTCAATATAATCTACTAAGCCTAGAACATGACAGCGTAAAAAACTTATACAAAAAGAGACTGAACGAAAAACTTAATTCAAGTTCAGGTGAAACCCCAGATGAGGAATACGAATGTATCACATTAAGCATCCATCAAGCTGCAAAAGAAGCACTAGGATTAGTGGAAGAAACTCCTAAAAGAACAAAACCATACTGGTGGGATGCTGAGATTGAAAGTGAAATAGAGGAAAAAAGGAAATTATATCACACGTACTTATCCCAAAAGACAGATAGAAGCAGAGAAGAATACAAAATCGCGCAATCAAAGGTGAGAAGAATGATCAGTGATAAGAAGAATCAATCATGGATGCAAAAGTGCCAGAAAATAGATTCTTACTTAGGAGGTAGGAGAAGTACCGAAAGCTGGAAAACTATAAGATCGATCAAAAAAGAAACATGCAGAGATATTATTTCACCAATACCAGACAAAGAATGGGATGAGCATTTTAAAAAACTTTTAACTGAAGATAGAGCAGAATTCAAGGAAGACGAAAGAGACAATATCATTAGAACGATGGGATCTCCAGTACCCCTCACAATATCTGAGGTCAAAAACGTGTGCAAAACCTTAAAAAGCGGTAAATCTGCCGGACCCGGAAATATCCCAGCTGAACTTATTAAATATGGCACTGAAGAATTGTTTTGTAGATTACGGAATCTTTTCCAAAGATATTTAAATGGAGCTGTAGTACCAACTGAGTGGAAAACGTCATATATATCCACAATACACAAAAAAGGAAGGAAAGATATATGTGACAATTATAGAGGTATATCTGTAACTAGTACGCTAAGCAGAATATATGGCAAAATAATAAGAAATAAAGTGGAGAGCGAATATAAAGATATGGAGGCAGAAGAACAAGCTGGTTTCAGGGCGGGTAGATCGACTTCAGATCATCTCTTTTGTATAACCCAAGTTATTGAAAAGAAAATGGCATACGGACAAGAGCTCCATCTGCTTTACGTAGATTTGCAGAAGGCATATGATAGTATACCACTAAATCTACTTTGGAAAGCGTTGGAAAAGACAAACATAAGCGTACAACTAATTAAGGCCATCAAAGAGTTATACCGCAATAGTAAGGCAAAAGTTAAAATAAAAGCAAAACTAACCAAAGGCTTTCAAGTAAATAAAGGTCTTAAACAAGGTTGCTGTATCTCGCCTACGCTCTTCAAGATATATTTGGAACAGGTCCTTAAAGTCTGGAAGAGAAAATGCCAAAACATGGGAATTCCGTTGAATGAAACCACCTTGTATACTTTATGTTTCGCCGATGATCAGATAGTGGTGGCTCAGGATTATGACGACCTCGAATATATGACACGAAAACTAATAGAAGAGTACAATAAGTGGGGACTAGAGGTTAATATCAATAAGACAGAGTATATGTGTATTGGTGGAACGAAACAGGATCTAATCTTAAATACTGGGCAGCGAATTCAGTCCTGTGATGAGTATAAATACTTGGGTCTAAAAATTACAGCTGACGGAACACTAGACAAAGCTATAAAAGATAGAAACGTACAAGGAAGAAAAGCAATAACTTTATTAAATGGAATAATTTGGGACCAAAGTATATCAAAACATAACAAAAAGCTTATATATAACACCATTGTAAAAAGTATTATTACATACGGCTCAGAAGTATGGCCAATCAAAGATAGAACAGAAAAAATGCTTTCCGCTACGGAGATGGACTATTGGAGAAGAGCAGCAGGGAAATCAAAAAGAGAAAGAGTTACCAATCAAAGAATAAGAGAAATTATGACAGTGGGTGAACATACTCTAGTGGATGATATAAGAACAAAACAACTGGTGTGGTACGGACATGTACAAAGAATGGATGATGGAAGACTACCTAAACAAATATTACAATGGAAACCAACTGGCCGAAGAAAACGAGGAAGACCAAGGAGAAGCTGGAGAGAAGGAATAGATAGTGAAATAAGAATAAGAGGCCTAGATGATGAATTATGGGCAAACAGAAACGAGTGGAGATTGGGTATCGGAAGACGTAGAACGTTGTGAAACCGATAAATATATATATATTATTTTGGTCTAAAAAAGTTGCCATAAAAAGGTTTTTACAGCGAGATACAAGGAATTATTAAAAATGCAATTTTTTCAAAAACTCCCTGTATTAGCGAAACCACGCGGTATAGCAAAAATCTGACCACACCATTTTTAAAGGCTTAAAAAAAGAGCACGGTAAGGTGCAATCAGAAAATTTATTAATTTACCGAGTTTCCCATTTAATCCCATCGAAAATGGGACACGCTGTTCATTGGTGCTAATTAAATAATAAGTTCCCTAATTTTTGCCAAAGTGCCAGAAAACAAGGTAAATCAAAAAGAATAAAAAAATAGGTGAAACCTATTTTTCATTCTACGACAGCGAACCAAGGAAACTAAGTCCATGGCGGGACGAAAACGTCCACAGGTCTATGAGGAAGAAAGACATTACGTCACAGTTCAACCAAACCATGCTATCACCGTCTCCACGGTGTCGCACAAAGGGGCCAATCGGGTGTAAAAGTGGAAGAAACTAAAAAAACACAAATAGACATATACAATATCTGGAACTCAAATTATGTAGCAAACTCGTGGGCGCTGAAAATGCAACAGAGTATTTTCACTTGTTTTTTAGTATGACGTGAGTTTGACACTTTAAAAAGCGTCTGTTTAATTTTTATGATAATTACATACAAATTATTGAATAATTATGTATTACTTTCTCTAATTATATGAAGTGTTATATTTAAAACATAAATTTTTTTTTACGATGGAGACATCCAGCACATGTAATTTAACCAAAAAACACTAAATACCAATATATATAGGTTGTCATAGAGTAATCATATTTTTTAAACTAATAAGTCAATTATTATTAGAATTTACCTTAAAGAAATATAAAAAATAATTTAGTGTGTGATAAATTTTTGTTAAGCAAAACTATTGTCACTTTTTTGTTAATTGACTGTTTCTTAACAAAATGAAAAAAAAATGGCTGCGCTTTCTTGCGCCTTTTTGAGATTTTTAATATTAAAAATAAAGTGCCTACATACGACCCAAGTAAAAGAAATTAAACTAATAGGTATATAAAACTTGTTTGTTTATTAACGAATTTTTATTAAATAAAAAGTGTTTAATTGACTAAAAATTTGATTGATAGTTTTTTAACATAAATTTGAATAACTCATTAAATTTAAAGATGGCGGACGCGTAAAAATTAGGAAAAGCTTCGTTCGAAAAAATGTTAAAATAAAGGATTTTAATCAAATTGATATAAACAACTTTTTAGGCCTGTAAAAAGCCAAGTGAATTATGGTAGCGGTTACAGTTACTTTAGTTAAAAGGAGTAAGGGGAAGGGCAAATCTTCAAAAATCAAATTTTGAACCAAAACTTTTACAAACTTGCCGTTTTCGTATTTTTAACTTAGGAAAGGTGCCCGAAAATTTTTCAAAAATATCATTTTCACAGATCTTTGTTTTGGAAAGGGTTAAGTGGATTATCAAAGGACCACGCACTAGTTTACACAGGCCTTATGGGGAATTTTTGTCTCGGTTGAACTGGCTATAATTTTAGTATGTTATAGTGGGGTATATAACAAAACAAAATGTAAGTAAAGTTAAGTTTTTCTATGTACAGTTTTTGAGATATAAACGGTCAAAATTTGTGAAATGGTCGTTTTTTTGTATGTTTTAATAATATTAACTCTTACATCTTGACCGATAAAAATTAATTTACCATAAAAATGGCTTAGTAAACGCCTAAAGACAAAGTCACTTGTAATGCATGCATATGTCCTATTGAGGACACTCTGTACAATATAGTATTTTTAGGTGACTCCTCTTCCTATTTCAAAATTGACGTGTTCATGATTTTATCTCCAAGTTTTAAAAAAAAAGGTGATTCCAGACTTTTGGGACATACTGTTGGGTGTTTAAATAATTATTTCCGACATTAGATCCATTTGGCCCCTCTGTGAGACGTCACGACGATATTGCTAAGTTATAAAAATAACACATTTTTGGGGTTATCTCAACATTTTTTTCGTCGAAAACAATACCTTCTTTAGCCATTGCTGCGCGGGTTAGGAATGTAAAAATAAAAGTTTATTTTATCACAGATATTCTATTTTTTTATTAATATATATTTTTAATTACATAGTTATAAATATATCCGATTTGATCAGGCAGCTTTCTGATAACTGCTTTGTTTATTTTTAACAGAAATAATAAAAAAGAAGACGCTTTGACCATAGACAATAATCACGCCTGCTCAAAGTAACAAGTTTTCCAACAATTTTAATATATTTTTTTTTAGGGTTCTTGCAAGGTTGTTCCTTAACAAAAGAAAGGGGAATATACGGCTAGACGCAGCATTCAATTCTGTTCAAAGTCGCCACCCTGTCTATATTAGGGACCTTTTGCATGCACTCCTTGAGCTAACTTTATCCTTTATAAATTTTTATTTTTTATTTTTTTTTATTTGTCAAACACACTGTGTTTTTTTTATTACAATCTAGTCAGTAAGACTAATTAGCAATTTTGTTTTAACTTAATTTACTAGAAAAGTCAGATTTAAACTTAGGGTTCACTCAACAGTTCTCCCCGCTTTGTTTAGTCTGTAACTCACAATTGTGTTGTGTTTATAGCATTATTTTGTTTTATGTGTAATTCACTTAGTTTACTAGCTCAAACGGCTTCACTCTTTTTAGTCGTCGAACTAGCATAGTATTGTCTAGAAGCTGAATTGCTTCCACATTCACATGCCGATGGAGTCTATCTTCATGGCTTTTTGCGTACTTTTTTATAGTCTCTGCTACAGTTTCGATTTTTAGATCTCGATGAAGGTCACTATTTCGAACGTACCAAGGTGCATTCACAATGTTTCTTAATACTTTATTTTGAAATCTCTGTACAACTCCTCCTTTATAAATGCGGCATTAAATGACATATATCACGTGATATTTGGAAGTTCAATTTTGACCTTTTGCAGACACAATTTTTATTTGAGTTATTTTTGTTATCTTTTATTTATCTGTCAAAAGCCTATTTTACTGACTAAGATTTTACTAACCAACGAATTTTCGAATTTTTCGCTGTATGGTTGCCTTGTTTGTTGTAAAAACAAATAGGTACTAACTAAAAGTCTAAGCTGTCACCCCAGCTACAGTGACCTATCACTCAGCTATGACCAAGTTTTATCCCAAAAACCACCTTCGCCTAGCTTCTACCCTACCAACTACCACCTTCCCCTAGCTTCTACTACCAAAAAACCAACTACTACCAGCTTTCCCTTGCTTCTAAGATCAAATAAATTGGTAAAAATATTTTTTTAAGTCACAAGCTTTTATAAAATGCACTAAAAATTAAAAAATAATTTTCTAACATTCTAATATTATCATAATAATAAAAGCGATGGCCGACTGATGGAAATGTTGACGATGTTAGCACGATAAAATATCCGTATCAAAGAAATATCACTATTTGCAAGAATCAATCTAGCAGAAAAATGCAGAGGTACCAAACCCACCCAACCCGACCTAAGATACCCCAGCATTTCTCTGACATAGGTATGGCAATGGCATAACATTGCGGCACATCAAACATATCTTTGATGACCTGCTATGTTGAATATTCTTTAGTGTTTAGATCACAACTTTAGATTAACTTATGCTTTGATTTGCGGCCATCGCTTTTATTATTAAGATAATATTAGAATGTTAGAAAATTATTTTTTAATTTGTAGTGCATTTTATAAAAGCTTGTGACTTAAAAAAAATTTTTACCAATTTATTTTCTACTTTTTAGTCTCAGCTATCTACTCTATTAAATGAAAATATTTGTTCAATAACAGAACAGAAAAGTTAATTCTAGATTATAATAAAATCGCTGATCGTGAGTTGTTTGGAAACTCATTTTTGTATTGGGGGAATGAGAGGGTGGGGGTAGAGGTAGAAATATATTTTTTGTTTGGGCTGTATTGCCATCGCACCTTTATGCATATACCAAATTTTATAAAGTCATTTGATGTTAAGTGTGTCATTTTTTATGGAAGGGAGTGGGGGGTAGGGGTGGGAGGACATTTTTCATTATTGTTATATTGTCATTGGACCACTACATGTATACCAAATTCCATCCAAATCGGATAATGGGAAGTGTGTCAAAAACGCATTTTTCTATAGATGGGGGTGGGGGTAGGAGTGGTAGGATTTTTTTTTTCAATGTTGTATTGTCATCGGACCACTATATGTACACCAAATTTCATCCAAATCGGATAATGGGAAGGGTGTCAAAAACGCATTTTCTTTGGAAAGGAGTGGGGGCAGGGGTGGGAGGATATTTTTTTCTTAATATTGTATTGTCATCGGATCACTATATGTATACCAAATTTCATCCAAATCGGATAACGGGATGTGTGTCAAAAACAAATTTTTCTATGGAAGGGGGTGAAGGTAGGGGTGGAGGATATTTTTTTCTTATTGTTGTATTATCATCGGACCACTATGTGTATAACAAATTTTATCCAAATCGGATAACGGAAAGTGTGTCAAAAACACTTTTTTCTATAGAAGGGGTGGGGGTAGGGGTGGGAGGATATTTTTTTCTTAATGTTGTATTGTCATGGAACCACTATGTGTGTACCAAATTTCATCCAAATCGGATAATGGGAAGTGTGTCAAAAACGCTTCACAAGATTTGATAGTTAGATAGTTAGTTAGACAAAACATCTGAAGTTAAATAAAAGCTTGTAAAAACCAATTGTGTTGTGTTGGTTTGTGATGGTAGAAGCTAGGGGAAGATAGTAATAGTTGGTTTTTTGCTGATAGAAGCAAGGGCAAGGTGGTGGTGATGGAAGAAGCTATGGAGGTTTTTTAGTTGGTTTTTTGGTGGTAGAAGGTGAAAGAAGCTACGGGAAGGTGGTAGTAGGAAGTTTTTTGATGGTGGAAGTTAGGGTAAGCTGGTATGGATTTTTTGATAATAGGAGCTATTTGGTTTTTTTGTTGCTAGAAGGCAGGTGAACGTGCTAGTAGTTGGTTCTTTTGACTGAAGCTAATCAAAGGTGTTTTTTAGTGAAAAAAATTATTTTGGAGTTTAAACTGATCTGTACCTAAGTGATAGATAGATAGGTAACTGTTTGGGAGTGTTAGCAGCTTTGATTTATTAGGTAGGATTTGTTTCGAGTTCAAACAATTCACTTCAACATCGAAAAGTATAAAAAAGTCGTTGGTCAGTAAAATTCTACTGCTCAACTATATTATACACAGCGAATGAAAATATTATAGATAAACTTCTAATATTACAGAATAGAGCAATGAGGATAATTCTCAAAGCAGATAAATACACAAAAATTACACTAATGTTAAAAAAATTAAATAAAAATATCATTTTCTATAATGTTTGTATATTTATTTACAAAATTCAAAACAATCTACTACCAGAACAACTAACAGATTTTTTCCTCCAAAATTCAAATTTCCATTCACATTATACAAGATACAAAGACGATTTTCATTTAAATAATTCCCAAAAATTAATTGTCCAAAAATCAATTTTGTGTAAAGGTTTGTCAGAATTCAATAAATTAAAAAACTCAATAAAAAATGAAAAGAAATTAAACACATTTAAAAAAATATTTATTTTCAATGCAGTTTGTTTGATTATAGTATTATTCATTTGGATGTAGGTAGAATAAATTGTTTTATAGTTGAAAATATTACTTAGCCTATAAATATTTATATTAGATTTTAGTTTAATTTACTTTACTACTATTAAAATTGTAGCATATTCTTGCTAAATAAAGTTTGAAAGTTAAAAAAACACAAGTAAGGTCCAACATTATCCTTTAGTAAGAGATAAAGTTCGAACCAGGGAACTGCGCATGCCTCAAATAAAGGATAAGTGAAAAATGGGACATGCAAAAGATCCCTATTTTCTTTTGCGGATGTTTGAGAAATGTTCAACTTTTTTGCAGCTCAAAATTCGCCTAATCAAAAGGATCTCAAATTAATAAGCCATTAAATTTGTTTATCATTATTTCAGTTAAAATTACAATTGTACAAACTAAATATGCCGCACACAGGAACATTTTAGAGAATAGCCGGGCACAATTATTTTTGAGTCTTCTAGACTTCTTTGATTTAAAATAGTGAAATATTTTTCTTTGTGTCAATACTTAGACAGGGTGTAAATGTTTCTTTTAAAAGTTTATATAACATGAGGGTCAAAACTCAACTGATTTTTTTATGAAAAATTTGACGTATCCCACCATAATTTTTTAGCAGGAATATTCTTCAATAGATCTAAAAAAGTTCCATGAGTCTTGGTCTAAAAGTTTAAAAAATTATTTGAAAAAAAAATACAAGTTTTCTTGAAAGTTAACGAATTTAAAAATAAACGGCATTAGCGTATCATTTTGACCCACACGAAAACTTGATGTTTAACTTTGTCTACACACCTGCTTGTGCCAAACTTTTGAGTGCAGTCGCTTGGCACCTCACTGTCTCCTCTTAGTCTGAAGGTAGTTCAAAGATAGAGCGTGCGTGAACGGACCGGGCGCGGACGATGATCACAATTTAACGAAATGAATTAAAAAAAACAAAATGTATTCTACAAATTGTGAAACAGATCGATGGAGTATCAATGGGTAGCCCTTTATCGCCAGTGATTGTGAACTTTTTCATGGAGAAACTAGAAGAGAAAGCGTTGGATAACGCCCCTCATAAACCCAAAGTCTGGTTTCGATATGTAGATGACACTTTTGTCGTGTGGCCTTATGGTAGAGACAGCCTTAATAAATTTCTCAACCACATTAACAGCATACACCACACACAATTTACAATGGAAACAGAGAACAACAGAGAATTGGCATTCCTTGACGTACTAGTAACGAGGAAAGAGGGACGACTAGGACATACCGTATACAGAAAACCTACTCACACAGACCGCTACCTAAACAACACATCTAACCACCAACCGTGCCAAAGAAAAGGGGTAATAAGAACATTGGTAGAGAGGGCGAAAAGAATCTGCGAACCAGAACATCTAGACAAAGAATTAAATCATCTTAAAAACGCCCTCGTAGCAAATGGATA
Source organism: Aspidapion aeneum (assembly GCA_963576565.1). NCBI lineage: Eukaryota > Metazoa > Arthropoda > Insecta > Coleoptera > Brentidae > Aspidapion > Aspidapion aeneum. The sequence goes on along the minus strand of OY755041.1, from coordinate 1,871,181 downwards.
CACTCAAAGCGACATAGATAAATGTATACGACCAATGCCGAGCACTAGAAGTAATAGTAGCGGTAGACTGAGCAGCCGCGAAGTTACTTCAAGAGCCTTTCTGCCCTACATCCCTAGAGTGACGGATAGGATCGGACGTATTCTGGGAAAACACAACATAAAAACGATCTTCAAGCCATCTAAGAAGATCGAGAACCACCTCAGATCTGCGAAGGATATAAGGGACCCACTAAGTTCTTCAGGGGTATACTGCATTCCTTGTACCTGTGGAAGTTTCTACATCGGAACAACCAAACGGTCCGTAAACACAAGAATCAAAGAACACAAAGCCAACTGTCGACTCGGACATACGGAAAAATCCGCAGTTGCAGACCACACACTAAACAATGAAGACCACCGAATAAAATTCGAAGACACACAAGTTCTCTGCGCCTCTTCTTCTTACTATCCAAGACTTTATAGAGAAGCAATCGAAATTCATAAACACCAGCAGAACTTCAACAGATCTGAAGAAACTCTTAAAATTAACAGAACATGGGTACCCTTACAATAACAAAACTGAATCTCGGGAGAGTGACCAATCATCGACCAGCTCTGATATACGCCCCGCCCACCATAGAGTATATAACCTGCGCCCGCGACAGACTAACCACCAGTCTTCGAGAAGCCGATAAACAGTCAACATCTCCTGAATATGCCATCCACTCGAGATGGCGAAACGTCGAGAACGAATTTCCAACAACGACGTCGAACAGCCCGAAAGCAAACCCACCAAAATGTATTCTATCCAGGAGTATGCTAACATGCTATTTATGGTGAAGCTAACCGAAGCTCTCTCTCAATGTGCCAATCTATTGGGAGAGATCTCCATTTTATAATAAAGAAATTATTGCATTAAAAAAAAATAAGACCCCTCTAGAAAAAATAACAGTCTAGGTGAACCCTTCAAAATGCAACCAGTGCAGTGTCCACCAAAAAAATATCACGTTTTGCAGGTAAATAATTATTCCAGTTAACTTTAACGCTCTAACAAACTGCCAATAAAGCCTAATTTTGGGGTAAGTACAATTTAACTTTGTTTAAAATGGGTATAAAGAATAAGGATTTTAATTAATTTTATTAAACCGTAATCCTTGTATTTAGGTACCTATGTACCTGCCATTGAGTTGTATAAAACCCTGAGAAGTCAATGGTACCTGCTGATTAAGTTGGGTCAAAAAGGGCCTAAAAATTTTTTTTTTTTTAAATTGATTTGGTCATAGTTAAAAAAAGTTGTGTAACGGGTCAAAAACGCTAACGTATATTTTTTTTAATTTTTAAAAGTATTTCTAGCCGCGCCCCTAGGGGGTAAAATGGGCAGTTTTTTAAAATTTTTAATTAATAGCCGAATCGATCACAGATACACAGATTTAATAGCCAATATATATAGCGAAGCAACAATATCAATCAAAATCCACGAAGGAACCAAGCGAATCCACATAAGAAGAGGTAGAGACAGGGTGATACAACTATTTAACCAGACCCTAGAAGATGTTTTTAAAAACTTAGATTGGGAAGAAATGGGCATCAAAGTAACCGGACAATACTTAAACCACCTAAGATATGCTGATGATATCGCCTTAATAACAGATAAGAAAGAAGAACTGATAAAAATGCTGGAAGAACTGGATACAGCAGCTAAAAATATAGGCTACACTAAAACTAAAATCATAACAAACAGATGAAAATATCACGATCAGAATAAACCAGGAGAAAATAAAACAAGTAGAGGAATACCTGGGACAAATTATTAAACTAAAAAAAGAAAACCAAACAGCTGAAATCAAGAGACGTGTAAGATTGGCCTGGGCAGCATTCGGTAAATTAAGCTACACATTAAAAAATAAAAAATGTCCTCAGTAATTCAAAACGAAAGTGTATAACCAATGTATCCTTCCTGTCCTTACCTATGGATCCCAGACTTGGACAGAAACAAAATCAAACATGGATAAGGTAACAAAAACCCAAAGATGAATGGAAAGACAAATGTTACATGTAAAGCTAACAGATAGAAAAAGGAATGAATGGATGAGAAATGAAACAAAAGTAAGGGATGTCAGAGGAGAAGTAGCAAAATTAAAATGGAAATTTGCCAGTCATAATATCGACAGAAAGACGATCGATGGAACAAATGTATTGTAAACTTGAGACCTTGGGAAAATAAAAGAAGTAGCGGAAGGCCACAAATGAGATGGGCGGACAATTTAAAGAAACATGCGGGAGCTAGATGGATGAACACGGCGACAGACAGGGAAGAGTGGAAGATATTGGCGGAGGCCTATATCCAAAGATGGATCGAAGAAGGCTAAGTAGATAGATAGATAGAAGAGTATGCAGGGCAGGGAAGAAGGGAGGAGGTGGGGATGGGACTCGATATACAGTCAGTGGCGTATGTAGAAAAAAGTTTCGGGGGGCCGAGACAGTTTCGGGGGGGCCCGAGACCTCATGACGCCGTATTTGATGCTATTTTATGATTGTATTCATGAAATATGTGGAAAATATCTTCAGGAGGGGGGCGGGCCCCCCAGCCCCCCCTTATACACGCCACTGTATACAGTTACCTCCACGCGGTTAGTTCTGGGTTGAAAAAGCGATGAATAAATTTTTTATATCCATTAATAATGATTATATTATATCATCTCTTTTCCAAGCTAAAAACTGTATACGTATTTAGGGGAAAGTGCTCAGGGGCGCGGTCAAATATTATAATAATTGTGATTTTTTTTAGTGTTCGTGTTCCTTAGACACGTAAGATACATTTTATAACTATTACAGCCCCTTACTTTAAATTTGAAATTTTGAAATATATGGGGGGTGGGGGGCGCGGCCAAATTTATTATTTTTTAGGAAAACAAAAAATCATTTATTTTCTTGGCGGATTTTACATATTTTTAGAACTATGACAAAATCAATTTCAAAAATTTTTTTTTTCGACCCAACTTACTGCTGATAGTGCTGATTAACGAAAAATTGAAAACTAAATTGAAAATGAACTTTGAGGTGAGTCGTCCTTTTAAGCGAAGTGTTTTCGTTTTGAAAAATTGGCCAGTTTCAACACAAAAAAGGAAATGCGAATAAAGGCTACCCAACTAACATTTATAGTAGCGGCTACATGTTCTAAAGGCTTTGCTACTTTCTTATAGTAGAAATGTGGTGATCCCAACCAAAATTTGTTACTTTTTAGTTCTAACTACTATTTAGTATCAGGAAATAGTAGATGTTTCGTAAAAACGACCCTCTAAACTACTTCATAGGATTGTTTCTTGATAGTCGATTCTGATAGTCTTCTCTACCACAATAGGACATTGCTAAAGTTTTACTTTCTTTTTAGTCGTTATTTCGTAGTCGCCCTGACTTTTATATCCTACTTAATTACCACTAGAAAGTTAAGCTTCATTGGAGTCCCAAACAAGTGTATCCGACAACTACATTATAACTTTAATTTTTACCACAAAAGTTTGTGTCATCATAGTAACATCTGATGTAACAATGTAGACAAAATAACTTTTTGGATCAACTTTAAAGCCGCAACTACTTTCAAGTAACCTTTTCGACTATCAGGGAATATAGTTTGGGACGCCATGTTTTTATGTAAGAAATAAAATTTAATATTTTTGTTGTCGTTTTATGAGCTCATATTAAAGAGCCATACTATTTTATAAACAAATTAGTTGAAGCTTACCAAAAATGCTCTTCTTAAGCACCATTTGTTGGAGTTAACTGTCGATTATGAAAACATAACCTCCAACACAAAAATTCCCTCAGCTACCAGAAAACGGCTCAATTTTACGGGCGCACCGGTTTTTTGCAATATATATAATGAATGTTATACAAAAAACTTTGCGTCGCACTCGAATTTTGATCCTCTGCTCGTAAATTCTCACACTTTTGGATAACATAGTTCATATTATAACCATAACCAAACAAAAAAACTAAGCGAGTCTGTTTACTGTTGTGTCCACCATATTGTGTAACAATTCTACCACAAAGAAACGATTATATTATTTGCAACTACATCGCAACTTTTATGCCATTACGGAAAAAAAAACAGCCTCTACGACGTAGTAGATACCTGGCTATGACGTAGTAGTGTAGTTGTTACTACAGTGACTTTAAACACTTGGCCAAGTAGTTATAACCAGAAATTGGTTCCCCACTTAGGGAATTATAACGTCGCTGTATGGTATACTGAGACGTAGCGGGAGTACGTTGCGGTTACTTTTAAGAAATTCTTTCTAGTTGGGGTTTCGTCGTTACAACTTTAATTGTTTGTTGGGTGTGAGTCAAAATCCACTGTGGTTTTTGAAAGAATTCCCGCAAAATGCGCGGTGTTGCCAAACTTTTTAAACGCTACTAATATTTGACCCCCATGTTATATGAACTTTTTTTCTTATTTTGGCCTCATCTATCACTCATTAAAATATTGTGAGTAATACCGTTTACACCCTCTATATTAAAAATGCCTCTCTAGCTTAGACCCCGGTTTGTAGCTCAGCAAAATCTGTCAAATAAATGTCACTATTTTTTCGTTAAATTTTAAAGTTTAGTATTTTTTTGACTTAAAAAGAAATTAAATAACATTTATTTCCTAGCAAAAAATAAAACTTATAGTTTTCTCCCAATAAATAAAAATAAACTAAATGTGATTTTTTTCTTAAATTATAACCAAAAGTTGAACTGAGTATAAATTCTTTAAAAAGAGTCCGAAATTTAAACTTTTTGTGTCGTTGAAAAAGAAAACTTTATATTATCTGTCAGGATTTATATTTGTACCAAATTTAAAATGGCGGACTACTTTAAAACAGATATTTTTCAGGTGCGCCGCTCTAATACAACCAAAGGACCAGAAAAAATTCCTCACCTTTAACAAGTAGTACGTTAGTGTATTGCTTAATAAAATTAATCAAGAAATAAAAAAATTGTTGGCCCTTAAACATTAATTGTTTTTATTCGGCGTCCTAGAAAAATCGAATCCATCCATCGTCATTTTGAATATCAACATTCATGGCTTAGTATTCATTAAAATCGGTCAAAAAACGAAATTTATAATGCAAAACAAATGTATTGCAGTTTCGATAATAACTATTAACATAGAGCAAAATTATTTAAGAAAAGCCGGACCTGTCCCTCACCCCCTCCGATTTTCTTGATTTTTTGTGCGAAATTCCCACAAAAAATCAAGAAAATCGGAGGTGGTGAGGGAAAAGCCGGACCTTTTCTTAAATAATTTTGCTCATAGTGAAAACTCCTGAAACAGAACAATTTAAAAAAATTGTACATTCCAAACGAGCAAACAAGCTAATGTTGAATTTCGCATCCGCGATAAAAAATTATTTGAACACGTATTTTATAATTTTATCTGATAGATCTTTCAATACTAAACAAAAATTGTCTTAGTAAAAGTTAAAAATAACGAAGATATTCCAAATTCAAAATTACGCTTATACTTCTTTCTACCAAATAAAATTTCAATACGTAATTTTGAATTTAAAATATTGTTACAAATTTTACTACTAAACTATCAGAGAGGCAAACCACAGAAGCGGGAGTATACGTGAAAAAACTAGAACTTCAGAAGAGCTACTCGCTCGGTGAGCAGGCTACTGTTTTTCAAGCAGAAGTCTACGCCATAATAATGGCGGCAACCCTAGAAGAGGTTCGGAACAGTGAAGAGGAGCTTATATATATATATATATATATATATATGCTCTGACAGTCAAGCCACCCTGAAGGCGCTAAACGCACCCAAGATTGCTGACGGCTTGGTGGAAGAATGCGCAGAGGCGCTGGAGACCCTAAGCGATGGCAAACGGGTGACGCTGGTTTGGGTTCCGAGACATACGGGGGTACCAGGCAACGAGAAGGCGGACGAACTCGCACGACTCGGGGCAGGAACCGCCTATGTAGGACCGGAGCCACTTTTGGGCGTGACAAAAAGACAAGTGCAAAGCGGACTCAACAAATGGGCCCAGGACGCGCTATTAAATTCCTGGGAAACAGGAACGGGTTGCATACAGACCAGAGAATTCGTAGACCGTCCAAAAGCGACCAGAATTAGATGGATGCTGGGACGGACACGAAAAGACCTCGGACTGCTGATAGGTACTCTAACCGGACATAACCGGTTGAGGAAGCACATGACACGTATAGGAGTCGAGAATAAACAAGACGCTAGCCCTACCAAGTCCACTTCCAATCCCTGACTTCGCATGCGTAGATCTACCAATATTATTTACCTCATGTATTAGAATAGATGTACAGGGTGATTTTCACTTGAATGATTCTAACCACATGAAAATAAAAAGTTTCAAAAACCTAACCTAACGAAACCTAATCAGATCTAACCAAACCGAATCAAAGCAAACTAAACCAATATTTTTTTCAAAAAAAAAACTTTCCTGGCTTCCTACCCGGGATCCTAGAGGATGTGAATCCGAACCGGACCGTACCGAACCGAACCTATCCAAACCTAACCCTACCCAACTAAACCTAATTAGCAGTACGTGTTGTAGTTTAGTTTGGTTAGGTTAGGTTAGGTTTGGTTCAGTTTAGTTAGGTTCGGTTTGGTTCGGTTCGGATTCACATCCTCTAGGATCCCGGGCAGGAAGTCAGGAAAGTTTTTTTTGAAAAAAATTATTGGTTCAGTTTCCATTGGTTCGGTTCGGTTAGATTTGATTAGGTTTTGTTAGGTTAGGTTTTTAAAACTTTCTATTTTCATGTGGTTAGAATCATTCAAGTGAAAATCACCCTGTATTCATCTATTCTAATACATGAGGTAAATAATATTGGTAGATCTGCGCATGCGAAGTCAGGGATTGAAAGTGGACTTGGTAGCGCTAGCGTCTTGTCGAGAATGACCCTACCTGCCCAGCCTGTGGACAGGAATGCGAGGCCTACGCAAGGATGAGACAACAGGCACTCGGAGCGCCAACTCTGAGCGAGGAAGAACTGCACATGCTCAAATGGGCAGACTTACTGGACTTTGTAAAGAGAACAGGAAGGCCCAATGAGTTACCCGACCATCAAAGGGAAGTGCAGAGAGTGGGTTAAGGGACAGACTTGGGGCATGGCAAAAAGGGCCTACTCTGGCCTACTTGTCAGACCTGCGGGTCAACCCCCCCACTACTACTACGACTACTGTTTAAATTTTTATTTAGGTTTAGTGTAGTATTAGGTTAGTTTCTCTTATGGTTCTATTATAAGTCTAGGTTTTATTTGCGTTATCTATGACTCACACTCGCTTATATACACAAATGTTAACGCGCCGAAAAAGGATAGATAGTTCGCGAAAGATCGAAGAGGGTATATAAGCGAGCGGACATTGCCTGACAATCAGTCAGAGATAACGAGCTGTAGTAATCGCGAGATATTAACACGAAGTTAATAAGCCGATTTGCGTAGTGAGTTTAAGTGCGTTTTTGATTTGACATTTGCTCGTTTTATTTGTTTTTGTATACCCGTAATAATATCTTCGTTATTTTTAACTTTAGGGAAAAAAATCATACCACAATTTTTGTTTAGAATTGAGGGACCTATCAGAAAAAATTACAAAATACAGGGTCTTCATTTAATGTTTTTTAAAAAAACTCGAAAACTTCAAAAAGCGAAGCTCCATTTTTTTTATTTAAATATCTTAAAGAGCATCAAATATACTAGTTTGCCAATTTACACTTTTAGCAATTATGGTTACTTAACTTGGAACACCCTGTCTAACACACTACTTGAAGTTGCTAAAGTTTCACCAATTATCCGGTTATAACGTAAACTGCGTTTTTACGAAAAAAAAAATAGTGCTCTTAATAATTTTTTGGCCCAAAAAACTTGAATTTCGGCCTGATTATATTCTTAACATAAATAGCACCAACTGTAAGATTGGCAAATTCATATTTTTTCAGGTCACATAATAATGTCATTAAAATGAAGGTATACAGATTTTTGCAAACAATTTAAAGCCTGAAAATAAAAACTTAAAATTTAAAAGATTGATCGCAGATTTAAAGTGCTTATTGGTGGGTGTGCTTTCGGGCTGTTCGGCCGTCGTCGTTGAAAATTCGTTCTCGACGTTTCCCAATCTCGAGTGGATGGCATCATGTTGACTGTTTGTCGGCTTCTCGAAGACTGGTGGTTAGTCTGTCGCGGGCGCAGGTTATATACGCTATGGTGGGCGGGGCGTATATCAGAGCTGGTCGGTGATTGGTCACTTTCCCGAGATTTAGTTTTGTTCTTATAAGCGAGCCGTTTAGTGTTTTTAAGAACCGGTACCTATGTTCTGTTAATTTTAAGAGTTTCTTCAGATCTGTTGAAGTTCTGCTGGTGTTTATGAATTTCGATTGCTTCTCTATAGAGTCTTGGATAGTATGAAGAGGAGGCGCAGAGAACTTGTGTGTCTTCGAATTTTATTCGGTGGTCTTCATTGTTTAGTGTGTGGTCTGCAACTGCGGATTTTTCCGTATGTCCGAGTCGACAGTTGGCTTTGTGTTCTTTAATTCTTGTGTTTACGGACCGTTTGGTTATTCCGATGTAGACACTTCCACTTGGATCCGCAGTTGCAGACCACACACTAAACAATGAAGACCACCGAATAAAATTCGAAGACACAAGTTCTCTGCGCCTCCTCTTCATACTATCCAAGACTCTATAGAGAAGCAATCGAAATTCATAAACACCAGCAGAACTTCAACAGATCTGAAGAAACTCTTAAAACTAACAGAACATGGGTACCGGTTCTTAAAAACACTAAACGGCTCGCTTATAACAACAAAACTGAATCTCGGGAAAGTGACCAATCACCGACCAGCTCTGATATACGCCCCGCCCACCATAGCGTATATAACCTGCGCCCGCGACAGACTAACCACCAGTCTTCGAGAAGCCGACAAACAGTCAACATCTCCTGAAGATGCCATCCACTCGAGATGGCGAAACGTCGAGAACGAATTTCCAACGACGACGGCCGAACAGCCCGAAAGCACACCCACCATTGGACGATGGCCGCGAAAGCCTTTCACAATTTGTAAAGTGCTTATGTTTGTAAAATATATAGTTTAAGATGATAACCACATTTTGGACTAGATATAAACGCAACATTATACACATGTTATAATATACTTTACATCTGATATATTCGCCACTAAGCTTTGTTGTGCACTTTTCGGATCTTAAAAATGTGTTTAAGTTAAAGCTAAACATGTTAAAGATTAAGTAGATTGCGATAATAGAGACTTATTCAAAATTTCAAAATAAGGCTAGCAGTAATAAGGCAAAAACTTTATTTAAAGTGAGTGAGACAAATTAGTTATTAGGGATTTATTGCAATAAAGCCAGGCACAAATTGTGCCGGGCACTATTCTGACAGTTTTGCATTATATAGCCGGAATTAATAGTACAGCCACTATTAATGGAAGGAAGTTTGGTATGTCAATTTTGAAAGATCAACTGTCTGTTTTCAATGCAAAACTGTCACAATAGTGCCCGCACAATTACTACCTGGCTTTATTGCAATAAGTTCCTATTGGAACATTTTAAACGGCCGTCGCTTATTTTGAACCCCACTTTTAAATGTTTAATCAGGGTTATCAAAACAGACGGGCCACGATCTACAACTTTATTGAGGTTACAGGGTAGGCTGATTTTCTTTTTAACAAGATTAACACTGGTATGAAATGTCAAACTGATGTGTAGAAAATTCTCTTAGGCTTAACATGGGAAAAACTGGCTTACTAACTTTTCGCAAACAAATCAAAACTGATGAATCTTTAGATGTTCAGTTCAATGCAAAGTCTATACCAGTTTTAGAATTTACAGATTTTTTAAGAATCACAATAGATTCATGTCTCCGTTGGGAACAACAAATAAATAAATTAAAAAACAAACTTAATAGCTCTTGTGCTATATAAGACGCCTTAGAGATCTGGTTTCATTTGACAGTCTTAAAACATACTATTATGCGAGTATACATAGTGTACTATCATATGGTATTATTTTTTGGGGGTCCTCCTCTTTTGCAATGGATGTTTTTCGAACGCAAAAAAGAATTATAAGGTGTTTAATGAAACTTAATCCGGGCACTTCATGTGCTCCGCACTTCACCAGACTAAGAATACAGTATATACAGTGCCCTCTATATATTTCCTTCAATTTGTTATTTTTGTTAAAAAATACAAGGCCCTTTTTCCAACAAAAAGTGACAGATACGGCAGTAATATGACTGTTGAAACCAGACCCAGAGTTGAGCTAGCAATTCCTATGCATAGATCAACATTTTTTGAAAAGGGGCCATTTTATAAAGCTATAAAAGCCTACAACAGTTTACCAACAGAGATCAAATTAATTGAGAATGAAATAAAATTTAAAAACGCTACAAAAAACTATCTTTACCAAAAATGTTTATATGTATTTATTTATTTCTTAGTGATTTAAAAATGAAAAAATTGGTAAAATTTTTTTTTTAAGTCACAAGCTTTTATAAAATGCACTAAAAATTAAAAAATAATTTTCTAACATTCTAATATTATCATAATAATAAAAGCGATGGCCGACTGATGGAAATCTTGACGATGTTAGCACTATAAGATATCCGTATCAATTAAATATCACTATTTGCAAGAATCAATCTAGCAGAAAAATGCATAGGTACCAAACCCACCCAACCCGACCTAAGATACCCCAGCATTTCTCTGACATAGGTATGGCAATGGCATAACATTGCGGCACATCAAACATATCTTTGACGACCTGCTATGTTGAATATTCTTTAAGTGTTTAGATCACAACTTTAGATTAACTTATACTTTGATTTGCGGCCATCGCTTTTATTATTATGATAATATTAGAATGTTAGAAAATTATTTTTTAATTTTTAGTGCATTTTATAAAAGCTCGTGACTTAAAAAAAAAATACCAATTTATTTTCTACTTTTTAGTCTCAGCTATCTACTCTATTAAATGAAAATATTTGTTCAATAACAGAACAGAAGAGTTTATTCTAGATTATAATGAAATCGCTGATCGTGAGTTGTTTAGAAACTCATTTTTCTATTGGGGGAAGGAGAGGGTGGGGGTAGAGGTAGAAATATATTTTTTGTTTGGGCTGTATTGCCATCGGACCTTTATGCATATACCAAATTTTATAAAAGTCATTTGAAGTGAAGTGTGTCAAAAACACATTTTTCTATAGAAGGGTTGGGGGTAGGGGTGGCAGGATATTTTTTTCTTAATGTTGTATTGTCATGGGACCACTATGTGTGTACCAAATTTTATCCAAATCGGATAATGGGAAGTGTGTCAAAAACGCTTCACAAGATTTGATAGTTAGTTAGTTAGATAGTTAGACAGGACATCTGAAGTTATATAAAAGCTTGTAAAAACATATTGTTCCAACTATTTTGTACAAATTTTTGACGTTACTTTGTGAAACATTGTTTTGATATTGTCGGCAATAAATGTCTTCAATTTGACGTATTTTTGGATTTTAAATGAACTTTATTGTAAAAAAGCATTAAAAAATCAAAATAGTTTTACAATACAAGCAAATAAACAAATGCCACGACAGTCAAATCCATGTCAAATCTAGCAAATTTGAATTTAAAATAAGGAATGTTAAATCTTAAAGATTTTAATCTTTTAATCATCTTTCATCCTTACAAAATTTTGGTGGAATATCGGGATACTGTCTGGGAATATTTTACTGAAATTTCCCGGAAATCAGTAGTGTCGTTTTAAAAATATCATTAAAAAAAACCTCTATCCTCCCATAAAACATAATGTAAAAGTCAACCCACGATGACAGCTGATTTTATCAGGGCGTGGCCTTTATTTTTTTGTTGAACTTTCAGAAGAACAATAAATCATTTTTGTACAGAAACTACGATCGAATTTTTCTTTCATTAATTTCTTTTGTGTACAAAACAAAAATCAGAAAAAAACGATGCAATAAATTTTAAAAAAATTTTAATAATACACCCTCCCCAAAACAAAACAAACTTATAATGTACAATGGAGCAATTCCACGCCAAGTCATCCAATTTACAAAAAAAGTGTTGCCGTGACATTTAATTTTTTTCTTTAATCATGCTTATTAAATGAAATAGCTTATGCTTAACTACTTTTGCACAATTTTAGATTTTTAAATTTAATTAGTATGTTGTACACACATTTGAAACGTCTAAAAACAGTCAAAATGGGACTTTAAAAAAAAATTATGCTCATAGTAAACAGCACCTAAAAAAAAAATTAACCTATAATTTTGAAAACATGCATAAAAGTCGTTTACAAAAAAATGTGATGTTTAGCAAAATCTTTTATACTGGCTTAATTAGAGTAATTTAGAGAATATCCAAAAAACGCAGAAATTTTCGAAGTTTTCATATTTTTTTGGGGTATAAATGTAATGTTTTCTTAAATTTTTGATACATTGTTGGAAAGCTATACTCAAGGACTATATCTTCCTTGTATAAAACATATTTAAAAAGTAGACGTTACCTTGGAGTTCCACGAAGAAGTTAAGCATGTTCGGGAAATTCCTCAACTTCAGCATCAAAAATGACCCTGTCTATCGGGGTGCTGGTGGTAATCAAGTAGGATAAATTTTTCACTGTATCATATACTTTTAAAAACAAGAATAAAAAATCTGGGTCTGTAATCCTTAAGGTCACTACACATTGTTATTTTAATATTTTTAGTGATGTTAAATTGCATCACAAATTACAGGCGTGGATCTACCCCAAATCTGAAACTTTACTCAGTTTTGACACATAGAACACACCTCCTGGTCACTATGCAAAATAGTTTGGTGAAATATTTATTATGATATTTTCCCCCAAAATAAAGTTTTTAGATCCACCCCTGCAAATTAAGGTTTATCAGAAGGTAAAGTTTATTTATATGAGCACTGTTCAATAAATTATGATCCAAACTCTCTTCATAAGGTCACTACACAAATTTTTTTAAAGTTTATTTACTTTTTTAGTAGTTACCTACTGTCATATTTAAAAAATCAGAAAAGAAGTTGAGTTCTATAATTTCAGAAACCGAACAAATTTTTTTTCTGAGCTTGAAGTAAATTTAGCATCTATAGTTAAATCATCCAGAGGAGTAAAAGAATGGTGTCCAGTTGTTGTTTGTTTGAGATTTTAATGTAAAACAAATCGTTTCACAGTACCTCCAAACGCATCACATGCTTTTACCATGCGTTAGTTTTGTACTTAGTTTTTTTAATGCCCAGTGGCGTATGCAGAAAGTTTCCAAGGGGGTTGGGAGAGGGAGCTTGAGTAAAAGGAAAGTCCTGCAAAACCATTTTATTCTTCTTTCAGAAAAATTAAATCTTTAGGAGAAGTTATTCAATGGCTTTGGAAGGATTAAGTCCCAACCCCCTTTCCTCCTACGTATGCCACTGTTAAACTTGAACCATTTCATTCACCAAAGAGACAAACTAATTAATGTCAGTGTCTCACCCAAAATTTATTCTTAAAACTAAAAAAAAATATCCAACAGTGTACGAAGATGGTACTTGAACCCACAAACTAGGATGTCACGCGAAACAGTATGTGGGTATAAATAAGACCCCCTGACGATGATTTTTATATATAATTTTTTTCTTTTTGCGACGGAATTAAAAAATGTGATTTTTTACATCCTTTAACCAAATAGTCTAAAAGTTGATGTTAAAATGATAGACCCAACTTTTTTATTTAACTTTTATATAAATGATACATTGTCAAGTAAAACAAGCTACAAGTGAAGTTTCAATAGACAGATAGACATGCTAATTTTTTTAGTCAAAAGTTGCCAATTATGAGGTTTTTGCGGTTTTTCCAACTTTTAAAAATTTAATTTGCTGAAACCAATAGACCTAGAAATTTTTCTTTTACCGTGTGTGATAGTCAAGCCACTGAGCTTTAATGTGCGCTAGATTTTTTTTTGATGGACCATATTCCGCACCGGTGTAAATAATTAAAAATTGAGAAAATCATAAAATTACTATTTTTGCGATCTCAAAAAAGTGAGGTTATTTTTTTTTCTGTATAGGATCATCCAACCAATATTAAAGATTTCTTCCGTGAAATTTGTTTTTACATTAGATTTAATACAATCAAAATAAAAAAAAATATGGTCGCAACTGTTTTTCATCTTTATGTTACCTTTAAAGTTGTCTGTAAAATACAGGAGGCGACATTAAAAATTAAAATTTATTAATTTAGTATTCCTGAGGACAGTAATACATGTTATCAAATTTTGGATTTTTTTCGTGACATGGCAGGATGATTTGGCGTGGAATTACTCAATGCTTAGTTAAAAAAAGTGATACCCAGCTTACAAATTTCAACAAACCGCCAAAATAAGGCTAATAAATTACATAAACTAAAAAAGCAAAACTAACCAAAGGCTTTCAAGTAAATAAAGGTCTTAAACAAGGTTGCTGTATCTCGCCTACGCTCTTCAAGATATATTTGGAACAGGTCCTTAAAGTCTGGAAGAGAAAATGCCAAAACATGGGAATTCCGTTGAATGAAACCACCTTGTATACTTTATGTTTCGCCGATGATCAGATAGTGGTGGCTCAGGATTATGACGACCTCGAATATATGACACGAAAACTAATAGACGAGTACAATAAGTGGGGACTAGAGGTTAATCTAATCTTAAATACTGGGCAGCGAATTCAGTCCTGTGATGAGTATAAATACTTGGGTCTAAAAATTACAGCTGACGGAACACTAGACAAAGCTATAAAAGATAGAAACGTACAAGGAAGAAAAGCAATAACTTTATTAAATGGAATAATTTGGGACCAAAGTATATCAAAACATAACAAAAAGCTTATATATAACACCATTGTAAAAAGTATTATTACATACGGCTCAGAAGTATGGCCAATCAAAGATAGAACAGAAAAAATGCTTTCCGCTACGGAGATGGACTATTGGAGAAGAGCAGCAGGGAAATCAAAAAGAGAAAGAGTTACCAATCAAAGAATAAGAGAAATTATGACAGTGGGTGAACGTACTTTAGTGGATGATATAAGAACAAAACAACTGGTGTGGTACGGACATGTACAAAGAATGGATGATGGAAGACTACCTAAACAAATATTACAATGGAAACCAACTGGCCGAAGAAAACGAGGAAGACCAAGGAGAAGCTGGAGAGAAGGAATAGATAGTGAAATAAGAATAAGAGGCCTAGATGATGAATTATGGGCAAACAGAAACGAGTGGAGATTGGGTATCGGAAGACGTAGAACGTTGTGAAGCCGATAAATATATATATATATATATATATATATATATATATATATATAATTACATAAATACTGCATGACTATATTCGTACACTAGTAAAGTCTAGCACAATTCTTATTAAAGCCTGCCGTATTTTACGACGCAACGCAAGCCTTATTACTTAGACCTTATTTCACTTTCAATAAGTCTCTAATTTCAAACTTCTTATGTATTAGGTTAAATAAATATTTTCAAAAAAGTTAGGTCTCGAGGAGGCTACTGTATTTATTCTAAGTTTACCCAATTAATTTGCGTTTAAAAGCACTATTAAACTATCCTTTAAAAAATAAGATTGTAATCGTGTAAATTATACAGGGTGTTATTAAAAGTTTGTAACAAACTTTGACAGGTGATAGTACACATAAAAATAAGAAAAAAAGTTTATATGAACATAGGTCCTAAAATGCATAGTAGGGGAGCTACGGGCACCAAAAGGGTTAATATCGAAAATGGTTTTTTTATACAGCAACTTTAAAAAGCTGTGGAATTTTACAAAAAATTGCAAATGTTAATTAATTTTGACCCTTCACATTGTGGTAAGGTAAAAAAATAATTACTTAACTCAAGAGGGTACTTTTGGTAGGGGTGGGGGGTTGTTTTAACAAGAAATTTTATTTTGTATTGCATTTTTTTACATTTTGAGTCCATTTTTAAAAACTACTCCCTTTTTTAAGTAAAAAAGGTACTCTTGTCTAAAGTCGCCCAGAGCAACGGTTTACGAGATAATTGAGCGTAAAGATTTTTAGTACCTTAGAATTTTTTTTTGTATTGCATTTTTTTACATTTTGAGTCCATCTTTAAAAACTACTCCCTTTTTTAAGTAAAAAAGGTACTCTTGTCTAAAGTCGCCCAGAGCAACGGTTTACGAGATAATTGAGCGTAAAGATTTTTAGTACCTTAGAATTTTTTTTGTATTACATTTTTTTACATTTTGAGTCCATCTTTAAAAACTACTCCCTTTTTTAAGTAAAAAAGGTACTCTTGTCTAAAGTCGCCCAGAGCAACGGTTTACGAGATAATTGAGCGTAAAGATTTTTAGTACCTTACAATTTTTTTTTTGTATTGCATTATTTTACATTTTGAGTCCATTTTTAAAAACTACTCCCTTTCTTAAGTAAAAAAGGTACTCTTGTCTAAAGTCGCCCAGAGCAACGGTTTACGAGACAATTGAGCGTAAAGATTTTTAGTACCTTAGAATTTTTTTTTGTATTGCATTTTTTTACATTTTGAGTCCATTTTTAAAAACTACTCCCTTTTTTAAGGAAAAAAGGTACTCTTGTCTAAAGTCGCCCAGAGCAACGGTTTACGAGATAATTGAGCGTAAAGATTTTTAGTACCTTAGAATTTTTTTTTGTATTGCATTTTTTTACATTTTGAGTCCATCTTTAAAAACTACTCCCTTTTTTAAGTAAAAAAGGTACTCTTGTCTAAAGTCGCCCAGAGCAACGGTTTACGAGATAATTGAGCGTAAAGATTTTTAGTACCTTAGAATTTTTTTTTGTATTGCATTTTTTTTACATTTTGAGTCCATCTTTAAAAACTACTCCCTTTTTTAAATAAAAAAGGTACTCTTGTCTAAAGTCGCCCAGAGCAACGGTTTACGAGATAATTGAGCGTAAAGATTTTTAGTACCTTAGAATTTTTTTTTGTATTGCATTTTTTTACATTTTGAGTCCATCTTTAAAAACTACTCCCTTTTTTAAGTAAAAAAGGTACTCTTGTCTAAAGTCGCCCAGAGCAACGGTTTACGAGATAATTGAGCGTAAAGAAGTACATTTTGAGTCCATTTTTAAAAACTACTCCCTTTTTTAAGTAAAAAAGGTACTCTTGTCTAAAGTCGCCCAGAGCAACGGTTTACGAGATAATTGAGCGTAAAGATTTTTAGTACCTTAGAATTTTTTTTTGTATTGCATTATTTTACATTTTGAGTCCATTTTTAAAAACTACTCCCTTTTTTAAGCAAAAAAGGTACTCTTGTCTAAAGTCGCCCAGAGCAACGGTTTACGAGATAATTGAGCATAAATTTTTTTAGTACCTCCCATAAGCAGAATAACTTTTACGTTCAATTATCTCGTAAACCGTTGCTCTGGGCGAATTTGGAGTAGAGAACCTTTTCGACGTAAAAAGGTGACAAGATTTCCAAAATGCACTTAGAATGTAAAAAAATACAATCCGAAAAAAAGAATTAAGTACCTCCCATAAACAGGATAACTTTTATAATCAATTCTCTCGTAAACCGTTGCTCTGGGCGACTTTGGACAAGAGTACCTTTTTTACTTAAAAAAGGGAGTAGTTTTCAAAAATGGACTCAAAATGTAAAAAAATGCAATACAAAAAAAAATCTTGTTAAAACAACCCCCCACCCCTACCAAAAGTACCCTTTTGAGTTAAGTAATTATTTTTTTACCTTACCACAATGTGAAGGGTCAAAATTAATTAACATTTGCAATTTTTTGTAAAATTCCATAGCTTTTTAAAGTTGCTGTATAAAAAAACCATTTTCGATATTAACCCTTTTGGTGCCCGTAGCTCATCATGTTCATATGAACTTTTTTTCTTACTTTTATGTGTACTATCACCTGTCAAAGTTTGTTTCAAACTTTTAATGACACCCTGTATAGGAAGGGTGGAAATTGTCACCCTAAGAATAATAAATTTTTAGTGGCGACTATGTCAAACTCAATCAAAGTTATAAAATTGTTTGTTCGTTATCTAACTTACTTATTTATTTATTTTACACGGGTATGTCACTTCTGCTGGTTTCACTTCTTGTGTCTGGTTGGTGCACGTGAACTTCCAAGTTGTCACACACGTGGTGAGGTCCTATAAGAGATGCTCCGTCAGATTCTAAACGAAAGAAAACAGAAAATAAAATGGTCTTAAAGCGCGCACATACCAAACTGCGCTGCGAACGCGCAGCTCGCGCGCACGTGATCGTCTAAGTAAGTTAGCAAACAGTGTTTGCTGAAAACGCAGCCTTCGTAAACTAACGAGCCACGAACCAGAAAAGGCAACATCGCAAATTGGCCGGCTGGTGGGCCGATATATACATGGGGAGATATAAACATCTGCTATTTGTTTTGATTGTAGTTTGGCGATTTTGTATTTTTTTTTGTAAAAACTAATAAACTGTGTTTAGGCATGTTACATTTAATTTTTCAAACAAACAAAACATTTGGAAATAAATATCGGTGGCCATTAATCATGTTAAAAAATATGTAACAAAACCTAGAATAAACAGATAGAAGAGAAATTACTTTTAAACAATTTGTGAGAACAACCCTAAAGTTTAATTCATAGTACCGTGAAGTAAGCAGTATGAAGTGAGCAGTAAGAAATAAAAATGGTTCCTTGCTAACTGCTAAAGGTATTACTGTCAAGTTTGAACAACAGGAAGGAAAAGTTCCGGGTTCCGTGCATTCACGTGAAGCGTCATTTTGTGACTCCTGCGGAAAATCGTTAAAAACAACAGTAAATCTATATAAAAAAAACGTGAATTTTTATGCACCAGTGCATCTTAATGTGCTTAATCAAATAAAACAAGTTTCGAGTACGAAAATAGTGCGATTATCCAATAAAACCGGGTGTTCTGCATTCAATCCCAATGTCTAGAAAACAAACATAGTTTTTTTTTGTGAACCACAGAATAAAAAGCCCTAGAGGGTAAAATGACATCACTCATATGTGAAAACTGTCAGAATCAATGCGTGTTTAAAGCACGACGCTCACTAACGAACGAGGAAAAATTCGGCACAAAATGTGATAGATGCAGGAGAGCTCTATGCAAAGATTGTGCATCTTTAACAACTACTGAGATAGATTCATTATGCCTCAACCAAAGAACTCTATTATATTACTGTGGAGATTGCAAAAAAAGGAAAGTCCGTGAGGACGACATCCTACAGGAGATGAAAAGTTTCACTGAAGCCAAAACTCATGTAAACCAACAAATTCAAACAATAGAGAAATCCATACTTGAAGTAAGCAAAAAAACTTGAGAACTCATTGACAAAGCAATTTCTAGCCCACTTCAACACACTTTCTCAGGAAATAACAAACTTAAAGGAGTCCAACAAAGAATTGGTTAAATTATGTAACCCAACACCAGTGCTACCAGTGAGTACCACATCTATCCCTCCTTATTCTGAGGCTGTCCGAAAATCAGCTGACTCAAAACCAAAACAACAAGGGGAGAAGGATAAAAAGCAAGGCCAACCAACTAGAAACGAAATCCGGGTACCTAACCAAACTTTTCTCAAAAATAAAAAAGTAAACAATTCAGAGGAGGACCCAGGCGAAAATGAGTTTGAAATCCCTCATTACCACCGACGACGCAGGCCCTCGTCTCGGAAAAACAGTGACAACTCAGAAATTATTCATCAGGAGAGGAATCCAAAAATAAGACACAAAAAAATGCTTTCAGGTAACCGAGATGAGTGTGAAGACTTTAAAGGCTTAGGCCAGTCAAAGAAAGATCAGAAAATATGGCTGTTTTTACGCATAAAGCACGATAAAAACGACAGTGATTTTAGAGAGGAGACTGTGAAAAATTTTATAGCTAAATATACAAAAACACAAGAAGAAATTTCTGTCAAAAAATGTGTCCCAAGAAACCTGTTATCAGATGGAAAAGCTAGAACATACTTTATGGTAGGAGTTGACCCAAAACTCAAAGATGTGGTTTATGACCCAAAATTCTGGCCCCGTGGGGTCTCTTATAGCCGTTTTAACTTTGGTTTAGGCAAGAATTTTTTAGACAACCGTCAACAGAATCACCAATTGCAAAGCAGTGGTCCCCCCCACAGTCAAATAGAGCCTCCAACCAAAAAGTGAATACAGAACCAAGTAGCACACCCCTCACCTTATTTTACACAAATACTGGTTCATTAATGACCAAAATTAATGAACTACAAGTCTCTGTCTACGCATCTAAACCAGATATAATATTCATCACAGAAACATGGTTTAAAGAGTCAATTCCAGACTCACTTGTTTCAATCAATGGGTATTCTTTATTTCGCGAGGACCGAAAAAACAGAGAGGGAGGTGGTGTGTGTATATACATAAAGCAAAAAATACATGGTTTCATAACTGAATGCATTAAAGTCCCTAAGATTTTACATACCAACTCTGATAAAATAGACTACTTATTTCTTAAAATCAAAATAAAAACTGCAAGCTTCTTGATTGGATGTGTTTATAGACCACCAGATTGTTCCTCATTTGAGAATTTAAAATTCTGTGAAGGTTTTGAAAAGTTATCAGAAATAACGAGCAACATCCTAATTTTTGGAGACCTGAATTATAAAGAAATTGTCTGGGAAAACAACTTTCTTACAGAATCAAATCTATTGGCTGAGCAGTTTCTCACTAGCTACAAAAGCACCCACCTTCACCAGCTAATTAACTTTCCAACCAGATTTCGAAGAAACAATACCCCATCTCTGCTAGATGTCTTCTTTACATCTGATAAAAACCTAGTCGCAGAGATTGAAAGTAGCGCTCCACTAGGTAAGAGTGACCACATTATTGTAACATCATTACTGCAAATAAACATTGGCCCCACAATACGACCTTCACGATCACATCTAAACTACTGGAAAGCAGATTATGCTTCCATAAAACAACATCTGAGGGAAGCAACTATTGATGAAACATTGTCGGCATTTGAAAATATGAAGAAAATCATTTTTGACCAACTTACAAGGTATGTCCCCTTAACTTCCACAAAAGAAAAGGGAGGAAAACCATGGATCATGAAACGCCATAAACGATTAATCAACAAAAAACGGAGGCTTTGGCATAAATATCAGACCACCCAAGATCAGATCGATTTTGAGCAATACCAAGAAGCTAAAAACACAGTGACATATGAACTAAATCATTCCAAAAGGCTATTCGAAGAATCCATTCTAGAAAAAGGCCCAAAACAATTTTTTCAGTACATTAGCAATACTCTTAACTCAAAGGTACAATCCTTCGCCCTATACAACAATGATGGAAATGTCACAGCACTCCCTGAGACAGTCAGTGAATTGTTTGGTAATTACTTCAAGAGTACATTTGTAACTGAAGACATTAACATGCCAACTTGTACACCTGAGACAAGATCTATCCAATCCTTAGAGAATATAATCTTTACAAATGAAAAAGTATCAAATGCCCTTAAAAAACAAAAAATCCACTCAAGCCCAGGCTCTGACAATATTCCAGCTGTGTTTTTAAAAAAATCCACACCCGAAATCTGCCCAATTCTCACATGTGTTTTTACAGAATCACTAGACAGTGGAAAACTGCCACCTGAATGGAAAAACTCCATAGTCATCCCAATTCATAAAAAGGGGGACAAACTCTCTCCAAAAAACTATAGACCGATAAGTCTAACATCTATAGCCTGTAAATGTATGGAACGAATAATTGCAATAGAACTAACAAAGTTCTTGCTAGACCACCACAAGAACAGTTTCTTTGCACAACATGGTTTTCTTCCAAAACGGTCAGTAATTTCTAACCTGTTGGATTGTCTGGAAGCATGGACACAAGCACAAGATGAGGGATATCCAATTGATGTCATATATGTCGATTTTGAAAAAGCATTTGATACTGTCCCAATCCAGAGATTGATTAAAAAATTAGAGCACATTGGAATACGAGGAAAGCTTCTTAGGTGGATAGAAGATTACTTGACAAATAGAACATTCCAGGTCAGGATTGACAACCATCTATCAACCACAAATACAGTGACAAGTGGCGTGCCTCAAGGCTCAGTACTTGCTCCAATGCTGTTCCTTATCTACATAGCAGATTTACCAACAAACATGCTAAATCTTTTAAAATTCTTTGCTGATGATATGAAATCTTACTGCGACCCAAGCATACACCATGGGCTAGAAATGGAAGATTTAGCAGAACTTGAAAGATGGATACAAAAGTGGAAATTGCAGCTTAACATCGATAAGTGCTGTATTCTACATATCGGTAACAACAATCCAAACTTAGCTTACTTCTTGTATGACAAAGAACTAAAAACTGTTGAAAACCAGAGTGACTTAGGTGTAACAGTCTCCATAGACCTTAAATGGGACTCGCATATAGCTAAGATTGTGAAGAAGGCTAATTCCATGATATACCTAGTAAGACGCGCATTTGGTAACATCTCAGAACGGATGTGCATCAAAATTTATAAAACTTACATTAGACCGATTCTAGAACATGCCATGGTAGTCTGGAATCCATATTTTCAAAAAGATATTGACCTTCTAGAGAGGGTACAGCGCAGATTTACAAAAATACCACTTTCTTTGAGAAACAAGACCTATGAAGAACGTCTAAGAACTCTAAAGTTGCCAACATTATACAATAGAAGGAAACGTGGCGACCTGATTGAAACATATAAAATACTCAGTGGGTACTATTCGTGTGACATCAACTACTTTAAAAGAAATGAAAACCCTCAACTTCGTGGCCATTCTTTGAAACTTGACCCTCTTCGATGGAGTCGAATGTCCAGAAAAAACATTCTGTATAACCGGGTGGTGAAAGACTGGAACAGCTTAACCGAAGAAATCGTGACCGCCCCAAGTGTAAATAGTTTTAAAAATAAATTAGACAAGTTTTGGCCTCACCTGGCAAGTTAAAACTAGTTAGGGACTAGTGTGCAGTCAATCAGACAAAGTTGTCTGTCTATCTGCTTATGGATAATAATAATAATAAGGATGTTTGTGGGATAGTTTCTTATGTCTGACTGCTTACTTTACAGAACTATGAATCAGTTTAAGTGGTAACATGTTAATTTCAACTTTAAATGAACTTACCCTTTTTTCTATCTATCTGTTCTATTTAGGCTTCGTCAATTTTTGGCCAAGTTCTCCAGTTTACAATGCATTTGTTCCATCAATCGTCTTTCTGTCTGATAATATGACCGGCAAATTTCCATTTTAATTTTGCTATGCCCTTACTTTTGTTTTATTTCTTATCAATTCATTCCTTTTTCTATTTGTTAGCTTTACATGTAACATTGGTCTTTCCATTGATCTTTGGGCTTTTGTTACCTTATCCATATTTAATTTTGTAAGTGTCCAGGTCTGGGATTCATAGGTAAGTACAGGAAGGATACATTGGTTATACACTTCCGTTTTGAGGTACTGAGGATATTTTTTATTTCTTAATATGTAGCTTAATTTACCGAATGCTGCCCAGGCCAATCTTACTTGTCTCTTGATTTCAGCTGTTTGCTTTTCTTTTTTCAGTTTAATAATTTGTCCCAGGTCCTATATATTCCTCTACTTGTTCTATTTTCTTTTAGATTGATTGATATTATCAGCATATCTTGGTGGTTCAGAATTGTCCGTTTACTTTGATGCCTATTTCTTCCCAATCTAAGCTTTTAAAAACATCTTCTAGGGCCTGGTTAAATAATTTAGGGAATATTGTGTCACCCCTAACACCTCTTCTTATGCGGATTGGCTTGGTTCCTCTGTGGATTTTGATTGATGTTGTTGCTTCACTATATATATTGGCTATTAAGTCTGTATATCTGTGATCTATTCGGCTATTAAGTAAAGATCTTTTACTGCCCAGTGCTCAATGCTATCGAAAGCTTTTTCGAAGTCTATAAACGCAATATATATTTATATATATTTCCATACCCTCCCTTTTTTCAACTTTTTTTCACCTGTCGTCAGGATTTTCTCTTACTGGAGGTTTGGGGTTTGACATATACTCGGGTTGAGAATCAAATAGCCGAGGTATTGCCCCATTGTTAAACTTAGGGAATGTTAGTGGCACCTCCTTTTGTACTCCCTCTTTATCCCTAATTATCTCGGTTCTAACAACGTCACTTATGTCAAAATGTTTCCAACAAACCACTGAAGATGCAGTCACAACATAATCTTCTCTGTGTATGGCCTGAAGCAAAGCATTTTTTAGGTCATTTTCTTTTGGGAAGGTAAAAGTTGTTTCGTGACCCTCTTCATTAATCATAGATACATTATTACTTTTGCAACCGGGTACACAACACTTTCGCGGCATGTTTAAAATTTAAAAAAAAAACAGACCAAAAATTCCAAATAAAAACAAACATCTAACCTCACTTATTACCGGTGTACAAAAGGTCTTTTTTACACAGCTTTTATTAAGTAGGTAATATAATTTTAAGTTCACCACATATTTCACTAAAACCAGAACAGTTGTTTTATTTGGTAACGCGATTTGAAATATACTAAAAGTTAAAAAAAAACATTATCTGCGCGGAAACGGCCAGTAACTAGAGTGGTGGGCGACGCACGTGGATGAAAATGACCGGCCTCCATGCTGTGTTGCCGTTTCTTCTGGTTCGTGGCTCGTAAGTTTACGAAGGCTGTGCTGAAAACCATATTTAGTCGGTATTTCAACGCTCCTCTTTATATGTTCGCAATTTCAATTGGGATGGCAGTGGGGCCGGGACACATAAAAGTTATCGAAAATTCTATATGCATATAATGTTTATTGAAATTGTCTATAAACGCATTTTTTTTCTTAAAATTAATAATTTAATGAAAAATTATTGTCGCACGAGCAGTTAGCCGAGGTGTGCGGTACGCTAACGCAGTACTTACATATAGCAACAAAATTTAATATTAAAACTTAAATTAATTTAAAAAAACAACAACCCTTATGTTCCCTGATTGTAATTTCATTATCTAGGTAAAATAACCTTTAATTTGATAGCCCACAACCCATGTTAATAAAATGAATAAATTTAAAAATGATATGAACTTCGATTACAAATAAAACCCTTAGGGCCACATAGACCAAACCGAAAAATCCCCAAAATTAACCAAAATTTTAGTGCAAGTAATAAAAAATTATACGATGCTAAAAACTCGTTGTACGGTTGTGAAAAACGAAATGCTTTTTTTTTGCTTTATTTGTCCTATTATGAACAATCCACGAAGTGATCCTGCGTGGGTGGCAAAGGGAATGTGCTACAAAGTAAGTGCTACTCATTTAAATAACCACATAGAATTTTCTATACTAGGCAAGACTGATATTAGGTGCCAATTGAATAGTGCCTATAAGCAAAACATTACCGAACATAATGAAAATGTGGCAAAAAAATAGACATACTTAGTAGCCCAACTAACATTTATAGTAGCGGCTACATGTTCTAAAGGCTTTGCTACTTTCTTATAGTAGAAATGTGGTGATCCCAACCAAAATTTGTTACTTTTTAGTTCTAACAACTATTTAGTACCAGGAAATAGTAGATGTTTCGTAAAAACGACCCTCTAAACTACTTCATAGGATTGTTTCTTGATAGTCGATTCTGATAGTCTTCTCTACCACAATAGGACGTTGCTAAAGTTTTACTTTCTTTTTAGTCGTTATTTCGTAGTCGCCCTGACTTTTATATCCTACTTAATTACCACTAGAAAGTTAAGCTTCATTGGAGTCCCAAACAAGTGTATCCGACAACTACATTATAACTTTAATTTTTACCACAAAAGTTTGTGTCATCATAGTGACATCTGATGTAACAATGTAGACAAAATAACTTTTTGGATCAACTTTAAAGCCGCAACTACTTTCAAGTAACCTTTCCGACTATCAGGGAATATAGTTTGGGACGCCATGTTTTTATGTAAGAAAGAAAATTTAATATTTTTGTTGTCGTTTTATGAGCTCATATTAAAGAGCCATACTATTTTATAAACAAATTAGTTGAAGCTTACCAAAAATGCTCTTCTTAAGCACCATTTGTTGGAGTTAACTGTCGATTATGAAAACATAACCTCCAAAATCACAACACAAAAATTCCATCAGCTACCAGAAAACGGCTCAATTTTACGGGCGCACCGGTTTTTTGCAATATATATAATGCATGTTATACAAAAAACTTTGCGTCGCACTCGAATTTTGATCCTCTGCTCGTAAATTCTCACACTTTTGGATAACATAGTTCATATTATAACCATAACCAAACAAAAAAACTAAGCGAGTCTGTTTACTGTTGTGTCCACCATATTGTGTTACAATTCTACCAAAAAGAAACGATTATATTATTTGCAACTACATCGCAACTTTGATGCCATTACGGAAAAAAACAGCCTCTTCGACGTAGTAGATACCTGGCTACGACGTAGTAGTGTAGTTGTTACTACAGTGACTTTAAACACTTGGCCTAGTAGTTACAACCAGAAATTGGTTCCCCACTTAGGGAATTATAACGTCGCTGTATGGTATACTGAGACGTAGCGGGAGTACGTTGCGGTTACTTTTAAGAAATTCTTTCTAGTTGGCGTTTCGTCGTTACAACTTTAAATGTTTGTTGGGAGGTTAATAGACTGTTTAAAAATATGTGGGATTTTTGAGGTTGCTCTACGGGGCCATGATGAGTCTGAAACTAGTGCTAATCCGAGCACTTTGCGCATGTAAGAGAAGGGCGAATAGACTTTATCTCTAAACAAATAAACTAAAAAGTAGTAGCTGCTTGTTTGTAAAATGCTAAAATAAAATTGGTTAGGTAATTTTTTTTTTTCTTTTCCATGCAATAGAAATTTCTGCCCCCCCCCCAATTTATAACGTCACCCGCCGCCACTGGTGTCAACCGAATTGAGCTGCCAAATTGTGTGCATAAGCTAACAGAGGCAAAAAGTAAAAACGAAAAAGAAAAGATAAAATCTTTTTTATTTTTGATCTTTTGCATTTTAAATCCTTTGTTTTTCGATCTTTTGTAGTTTTGATCTTTTGAGTTTCGATCTTTTGTTTTTCGATCTTTTGTGGTTTCGATCTTTTGTCTTTTCAACCTTTTGTATTTCGATCTTTTGTCTTTTCGATCTTTTGTTTTTCAATCTTTTGTATTCGATCTTTGTTCCGCCACCCCTACTTTTCTATACAGGGAGTTCGGCACATGAACCATCAAAATTTTTTGGGATATTATTGGGGTCATTTGCTACCTTTTCATCCTTGGAACTTGGGTCCTTAGAGTCACAGCTAAAGAGATATGAATTTTTTAATTTTTTTTCTCAAATTACCCAAAATCCCACCTATAAACCCTCGTAAGCTTTTTATTAATGTCTGGAAAAGCACCATTTTTTTTTATAATTCTGTAATCTTGTGCTACTTCAACTAATTAATAGATTTGTTAAAATTTATGTACCAAAGGGACATACGAGGTTTTTTATTCAAGATCATTAGTGATTTTGTAAAGAAAATCAATTTCAAAATTAAAAAATAAAAAAAGTATCGACACTTGAGAACTTCATTTTCTTTTAAAAACTTCTCTAGTTGATTACCTTTCTAACGGTATGCTACACATTGATTTAAAAAAACAATTCTGCTTTAAAATACGGATAATCTGTGAGACGGGCAATAATCGTTCGGAATTGATAAGAAAAACAATTTGATGTTTATGATCGTTTCGAACAAAATTTATAAATAAAGAACACAATACATTATTGTTAAAAGTTTAACTTTTGTTTAAGTAGGTAAACGATCATAAACATCAAATTGTTTTTCTTACCAATTCCGAACGAGTCTCGCCCTTCTGATGGAATATCCGTATTTTAAAGCAGAATTGTTTTTTCAACTAAAGAAGTTTTTAAAAGAAAATGAAGTTCTCAATTGTCGATACTTTTTTTAAATTTTAATTTTGAAATTGATTTTATTTCACAAAATCACTAATGTTCTTCAATAAAAAACGAGGGTTTAAAGGTGGGATTTTGGATAATTTGAGAAAAAAAAAATAAAAATTCATATCGCTTTAGCCGTGACTCTTAGGACCTAAGTTCCAGAGTTGAAAAGGTAGCAAATGACTCCAACAATATCGCAAAAAACACCCTGTATATTGTACATAATTGTGTTAATGCCTGATTTGCTAATAAATACTACACGCTTTTACGAGAAAAAAAGGAGGGGGAAAAATGTTATATATTATTTTATTATTTTTTTAAGAACATCTCTATAATTTGTCTCAATTTGCTAAATCCCAGCTCTCTATGATTTCTCGAAGTGGGCAATAATAGTTTTACATAACTTAACATGTATAAGGAAAGGGAGTAAATTAAAATGTGGGATTTTTTTGATTTTCTTCAAAGCTGAGCTCTCTAGCGTTTCTGGAAATAGGCAATATTTAACAACAACTTTACTTGTATAGGGGAGGGGAGTAAATTAAAATTTTCCGGTTTTTTATATTTTCCAAGGGTTTGGTCATAAATTCTATCAGTCTGCCAAATTTCAGTTTGTACGAACTTGGCGAGGCACTGCTATACACCCATATAAATCACTTGATCCGTCCAAGCTAGAGGTAAACGTCATTAAAAAAAATGTTTTTATACAAAATTAATTACCTGTCGTCGAACTATCAATACTAGCACAATCTCCATTTATGCTATGATAATCTGAAGCGGTCATTAAATTTGCTGCGCCTACGCCAGACTGTTGAGAAACCGAAAGCATCGCTCTTTGAAAGGGATTTTCAAACGTCGGCTGTAATAAAAATGTTTTAGATCAAAATAAAGTTAATGCACAGCCGTCTTATACCAACGACATTGTTTAATTGGTTAAAAGCCGATACCATAAAAGAACATTTGGTATGATATGGTTACATGTCAACTGTTTCATCACGAGTCGTTAAATACCGAGATGAATTCCAAGACGTGCGCAAGCGTTGATCTGTCACTTCTGCCAACCAATCAACTGAGAGATATTTCAGTATGGTTTTATACAGCAAAACTTTAATAATTCCCAGTTATTTTTGATGAAAATTCGTCGTTTTTGTTCTGTGAAAATGCCGGTGACGTGCAAGTTGTGTGACAAATTATTTAGTGCCCAATTTAATTTGAATAAACCCTGTCATCGGGGTTCTACTGTATATCTATGCTACGATAAACATTTTTTTAAAAGATTTAGCGCATTTAAATTTGTCAATACTCCCATGGCAAAACAAAATAAACGTGAAATGCATATAGAAGAAATACTGCATATACCTCAAAAAATATTAATCGCAGCACATAGATATTGTATATGTTTGAAATCAAAAAGAAAAGACGAATCTTAAAATGCAAAAATATACAGGGTGTTCCCTCTCAAAAAAATCGACATTATTGTCACACCCTGTACAGGGTGTCCCAAATTCGTTGTTTTTTTGTGGTGTCGGGTATTTCTAGGGGAGAAAGAAAAAAACTGAGCCCCCTTTACGACGCTCAAATTTTAAGAGAAGCCTAAAGGTGAAAACTACATTTAGATATAGCAAGCCGTTTTTAAGCTACGGAGTGTTTTTGTCTGCATTTTGCTTTTGTGTAAATAGCTTTCTTATAGATCTTTTCTTGAAGAATTGACAGATGTAAACGGTTTTTATTTATCTCTTTTAGTTTTTAAAATATTGCATAAAGTTGTTATTTTTCTTACAGAATAACTCTAAAACTCTCTCTAAAATTTCCTTTAAAATGATGTATCACACAATTTTATAATATTAAAATATTTTAAACCCATTAAGCAAACTAAAATATGTAATAAAAATAAAAAAAACAAAAATATAAAGAAATCCCACTAATCCCATAAAGCAAAATTAATTTTATGTGATATCTCAAAAACTAAACGTGACAAATGAAATTTAATTTAACAGTTGAATTCCTCTTAAAAAAGTGTCTAAAGAATGTTTTCACAGAAATAAAAATATTAATAAATAAACAAGTTATAGACCCCTTCCCAAAATGCAGACTTTTTAAAAACACCCCGTAGTTTAAAGACGGCTTGCTATATCAAAATGCGATTTTCACCTTTAAGCTTCTTTTAAAATTTGAGTGTCGCAAAGGTTGATCAGGTTTTTTTAGCCCCTCTAGAAATACCCGAAATTCCCCAAAAACATCGAATTTGGGACACCCTGTACATGGTGACGGATAGAAAAAAATTATGTGGTCTTTTAAAGTTCATCATAATTAACCAAAGAAAATCTACAATTTATTATAGCCCTTTATTTTCAATGATAAAGTTGCTGAGTGCTCCGGTTATAAAAAACCACCCGGTACCTACATAAAATCATACCTAAAAATTAGAATTGACCATTATTTTATACCTTGAATTTTTTATTATACCTTAAGTTCTTCGATCTCGCGCCAATCCCGGTATTCGCGCCAATAATTTAAATTAGACATTTTGACGTTAATTTTGGCGCATGCTCCTTTGATGGAATTCATCTCGGTATTTAACGACTCGTGTTTCATCAACTAGATACTAAGGTAAAGTAGGGTTATGTACAGATATTGCTGGTCGAAGCACTCAATTGAAACCTAATCTAACCTACATAAATAGGCATTGAAGTAAGCGGACAATAGTTGAACTACCTAAGATATTGTTACAAATTTAAGTATTTAAATTTTATAGTTAGAATTTATTTAGGTTTAGTGTAGTATTAGGTTGATGTATTTTATGGTTGTATTCTTAATCTAGGTTTTAGTTGCGTTATCTGTGACAAACTGGTATGCGAACGGTCCGGTTCTAGAAAAGGGTGGAATGATTCCGAATCGAACAAGGATGGAAAATTCTCGAATTGTAGGCAGACCCTCATATATAAGGCCGGACGTCGTGCATCGGGCAGTCAGAGATAACCAATGGTAGTGATCGCTAGATGTTAACGCGAAGTTAATAGGCGGATTAAAGTAGTGAATTATTAGCAAATTATTAGTAAGTTTAAGTGCGTGTTTTTGTACATAATTTGTTGGAATAAATTGACGTATCGTTTTCAACAATTGCGAGTTTTAATTGTTGTGGAGAACCCGTAACAATATGCTAACGATAACGCCTTAATAACAGATAAGAAAGAAGAACTGATAAAACGGTTTAATTTGAACGTATATTTTTAAAATTCGTAGTAGTTCGGGGACTAAGACGGAAATTTTGGGGTTTGTCTGCATTTTTCCGTACCGTAATAAAATTTGGCACAGAGGTAGAAGACACCTAGAGATGCCATTTTAGAAGAGGTGCTCCGATGGAACCCAGTGCAGAGCCCAGATACAGGGGCGTACTTGAGGTGGGCAAGAAAAAATTTATAAATTAAATATGAAACTCATTTCGCGTACAGTTTTTTGTTTGTTTACAAAAAGTAAAGTTTTGAAAACAGTTTTTTTCAGGGGAGGGAGCAAAAGGAACGAGGACAGATATAAATTAAGTCAAAACGTCAAACTGTTCACATGATATATCAAAAACTGACACCTGAAATGTACCTGTTCTGAGATCTACGTGAGAGAATATTAAAAACACCTAATCAAACCTAACTTAATAAAATTTGATAAATTAAGTAAAAATGAAGTTTCTGGAATTTTTGAATTATAATGTGCAGGGTGTTAAGAGTTAAGTCGCCACTATTACTTACTTCGTTAATATTAGAACTACAGGGTCGGTTAAATAGACAAAGTTGTGGTATTTTTTTTTCTCTGATTACGATGGTGATGAACGAAAAGAAAATCAAATGACGAGTAGGTGAGTTATGTTAAAAAAAACACATTTTTTTAAATGGGACACCCGGTATTCAGTTCAGCCAATAAAATAATACTACAGTGTTGTACTATATTCGTACCAAGTATCAATACGGTACCCAAAAATGCAGACAAAAGTGGCTTAGGCTCCGAACTATAGGAATCCAGGCTAAATCTTTTTGAGGTTTAGGATTTATGGAAAATTTGGTACTATATAATTAAATCACATTTATAATGAAGATTCGATATAAAACAAAAATAAACAAAATGTGAAATGTTTAAGCTATTGGCTGAACTCAAAAAAAAGATTTTGGGAAACACAAAAATAACAAGTGGGCAGATGCAAAAATAAATTATTCTTCTAGGTATTTACTCTATTAGGTTTTTATTATTTTTAGGAATCAAGAATGTAACAATTCATTTGCTATTACAATTGTCTCTTCTGGCTTAGGCTCAACTCCAGACTAAATTACCTTTCGTTTGATACCACACAAGCCATGTTTTAAATTAAACTCTATTTTTTGAAATCTACCCCCCACCCTTTTTTTTACCTAAAATTTATTTTGTTTAACTCCAGACTCAATTACCTTTCGTTTCATATCACACATGCCATATTTTCACTTAAACTCTAATTTTTGAAGTCTACCCCCACCCTTTTATTTGACTTGTGTTTTGTGGATTTTGTTCATTTTCAAATGGGACCATCTCGACCCAAGACCCAGCCTAGGTACCAAATTTCATTGAAAACGGGCAAGCAGTTTTTGAGTTATGCGCGTTGGTCCTTACAGACGGACAGACAGACGGCGCAACAAAAAAGTTTCAAAATCATCTGAAACGCAAAGATATATAAAAAATTTTGACATCTGAGCAACTTTTTTTTTCTCGAAAAAATTAGGATCACCATAGCTCACACTACTATAGTATGGTATATGTGTGATAATAATAAATAATAAAAAGCATCAGGGTCAAAAATTTACCTGGATGAAATTTTTTTAAATGAGCTCTTAAATTAGACTTGGAAGAAAAACTGATCTCTTGAGTGCACTCGGTACATTCCATATTTTTAGGTCGATGTATTTTTATGAATGAAACAATAACACAAAATAAATTTGACCGAACTAACTACACGACAAATATAAAACACGGACTAATTTTTAAAACTGGAAAGGACTTCAAACTTTAAACAGTCCCAGGCTATTAGAACAAAAACAAAACAATTAAAACATAACCTCGAAATCGAAGGAGCCAGAGTGCATTTTAGTCTGTAGCCGCGAGTCTAAATAGCTAGATAAAACCACCATAGGGCGGCCATCATTTTTGAAAATAATACAATACCTCAAAAGTGCCGCCTTGAGTACCCCTATTCCTGGATGCCGGAATTAAAGGGGTGGTGTCATCAGCGTCGCTGTCACTATCAGAATTATCCCTCTGATGTTCCTCATCGTGCGCAAACACCTTCCTTTTGCAGATTGGGCAAACTCGTTTATTTTTCGTTAACCAAGGGTCGATACATTTTGTATGGTACACTAAAATAAAAAACCGATCTGTACCTTTAGGAGCCGACTAAGTAATACTTGTAATAGTGAGTGGCTACAAATTGTACACTTCCGTCATCATAAAAGTTGTACACAATACTTTTTGTGGTAATACCATGGTCAATTTTGACAAAGACACTCATATTGTATTTTTTTTAACCTATTAAAGAATATGTCATTTTGCATTTCATTCTGATAAATAAATAAAAAAAACATATCAAAATATAATCCGTTAGCTAACCGTGCAATTTCAAAAATACCTATGTTTATCACGTAGGACTTTTATGATGCCATATTATAAAGCGAAACTCAATGAACATACGGATGAGTTTCGCAACGATTAGGTATAGATGCCTACTAAAAAGCTATATTGACGTTGGTTGGTGTTTCTTCTACAAGCGTCCGGAAAGTTTCACTTTTCCGCACGCATGCGATTTTTGGCAAAAAAAAATAGGAAAAAAAATTTGCATAATACGCAAATTTTTATTGAAATTTTTTCCCATCACAGCCCTGGTTCTAATAGGAACTTTTTAAAGTAACCAAACTCACCATGATTGCACGGAAGCACTCTTAATTTTTCAGATTCTACATAGTCATCTAAGCAAATAACACATGTTTCGTATGGGTCACCTATGTTTATCACGTAGGACTTTTATGATGCCATATTATAAAGCGAAACTCAATGAACATACGGATGAGTTTCGCAACGATTAGGTATAGATGCCTACTAAAAAGCTATATTGACGTTGGTTGGTGTTTCTTCTACGAGCGTCCGGAAAGTTTCACGTTTCCGCACGCATGCGATTTTTGGCAACAACAAATAGGACAAAAAATTTGCATAATACGCAAATTTTTATTGAAATTTTTTCCCAAGCACGGTCCTGGTTCTAATAGGAACTTTTTAAAGTAACCAAACTCACCATGATTGCACGGAAGCACTCTTAATTTTTCAGATTCCACATAGTCATCTAAGCAAATAACACATGTTTCGTATGGGTCACCTATGTTTATCACGTAGGACTTTTATGATGCCATATTATAAAGCGAAACTCAATGAACATACGGATGAGTTTCGCAACGATTAGGTATAGATGCCTACTAAAAAGCTATATTGACGTTGGTTGGTGTTTCTTCTACGAGCGTCCGGAAAGTTTCACTTTTCCGCACGCATGCGATTTTTGGCAACAACAAATAGGACAAAAAAATTTGCATAATACGCAAATTTTTATTGAAATTTTTTCCCAAGCACGGTCCTGGTTCTAATAGGAACTTTTTAAAGTAACCAAACTCACCATGATTGCACGGAAGCACTCTTAATTTTTCAGATTCCACATAGTCATCTAAGCAAATAACACATGTTTCGTATGGGTCACCTATGTTTATCACGTAGGACTTTTATGATGCCATATTATAAAGCGAAACTCAATGAACATACGGATGAGTTTCGCAACGATTAGGTATAGATGCCTACTAAAAAGCTATATTGACGTTGGTTGGTGTTTCTTCTACGAGCGTCCGGAAAGTTTCACTTTTCCGCACGCATGCGGTTTTTGGCAACAACAAATAGGACAAAAAAAATTGCATAATACGCAAATTTTTATTGAAATTTTTTCCCAAGCACGGTCCTGGTTCTAATGGGAACTTTTTAAAGTAACCAAACTCACCATGATTGCACGGAAGCACTCTTAATTTTTCACCTTCCACATAGTCATCTAAGCAAATAACACATGTTTCGTATGGATCACCTTTCTGAAATTTTTTGGTAGGAATTTTGTTTAAAGTTGACTTTGGCAACCTGTGTCGTCTCTGCCTCCTTCTGTCCTTAATAAATTTCACAATCTAAAAATAGATAATAATAATCTATCAATCAGATGACGATACAGCGATTTTTTTATTCTTAAACTTTTTTACTTCTTATCCAATTTTTACAGGTGTTTCTTGTCAATGTTTAAGATCAACTTTTGGCAAATGGGTTAAACATATTCAAATTTTAAAAGCATGTGCCATATTTAGCACATATATTACAAGGCCCAGGCTTTTTATAAAGTCTTTGATAAATCCACAGTAGAGTACAAGTACAACTTTATTATTTCTTGACCTATTTTTTCAGTTGATAACGTTTTGCTCCATGTTTGAAATGAAGTACAGCGGCGTACAAATGTTTTTTAAAATCATGCACCGTCAAGGATTTTATAGAAATGTCAACTTTGACGAAAAAGTCGTATAGTCTCAAGCCTTAGCTTTCAATAGAGATCAAAATCACAAAAATCGAAATATGGGTAAAAAAACTACAACCGAAAAACCAAACGGTTTTTTTTTGGCCCACCATATAACCAAAACAATATTCGGATATTTTGGAATCATACATATCTGATAGACATTTTAGAGTAAAACAGGAAGACTCATACTCAAATTTAAGAGAAATTCAAGCATGCGTGCCCCAGGGTAGCGTACTAGGCCCATATCTATACTTATTATTCACTTGTGATATCCCAAAGCCAGAAAATTGCCACTTAGCAACATTTGCCGATGATACTGGTTTATTGACGGTAGAAAAATCTATTGAAAAATGCATAGAAAAACTTCAGGATGCAGTCACCCAAGTTCACAGTTGGACCACAAAGTGGCGAATAAAATTAAATGAAACCAAATCAATTCATGTTGATTTTACAAACAAAAATATAAATCACAAATTACAATTAACAACATTCCCGTAGCATATTCAAATCAGGCAAAATATCTAGGTATGACACTTGATGCCAAATTGCGCTGGAAAGCACATGTTAAGAAAAAAAAAGAAGAACTTGAGATAATGTATAGAAAAATGAACTGGCTAATTGGAAGGAAGTCCAATTTAACAATTCATAATAAGTTACTGCTTTATAGACAAATACTGAAACCAGTATGGACATATGGTATTCAACTATGGGGTTGTGCTAAAGAGAGTAACATTCTAGTTTTACAGAGATTTCAAAATAAAGTATTAAGAAACATTGTGAATGCACCTTGGTACGTTCGAAATAGTGACCTTCATCGAGACCTAAAAATCGAAACTGTAGCAGAGACTATAAAAAAGTACGCAAAAAGCCATGAAGATAGACTCCATCGGCATGTGAATGTGGAAGCAATTCAGCTTCTAGACAATACTATGCTAGTACGAAGACTAAAAAGAGTGAAGCCGTTTGAGCTAGTAAACTAAGTGAATTACACATAAAACAAAATAATGCTATAAACACAACACAATTGTGAGTTACAGACTAAACAAAGCGGGGAGAACTGTTGAGTGAACCCTAAGTTTAAATCTGACTTTTCTAGTAAATTAAGTTAAAACAAAATTGCTAATTAGTCTGACTGACTAGATTGTAATACAATAAACACAGTGTGTTTGACAAATAAATAAAAAAATAATAATAATAAAAAGGTTTCATAAAAAAACACTCGATACCTGCTTACCATAAAGGCGATCATCACAATAAAGCACAACCCAACCACTATGGCAAAAGGTATCAGCAGATGTGTCTGAATATTGTAAGGAAACTCTCCAGTTATCACGATAAAATAAGCGGGGCTGATGTAGAGTTCCATTAACGTGAGTCCGCTGGTCTCACTGACAAAAACTGCTGGTATATTTATACCGGTCTTATTTGTCGCTGACATTGGCACTAGTTCGTCCGATCCTACATTATATATTATGACTGCTCTGTACCTGCAAAAAAAATATGGATTCATGATAAATATGATGCCTTCCTAGCCCATTAGCACACTTCAAGTCAACTCCAAGCTGCATCAGCCTTGAAAAGAGTTTTTGTAAATATCTCAGAAACGGAAGCTCCTACGAAGTTTTTAGTAATTACATCTTAGAATGGACAACTTTTGTTAAATACAGGGTGTTATGGAATAAATAGTTTATATTTAAATGGGTTGTATATTAAACGTACCTGAGCTGAAAAAATATATTTAACTAAAAAAAAAAATACTTAAAAAATATTTTTACTGTGTTGCTATTTTTGACCTATTTATACGCCACTGTAAGTGTAATACATTATTTAAAGAAAAAAGTTCAAGTTAGGGTTAAATTAACTCACTATAGCTACCTAACGGGATTTATGCGACAATAAAGAACGAAAACAAAAGTCTGTGTTGCCACGTCTATAAGTTTTTAAAATGTTTTACTTACTAGGATTGAAGCATTAAAAGTTTTTCCTGAATCTACAAAAACTGCTGGAAATGGTGTCCATCAACATTTAGGCACAGTTCGGCTCTTGTAACCATATTTCTTCTTACCGCCGGGAAAACGTAAAGCCTATTTCTTTTATTTTGAAATGCATTTATGATTCTTTGCTCTAACTGAATTTGTGTAAAAATGGGTTCTGAATAGACATCAGTTTTTAATTCCCCCCAGGCATTAAAATCCATTGGATTGAGATCAGGTGAACGGGCAGGCCAATGATGTGGCCCATTTCGTCCAATCCATCTGTTTGGATATTGTTGGTTTAAAAAGTTTGGCACTGGCCTTGCGTAATGTGGTGGAGCTCCATCATGGAGAAACCACATATTTTGTAAAACGTTTAATGGAACATCTTCTAGGAAGTCCAATATTTCGTTTTGGTGAAATTCCAAGTACATTTCCCCACTCAATCTGCCTCGGAAAAATTCAGGCCCTATTAAGTTATTATTAATTATACCACTCCATACATTTACTGAAAATTGTACTTGCTGCTGGTGCTCGCGAACTACGTGGGGATTTTCATATGCATAATGATGCTCATTACGCGCATTAAATATACCATGCCTAGTAAATGTGGCTTCATCGTTAAATAAAATTTTTCTTATCCAATTTGGATCTGCTTCATGTTTTTGCAAAAACCATTCGCAATATTGTCTTCTTGCGACATTGTCTCCTGGATGAAGGCCTTGAACTTTTGTAAAATCATAGGGATATAGTCCTTCTTGACCCAGTTGTGCAGTTAATCGGCGCGTAGAAATTTGAGGATTATCGCGTACTGCGTTAATAATTTGTTGCTCCAGAGCCAAAACCTCACCGTCTTTTACGCGACCTCGGTCTGCCGCATAAGGCAAGAACTCTCCACGTTCACGCAACCGTTGCACAACACTAACTATTGTTTGTGCTGCCGGTGGGGGCTTATTATTATTATTATTATTATGAAAATGCTCAATGTCCAATCTTCTAGCTTCCCTTGCATTTGAATTGACTATCCCGTAGGCTATCACCATATTTGTTTATTCCTCGTTGGAACGCAGTATTCTGCCAGCCATTTCACGATTAAGGTATTGCAAAGTAAAACTATAGCTACCTATCACTTATTAATAAAAACTTAGTTTACATAAACACCTATTATCACTTATTGCTAAAAAATAGTACAGAGTAAGTAATTGTTTATAAAAACTGACACTGGCGAAAATTCACAGTTTAAAGTAACCAGAGCGAGCAGAAGAGTCTCACGACGCGATAAATACTAAACTAAAAAAAATTGTGCAAAATAGGTACTACCAGAAGGGTTTTGGGTAAATTCGGGGAGCAATAAAACTGATTGCCGACGCGTTGTCGCGCCACCGGGGATTATTATAGCCTATTCTTGGCGGTGTCTTCCAATTTTGGGAAATACCATTAGGCACGTAAATAGGTACTTAAAATAAAAAAGGGCAATAAAAATCTGCATACTATTAGAAACTTTTGAAGGGCTACCTGAAGGTTTTGCGAAAAAAAAACAATTATCTAAAACCATTCTGAAAGCAAAAGTAATATGATACATTTAAACTTAATTTGAGAACACTGCAGTGTTTTAAGCCCTTTTCATGTGTCATATAAAATTAAATAAAATTTAAAATTGCCTTTTAAACATGACCTACATTTAAAGAACAATGGTGCACCGTATACAGCGTGTCCCATTTTCGATGGGATTAAATGGGAAACTCGGTTATTATTAAAGATATCGATTTTCTGATTGCACCTTACCGTGCTCTTTTTTGGAACCCTTAAAAATGGTGTAATCAGATTTTTGCTATACCCCGTGGTGGTTTCGCTAATACAGGGAGTTTTTGAAAAAATTGCATTTTAATTAATTCCTTGTATCTCGCTTATTTTGCAAGATATTTATATTCTGTAAAAACCTTTCTATGGCAACTTTTTTAGAGCAAAATAAAGACGTTGTCAATTTTTTTAAATATTGTTTAGTTTTTGAGATATGGTATTTATCATAAAAAAATTTAATACAGACCTGTATTTTTTTTATTACTACTTTGATTAGTTCCATGCTTTTATTATCTTAAACTGATAAAACTTTAATATTTTTTTGATTTAAGGTTAAAAAAAACTATTTAATATTTGAAAAAAAAAATTATAGTCCAAACCTGGAAATTTCCAACGTAATTATAAATTAAAAATTGCAAGACACACTAGTTGAACGACTTTTAGTTTATCTGTTTTGAAATGATAATAAAAAGATTTATAAATAAAGTAAAAAACGTTAAAAAGTTACAAAAATAATATCATACTAATTATTTGATGGTAGCACAGCAGGTCGTGAAATTTACAAAACAAAAGCGTGGAATTAACATTGTCATTTTACTTGTCATTTTTGCAAATGGCTTACAATTATTTTAAACTGGTTAGAAATCGACCATATCCAGATTTTGAAAAATGTGATATGTTTGACTGCTTCATTCAAGCAACAAACCAATATTTAAATGGCAAAAATATTTTTATGCAAAATGCGTTAAGAAAAATTACTCAAAAATGCCAACAATGTCTTACACATAATGGTAATCAGAAAAATTAGTTATTTTTTATAATTTGTTTTTTTTTTATTTTTCATAGACTTTGTTTCAAATAAATCTGTAAATTAACGTAAAACCATTTTAATATGAAAAGTATCAAAACAGTTAAACTAAAAACTGTTTATCTAGCAATTTTTAATTTATATTTATGTTGAAAATATCCAGGTTCGGACTATTTTTTTTTTTTAATATTAAATATTGTTTTTGACTTTAAAACAAAATTTTTAAAAATTTTTAATATTTTATAATAATACTAGCATGAAACCAATCAAAATAGTAATAAAAAAAATCCAGGTCCGTATTTCATTTTTTTATGATAAATACCATATCTCAAAAACTAAACAATATTTTAAAAAGTTGACGTCATTATTTTCTTCTAAAAAAGTTGCCATGAAAAGGTTTTTACAGAATAAAAATATCTCGCAAAATAAGCGAGATACAAGGGATTATTAAAAATACAATTTTTTCAAAAACTCCCTGTATTAGCGAAACTACGGGGTATAGCAAAAATCGGATTACGCCATTTTGAAGGGCTCAAAAAAAGAGCACGGTAAGGTGCATTCAGAAAATCAATATCTTTAATAATAGCCGAGTTTCCCATTTAATCCCATCGAAAATGGGACACGCTGTACAGTATCATTTTTTTAAATAATCCATATCTCCCCCATTTATTTAACAAAATTTTTTAAAATATTTTTTACCTTATCTGGAAGGTCTCTTCTACATCTTGTTTAAATATAAACTATTTATTCCATAACACCCTGTATAGGTAGCCATATCGTAAC
Organism: Aspidapion aeneum; assembly: GCA_963576565.1. NCBI lineage: Eukaryota > Metazoa > Arthropoda > Insecta > Coleoptera > Brentidae > Aspidapion > Aspidapion aeneum. Next base: position 1,830,292 of record OY755041.1, on the reverse strand, counting down.
AAAGTATCAATATATCTATGTAACAAAGATATTTCTATGTAACAAAATAAGGTTACATCGTGGTTGCATATATCATTGCGAAGCTGGATTGTTAATGTTACATAACAGAGCATTTAACGTGGCGGTGATGTTACTAAGTTGGTTATGTAACAAAGTAACCAAAATCTGTTAATGTTTTTGCACACTCGGCTAGTTTTTCAACGAAGCATTGCATCAAGATGCAAGCATATCCTTACCCTGCAGTTTGTGCATTCCTCACTTTATCTTCGAATGAACAGTTTTTCTCCAATGCATATCTAGGTATCAAAGCAAGCCACTTTCCCAGCTCGTTAATGGGGTATATAGGTGGTGGATTTATTTCCCCGCAGCCATCTGCGGGTGTGATATTTGTAAGCATGCCCCGAACAGCTAAAAGGTAATAATAATGTTTATGAATGAAATTTTAAACGTTCCCGGCCTGTTTTATTCATTTTGTTTTTTTTCCTAAAATTGCAAACAATGGTAAGTCATTTGTGACGCATTTGAAATTTTTTGATTTTACTTATTAATTTATTTTGATAACTTTTGTGCCAAACATTCCAAAGTTGCATTCATAGTGTTTTTACCGGTCCTTCGCATTATAGTTTTATATTCAACCCCATTTGCTATCTATCTAAATAATATGGAGACTTATTGGAAGTGAAATAATCATTTTAGCCGTAATTTGACACCTACGCTTGCGCAATTGGAATAATATTGGTTGAGAGGCCTATGGTATCGAGTGGGATAGTTGTGGAAGATTTTTTTTAATTTCCCTAGATCGCACAGTGGGGCAGAAGCACAAAAGGGTGCGATAAAGTCCCACAGTGCAATGGATGTATTCCTTTGTAGTCAGGAATGTTTAAAATTAATTACTTAGTGATCCAAAATAAAAAAAATTGACCCCGAGCTGTTAGTCGAGGTATAAGTGGTCGAATAAGCTTCAAAATATTTCCTAAAATACTATGTACGACGGCAATGTTTACAAAATGTTATATTATATTGTCGACCCTACAGAAACGGAAAGGCCAAGTTTGCCCCCTCCCCAATAACTAATCGTCCCCCTGAAAAATGAAAACACCTAAACCCCCCAAAAAAAACATTACAGAACCAACATTAAATTTTTACACACTTTTCTTCTGTCTGACTTTCGCCATTGTTAAAACGACTTGACAGAAGCTTTCAGTGGCGTATGTAAAGGGGAGCCTGGGGGGGCCGGGATACCCCCCGAAGCTAAGATTTTTCTAGATATTTTCCACATATTTCATGAATACAAACATAAGACAGCATAAAATACGGCCTCATGGGGTCTCGACCCCCCCAAACTGTCTAACATTTTTCTATATACGCCACTGGAAGCTTTCCTTGTTTATAAATAATGTTTATATATTATACTAAACAGAACAAAAAATAATTTAACTATATTAATAAATCAAATAATAAGTTAAAAAAAAGATCGGTCTGAAAGCGTAAAATTAACGTATAAACCTCGTTATAAAAGTGTATTTTTATCCTTTAACGAATTGTAGCTTTCGCTTCGCTCGTGCTAAAAACTTTTTACCTGGAAATAAAAAGTGTCACTTTTATCCCTTGGTATATATATTATAAGAACAGAACCCTCTTTAATCCTTATTTTAGCGATAAAACTGTCACTTTTTATCCTTAAAATTCAAAATAAAAGGCTTTATCAGACATTATGTTTTTAGTAAAGTAGCTGAAAACCACATAATTATAATTTAATTTTAGGGCAGAAAAATCCAAAAGTTTAAAAAATATCCCCTAAAATTCGTAATTAGTGTCTTGTTAGCTATTGGCCAATTGTATACCTCGCTACGCTCAGGCTACAAACTTTTTACCTCGGGATAAGGTGTGACTTTTATTCCTTAATATATAATGAGTATAATAATAGTATGTGTAGATGTATTTGTATTTAGTACGTTATATTTTAAATATCTATACTACAATTTAAACACATATTTCGCTAAGTTTGGAGAAAAATGTTAAAAATTAATTCCGGCCTTATTAGCAAAAACTAGCAGCTATATGTGGCATCATTTTAAAAAGGAAAGTTCAATAAAAAATGACATGTTACTTTATGTCCACGTATATTTTTAAAAGTAAAGAAAATAATAAATTTTTGAAAGATTTTACAAAAATGGCAGTTTGAAGAAAAACAACAAAAAATTTTGCACTTTTTTTATACGAGAATAATGTACTCACAATAGTGATTATCTAACATAATTAAAATTATTTAAACCAAACTTGATCAACATTAAAAATTGTGGCAAAGTTGATTCATTTGTTTTCTTAAAACAACTACGCAACGTCAGTTTTCAAAACACGCTAACTTTGACAAGGTGTTTTATTCATTTGTTTGACGTTTGACTACCCGAAGCTAACTTGCTCTGGTGAAGCGATTATTAATAAATAGTTTTCAGTAAAAATATCTCCCATATTAGATAAATGAGTTCTGCAGTAAATCGCATGTTTTCTTGATTTTGCCCCTATGTGGATCGATTGGTAATAGATCACACAATTTTACGTTACCGGGTGTTTGCTATTGTTATGTTTTTAAATATTAAAAAGATTATACCTATTGCTAAATTAGTTTTACAAAAAAACTGTAAATACGTTTTTTGTTTGCAATAAAACACCAATTAGGATAGTAAAGAATTTAGCCTTATATCTTAAAAACTAACAAATATATTCTTATTTTTATTTTTTTAAATAGTAACTTCCTTTTAGCCAAAAAAAATAAATGGGTCCATGACGGATCTGATACCTTCCTAGCTAGCCTATTAGCACACTTTAAGTGAAGCCATGATATAGCAGCCTTGAAAACAGTTTTTTGTAAATAACTCAGAAACTAAAGCTCCTATAAAGTTTTTGGTTATTACATAAATTATTAAGCAAAATGTAGCCTACTATATTCCGAAAACCGCATATTGATACGACACTCCATCATGACGTCACACAGGCCCTCCTACTCAAATTGGAGGCAAACACCCGGTGACTTACAATTGTGTGATCTATCACAAATCGATCTAGCGTAGTTTAAAAAAATCTTTCCCAACTAGGTGTTTCACGGGGCACGATTTTTACAAGCTTTTATTTAGCTTCAGATGTTCTGTCTAACTATCTATCTAACTATGTAACTAACTATCTATCAAATCTTGTGAAGCGTTTTTGACACACTTCCCATTATCCGATTTGGATGAAATTTGGTACACACATAGTGATCCCATGACAATACAACATTAAGAAAAAAATGTCCCACATATTTCATAAATATAAATATAAAATAGCATAAAATACGGCCGCAGTAGGTCTCGGGCCCCCCCTCCTCGAATTTTTTTTCTATATATGCCACTGATTTTGACCTACCTTAGCAATATCGTCGTGATGTCTGTCTGTGTGTGTGTGTATATTATTTCTGTCCGTAACACGATAGCTCCTAAACCGTTAAACCGATTTTCATAAAATTTTCAGGTACAGGGTGTCCCAAATTGGGCACTTTTAAAGGGTCTAAGGTACTTCAAGGTGAGACAGAGAAAAACTGACCAGGCATTGCGAGGCTCAAATTTCAAGAGAAGACTTTTAGTGAAAACTGCATTTTGAAATATCGTCTCGTTTTTGAGCTACGGGGGCTTTTTGAAAAGTCTGCATTTTTGAAGGGGGTCTATAACTTCGTTATTAGTGGAAATTTTGATTTAGAGTAAATTGCAGTTTTATAGACTTTATCACGAGAAATTCACCCGCTAAATTATATTTTAACTGTCACTTTTAGTTTTTGAGATATGACATAAAGTTGTATTTTTTGTTATGGAATGGCCTATATTTTAATTAATTTTCGAATTCGTCATTGAATTCTTTTCAAAATGATGTATAATATGCCATAGTTTGATTGAGTGGTTTAGGAGATATTCAGCTTTTTCACTTATTTCTAGTTCAAGTTCAAGTTCAAGTTCAAGTTCAAGTTCATTTATTTCAAATGCTTAAATAATTTACAATACATTTGACTATCATCCCTAAGTCCCAAGTGACTTGTCGGGATGCTAGTTTTTGTCAAAAATCTTAATTCTAACATAGGTAACAATAACAATATTATCACAGTCGAAAATCACAAGTAATAGTAGTTATAGAGAAATAATAGTAACAGAGAAATAGAAGATATAATCCCTACAAAGTGACAACAACCAGAGTGTTTTGCGGTTAACCGAGTCTGAACCGTGCCAGAATCCAATCCACTGTTCTCTGACAAACATACATGCTCACACACACATACATATCATACATAGTTTTTATTTTTACAAAATATTTAGTTTATCTATAATGTCAGAAGAGCAATTTTTTATCCAGTTTGTAATTTGATTATTAAATGTTTTTTTGTTACTCATTGATTTTATTTCATTAGGTATCATGTTAAAGAGACGAGGCCCAACAAATGCAATGTGTCGCTGACAAGACCTGTAATCAACTCTGGATACAACCAAGTTTCGATTTGTTATAGACCTTGTTGTAATATTATGATTTATCCTTGTTTTGTACTTATCATTGTTATACATGTACTTTGCAATATTTTTTATGTATAGTTCTTTTATTGTTAATACATTACTTTCTATAAATAAGTTTGCTGTAGGGTATCTTTTTGGTCTTTTAAACATAATTTTTAGTATATATTTTTGAGTTATTATTAAATTATTTAGAGTTGATGTGCATGCGCTGCCCCAGATCCTCACACCATAACTTAGAATTGATTCAACCAAGGCTTGGTATACTATTTTTAGTAGTTTGTAGGACATAAACTCTCTTAGCTGATAAAATTTATATATGGTTTTCCTAATTTTGTTTTTTATATAATTAATGTGTATGTCATATTTTAAGTTACTATCAATATATACTCCCAAGTACTTTATATTCTTTGTAGATTCTATATTCATATTGCACTGGCAGTTTTGTGGTATGTCTTTTGACAAGCAATCAAAGTTATGTATTTTTATTGTATTTTTTTCTAAAATTTTTGAGTTGTTCATTTGAAATTGAATGAATTTTGTTTTTGTGTGATTAAGAGTTAATAGATTTTGAGTTAATAGATTTTGATCCATCCAGAGTTTAATAATTGTGATATATTTTTCTGCCAATTCAAATGCCTTGCGCAAAAGTGCGCTATGGTTTCCTGCTGAGACAGGTCAAGGCACTCCAGTATTTTTATTATTTGACACAGGCAAAAATATAGTAAGCCTGGTTTGGAAAAATTATAATTCAGCTGACGGCCCTCAAAGCCTATAGTTGATGTTGTATTAAAGTGACACCGCGTCATCAAAACCTTGATGGGCGGGAAGGGAGTAGAGGGGTACATATAGTGGCACGCACTTCCTTTAATTTTTTTATTGATATTGATTCCCAAAATGAGGCACTGCACTAATTAGTCATTAGCTTACTATTTTACTTGCTTTTTATTGATGTCTTCTTCTAAACGATTTTATTAGAAAGGAACATATATACTCTTATCTGATTGTTACAAACATATTATTGATTTAGCCGGGCTTTTACGTTTTCTATTCGTTGTTGTTTTGATTGTTTATGTCAAACAAATTATGACGGAGCTTTTTACAAAACAAATTACCGTTTTTGCAACTAAATCAATGTTTGCGCACATTTTAATATAATTTTGGATCCCCCTTTAAGGTTTGGATCGTTATTTATTAGGTAAGTACCTATTTGATTTCTTCTTTAAAAGGTCTTAGTGTTTTATCCTTCGAACATTAAACCCTGAGCGGCACACTGCATGTACAAAGTGAAACATTAATTTTTAAGGCTTAGATTTTGCTTACCAAAGCTACGATGTGGTGCCACTTTAATACAACATCAACTATAGTTATAAAAAGTAACAAAAATGATACATATATTCAACTTTATGTCATATCTCAAAACCTAAAACTGACAGTTAAAATTTAATTTAGCAGGTGAATTTTTCGTGGCAAAGTCTATAAACTTGCAATTTACTCTAAATCAAAATTTCCACTAATAACAAAGTTATAGACTCCCTTCCAGAATGCAGACTTTTCAAAAAGCCCCTGTAGTTCAAAGACGAGACGATATTTCAAAATGCGGGTTTCACTATATATATGAATATTTGTGTGTTCCATGCATGTGTATGCATTGCTTTGTTAAAAAAAAATTTCCATTCTGCCCACTATTAAGAAAGGTGCAAATTACATAATATTTTATCTAGATTATAATAAAAAAATCTACTTGCCTGCTTCTGACAGAGAAGGTCCAAAATTAGCGGCGGCATCAGCAAACTCAGTAAAGTCATAAGTAGAATCCTAAAAAGAAAAATAGGTATAGCATTATAGCCAAAAAGAAAGTAGTTAAAGACTGACTAATGGCTGATGCACAGCTTGGTTTATAGCTGCTGGTAGCTATTTTGACAGTCTTTGTCACCAAGAACTAGGCTATTGCAAGTATTTAATTTACATTGGGGAAGAACCTGTGGATTAATAAATTGAGCCATTTCTTGTCTAAATAAATAAATAATCACAAAAATTTTTTAGAAAATACCAAAACTGTGATTTTAAAAATATACAGGGTGTCGCAAAAATATACTGACAAACTGTAAGGTGTGGTAGGGGCCATCAAAACAAACATTTTTTACCCAGTAAACATATGTCTGCAAATGAGCCGTTTGGGCTCTAAACCAAAAAAACTGTTATTGGTACTTTTATTTTGTGCATTAATTAAATTGCTGTTCACATTATTAGCTCACACTACTACTATACTATGTTAGTGTGAGCTATGGTGATCCTAATTTTTTCAAGAAAAAAAAAGATGCTCCAAATTCAAAAATTTTTATATATCTTTGCGTTTCAGATGATTTTGAAACTTTTTTGTTACGCCGTCTGCCTGTCTGTCTGTCTGTCTGTAATGACCAACGCGCATAACTCAAAAACCGCTTGCCCGATTTTAATGAAATTTGGTACCTAGGTTGGGTCTTGGGTTGAGATGGTCCCATTTAAAAATTAACAAATAAAAGGGTGGGGGTTGATTTCCAAAATAAGAGTTTATGTGAAAATATGGCGTGTGTGATATCAAACGAAAGACAATTGAGTCTGGAGTTAAACAAAATAAATTTTAGTTTAAAAAAAGGGGTGAGGGTAGATTTCAAAAATTAGAGTTTAATGAAAATATGGCGTGTGTGATATCAAATGAAAGGTAATTGAGTCTGGAGTTTAAAAAATATATTTTAGTTTAAAAAAAAGGGTCAAGGTAGATTTAAAAAATTAGAGTTTAAGTCAAAACATGGCTTGTGTGGTATCAAACGAAAAGTAATTGAGTCTGGAGTTGAACAAAATATATTTAAGTTTTTAGTTATATTAGCTCACATGTACGCTATAACTATTGTACCTAGTGTGAGCTCAGGTGCCCATATATTGGCAGAGTATTTTGTTCATTATCAAATGAATTATTGTTTACATTTTGAGGTTGTTTTTTTTTTCTCCTTAATAATTTGTTTACAATATTCCAAGTCTTTCACTTTATTGGCTGTTTTAATTTGATTTTTATAAAATAATGATTTTGCTGCCAATATAACATTTTTTAAAGTGAATTTGTATTTTTTAAAAAGTGAGGTTTGTAGTATATTTTGCAATGTATTTGATCTCTTCTAAGAAAATTTACTATGTCTAGTTTTTGAGATATTACCATCAACTAACTTTTTTTAAATACAGACCTGTATTTTTTATTCCATTTTTTAGTAGTATAGTTATTATTCAACAACACTTTTCAAATGTAGGTAAATACAGAACAGAAATGTCTTTTATTTTGCATTTTTTTTATGATAGTGTTTTTTAATTTTATTTTGTGCAAGGAACAGTTTTGAAGAAGGTTTATTCATTGAACCAGTTGAAAAATTTGAATGCAAAAGGAAAATAAAAAATAAGGGCCACCTGGTACCAACCAACCAAATTTTATTCTCTCCAATATAGTTGTGTTTGTGTTGTGCATAACCTATAACCAGTGACATCCCATTTTAGGAACATAACCAGTGACATTGAGTCTCACAGACTCCTATTATCTATATCACTTTTTTTTATGTAGAATTTTGTTGCATTATTAACTTACCTAAACTATATAAATTTATGTATTTAGAAATAAAGTTATGCTGCAACAAAGTATCTTGAAACTCTATTATTATTAAATAGATCTTTACACTGTGACGAAAACAGATTTTTAAAATATGAACAAGTCTCCAATGTGAAACCAAGGAAAATATGTCAAGAATTATAACTCAAAAATAGAAAATTGTTTCGCTACCTGTAAAGCTTGCTTTACAATGAGTGACCTTGCCTTACACCTGTTACAGGTTAATAAATAGGTAAATTTGAAAAATTTCTGTGCCTTAATTTTAAAGATTTGATTGTGTTTCTGTTTAATGAGAATCATAAATTTGTGACTAATTAATTGGTAAATGAGGCATAAGAATGTGAGTAAAGATTACATAAGTTTTAATACTTTTAACCAAAGATATATTATTCTGTTAACCTGTTAACAATGATTAGGGATGTCCATAAATGATTAACACTGTCAATTCCCAAACTATTGCTGGATAATTAAGCTTAACAACTTACAAATTTTATAGCATATACTTCAGCAGAGGTTTTTTCTGCTCCAAAGATTAAAATAGTAATAAAAATCACTGCCAACATGTTGAATGTTATTTCTAAGTTTTTTTAAATAATTTCACAGTTAGTTATTATTAAAATTTATATCTATCACATCTTTATTTTTTGCTTAAAACTTAAAAAACAAACATGAGAAAAAGTGAAACAGTTTTCAGTGTCATAATTTTTGTTTTTGTTTGCGCAATAGAAAATAATTCTTAAAAGTATTTAACTGTTAGTTCTAGGCACGGATTCAGCTCTTTGAATGTTAATAAAATCTTAAAAACACACCACAGCTCTAAATTTCTTTGTTTTTACCAGGATTTTAACATTTAAAACGCAAATTTTTTTTTGTTATGAATCAGAATCAGCTGGTTAAAAATAGTGTTGAAGCTTTGAAAAAAGATGGCGCTGAGAGAACAGCACTCTTAGGGTCACTGCATCACGAAGACGTAGTGTCTTCTTAGGGTAGCGACACGACAGCTAAATATTTTTGGTTATATGACGAATCTGACACTGTCAGGAGCGTAGCTTTTTTTGTATTCAAAAAAATAAAATGGTTTACAGATGTTACGTAAAGAACTGTCCGTCACACTCGGTATATATATTTAGACTGTCCAAATAAACAAAACATTAAAATAATGCTTTCTCAGATTGTCGAATAAAAACTAAGTTTTTTATGCTTTCAATATTGATTAGGACCCACACAGCGCAAGAAACCAAAAATTAGTTGACCTGTTTTATAAAATATAGAAAACTATTGTTGGTCCTTGTATCATTTAATAAATTTCTTTATGCACTCTAGAGCATAAAAGTTTACCTTTAATCCCTTTTTTCATGAACTAAGATAGTATTTTTTATCCCCAGTGATTAAAAGTAAGTAAGTAAAATATAGGTTTTTTGGATCCTTTTATTTTATTAAAATACAAAAAAAAACAAAAAGCTATCAAGATACACAATAACGGTTATTCTGTTGCTTCCAGCTTGGCGCAAGTTTACTGTACTTTGCTGATGACTTCGTTGGTTTCCAATATTATTGTGTCCTTTGGTATAGAATATTGCCTTCATATAAACGAAGCATTTAACTTTTTAGACTTCTCCAGGATGTAAACCAGGAATACCTTTTCGGTGAAATTTTTGACATTCTTTTTATCATTTTCGGCACTCGGAAAGCTGCTTTCTTCGGCGGCCTTTTCAATGTCCATCTCAAAGTAGGAATAGGTTTTATTTTTGATCCCTCGTTTATTCCATCATTAAGAAATTTGATTCGATATTTTTCTCGACTAAACCTATTTAGTTTTTTATGAAATAAATATTATTTTTCACATTTTTTCAATGTTTGTTATCGTCTGGCTGACTTTTGTTTTATGTCATGCCATAGCAACGCCCAAAGCTCACCAAATAAATGAAAACTATCACTGCCCACTGTATTATTATATACCGGGCGTTGACATGTTAAAACTAGAGTACCGGAGTAAGTGGTTTAATATTTATTTATTTTATGATTATTATTATTTTTAGTATATAAAGATTGGCATTAAAGTCCCTTTTCACTTAGCAAATTAAAGCCGTCCTTCCGGTCGGGCTTAAAAAATTTTGTCGCGGGATTAAAAGTAAACACTGCAGTCCCCAGGTTTAAAATCTACCTATTATTTTATTACGATATCCAAAAAACATGCAGGCGACGAGTAAAACGTCGAAAGTACAAAAGGTCGAAATCACAAAATGTCGAAAGTATAAAAGGTCGAAAACATAAGGTCGAAACTACAAAAGGCCGAAAATACAAAAGGTCGAAAGTACAAAAGGTCGAAAAACAAAAGATCGTAAAACAAAAGGTACAAACAAAAAATCGAAAGTAGCTGTAGTTGTAAAAAAAGGCTTTACTATAGACACAGACGCACACACACGCACACCTGACGTACATGCACGCACACAAACACACACAAACACATACACGCGAACCTACATTTTCTACGAACGAAAATTTGTTTGAAAATAGTTTCTTCAAATCGAAATTTGTTCGAAAACATTTTTTCCAAACGAAAATTAGTTCAAAAACCTATTTTGGAAAAAGAGTTTCTTCGAATATAAATTTGTTCAAATACATTTTTACGAACGGAAATTTGTTCGAAAACCATTTCTTCAAACGGAAATTTGTTCGAAAACATTTTCTTCGAACGGAAATTTGTTTGAAAACAGTTTCTTCGAATGGAAATTTGTTCGAAAACATTTTTTTTAAACGGAAATAAAACCATTTGTTCAAACGGAAATTTGTTGGAACACATTTTTTTTTGAACGAAGATTTATTCGAAAACAGTTCTTTCTAATGAAAATTTGTTTGAAAATATTTTTTTCGAACGGAAATTTGTCTCAAAGAAATTTCTTCGAACGAAAATTTGCGATCAATTGGTGTTTTCCTAACCTTTCTCAATTGATCGCAAACGTATTCTAACCGGTCCAGATACTTCCACCAAAAAACTGTCCCCAGCGCACAGGTTTGCGCTCAATTGAGAAAGATTAAAATAACACATTTTTCGAAAATATGTTTCTGTTAGTTCGGTTTGGGTTCACACTCTCTACCCAGACAGCACAAGTACGTACTATGTACGTACATAGTACCTACGTAACTCTGCGACGTAGTATATGTACATAGTACGTACATTTTTGGACCATATATGTACGTCCTAGGGACGTAATTTTAGCCATTATTTTCCTTCGATTTGTACGTATTATGGACGTACCGAAGTACATACGATATACGTACATTCGACGTATTTTGTACATAAAAAACTCGTACTAGGTACGTCCACTTAAACGTAAAATGTACGTACTCCAGACGTACATGGTATGTACATAGAACATTAAATTAAAATAACGAAAGTTTAGTATTAGGACTAGGTACCAATTAAAACTATTCTGGCTTCCTGAACATTCCTACTTTAGATGATCGTCCAGGTTTACCCGGAGGCTTGAAGTTTCGATAGGTTTGTTTCTTTTACTTGATTTAATATTTTAACTAATATTTTTTTATTAAGAGACTGTATGTTATTTTAAAAACAAAGACTTACTGATATCGATGTAAAATACAAAAATAAAAGTTTTGGAATATATTTCAAAAAATCATGTTTTTGCACAAAGTCTATCTGATTGGAGGCACGACAGAATCACAGGTATATGACTTTAGAAACTATAACAAATTTACAAAAAAGGCAAAATTTAGAGTAATCACACAGAAATGATATTTTTTATCATTGTAGGTAAGTTCTATAACTAATATTATATCTAATAGTAACAGTGTACGCATTAAATTGTTTCGTAGTCTTTTTTGTATTAATTTATATGTTAAGAATAAAAAGTTGGTCAAAAACTTAAAATATAAGTATTGTCTTTAATTTTTAAAAAAATATTTTACATCCTGTAGGTACTCTAAAAATTCTGAGATCGCTTTACAAACTTCTAGAAAAATTGTAGGTACTCTAAAAATTCCGAGGTTAATTTACAATATTGTATTAAAATTGCGTGTAGGTACTCTAATTATTCCGAGGTAAGTTGACGAGTCGCCCATGGAAATTCCGAGGCAGGTCACGTGGGCTTGTCGCTACCCATGGAGACGCCAGGCTTCCAGGATGCAGTGACCCTAAGCACTCTATAAGGGTTTTTTTGCGAGCTTACTGAAACTGGACGTGTATTCTTGACTGCCCGTGAGGTGAAGTTTGCCAACAGTTCGTTTTAACGGGAAATTAATTCGCCGGTGTGAGCGCTCACCTCAACACGTCACGGACAGTAAAGAATAAACGCCCTGGTGCTGTATTCTTGAATCCCGTGCCCGTGAGTGAGTAGCTTCTCACTTACTTTAACCCAGGTGATTCTCAAAGAGGATAGCTGCACTCACCCTCACTCGACTCACGGACCGTCAAGAATACGGTCTCTGGGGTGGTATCCATAGAAAAAGAAGCCACCCTTCAATTTCATTGGTGGTATCTCGTAATCCACTGTGCGAAATGCAGATTATAAAAGAATTATTAGCGGATAACCAATTTCTTAACCGGAGCATGTCTGCGATCGCGGTTTGAACCAATTTTGGTGTCAATAATTAGCTGTTTCACATTTGGTTCAAGCCAAAAGAAAGTCTGCTCTAGAGATGGGTGTACTTAACAGCACAGTGTTTTTTCAGGCTTATTTTTATACCTGACTTTAATTTATTGCCTTTGAATGTTTGAAACAAAGTCACTCTTTTACATGCAACATTGCAGTTCACAGAGTAGCGGACTGTCTCCACCAATGAAAAAGTAAAATTTCATCATGTCTGACTCTGACGAAGTTGCAAAGTTACCTCCAGAGCAAGCTCAGCTTTATAAATTACTTGTAACTGCTTATATAAAGCAAACACAAGAACTAAAAAAACGAAATCCAGCGTATTTTCAACCAAACAAAATTTGTTTTTCTAGAGAAGCTATATTTTAAAAACATTATCAGAAGCTCAAAATAAGGTAATATTAAACATTTTAGCTCACACATATACTATACTATAGTAGTGTGAGCTATGGTGATCCTAATTTTTTCGAGAAAAAAAAAGTTGCTCCGATTTCAAAAATTTTTATATATCTTTGCGTTTCAAATGATTTTGAAACTTTTTTGTTGCGCCGTCTGTCTGTCTGTCTGTCTGTATGTCTGTCTGTCTGTCTGTCTGTCTGTCTGTATGTCTGTATGTCTGTCTGTAACGACCAACGCGCATAACTCAAAAACCGCTTGGCCGATTTCAATGAAATTTGGTACCTAGGCTGGGTCTTGGGTCGAGATGGTCCCATTTAAAAATGAACAAAATCCACCAAACACAAACCAAAAAAAAGGGTGGGGATAGATTTCAAAAATTAGAGTTTATGTGAAAATATGGCGTGTGTGATATCAAATGAAAGGTAATTAATTGCGTCTGGAGTTAAACAAAATACATTTTAATTTATTTAAAAAAAAGGGTGGGGGTATATTTCAAAAATTAGAGTTTAAGAAAAAATATTGCGTGTGTGATATCAAACGAAAGGTAATTGAGTCCGGAGTTTAACAAAATAAAGGGTGGGGGTGGATTTCAAAAATTTGAGTTTAAGTCAAAACATGGCTTGTGTGGTATCAAACCAAAGGTAATTTAGTGTGGAGTTGAATAAATTATATTTTAGTTTTTAGTTATATTAGCTCACACGTACACTATAACTATAGTATCTAGTGTGAGCTTAGGGGCCCATATATTGGCAGAGTATTTTCCAGTGGTCTGGTGGGTTATTTGCGGAAATATTCATACGATTTTACTGTCGCCCAACTATCTTTGGCACATGTTACTCTATGGCAAGGTTTTTGGCATGCGTGCTGTCTTCAGCTAAGTTAGTGTTCTTGTCTTCTACTGCAGATTCGTGACGAATTAGATCTAATACTCTTTTAATTGTTCAGGTTACAGGTTCCAAAGGCGCAGAATAGTTTGCTATCACGCACACGAAACAGGGAAATAATAAATACCGAGCATTGTGAAGCTGAAATTCCACCTTTCTAGTTGCAGAATTGTCGTCTTCTGCTTTTTTAAAATACAGAAATACTTTTTTTGTCCCTAAACTCATTAAAAATTATGTATTTTTTACTTTTGCAGTCTCTCTTAGAGTACGGGATTGTAGGGTGTGGAAAAACCTATCAAGAAAACATCAAATCTGTCGAAACACTTCAAAAAATAAATAACATAATTTTGAGGGTAGACCAAAGATTCTATCTACAGTCCAACTATTTAAACTAAGCAACGTTCTTACCTTCAAATATATATATATATATATATATATATATATATATATATATATATATATATATATATATATATATATATATATATATATATTTATTTATCGGTTTCACAACGACGTAGAGTCTTCCGGTACCCAATCTCCACTAGTTTCTGTTTGCCCATAATTCATCATCTAGGTCTCTTATTCTTATTTCGCTGTCTATTCCTTCTCCAGCTTCTCCTTGGCCGTCCTTGTTTTCTTCGGATAGTTGGTTTCCATTGTAGTATTTGTTTAGGTAGTCTTTCATCATTAATTTTTTTTACATGTCCGTACCACACCATCAAACAACTTTTCTAAAAATCAGAGAGGCCACAAAAATACTACACTAGATTTCATGCTAATGATAAGCAAACTCAGTTCCACAATTGGACAACAAAATTTTATTTACATAGGACAAAAAGTTCATAATAAATTACCTCTTTTTCCTAAAAACAAAATTGGTTTTAAATAATTTAAAAAACACTTAACAAAATTTTTAGTAGAAACTAATTTTTCACTCTTTTAAATCTCTTTAGACAATATTATTATTGGTATTAATTACTTAATTATATTATTAGTTCTTAAGTTAACTCACTATGTATTCTTAGCATACTTTTTAAACAAGAATTTATTCCTATTTTCTAGTAGATAGTTTAGTTATTTATGTACTTTCAGAGACGAGATGGATGTGTCCTGAATATGGTAGACAAGGACTTTGTGACCTTAAGCATAGGAAACTATTTGGGATACATGATACATGCCATTTCGAGTAAGTTTCTTAACTTGTAAGTTTATTTATGTAAATCTAAGTTATTCTGAAAATAAAGAAATAAAATTTAAAATAAAAAACTATTTTCTTGCGAGCATTTTTATGCCTGCGTGGTTACTAGTTATCTCCTTTTCTTAATGTATTTGTATACAAGAAAATACCACGGATCACTCATTTGTTGGGTAACCTGTGAAAATACTCCGCCGTTACCACTCTGCCTACAGACTTCTTACGGTGGCTCTGCCATACTGTGGTAAATAACTTGAGAAGATGGTTACCGCAGGGACGCACAGCTGCAAATGGGATATTATTATATTTTCTAGTATGATAGGGAATGCTGCTTCGATTAGGTATAAAATGCTCGCAAAAAAGCTATTCAGATGCATACGAGGGAGAGAGAGCGAAGCAGTTTACTTGAGAACAAAAGAGAGAGAAGTAGCGAATGCGCAGTTGGAAAAATGGGATTTAGATTTGCCTTTTACCGTCCAGTGATTCAGCTGATTATTTTTTGTTTTTAAATGAATAGGGTGTTAAAAAGACTGTTCTTTCTAATTATTTGTAACTCAAATTAAAACTGAGTTGTATTGGCTGTGTTGTGTTACTTGTGCATTCTTAAAACACTCTTTTTGTGTTCTTTGAAACAACAGGAGATGGCTGATATTTATAAAGATTTTTCCAAAGCCTTTTCTTCCTTATGATTAGGATCATAATGTAAAATATGGTCAGAAGAATTCTTTTGAAATGTAAGTAGATAAAAAAAATATGCAGTGCATTCTTCAATGCTGTTACAGTACATTTACTATACTTAACAGTCCTTTACAGTTCCATACAATCCTTGATTGTATCTGACAATACCTTACAATACTTTACAGTTCTATAAAGTCCTTTACAATACCTTACAGTCCTTGACAATCTTTACAATTCTTTATTACAATCCCTTACCATCCTTGAAAATACTCTGAGAATACCATACAATCCTTTACAGTCCCATACACTCCTTTGCAGTCCTTACAATATTTCTGTTGGTTACATTAGGTCTACACATTTTGAGCTAGGTGTTGGTCCATTCTTGCAGTACTTATATGGTTTTCTCAGGCCATTATCTTGTTATAACTTAATTTTTTTTAATATGTACTTACCTGGTTAGAGCTGAGAGGTACCCAAAATGACCTGCAAAGAAATTAAAAGCTTTTTTATCACATTTAATAAAAAAAAATATACCTAGGGTGTATTATCTGAGATTATCTCTTTCATTCCCACTAAAAGTTACAAAACCATCTGGCTGACTAATAATTTTTAGTACATTTTCTTGCACTCTACGCTGCAGATACCTACAACTGCTTCTCTCGTTATGTGAAACATAGTGAGGGGTCAATGCATTCAAGCCCAATGCGAGAATTCAGTTCGCGCCCTTTAGTCTTGTGTTTTTTTATTAACACAAAGTTTTCTTCCCAAAGTTTTAATGAAAAGATAAATAGGTATCATAAATAAGGGTAGGCTTAAGCAAGAAATTTACCGAAAACTAAAAAAGGTAGAAAGATACAAATTCAAATTCAAATTTTCTTTATTCAAGAGAACCTAGCAAAGTTAACAATGTTAAAACTAACCTAGGTTAAGTGAATTTTGTCAGTACAAATAAACAAACTTAAAAAAAATGTGTCCCTTGGCTCAATTTTCACTGCATGCTCCTGCCTATTAGAACGTTTATGATTAGATATTTATTTTTAGCTTGGAAAATTAAAAGAACCTACAAACTCAATGGGAAACTCAGTTAGTCAAGTTTTCCAAAACGGCAGTGCTTTACTATCGAATGGACATGGGCACAAGATTTCAGATTCTACTCGCCAAAAAGTTACCACGATTTTCGATGCTTTAACTGCTAACCCTAAAGTAGGAGTTCAAAGATTAGAAGGACTACTTCAACAAATATCTAAGGTAACATTTTATTTGTGCACAGTACAGAGTGTCCCATTTTCGATGGGATTAAATGGGAAACTCGTTTATTATTAAAGATATTGATTTTCTGATTGCACCTTATCATGCTCTTTTTTTGAGCCCTTAAAAATGGCGTAATCAGATTTTTGCTATACACCGTAGTTTCGCTAAGTTTTTGAAAAAATTGTGTTTTTAATAATCCCTTGTATCTCGCTTATTTTGCGAAATATTTTTATTCTGTAAAAACCTTTTCATGGCAACTTTTTTAGAAGAAAATAATGATGTTGTCAACTTTTTAAAATACTGTTTAATTTTTGAGATATGGTATTTATCATAAAAAAATTAAATATGGACCTGGATTTTTTTATTACTATTTTGATTGGTTTCATGCTAGTATTATCATAAAATAATAAAAATTTTAAAATTTTTTGTTTTAAAGTAAAAAAAAATTTAATATTAAAAAAAAAATTAGTCCGAACCTGGATATTTTTAACATAAATATAAATGAAAAATTGCTAGATAAACAATTTGTAGTTTAACTGTTTTGATACTTAGCATATTAAAATGGTTTTACGTTAATTTACAGATTTATTTGAAACAAAGTCTACGAGAAATACAAAAAAAAACAAATTATAAAAAATAACTAATTTTTCTGATTACCATTATGTGTAAGACATTGTTGGCATTTTTGAGTAATTTTTTATAAAAATATTTCTGCCATTTAAATATTGGGATTCTGTTGCTTGAATGAAGCAGTCAAACATATCACATTTTTCAAAATCTGGATATGGTCGATTTCTAGCCAGTTTAAAATAACTGTAAGCCATTCACAAAAATGACAAGTAAAATGACAATGTCAATTCCATGCTTTTGTTTTGTAAATTTCACAACCTGCTGTGCTACCATCAAATAGTTAGTATGATATTATTTTTGTAACTTTTTAACGTTTTTTACTTTATTTATAAATCTTTTAATTATCATTTCAAAACAGATAAACTAAAAATCGTTCAACTAGTGTGTCTTGCAATTTTTAATTTATAATTACGTTGGAAATTTCCAGGTTCGGACTATAATTTTTTTTTTCAAATATTAAATAGTTTTTTTTATCCTTAAATCAAAAAAATATTAAAGTTTTATCATTTTAAGGTAATAATAGCATGGAACCAATGAAAGTAGTAATAAAAAAAATCCAGGTCCGTATTTAATTTTTTTATGATAAATACCATATCTCAAAAACTAAACAATATTTTAAAAAACTGACAACGTCGTTATTTTGCTCTAAAAAAGTTGCCATAGAAAGGTTTTTACAGAATAAAAATATCTTGCAAAATAAGCGAGATACAAGGAATTAATTAAAATGCAATTTTGTCAAAAACTCTGATTACACCATTTTAAAGGGCTCCAAAAAAGAGCACGGTAATCAGAATATCGATATCTTTAATAATAACCGAATTTCCCATTTAATCCCATCGAAAATGGGACACGCTGTACATCGGTCTGTGATGAGTAACAGGCTGAATTTTCTGACATGGCTTTATTTTGCCGAGACGCCTAACTTTTTCCCCTGAGATAATTCATTAGATGCATGTGAATTTCAACTACCTGATCTCATGATAAAGTCACTTTTTAAGCCACGATTGGAGACGTTACGGGAAGCTATTGGAATGGTGAAACAGCTGAATGAGGGAAGGTGTTTTGAAGTACTATGTACAAGATTCAAGATTCATTTATTTTATAAAAAAGCATTACATTCAAATTACAATTTCCATTTGAACAGATTCCCTAAGTCACAAGTGACTTGTCGGGAATGTGTACACACTAACAAAGAACATTATATCCAGTATTTACTAAAGGGTGCTAAGTGATAAGTCCTACAATCCTAGGTTTAAAAGTCTACATTTTGGTTGAAGGTTTAACTCATTTTTCCCGTAAATGCAATAGTTTTTAATATTTATATAAATTGTTCACAAATACCTTGCGATATGGGTCATCTTTTTTTGTTGTTACAAAGACATTATTTCCACACAAAGGTTATAAATAAATAAAAATAATCAAATATTTTGGTTTAACAATGACAGCCATATTTAAACCTCCAAATGTCACTAGGAAATGTCGAATAAAAACGGTGTAAGTCAGTGTCAGCTGTCCGCTATATTTTACATGTTAATTTTTTAGACAAGTTAGCGACGATTAAAGCAATGGTCGATTGTTTTAGTGAATGAGTAATTGAAAAGGGATTCTAATATATCTTGTGCTTTTTACAGTATTTAAATATTGATACGTATTTAATACGGTAATGCATCTACAGATATAGTTTTAAGTTATTTATGTATTATTTAGCTTTGAATCATGGATTATTTTTACCCCTCAGGGGTGGTACTACAGTTTGAGACTATTTTTAACGGGAATCCTACGACTGCACGGACTAAGTTTCCAAAAAATGACATTTGGTTACAAAATTTTTATGTGATTTTTCTTTATTTCTAAAGTTAATTTGAATTTATATGAGATAAAACTCACTGAGAAATGCTTACTATCATATTGTACATTAGGGTGAACCCAATCTTTGCAGTTATTTGACCTGTGAGTATTAAAAAAATACACTTAAACCGGTCGGTATCAAGTCTATAGACTTGATACTTAAACCCGGTCTACAATGCTAAGTCTTAAGGTCTTAGTAAATACTGCTATGTACGAAAATTCAGCCTGTTAAAAACTAGACCTCTACTCTGGACTATATTACTTGACTAAGAAGTGAGACTATTATGAAAATTATTAATTTAACTTAAGGTTTTGGGTTTTGTCTTCCTCTCCCCGATTTTACTGACTTTTTATTAATTGGTTTTTTACAGGTAAGTTTCTTATTATTAATATTTTCAATTGGAAAATCAGAGCAGATGAACAGATATTTTTTTAAATGTTATCTTATAAAATAATAAATTTTAAGTGTAAAAATTACTTTATTACTTTATAATTAATAGACTGCTCCAAGAAATTAAGGCAAAAAAAATTATCAGAATATATTGTTTATCAGCTGTTATTAAAATACCCGTGGTTGAACATGTTTTAAACATGCATTGCCAGCTAAGGCAAGCAGTAATAAATAACAAAAAAAAACACAAATTGTACAATAAAAATTCATTGCTTACTTTTAAATCACCATGTATATTAAATTTAATTGGTAAAAGCACAAATAATTGAAATACTTTAAAACTCTTAACAGATAACTCAAATAATTGGCAAAGATTCGACAAATAGTTATGTTGGTATTACAACAAACACAATATCTGACAAGAATGAGGACTTAATTTTATCTAAGTGTAATATTTCTGTAAGTGCAATAAATAATTGGTTCAACGAAAACTAATTTTTTCCGAATACTGATAGAACTTTTAGCTCACACATATACTATACTATAGTAGTGTGAGCTATGGTGATCCTAATTTTTTCAAAAACAAAAAAGTTGCTCCGATTTCAAAATTTTTTATATATCTTTGCGTTTCAGATGATTTTGAAACTTTTTTTGTTGCGCCGTCTGTCTGTCTGTCTGTATGTCTGTCTGTCTGTCTGTAACGACCAACGCGCATAACTCAAAAATCGCTTGGCCGATTTCATTGAAATTTGGTACCTAGGCTGGTTCTTGGGTCGAGATGGTCCCATCTAAAAATGAACAAAATCCACCGAACGCAAACCAAATAAAAGGGTGGGGATAGATTTCAAAAATTAGAGTTTATGTGAAAATATGGCGTGTGTGATATCAAACGAAAGGTAATTGAGTCTGGAGTCAAACAAAATACATTTTAATTTATTTAAAAAAAAGGGTGGGGGTATATTTCAAAAATTAGAGTTTAAGTGAAAATATGGCGTCTGTGATATCAAATGAAAGGTAATTGAGTCTGGAGTTAAACAAAATACATTTTAATTTATTTTAAAAAAAGGGTGGGGGTATATTTCAAAAATTAGAGTTTAAGTGAAAATATAGCGTGTGTGATATCAAACGAAAGGTAATTGAGTCCCGAGTTTAACAAAATACATTTCAGTTTTTGTTTTTTTTAAGGGTGGGGGTGGATTTCAAAAATTTGCGTTTAAGTCAAAACATGGCTTGTGTGGTATCAAACAAAAGGTAATTTAGTGTGGAGTTGAATAAAATATAATTCAGTTTTTAGTTATATTAGCTTCACACGTACACTATAACTATAGTACCTAGTGTGAGCTTAGGGGCCCATATATTGGCAGAGTATTTTTATGCGCTTTCGTAATTACCAGAAGCAGTGTCCTCAGATTCCAATAGCCATAAACAATAACCTTATATCAGAAGTAGAAAGAAAAACTTTTTTGGCTATAAAACTTTATCAAAATCTAAACTTTAAAGAACAATGTAAGCATATTTCGCAGTGGCGGCTCGTGAAGTATAAGAATGGGTGTGCGCTAAAATAAGTGAGTCGAAATAAATTTAAAATATAAATAAAGTTAAAAAAATTTGCATATTTATTTGTAGCAAAATAAAAGAACTTATGCTGCCCACTAGGTAATAAGATTGTCAAAGTAAAAAAAAGCAGATCTCCAATAAATAAAAATATGCCTACACAAAAAAAATTACCTACAGTATAGGTACATACATAGGTATTAGTTTTTAGCCAACGATGGATAACATTAATTCAATGTACAAAACCGTTTTATTTTAGCTTTTGATTCAAATACCATTTCATATTGTAATGTTCGTATACGTTGATTCAATGTTATCCGGTCATCGGCTAAAAATGAATGTTAAATTGATATTACGCACCTTTTTGTCAGTCCTGCTTTTTGTTTAGTTTCCTACTCCTTAAATAATAATAATAACGAGTTTGTAACATCATATCCACAAATCCAGTTGTTTTTTTGGTAAATATCTTTTAAAATTCCTACCTTCTTTTCTTTTGGAGCAAGTTTGCGATAATTCTAGTTCTGGAGTCGGCCTTCCTAATCTTTTAATTTCAATTTTTTGATTTAAATTAAAGGAGGAAAAGCTTGCTATAATGTTTTGTACAGAATTAAGTCTTGAATTACTTCCAGGATTACCCGAACCCGAACTTATAACTGCCTGAGACATATTCGACACTTGTAGATAATAATTAACCCAAAAATTACAAACAAGAAGCCGAAAACAGCATAAAATTCACTTAAAAACTGCGTAAATAAATTTTAATTACGCCCAATACACGCATACTAACGATAATATAAACAGTAATCAGCTGAGAACTATAAAAAAACGATGCAAGTGTGTATTGATTTAGCGCACCAGCCCGCCCTTTTCTCGGCCGATAGCCCGAGCATTTCCGATCCAATTGCGTGGCAAAAATTGGATTAAAGAGGAACGCCGAATCCACGCGCACCTCCAGATTCAAGCCCGCCCTCTCATATCTCTAGATTCAAGCGAGGCGATCGAAGGCCACCGTATGTGGCAGCCAGCGTCAACTCGAAAAGATATTAATTACTTACTGCAGTATATTTATAATGAATATACTTTATAGTGCATTTATATTAAGAATAAACACACCTTATATTGTTTCGGTGTTTATCTCTCTACGCGAGGAAAAAAACTACCTAAATGTTTTTGCGCCTTTAATGTTGGTGTCGATATATTTTAGTTTTATATTGAACTTTAAGAATGTGTGTAGCAAAATGTAAAATACCACACATTATTATTTCGCTAGTATCGGAAAATAAAAGGGCATTAAAGAAACCACTCGTGCTTATTTATTTATACCATTTTCCGACCAAGATCTAGTAATGGCGACGAGGAATATGGTTTAAAGTCTTGTTCAGAATAACAAGAAAGTTTTGAAGTTGCAATTCAAGTTGATTGCAAATGGAAAAATAACGTTGCAGTTCAAATTGGCAGCAGGATAAAGAATTCAGTTCAAATTAACTGAGCAGTTGAAGTTAACTCAAAGTTGGTGAAGTTCGATTAATGTACCTGTGTTTAAGTTTTTTGTATTACAAAAAAAAATAATAATAATTAAAAAGTTAAGATAACTTAAAAGTACGTTGCAAAATAAGTGAAGTAAAAATTAAAAAAAAATGAGTGTTAATTTAGGTCATATCCGTGAGTTTGATCCGCAAACTTCGGATTGGACAATATTTATTCGTCGTTTGGATAATTTTTTTCACGGCAAATGACTACACAGACGAAGTTAAGAAAAAAGCTGTTTTGTTGAATGCTATGAGTGAGGAGGCTTATAAGTTGATTTTTAACCTTTCTTTACCGAGTACGCCAGAAAGTTTGGAGTTTAAAAAATTAAAAGAATTAATGGACACACATTTTAAAAAAAGTGTATCTTTGTTTGCATCTCGTTACAAATTCTATTATGCCACAAAGTCACCACAAGAAAGTGCATCTGAATGGGCCGCGAGAGTGCGTAGCTTAGCGGCAAATTGTGATTTTGATGCGGGGGTTTTAGACTGGATAATGCGCGATTTATTTATTGTCGGTTTTGAAAAAGGTCCTGTCCAAGACAGGCTTTTCGAAGAAAAGAATGACTCAAAGTTTTCCACGGTAATAGAAATTGCGTCTTCAAGAATGGCAGCGCGTCAAAATACCGTTTTGGAGTACCAAATTAAAACCGAGCCTGTAAATGCCGTTTCTAGTCAGAGTGTGAACCGGGGTCAAAATTCATCTCAAAACGGGGGTGCGCGTAATCCGAATAAGCAAAAGTGCATGGTGTGCGGTAGAAACAGTCATGAGAGTTCGGCGTGTCGTTATAAAAACTATTCGTGCAATTTATGTTCGGGTAAGGGCCATTTAGCCCCAATGTGCAAAAGTAAAAAAAATAATAGTGTAGGTCAGTCACATAAAAAATATCAGAATTTTTTAGAAGCCGAAAATGAGGATTTATTTTCAATCTACAGCTGTTCGGTAAGTGATGAACCTTATTTTATTAACGTCCAAATTGACGGTCAAGAATACTCATTCCAGTTAGATTCGGGTGCTAGTATTTCAGCTATCTCTCAGCGTTTTTATAAAATTAATTTTCCGAAATATCCTATGGTACCTACGGATAAGGTTTTGCATTTTTACAATGGTGATAAAGACAAACCTTTGGGGGTTTGCAAACTTAAAATTTTTTATAATAAAAATTCGCATCTTATTGATATTTTTGTGGTAAAAAATGGAGCGGTCCCAATTTTAGGGCGTGACTTTATGAACTTATTTAAATATAATTTTGCACCTGTAAACTTTTCTAATACTTTCATTAGTATTGAACAGTTGATTCAAAAATATGATCAAGTTTTCACCCCAGGTTTAGGAAAATTTAATAAGGGGGTAGTTTCCATCAAACTAAAGGATCCTACTAGTTCACCTAAATTTTTTAGGGCTAGACCTCTACCATATGGTATAAAAGATAAAGTAGATAAAGAGCTGGATAGGTTAATTGAGTCGGGAGTTTTAAAACCTGTAGATTATTCACCCTGGGCATCCCCTATTGTTCCAGTACTTAAGAAGAATGGTTCGGTGCGTATCTGTGGAGATTTTAAGATTTCTATCAACCCTTTAATAGAAATAGATCAATTTCCTTTACCTAGGATCGAAGACCTATTTTCTAAGTTACAGGGTGGCTCAATTTTTTCAAAAATAGACTTGTCACAAGCTTACGCGCAAGTATGTTTAGATGAAAAATCTAAGGAACTTGTTACGATTTCTACACATAAGGGTTTGTTCCAATATCAGAGGTTACCGTTTGGCGTTGCGTGCGCATGCGCAAAGTTTTAAAAAATTATGGAGTCTTTGCTGTCTGATATTGAGGGCTCAATAAATTTTCTGGACGACATTTTAGTTAGCGGAAAAGATATTTTAGAGCATAATCAGCGTCTCGAAAAAGTACTTCGACGTTTACAAGAATCAGGGTTAAAAGTTAGTGTTGAAAAATGTAGCTTTAATAGAAAAGAAGTTGAATTTTTAGGTTATTTATTAAACGGCGAGGGTTTGCATACTACGCAAGACAAAATTCTTGCTATAAGAAATGCACCCATTCCCGAAAATGTAACCCAGCTTAAATCAGTTTTAGGCATGATCAATTATTATGGAAAGTTTGTTCCCAACCTGGCTACAATTTTAAGTCCCCTATATAACTTGTTAAAGAAAAACGTTAAATTTATATGGAACAAAGATTGTGACCAAGCTTTTAAAAAAATAAAAGATTTACTTGTGTCAGCTGATGTTTTGGTTCATTATGACCCTAATCTTGAAATTAAATTAACTACAGACGCTAGTCCGTACGGCATCGGTTGCATAATCAGTCATGTGTTTCCTGATAAGAAAGAAAAACCGATAGCGTACGCCAGCCGTACGTTGACTGACGCGGAGCGAAACTATAGCCAAATAGAAAGAGAGGGTTTAAGCATAATATACGGTTTATGTAAATTTAATCAATATCTGTATAATCGTGAATTTACCTTAGTTACAGACAATAAACCACTTATGGCTATTTTTAGTCCATCTAAAGGAATTCCGCAGTTTTCAGCCAATAGATTGCGTAGATGGGCGGTAATATTATCAAATTATCGTTATAAAACTGAATTTGTAAAATCAGAAAATAATGCTGCTGATTTTCTATCTAGATTACCCATAAAACATGTGGAGAGCGAATGGAAATCAGTAGATGTAAATTATTGTCAGTATTTCGCTGAAACTGAAATTTCAGATGTTAATTTTCAAGTCGTGAGGCAACGTATTCGTTTTGATAGCACATTACAAAAAATAATAAAATATGTTAAATTCGGTTGGCCTAAAAATACTAAGAAAAATTCTGAATTTTCTAAATTTTACCCTATTAGGAACGAATTAACTATCGAAGATAATATTTTACTTTGGAATCATAGAATTGTTATTCCCGAATCTTTACGGAAGCAAATTTTGTTGCAGCTTCATTCAACACATCAAGGTGTAGTTAAAATGAAAGGCGTAGCTCGTGCACATTTTTTTTGGCCAGGTATAAATTCTGATATTGAGAACATGGCCAAATTATGTGAAAATTGTGCGGTGAACAAAAATAGTCCACCAAAAACCACAATAGTTCCTTGGAAATGGCCAGAGGAACCCTTTTCCAGAATCCATATTGACTATTTTGGACCATTTCTAAACAATTACTTTTTAATAGTATTCGATGCTCACTCCAAGTGGATTGAGGTTTTTCCGACTAAAGATATTACCTCAGCTTTCACAATAAAAGCTCTACACTCAGTGTTTTCTCGATTTGGATTGCCTTTAGTGCTCATGTCAGATAATGCTAAGAATTTCACGAGCTTAGAGTTTGAAAATTTTTTGCAAAAATTTCAAATTGAGCATCTTACCTCTTCTCCATTTAATCCTCAATCAAATGGTGCTGCGGAAGTTTCGGTAAAGACGGTAAAGAATTCATTAAAAAATGCTCTGGGTAGCAATAAAAGTATAGACATTAATTTCACTTTAAATAAATTTTTGTTCGAATATCGAACAACTCCACATTCTACCACAGGTATGTCACCGTCCATGTTGATTTTTGGGCGTGATATTCGTACAAAATATGACTTGCTAAAACCTCCTATTAAAATGATTGCAGATCAAGTTCAAAATAAACAAGAAAAGCAAACTCATTATTCGGGGGGGAAAGAGAGGCTATTTTCTTTGAACGAAAATGTTTTAGTAAGAGATTACAGAGTGCCAAATAAGGTAACTTGGACACCAGGTATTATAAAGAAAATAATGGGTAAAAGAACATATATAGTTTTTGTTCCAGAGATAAATAATACGTGGAAGCGCCACACAAATCAGGTTTTAAAAACAAAAATAAATAAAGCTTTACCAATTATTAACTGTAAAAGTGCAGAACCTGATCCATTAGAAGGTACCAGTACCCAGACTTCTGAGAATTCTGAAATACTGGTGTCTGGCTCTAACCTAGACGATACCCCAAATGTGCAAGATCCGTCTCAGGATAAATCTACAATTGTAAGCGAGGACTTCTGCAGACCGAAGCGCAACGTTAAACCACCGGAAAGATTAAATTACGACAAATAGGGTTGATCACTTTACCGGGTGGTAAGTTTTGATTAGAGCGGGGAGAGTGCAGTATATTTATAATGAATATACTTTATAGTGCATTTATATTAAGAATAAACACACCTTATATTGTTTCGGTGTTTATCTCTCTACGCGAGGAAAAAAAACTACCTAAATGTTTTTGCGCCTTTAATGTTGGTGTCGATATATTTTAGTTTTATATTGAACTTTAAGAATGTGTGTAGCAAAATGTAAAATACCACACATTATTATTTCGCTAGTATCGGAAAATAAAAGGGCATTAAAGAAACCACTCGTGCTTATTTATTTATACCATTTTCCGACCAAGATCTAGTACTTACCGTTACCGTTAATGGCCGATAGATGCCACTAGCGGGATCGAGATCATTAAAAACTAAATAAAAAACAACAGTAATTATTTAATAATAGTTTGTATTTATTTTTTTGATGGGGGTGCGCGCGCACCAGCGCTCCTATGGACGAGCCGCCCCTGATGTTTCGTCTAAACTATGCTCCATTTACTTTTAGAATGAAAATATTCTAGCTATTCACGATGAAGCTGGTTACAATTTGCTACAAAAATGCGTTGGAGCTAATAATGTAGAACTGGTGCGCTGGTTGTTAGCCCGTCATTCTGCAGCTGATGTTAACAGATTCCCATGTAGTCTGCCGTTACATATTGCATGCCTAAAAGGGTAAATTTTGACACTTTATTTAACACGCATGAAATTACAATAAGGCGCTGACTGTGACGTAGCATGTTGAAAAGAGCACCCCGGCACAAAATATGATTCTGGAACGTAGCACCATCCAAAGCCCTCCCTTTTATTACAGAAAAATCAACAATCGTTTCATTGACTGAACTTTACATTATCATCCGATTATTTACTATATCTTTTTTAAACCAATATATTAGTAAGGGCGCGTAATAATCTTAAAAACAAATGACATCAATAACTAAACAGTGGTCTACTCTTTTTATTTACTAAACCAGGGCTATCAAAATGGACGGGCCACGATCCTCCACTTTGTTGACGTCACATCCGGGGCTGATTTTTTTTTTGATGGTCACGTTACGACACAGCTGATTGTCTTTAAAATATTGAAGTTGGAATGACGGTTCATCGATATTTGATTTTTTTTTAAATAAAGCCGTTTTTGAGATTGTTTTTACTTTATTCTGGCAGAACAATTTTTTTTTAATGTATAGTAAACCCTAATTTTTCATAGCCGCTTCATTAGCTCACACAAAAATTAAGTTTAAAGCAGAAGCGAATGTGACAATCACATATGACAAAGTCAAATACATGTCAAATATAACAGTTGGCATGTGGTACATGGCGGGTAATTTGAATTCAAAATAAGGAATGCTAAATCTTGAAGATTTTACCCTTTTAATCATGTGGCTTCCTTACAAACCTTTGGTGAAATATCGGGA
Source organism: Aspidapion aeneum (assembly GCA_963576565.1). Classification (NCBI taxonomy): domain Eukaryota; kingdom Metazoa; phylum Arthropoda; class Insecta; order Coleoptera; family Brentidae; genus Aspidapion; species Aspidapion aeneum. The sequence continues at coordinate 1,801,629 of OY755041.1, read as the reverse complement.
TGGTGTCTGAGAATATTTCACTGAAATTTTGCGGAAATCTGTAGTGCCATTTTGAAAATATCATAAAAAAACGTCTGACCTCCCATAAAACCCAATGTAAAATTCAGCCCCGGGAGAACAGCTGATTTTTTCAGGGTCGTGGCCTCTATTTTTGTGTTGGCCTTGACTAAACTTACACATTATCATCCAGCTATACTTACTCTCTATTTTTAACTCAATGTAGTGAGCAGTGTTGCCACCTCTACCGATTTTTCGGTAGATCTACCGATTTATCCTTTTACTTTACGATATACCGAATTACCATAGTTTTATACCGATTTTATTTTTCAATATAAACTTGTTTTTTTTTGATACGCCTCGTAATCGCGATTAAAAAAAAACACCATAAATAAAATATTCTTTTTATGTAAGAACCTTTGTAAAATAAAAATTTTATTTCAAGCCATTATTTTTAAAAGTGTATTTATGGCGCCATCTCTTGGATTTTGCGATATACTCAGCCGTCAGCCGCAAGCGGCATTAAAGATCACGCTATTATAAACCCTGATGTTTTTTTTATAATATCATCTACCTAATAGGGACCTATTGCAATAAAGCCAGGCACAAATTGTGCCGGGTACTATATTGACAGTTTCACATTATAAGAACAGCTCTCTTCTTTCAAAATAAGGCCATTGTGTATTATAAGAGCCGGAATTAATAGTGACGCCACAATTAATGGAAAATAAACGACTGGATTTCTAAATTCGACTTTGGTATGTCAATTTTGAAAGATCAACTGTCAGCTTTTAATGCGAAACTGTCAATATAGTGCCCGGCACAATTTGTGCCTGGCTTTATTGCAATAGGTCCCTAGTATGTACAGGGTGTCCCAAATTGGGCACTTTTAGGAGGTTTAAGGTACTTCTAGGGGAGACAGAGAAAAACTGATCACGCATTGCGAGGCTCAAATTTCAAGAGAAGACTTATAGTGAAAACCGCATTTTGAAATATCGTCTCGTCTTTGAGCTACGGGGGCTTTTTAAAGAGTCTGCATTTTTGAAGAGGGTCTATAACTTCGTTATTAGTGGAAATTTTGATTTAGAGTAAATTGCAGTTTTATAGACTTTGTCACGAGGAATTCAACCGCTAAATTAAATTTTAACTGTCACTTTTAGTTTTTGAGATATAACATAAAGTTGCATTTTTTCTTATGGAATGGCCTATATTTTAATTAATTTTCGAATTCGTCATTGAATTCTTTTCAAAATGATGTATCATATGTCATAGTTTGATTGAGCGGTTTAGGAGATATGCAGCTTTTTCACTTATTTCTAGTGCGCTATGATTATTTGCTGAGGCAGGTAAAGGCACTCCAGTATTTTTATTATTTTACACAGTCACAAATATAGTAAGGCTGGTTTGGAAAAATTATAATTCAGCTGACGGCCCTCAAAGCCTAGTTATAAAAAGTTAAAAAAAATTATACATATTTCAAAATAAAATTAAAACGCTTTTGTGAAAAATAATTTCATATCAAAGCGTAATGTCAAATTGTTTAAACAATTGAAAACAATGACAAAACGCCAAGACCTAAGGCCAACTTGATTTGCATAGTATAAGATAACAAAATTATAGGAGCATTGAAATAGGATTTGACCGCAAGGCTTTCACGTCAATGGCGCATGACGTCATTCAACGCACACTAGACAAAAATAAAAAACTTTAATTATCTCCGAAACCGCTCAATCAAACTATGACATATGATACATCATTTTGAAAAGGATTCAATCACGAATTCGAAAATTAATTAAAATATAGGCTATTCCATAAGAAAAAATGCAACTTTATGTCATATCTCAAAAACTAAAAGTGACAGTTAAAATTTAATTTAGCGGTTGAATTCCTCGTGACAAAGTCTATAAAATTGCAATTTACTCTAAGTCAATATTTCCAATAATAACGAAGTTATAGACCCCCCTCCAAAATGCAGACATTTCAAAAAGCCCCCGTAGCTCAAAGACGAGACGATATTTCAAAATGCGGTTTTCACTATAAATCTTCTCTTGAAATTTGAGCCTCGTAATGCGTGGTCAGTTTTTCTCTGTCTTCCCTAGAAGTACCTTAAACCCCCCAAAAGTGCCCAATTTGGGACACCCTGTGCCTAATTTTTTTATTTAATTCTTAATTTTGGTATTTTGTCAGTAAAAACAAATCGTAGAAATACAATTTTCCTACTAAAACAATCCAAACTATCGATAGCTCTCCAGCACTGCTTGCTGAGATGATTAAAAAATCTACCGAAATCTACCGATTTTTCTCGAAGCCTTCTACCGAAGACCTCAGGGTCGAGGGTGGCAACACTGGTAGTGAGACAGGCGCATAGATGAAATTAGTTTACTGTGGACCGGCGCACAGAAATCTAAAACAGCCATGGGATTAATGGTGGGTGTGCTTTCGGGCTGTTCGGCCGTCGTCGTTGGAAATTCGTTCTCGACGTTTCGCCATCTCGAGTGGATGGCATCTTCAGGAGATGTTGACTGTTTGTCGGCTTCTCGAAGATTGGTGGTTAGTCTGTCGCGGGCGCAAGGTTATATACGCTATGGTGGGCGGGGCGTATATCAGAGCTGGTCGGTGATTGGTCACATTCCCTTGATTCAGTTTTGTTATTGTAAGCGAGCCGTTTAGTGTTTTTAAGAACCGGTATCCATGTTCTGTTAATCGTCACTCACCGACCGGCTCTGATATACGCCCCGCCCACCATAGCGTATATAACCTGCGCCCGCGACAGACTAACCACCAGTCTTCGAGAAGCCGACAAACAGTCAACATCTCCTGAAGATGCCATCCACTCGAGATGGCGAAACGTCGAGAACGAATTTCCAATGACGACGGCCGAACAGCCCGAAAGCACACCCACCATTGGACGAAGGCCGCGAAAGCCTTTCACAATTTGTAGCCATGGGATTATTTTGCAAAGAAAAATGTTTATAAGATGCCATTTTAACAATCAATCAATGTCAATATTATCAATGACTTTCTTCCATCAGCAGCGCTATGAGTTGGACAGTAATAAAAAATTTGATGTGCAATAAAAAGAGATACAAATGAGTATGTTCCAAAATTAAAATTTATTTCGGAGTGTAGATTTAAAGCTACGTCACGAGTCAGCGCCTAATTAGGTTCCTTTAGATCTTCCTTCTTCCTTTTTTTTCGAGTCACTCATGGTGAAATACAAAAAAGACAAAGAGTAACATCAGTATTTACTAAATGGTCTAAAGTCCTAGGTTCTAAAGTTCTACATCTAAAGGTCTAGATTTTGGTTGAATGTTTAACTTTTAATTTTAGCTCACACTACTACTATCTATAGTAGTGTGAGCCAGTGGCGTATATATGGGGGGGGCCTGGGGGGCCCGGGGCCCCCCCGAAGCTAAGATTTTTTGGATATTTTCCACATATTTCATGAATACAAACATAAAATAGCATAAAATACACCCTCATGAGGTCTCGGCCCCCCCCCAAAACTGTCTCGGGCCCACCCCGAAACTTTTTTCTATATACGCCACTGGTGTGAGCTATAGTGATCCTAATTTTTTCGAGAAAAAAAAAGTTGCTCCGATTTCAAAAATTTTTATATATCTTTGCGTTTCAGATGATTTTGAAACTTTTTTGTTGCGCCGTCTGTCTGTCTGTCTGTCTATCTGTAACGACCAACGCGCATAACTCAAAATCCGCTTGTCCGATTTTAATGAAATTTGGTACCTTGGGTGGATCTTGCGTCGAGATGGTCCCATCCCAAGCACAAGCCAAATAAGAGGGTGGGGGTAGATTTCAAAAATTAGAGTTTATGTGAAAATATGGCGTGTGTGATATCAAACGAAAGGTAATTGAGTCTGGAGGTAAACAAAATTAATTTTAGTTAAAAAAAAAGGGTGGGGATAGATTTAAAAAATTTGAGATTAAGTGAAAATATGGCGTGTGTGATATCAAACGAAAGGTAATTGGGTCTGGAGTTAAACAAAACATATTTTAGTTTTTTTTAACAAAGGGTGGGGGTAGATTTCCAAAATTAGAGTTAAACTTAAAACATGGCTTGTGTGGTATCAAACGATAGGTAATTGGGTTTGGAGTTGAATAAAATATATTTAAGTTTTTAGTTATATTAGCTCACCCGTACTCTACATCTGTAGAACCTAGTGTGAGCTTAGGTGCCCATATATTGGCAGAGAATTTATATAATTTGTTTATAAATACCTTGCAACAAAGGCCATCGTTGTAGCAATGACATTATATCCACAGAAAACTTAAAAATAAATAAAAAAATTATAATATTTTGGTTTAAAAATGACAGCCATATTTAAGCCTCCAAACGTCCCTAGGAGATGTCCAATAATAAAAACGGAATAAGTCAGTATCAGCTGTCTGCTATATTTTACATGTTAATTATTTAGACAAGTTAGCCAAGATTAAACTGATTTTCAATTGTTTTGGTAGATCTGTTTCTGAAAACGGATTCTAATTTATCCTGCGCTTTTTACAAGTACGTCTTGAATATATCTGTATTGGAAAAACGGCCTTTAAACATAATTGCTACAAGTGTGCCAGCCTGTTGGATTTCAAAAGAACGCAAACGTATGGCTTGGATAAATTCAGGCTACTGATAATGGGTGCTGCACTCTCAGGGCCATCTCTTTTCTAAGCGTAAAAACCCTTTTATCAGTTACCTTAGAATAAATACGTTTTAATTTCTTTAAAAAAATACCAAGTAAGCGGCTATGTCAACACAAGATAATGGCTTTTTCTTCCAAAAGTTCTAAAATACAAAGCATTTTCTTAAATTCAAATCAAAAATATAAATTAACCCCAAATTGTTAACGTCATTTGAAAGCAGTCCCTTTCAAATGTTATTGAAAGCGTCTACTTTCTTAATCCAAGCCATACGTTTGGGTTGAATTGAATCCAATATGGCGGAACGCTTATAGTAGAACATTTTCCATTAATGGTTTTAATACGCTTTGGCAGTATAGATATATTTAAGACGTACGTGGCTTTTTATAATAATAAAATATTGTTTGAAACTCATAGACAATGATGGTGTAGAAATAAAATTTCGGATTTCCATTGTCTTTATTTATTTTAAAACACGACGTTTCGGTTAGTAAGTATCTCTAACCGTTATCAAGTGTAAACTAAACAATCTAGTCTCTAGGCTACTACTTATACTACTTGATGTGCAGTCAGGTGTGACGGCCCGCCCCCTTTTTTAATCCTAAGACGCCTGTTTTCCTTAAGGAGTGGTTTCCATATGTTTGGTATGTCCGTACTTGGTTGACTGAAAACTTCTTTATTCTGCATTATAAACGCAGCTTCAATAAATTTTCGTTTTCGCCAATGCGACTCCTTATGTAAAACTTTAGCTTCTGACCACTGAATCCTGTGATCATTTGACCATGCATGATCTGCTAAACCGGATTTTTCAATATCCCCTAATTGGGTACTTTTTAGATGTTCACTTACTCTAACCTGAAGAGGGCGTTTCGTTTCACCTATATATGATTTACCACACTCACACGGGATTTGGTAAATACATTCCTTATTATTTGAGGGATTGTCTGGCTTTGTTTTAGTTACAAAACTTCTTATCGTATTTCCCGAAGAAAATACTGTTTTTATATTATACTGTTTAGCTATTCATCTTATGTTTTCTGAAATCCCTTGAACATATGGAATGTTAATAACACCTAACGGATTATTATTTTGAGAATTTGGTACATTTAGTTTGTTTTTAATTTTAAATATCGTTGAGTTTACTAATTTCTCGGAATAACCATTCTGTTGTAAGCCCTTTATAATGTTGTTAATTTCTGTGGTTAATTGTTCATTATTACTACAAATATTTACGGCTCTTAAATACAAACTTCTTATAACTCCTTGTTTTGTAGCAACAGAATGATTAGACTTAAAATTTAGGTACTGTCCCGTGTGTGTAGGTTTCCTATATACAGTGGTTTGAATGTTTCTGTCTAATCGTTTGACAAAAACATCCAAAAAAGGTAAGGCCGAATCTTTTTCAATTTCCATGGTGCACTTGATTGTTGGTCGAATACCGTTTAAATGGTGTAGAAAATTCTGTAGTTCGTCATCATTTTCCGGCCATAATAAATGTGTCATCCATGTATCGTAGCCATAGTTTTGGTTTGACTCTTGCTGTGTTGATCGCATGGTCCTCGAACCACTCCATGTAGATGTTTGCTACCACTGGCGAAAGAGATGAACCCATTGGGAGTTCATCATTTTGCGCGTGAAATTTATCTTTCACTTGAAAGTAAGAGTTACGGAGACAGAGCTCCAAAAGATCCATCACGCCCTCCACCGATAGCGGTGTTCTCTCGTGAAGTATATCATCAGTTTGTATTCTCTCGTGAAGTGTATCATCAGTTTGTAATTTGTTTTTGATGACAATGAGTGACTTATTTATTGGCACGTTGGTGTAGAGACTTTCTACATCAAAACTTACAAATCTATCGCCCGGATCTAATTCGATACCTTTTAAAACCAAAATGTCCCGAGTTTTTGACAAAAGATTCGGACTTACCCTGTAGTGGTTGAATTATGTCCAACAAAAACCTTGACAAAGTGCTGGTAATTCCCTGGAGCTGGTAATTGGTCGCACTGGTATATCCTTCTCATGGATCTTTGGTAATCCATAAAAATGTGGTGCTTACTGTGGTGTGGAGTCAGGCGGGATCTAACAGCGTCCGGGATATTTTCAGCATACTTCTTCAAAGTCCTGTAGATGCGTCCTTCTATGGTGGTGGTTGGATCTTTGGGTAGTTGCTTGTAGTCTCCTTTCTCCAGAACTTCTTGGATCTTTTTGTCATAAGTCTCGACATCCATGATCACCGTCGCGTTTCCTTTGTCGGCCGGTAGAATCTTGATTGATTTGTCAGCCTGCAGGTTCTTGATTGCCCGTTGTTCTTGAATGGTGATGTTTGTCTTTTGTTGCTTGTTTCGGTCCAACGTTGTTCTTACTTTATGGCGAAACTCATCAGCTTCGGGTTGAGGTAGACTAACTCTCTATTGCCGCAATTGAACTTAAAAAATTCACTGTAGCTATAAAACTAGATGTATCGCGCTGACGTTTTGAATTTAGGTTAGGTAAAGGTTGAGGTTAAGTTTTAGTAACAACATTCGATCAGTGTCGCTCTCTATTGTAAACATTTCGTGTGTTTGTAAATAAGTATTTGAGTATTCGTAGGTTAGAGGACACAAGACGCTAGCCCTACCAAGTCCACTTCCAATCCCTGACTTCGCATGCGTAGATAGATGTACAGGGTGATTTTCACTTGAATGATTCTAACCACATGAAAATAGAAAGTTTCAAAAACCTAACCTAACGAAACCTAATCAGATCTAACCGAACCGAACCAAAGCAAACTAAACCAATATTTAAAAAAAAACTTTCCTGACTTCCTACCCGGGATCCTAGAGGATGTGAATCCGAACCGGACCGTACCGAACCGAACCTATCCAAACCTAACCCTACCCAACTAAACCTAATTAGCAGTACGTGTTGTAGTTTAGTTTGGTTAGGTTAAGTTTGGTTCAGTTTAGTTAGGTTCGGTTTGGTTCGGTTCGGATTCACATCCTCTAAGATCCCGAGCAGGAAGTCAGGAAAGTTTTTTTTTTGAAAAAAATTATTGGTTCGTTTCCTTTGGTTCGGTTCGGTTAGATTTGATTAGGTTTTGTTAGGTTAGGTTTTTGAAACTTTCTATTTTCATGTGGTTAGAATCATTCAAGTGAAAATCACCCTGTATTCATCTATTCTAATACATGAGGTAAATAATATTGGTAGATCTGCGCATGCGAAGTCAGGGATTGAAAGTGGACTTGGTAGCGCTAGCGTCTTGTGTTAGAGGACAGGACCAAAAAAGAAACTATCAAGTTTTTGGCAAAGTTTCGGAATATATATTTTTTTTTAACTTATATTATATATGTATATGTTCACATATGCAAAATATAAAAGAAAGCTCTCGTATTCTATTGGACGTTAGCGTGAACCAAATCTTTGCAGTTATTAACTTAGGTCTTACAGGTCAGACCTAAATTTTAAGATCTTAGTAAATACTGGTGTAAGATCTAGAACTTTAGGATCTAGGACTTTTAGACGCTTTAGTAAATACTGGTGATTGTGTTCAAGATTAGCCTAATTATTTACCAGGCTACTCGGTCTCACAAATTACTTTATTTATATTTTAGTCATGACGAATGCGTAGAGCTTCTACTTAAACATGGTGCAAAAACGGACGTTGAAGCCCGAATGTGTTGGCCAGGGCCACATTCAAGCAACTGTGAAGAACGTGGAAAATACTGTAAGTTATCAAAATGCAAGCTATCTAGGACGTTTATTCTTGACTGCCTGTGAGGTGAGGTGAGCGAAATGTTCACTCTTACGGGTAGAGTTAAGTTCACCGGTGATCTTAAGTTCACCATATTTCAAAAATTAGAGTTTAAGTGAAAATATGGCGTGTGTGATATCAAACGAAAGGTAATTGAGTCCGAAGTTTAACAAAATACATTTTAGTTTTTGTTTTTGTTAAGGGTGGGGGTAGATTTTAAAAATTTGAGTTTAAGTCAAAACATGGCGTGTGTGGTATCAAACAAAAGGTAATTTAGTCTGGAGTTGAATAAAATATATTTCAGTTTTTAGTTATATTAGCTCACACGTACACTATAACTATAGTACCTAGTGTGAGCTTAGGGGCCCATATATATTGGCAGAGTATTTTTGAGTAGAACGCGAAAACTTTTTAACTTGTGTTAAAAATGAAACCCACTATGGATACAACTTGTCAATAAACATCTTTTTTGTAATCTTGTGATTTTTTTGTAAAATCAGCGATTTCTCTATAAAGCGTAAAAAAGAAAAAAAAACGGAGAAATATATTTTTTTTGAGACATAGAAACATTAAAAATGTAAGTAATTAATAGTTTTTATAATAAGTGCACTATAATCCAAATAAAATAAAATAAATTTTTCAGTTTTGATCCAATAAAAAAATGTTCCATAACTGTTGTATTATGTAAATTTTTGTATCTAGCAATTGTTGTTCAGCAAGAAGAGTGCAGTATACCTATGGGCACCAGTATGGGTAACCGAGAATCCAAACCACCTAGTAAACTTCAATCGGCCATTTATTATGCACTCGATGGCGATCAAGTTAATATTCTGACCATGTTATCTCAGAGGAGTGAAGATCCATGGGTAAGTACTGTATTGTTACGGGTTCACAACGACAAATTAAAACTCGCAATTGTTGAAAACGATACGTCAATTTATTTCCACAAATTATGTACAAAAACACGCACTTAAACTTACTAATAACTTGCTAATAATTCACTACTATAATCGGTCTATTAACTTCGTGTTAATATCTCACGACCACTACAGTACGTTATCTGTGACTGACTGACTGATGCACGACGTCCGGCCTTATATATGAGGGCTGCCTACTATTCGAGAACCCTTCCATCCTTGTTCGATTCGGAATCATTCCAGCCCTTTTCTAGACTTTCGCATACCAGTTATACCACAGATAACGCAACTAAAACCTAGATTAAGAATACAACCATAAAATATGTCAACCTAATACTACACTAAACCTAAATAAATTCTAACTATAAAATTTAAATACTTAAATTTGTAACAGTATTTTTATTATTGTTTTCAGTGGCGACTCGTGAGTTTTAATACAGGGGGGTCATTCTTGGTCATCTTAAGCTTCGGTCAAAACTATACGCAAAAATCGGTTAAAGCTACGTACATGGGTCATTCTTTTAGCTCACACATATACTATACTATAGTAGTGTGAGCTATGGTGATCCTAATTTTTTCGAGAAAAAAAAAGTTGCTCCGATTTCAAAAAATTTTATATATCTTTGCGTTTCAGATGATTTTGAAACTTTTTTGTTGCGCCGTCTGTCTGTCTGTATGTCTGTCTGTCTGTAACGACCAACGCGCAAAACTCAAAAACCGCTTGGCCGATTTTAATGAAATTTGGTACCTAGGCTGGGTCTTGGGTCGAGATGGTCCCATTTAAAAATGAACAAAATCCACCGAACACAAACCAAATAAAAGGGTGGGGGTAGATTTCAAAAATTAGAGTTTATGTCAAAATATGGCATGTGTAATATCAAACGAAAGGTAATTGCGTCTGGAGTTAAATCAAAGACATTTTATTTTAAAAAAAGGGTGGGGGTAAATTTAAAAAATTAGTGTTTATGTGGAAATATGGCGTGTGTCATATCAAACGAAAGGTAATTGAGTCTGGAGTTAAACAAAATACATTTTAGTTTAAAAAAAGGTGGGGGTAGATTTAAAAAATTTAAGTTTAAGTCAAAACATGGCTTGTGTGGTATCAAATGAAAGGTAATTGAGTCTGGAGTTCAATAAAATTTATTTTAGTTTTTAGTTATATTAGCTCACACGTACACTATAACTATAGTACCTAGTGTGAGCTTAGGTGCCCATAGATTGGCAGAGTATTTTTTTTTGGGATAATGCCGAAAATGTGTTATTTGGGTGTATTTTGACCTATCTTAACACAATAGCTCCTAAACCGTTAAACTGATTTTCATAAAATTTTCAGGTAAAATAGTGTTCGATACTCTAACGAGCTGATTAGATTTTAGTCAAAATCCATTAATGAATTTTTTGACAATTAATTTTTTTTTAAAATGCTAACTTTTTAATGAAGCGTCGTATCAATATACGGTTTTCGGAATATAGTAGACTACACTGTGCTTAATAATTTGTGTTATAACCAAAAACTTCGTAAGAGCTTTAGTTTTTGAGATATTTACAAAAAACTGTTTTCAAGGCTGATATATCATGACTTCACTTGAAGTGTGCTAATAAGCTAGCTAGGAAGGTATCAAATCCGTCATGGATCAATTTTTTTATTTTTTGGTGTGTTTGTAGTACTCGATTTACTTAAGTTGATTCAGTACTTTTATACAGAGGATCGAAAGTTGAAGCGTTTTTCATCAAAGACACTGATTTTACAATTTTTAGCTCACACATATACTATACTATAGTAGTGTGAGCTATGGTGATCCTAATTTTTTCGAGAAAAAAAAAGTTGCTCCGATTTCAAAAAATTTTATATATCTTTGCGTTTCAGATGATTTTGAAACTTTTTTGTTGCGCCGCACAGTGGAACGAAGTATAGGGAAGATCGGGACATTGGTAATAACTTTTGAAGTCTTAGTCCGATTTTGATAATTTTGGACTTTTTGGAAAGCAAATTGCGTCATCTTTTCAGAAAAAGTATATAAGTTTGACATTTCTTATTTACTCAAAATGGCGGACGACCTAAATAGATTTGTTTTGAACTGGAGTTACATACGATTTATAAACAATTGATAAATGCCAAAAAGATAATCCAATAAACGTGTAAATATACTTTTTGAATTTCGAACAAAATTACATTCACTTTAATACTACACAAGTTGTGTTTTTTGGGACCCTGTTGATTTTCAAATAATTAAAAATATCTTTGTTTGAATTAAATTCAACCATGTTTACCATGAAAGTCACGGTCACTCATGTGCCAAACTATCAAAGAAATAAATAAAACAAACATACAGGGTAATCACAGGCTACTTCAAACATCGTTACGTTGCATTGGGGCTCCTCATAAATTAAGTTTTTCGTAATTTTTAACTTTTCTTTGCTTCGCACCTGTGATGAAATTTAACACGTATATAACTCATTAACCCCCCCCCCCTCTACCCCAAGCGTGTTTTCTAAGAAACAATGTCCTCTTTTTTTAAAGAAAACTGTCCGCGGTCCAAAATACCTGTGAGTATTTATTATTTTTTAAAATGTTGAGGCAAAAGTGGATTTATTCAAACTTTTAGAGGTTGGGAGTTAATTAAAATCTAAATAAATCCTACAGTGGCACTTTCGGGCAGCCAATGCCGATTGGTTCATTTAGAGCGAGGATGGGTTTATGCATCACAGGCAAAAGTTGCTTGGCCATCTTTGGCCATTTTTTTAAAAGTCAAGAAAAGGTAATTTTTTAATGTTTTATGAACAGCGAAATTGTGCACACTCCCCCACAATTACGATAAATATTTTTATTTTTCTTTTAATGTGATTTTGTTCTAATATTACCTCTAGTACTACATACAGTGCCCGAAAGTTGATAAGATATACATAGGTTTTATTTTTAAGCTTCAAGTTTGACATATTTTTCTGATCATTTTTTGTCATATAATATTTTTACCACAAACATTAACTCTAGCTGGCTAGACTATATTATGAGCGGGATACTATGTTGGTTTTCTATTACGCCAACATGTTTAGAAAAAAAATATTCAATAAAAATATCAAAATTTGCATTTTGAGGAAATCCCCAATGTCCCGATCTTAGCATGGCCCCGATCTACTGTGCGCCGTCTGTCTGTCGGTCTGTCTGTATGTCTGTCTGTCTGTCTGTCTGTCTGTATGTCTGTAACGACCAACGCGCATAACTCAAAAACCGCTTGGCCGATTTTAATGAAATTTGGTACCTAGGCTGGGTCTTGGGTCGAGATGGTCCCATTTAAAAATTAACAAAATCCATCGAACAGAAACCAAATAAAAAGGTGGGGATAGATTTCAAAAATTAGAATTTATGTGAAAATATGACGTGTGTGATATCAAACGAAAGGTAATTGAGTCTGGAGTTAAACAAAATACATTTTAATTTATTTTTAAAAAAGAGTGGGGATATATTTCAAAAATTAGAGTTTAAGTGGAAATATGGCGTGTGTGATATCAAACGAAAGGTAATTGAGTCCTGAGTTTAACAAAATACATTTTGGTTTTTGTTTTTTTAAGGGTGGGGGTGGATTTCAAAAATGTGAGTTTAAGTCAAAACATGGCTTGTGTGGTATCAAACAAAAGGTAATTTAGTCTGGAGTTGAATAAAATATATTTCAGTTTTTAGTTATATTAGCTCACACGTACACTATAACTATAAGACCTAGTGTGAGCTTGGGGGCCCATATATTGGCAGAGTATTTTTTAATATCTTAAAAAAATAATTAAATCATCAATGCTGCGCTGATAACGCGACTGTTAAGAGAACTTATCTTGTTATTATTTTTAGAACGGAATATTTCGAACTAGAAAACCTCTCCTTCATGCAGCTTGTGAACGAAGAGCCTGGCAATGTACCCAGTTTTTAGTTGCGGAGAGAACCGATGAAATTCATATCCTGAAAGACGAATATTATCCTATTCACTACGCGGCATCCAATGACTTAAAATTTCTAGAACTTTTAGTGAATGCTGGTGCTGATACTACCGTTAGAACGTGCACTCAACAAATGACTTTACTTCATGTTGGTACGTTTTAGGAACCTAAATAGCTTTTAAATGTTTGATTTTATATTAATCTTCCAACCCTGCACCAGCTCAGTAGAATATTAGGAATTCACCTGGAAAAAATAGGTGCAAGCTGGATTTTTGTATAATTATTTCTTAGCATCTGGAACACATCCCCACGTATTCTCCGCCAAAATTCTCCTTGAGCTTCGCTAGATATAAGGCCCTTAATGTTCTAAAAATTAGTTTTTTGTGATTTTCTCGAAAACTAATAGCATTTTCAAAAAAAGTTAAGAGTTAAGAAATACGTAAAACATTCGGTCTATACTATAAAATTAAGAAATAAATCTAACCTAACATTTTTAAAAATATATTTTCTATATTTAATTTTTTCTCACTCTGGAGGTAATTTTTTTTTAAATGTTAATACTTTATAATATTAAGCTCTAATGGACAATAATAGTGATTGCGATAGTTTCTCACTATTTACTTATGATTAGATACAAAACCGTCTAATTAACTTCGCAAGATTTGTCACATTGACCAGCAGTGTTCTGAGGAGTCCCATAAGGACGAAACACTTAACTGTCAACGCTTATTAGGTGTCCATTAGATCTTGGACCCCCGTGAAGTTAAGCTTTCAAGCTACCCACGGAAAAATATGAGAGAAACAAAAACTCCTTTTTGCCCGATTAGCCACGAAACTTGTTTGATTTTTAAATTCACGGGTACGAAATTCCACGTTTGTTAGTATTATTTGGCTTAAAAATTCCGTTGATTGACGCTCATGTGTCTTGATGACGGGTAAAAATGCAATATGCCTTGATCCGGCCTGAAAGACAGAAGAGCTGTCGTAGGTCACGGACTATAGTTTGTTTTCTTTTATTTGTATTCGATCTTTTCATTGATCGATATGCATAGCAGTTTTTCACCTGCTTTTGTTTTTTGTTTTTCTCGTATCTCGGTAGGTGGCGCTTCTTGCGATAGTTTTCTCACCATTTACTTATGATTAGATACAAAACCGTCTAATTAACTTCGCAAGAATTGTCACATCGACCTAGCAGTGTTCTGAGGAGTCCCATAAGGACGAAACAGTTAACTGTCAACACTTATTAGGTGTCCATTAGATCTTGGACCCCCGTGAGGTTAAGCTTTCAAGCTACCCACGGAAAAATATGAGAGAAACAAAAACTCCTTTTTGTTCACGGGTACGAAATTTCACGTTTGTTAGTATTATTTGGCTTAAAAATTCCGTTGATTGACGCTCACGTGTCTTGATGACGGGTAAAAATGCAATATGCCTTGATCCGGCCTGAAAGACAGAAGAGCTGTCGTAGGTCACGGACTATAGTTTGTTTTCTTTTATTTGTATTCGATCTTTTCATTGATCGATATGCATAGCAGTTTTTCACCTGCTTTTGTTTTTTGTTTTTCTCGTATCTCGGTAGATGGCGCTTCTTGCAATAATTTTCTCACTATTTACTTATGATTAGATACAAAACCGTCAAATTAACTTCGCAAGAATTGTCACATCGACCTAGCAGTGTTCTGAGGAGTCCAATAAGGACGAAACAACTAACTGTCAACACTTATTAGGTGTCCATTAGATCTTGGACCCCCGTGAGGTTAGGCTTTCAAGCTACCCACGGAAAAATATGAGAGAAACAAAAACTCCTTTTTGCCCGATTAGCCACGAAACTTGTTTGATTTTTAAATTCACGGGTACGAAATTCCACGTTTGTTAGTATTATTTGGCTTAAAAATTCCGTTGATTGACGCTCACTGTCTTGATGACGGGTAAAAATGCAATATGCGTTGATCCGGCCTGAAAGACAGAAGAGCTGTCGTAGGTCACGGACTATAGTTTGTTTTCTTTTATTTGTATTTGATCTTTTTATTGATCGATATGCATAGCAGTTTTTCGCCTGCTTTTGTTTTTTTTGTTTCTCTCGTATCTCGGTAGATGGCGCTTCTTGCGATAGTTTTCTCACTATTTACATTTCATTAGAGACAAAACCGTCTAATTAACTGGGCAAGATTTGTCACATTGACCAGCAGTGTTCTGAGGATTCTCATAAGGACGAAACAGTTAACTGTCAACACTTATTAGGTGTCCATTAGATCTTGGACCCCCGTGAAGTTAAGCTTTCAAGCTACCCACGGAAAAATATGAGAGAAACAAAAACTCCTTTTTGCCCGATTTGCCACGAAACTTGTTTGATTTTTAAATTCACGGGTACGAAATTTCACGTTTGTTAGTATTATTTGGCTTAAAAATTCCGTTGATTGACGCTCACGTGTTTTGATGACGGGTAAAAATGCAATATGCCTTGATCCGGCCTGAAAGACAGAAGAGCTGTCGTAGGTCACGGACTATAGTTTGTTTTCTTTTATTTGTATTCGATCTTTTCATTGATCGATATGCATAGCAGTTTTTCACCTGCTTTTGTTTTTTGTTTTTCTCGTATCTCGGTAGGTGGCGCTTCTTGCGATAGTTTTCTCACTATTTACTTATGATTAGATACAAAACCGTCTAATTAACTTCGCAAGAATTGTCACATCGACCTAGCAGTGTTCTGAGGAGTCCCATAAGGACGAAACAGTTAACTGTCAACACTTATTAGGTGTCCATTAGATCTTGGACCCCCGTGAGGTTAAGCTTTCAAGCTACCCACGGAAAAATATGAGAGAAACAAAAACTCCTTTTTGTTCACGGGTACGAAATTTCACGTTTGTTAGTATTATTTGGCTTAAAAATTCCGTTGATTGACGCTCACGTGTCTTGATGACGGGTAAAAATGCAATATGCCTTGATCCGGCCTGAAAGACAGAAGAGCTGTCGTAGGTCACGGACTATAGTTTGTTTTCTTTTATTTGTATTCGATCTTTTCATTGATCGATATGCATAGCATTTTTTCACCTGCTTTTGTTTTTTGTTTTTCTCGTATCTCGGTAGATGGCGCTTCTTGCAATAATTTTCTCACTATTTACTTATGATTAGATACAAAACCGTCAAATTAACTTCGCAAGAATTGTCACATCGACCTAGCAGTGTTCTGAGGAGTCCAATAAGGACGAAACAACTAACTGTCAACACTTATTAGGTGTCCATTAGATCTTGGACCCCCGTGAGGTTAGGCTTTCAAGCTACCCACGGAAAAATATGAGAGAAACAAAAACTCCTTTTTGCCCGATTAGCCACGAAACTTGTTTGATTTTTAAATTCACGGGTACGAAATTCCACGTTTGTTAGTATTATTTGGCTTAAAAATTCCGTTGATTGACGCTCACTGTCTTGATGACGGGTAAAAATGCAATATGCGTTGATCCGGCCTGAAAGACAGAAGAGCTGTCGTAGGTCACGGACTATAGTTTGTTTTCTTTTATTTGTATTTGATCTTTTTATTGATCGATATGCATAGCAGTTTTTCGCCTGCTTTTGTTTTTTTTGTTTCTCTCGTATCTAGGTAGATGGCGCTTCTTGCGATAGTTTTCTCACTATTTACATTTCATTAGAGACAAAACCGTCTAATTAACTATGCAAGATTTGTCACATTGACCAGCAGTGTTCTGAGGATTCTCATAAGGACGAAACAGTTAACTGTCAACACTTATTAGGTGTCAATTAGATCTTGGACCCCCGTGAAGTTAAGCTTTCAAGCTACCCACGGAAAAATATGAGAGAAACAAAAACTCCTTTTTGCCCGATTTGCCACGTTTGATTTTTAAATTCACGGGTACGAAATTTCACGTTTGTTAGTATTATTTGGCTTAAAAATTCCGTTGATTGACGCTCACGTGTCTTGATGACGGGTATAAATGCAATATGCCTTGATCTGGCCTGAAAGACAGAAGAGCTGTCGTAGGTCAGGGACTATAGTTTGTTTTCTTTTATTTGTATTCGATCTTTTTATTGATCGATATGCATAGCAGTTTTTCGCCTGCTTTTGTTTTTTGTTTTTCTCGTATCTCGGTAGATGGCGCTTCTTGCGATAGTTTTCTCAGTATTTACTTATGATTAGATACAAAACCGTCAAATTAACTTCGCAAGAATTGTCACATCGACCTAGCAGTGTTCTGAGGAGTCCCATAAGGACGAAACAGTTAACTGTCAACGCTTATTAGGCGTCCATTAGATCTTGGCTCCCGTGAGGTTAAGCTTTCAAGCTACCCACGGAAAAATATGAGAGAAACAAAAACTCCTTTTTGCCCGATTAGCCACGAAACTTGTTTGATTTTTAAATTCACGGGTACGAAATTCCACGTTTGTTAGTATTATTTGGCTTAAAAATTCCGTTGATTGACGCTCACTGTCTTGATGACGGGTAAAAATTCAATATGCCTTGATCCGGCCTGAAAGACAGAAGAGCTGTCGTAGGTCAGGGACTAAAGTTTGTTTTCTTTTATTTGTATTCGATCTTTTTATTGATCGATATACATAGCAGTTTTTTGCCTGCTTTTTTTTTTGTTTTTCTCGTATCTCGGTAGATGGCGCTTCTTGCAATAGTTTTCTCACTATTTACTTATGATTAGATACAAAACCGTCAAATTAACTTCGCAAGAATTGTCACATCGACCTAGCAGTGTTCTGAGGAGTCCCATAAGGACGAAACAGTTAACTGTCAACGCTTATTAGGCGTCCATTAGATCTTGGCTCCCGTGAGGTTAAGCTTTCAAGCTACCCACGGAAAAATATGAGAGAAACAAAAACTCCTTTTTGCCTAATTAGCCACGAAACTTGTTTGAATGTAATTTTATTATCGCTTAAAATAAAAACGTATTTATCTAAAGTTTCATTGCTCTAGCTTTACATTTAAATTTTATACAGAATTTTAATGAGGTAGATGCAATTAAAAATAAAACACTCTGTATCTTTGCTTTGCACTGGGTTCGGGATGAGCACCACTTCGTAAGTGTTGTATTATATTCGTGCCAAGTTTCATTACGGTACGCAAAAATGCAGACAAAAGTGGCTTTGGCT
The DNA here is from genome assembly GCA_963576565.1 of Aspidapion aeneum. Lineage (NCBI taxonomy): Eukaryota > Metazoa > Arthropoda > Insecta > Coleoptera > Brentidae > Aspidapion > Aspidapion aeneum. Next base: position 1,783,295 of record OY755041.1, on the reverse strand, counting down.
CCGGACTATTGTCGTTCCGGTAGTTGACCCGGACATAAATGGTTATAATCTCATTTCTTCGGGTAATTTAGTAATTGTGCGGTCCCCAAGAAAAACACGTTTTGAGCAAAACGGATTTAAGTCGATATATTAAGTCGTTTTCGAGCTATAGGGGGTTTTTCAAAAGTTGACATTTTAGGTTTTTTGATTGGGGTCCTATAACTTTTTTATTTATGAAAATTTCGTTTTGATTTTTATACAGTTTTTCATAGAAAATCCTAACCGAATTTCATTTTTCCCTTTTATTTTCTAAGATATTACATAACGTTGGTATTTTTTATTTGATTTTCGAAATCAGCGTAATATTAAAAAAAAACGTGTCACACTTAATATTTTTGTTTTTATTTTTCTTATTGGTTCTTTATATTCTTTGTATTTGTTGATATTGCATTTTCTTAGTTTGTCAAAAATACTTATTAAATGTTATTTAAATCAAGAAATTAATCAAAATTAAAAAGGTATTAAAAAAATTTAAATATATTAAGAAAATAAAAAATAAAATATTGAGTGTAAATGTACAAATGGTGAAAGGCTTTCGCGGCCATCGTCCAATGGTGGGTGTGCTTTCGGGCTGTTCGGCCGTCGTCGTTGGAAATTCGTTCTCGACGTTTCGCCATCTCGAGTGGATGGCATCTTCAGGGATGTTGACTGTTTGTTGGCTTCTCGAAGACTGGTGGTTAGTCTGTCGCGGGCGCAGGTTATATACGCTATGGTGGGCGGGGCGTATATCAGAGCTGGTCGGTGATTGGTCACTTTCCCGAGTTTTGTTATTGAAAGCGAGTCGTTTAGTATTTTTAAGAACCGGTACCCATGTTCTGTTAATTTTAAGAGTTTCTTCAGATCTGCTGGTGTTTATGAATTTCGATTGCTTGTCTATAGAGTCTTGGATAGTAAGAAGAGGAGGCGCAGAGAACTTGTGTGTCTTCAAATTTTATTCGGTGGTCTTCATTGTTTAGTGTGTGGTCTGCAACTGCGGATTTTTCCGTATGTCCGAGTCGACAGTTGGCTTTGTGTTCTTTGATTCTCGTGTTTACGGACCGTTTGGTTGTTCCGATGTAGACACTTCCACAGGTACAGGGAATGCGGTATACCCCTGAAGAACTTAGTGGGTCTCTTATATCCTTTGCAGATCTAAGGTGGTTCTCGATCTTCTTAGATGGCTTGAAGATCGTTTTTATGTTGTGTTTTCCCAGAATACGTCCGATCCTATCCGTCACTTTAGGGATGTAGGGCAGAAAGGCTCTTGTAGTAACTTCGCGGCTGCTCAGTCCACCGCTACTATTACTTCTAGTGCTCGGCTTTGGTCGTATACATTTATCTATGTCACTTTGAGTGTATCCATTTGCTACGAGGGCGTTTTTAAGATGGTTTAATTCTTTGTCTAGATGTTCTGGTTCGCAGATTCTTTTCGCCCTCTCTACCAATGTTCTTATTACCCCTTTTCTTTGGCACGGGTGGTGGTTAGATGTGTTGTTTAAGTAGCGGTCTGTGTGAGTAGGTTTTCTGTATACGGTATGTCCTAGTCGTCCCTCCTTCCTCGTTACTAGTACGTCAAGGAATGCCAATTCTCTGTTGTTCTCTGTTTCCATTGTAAATTGTATACTGGGGTGTATGCTGTTAATGTTGTTGAGAAATTCATTAAGGCTGTCTCTACCATGGGGCCAAACGACAAAAGTGTCATCTACATATCGAAACCAGACTTTGGGTTTATGAGGGGCGTTATCCAACGCCTTCTCTTCTAGTTTCTCCATGAAAAAGTTCGCAATCACTGGCGTTAAAGGGCTACCCATTGATACTCCATCGATCTGTTCATAAATTTGTTCATTGAAGGTGAAATATGATGTCGTTAGGCAGATTTTAAACAGTTCGGTGATCTCCCTCGAAAATATGTGTTCCACTTCCCTCATTGCCTCGACCAAAGGTACCTTCGTGAACAAAGACACAACATCAAAGCTATCTAAGATGTCTTTCTCGTCCATGACGATGTTTTTAATCTTCTCAATGAAGTGGGTGGAGTCTCTTACATACGAATCCGTTTAATCCGATGTGGGGTTGCAAGAGGGAAGCAAGATGTTTAGCAAGTTTGTATGTTGGTGAGCCTATAGTACTGACAATGGGACGAAGAGGCACATCGTTTTTGTGGATTTTTGGTAGTCCATACAATCTCGGAGTCAGGGCTTTGGTATAGTATCTTCTTAGGAGAACGGATCCATTCAACTAGATCGCAAATCGCATCGAACAGCCCGAAAGCACACCCACCATTGAGTGTAAATGTGTTTGAAAGTAAATGGCAATATTGTCAGGAAAATCGCCTGCTTGATTTAGTCAGGCCGAAGCTCGAAAGTTTTCTGCGCAGATTAAAAAATTTCGATGTCTCGGCAAAATAAAGCTATTTACAAAAATTCAGCCTGTTACCCATCACTTTAAAACTAGACTGGTGTACAGCATGTCCCATTTTCGATGGGATTAAATGGGAAACTCGGTTATTATTAAAGATATTGATTTTCTGATTGCACCTTACCGTGCTCTTTTTTTGAGCCCTTAAAAATGGCGTAATCAGATTTTTGCTATACCCCGTAGTTTCGCTAATATAGGGAGTTTTTGAAAAAATTGTATTTTTAATAATCCCGTCTATCTCGCTTATTTTGCGAGATATTTTTATTCTGTAAAAACCTTTTCATGGCAACTTTTTTAGAAGAAAATAATGACATTGTCAACTTTTTAAAATATTGCTTAGTTTTTGAGATACGGTATTTATCATAAAAAAATTAAATACGGACCTGGATTTTTTTTATTACTATTTTGATTGGTTTCATGCTAGTAATATCATAAAATAATAAAAATTTAAAAATTTTTTGTTTTAAGGTAAAAAAAAATATTTAATATTTAAAAAAAAAATAGTCCGAACCTGTATATTTCCAACATAAATATAAATTAAAAATTGCTAGTTAAACAATTTTTAGTTTAACTGTTTTGATACTTAGCATATTAAAATGGTTTTACGTTAATTTACAGATTTATTTGAAACAAAGTCTACGAAAAATACAAAAAAAACAAATTACAAAAAATAACTAATTTTTCTGATTACCATTATGTGTAAGACATTGTTGGCATTTTTGAGTAATTTTTCTTAACGCATTTTACATAAAAATATTTCTGCCATTTAAATATTGGGATTTTGTTGCTTGAATGAAGCAGTCAAACATATCACATTTTTCAAAATCTGGATATGGTCGATTTCAAGCCAGTTTAAAATAATTGTAAGCCATTCACAAAAATGACAAGTAAAATGACAATGTCAATTCCACGCTTTTGTTTCGTAAATTTCACGACCTACTGTGCTACCATCAAATAATTAGTATAATATTATTTTTGTAACTTTTTAACGTTTTTTACTTTATTTATATATCATTTAATTATCATTTCAAAACAGATAAACTAAAAATCGTTCAACTAGTGTGTCTTGCAATTTTTAATTTATAATTACGTTGGAAATTTCCAGGTTCGGACTATAATTTTTTTTTCAAATATTAAATAGTTTTTTTTAACCTTTAAATCAAAAAAATATTAAAGTTTTATCATTTTAAGGTAATAATAGCATGGAACCAATCAAAATAGTAATAAAAAAAATCCAGGTCCGTATTTAATTTTTTTATGATAAATACCATATCTCAAAAACTAAACAATATTTTAAAAAATTGACAACGTCATTATTTTGCTCTAAAAAAGTTGCCGTAGAAAGGTTTTTACAGAATAAAAATATCTTGCAAAATAAGCGAGATACAAGGAAAACTCCCTGTATTAGCGAAACCACGGGGTATAGCAAAAATCTGATTACACCATTTTTAAGGGCTCCAAAAAAGAGCACGGTAAGGTGCAATCAGAAAATCGATATCTTTAATAATAACCGAGTTTCCCATTTAATCCCATCGAAAATGGGACACGCTGTACTGTAGACTATCGATTTTTTAGCGAATCTGTTCCAAATACGATTCTAATGTAGCATTTACTATTTTTAGTACTACTGGTTGCGCACAAGACCGCCGAAGATACAATTGCAACTATTCGTCTCTTATTAGATAATGGATGTAAAGAGTTGATTAATACCCCAGATAGTCTAGGTATGTTGGTATGTAAAATAAAATAAAGGTCATCTTTCATAAACGCACCTAGGGGGAGGGATATTTTCCACATATTTAATGAATAAAAAGATAAAATACCATAAAATACGACATCATGAGGCCATGTGGCATCTATAAACCACTCCTAACTTTATTAAAAAATTATAAAAAAAATATAAGTACTATGGGATGACACTCTCTTACTTATCTCGGACGCGTATTTACGTTTCCGTGCTCATTTCACGTCGGCGCGGTTTTGAAATAGACACGGAAATGTTATATAAATATATCTTTCGGAGCGTCCATTTTACTCAATGGAGGAGTATTTTGAACAAGGCTGAGTCATTGACTTATTTTATTTTATTTGTTTTTTTTTATTTGGGTGTAATATGTATGTATATTGTTCTTTTTAATCTAATTGTAATTAAATTATTCTAACTAGGAATCCAATGTTGTATACCAAATCTAGTTTTGGCATTTAAATGTAACCATTTGAAAGCTTTCAATAAAATACATGGTTAGGCAGAGCCACTTTGGTTTGCGATAAAAATGTATATTTAAAGTTACATTTAAAGTCAGAGTTCCTTTTCTCTTTGGATCTATTTGATATCATTAGGTGAAATTTATTTCTTTTTTAATTTATTTTTGTTTTATTTTATTTATTTATTTTTTGTTTAGGTTGATTAGCCACTGTATATTTTATGTTCCTGTACTTGATTATACATTTTTAACTTATTTAGACTAATTACTATTGTAATTGACGTTTTCCATACAGTTTCTAAATTGTCGAAGGAAAATAAAGATTTATTTATTTATTTATTGTTACAATATATTTGGGTTCAAATACGTGTTGATTTTAACAGTTTTGATATCGAAATGAGCACGGATCTGTAAGAGAACATCGCTCATTAAACTATTACAAAAGCGTATTCAACTGTCAGATTAAAACGCTAACATAACGAAAGCTAATCAATCAAATCTAACCGAACCGAACCGAAGCAAACTGAACCAAGAATTTTTTTCAAAAAAAAACTTTCCTGACTTCCTACCCGGGATCCTAGAGGATGTGAATCCGAACCGAAACGAACCGAATTGAACCAAACTGAACCGAACCGAACCAAAGCAAACAACCAACAATAAAAAAAAACTTTCCTGACTTCTTTCCCGGGATCCTAGAGGGTGTGGATAAATAGTGTTGTACAAATTGTAAAAGGCTTTCGCGGCCATCGTCCAATGGTGGGTGTGCTTTCGGGCTGTTCGGCCGTCGTCGCTGCCCTACATCCCTAGAGTGACAGAGAGGATCGGACGTATTCTGGGAAAACACAACATAAAAACGATCTTCAAGCCATCTAAGAAGATCGAGAACCACCTCAGATCTGCGAAGGATATAAGGAACCCACTAAGTTCTTCGGGGGTATACCGCATTCCCTGTATCTGTGGAAGTGTCTACATCGGAACAACCAAACGGTCCGTAAACACAAGAATCAAAGAACACAAAGCCAACTGTCGACTCGGACATACGGAAAAATCCGCAGTTGCAGACCACACACTAAACAATGAAGACCACCGAATAAAATTCGAAGACACACAAGTTCTCTGCGCCTCCTCTTCATACTATCCAAGACTATAGAGAAGCAATCGAAATTCATAAACACCAGCAGAACTTCAACAGATCTGAAGAAACTCTTAAAATTAACAGAACATGGGTACCGGTTCTTAAAAACACTAAACGGTTCGCTTACAATAACAAAACTGAATCAAGGGAATGTGACCAATCACCGACCAGCTCTGATATACGCCCCGCCCACCATAGCGTATATAACCTGCGCCCGCGACAGACTAACCACCAGTCTTCGAGAAGCCGACAAACAGTCAACATCTCCTGAAGATGCCATCCACTCGAGATGGCGAAACGTCGAGAACGAATTTCCAACGACGACGGCCGAACAGCCCGAAAGCACACCCACCAAATAGTGTTGTAGTTTAGTTTGGTTAGGTTAGGTTTGGTTCGGTTTAGTTAGGATCGGTTCGGATTCACATCCTCTAGGATCCCCGGTAGGAACTCAGGAAAGTTTTTTTTTTGAAAAAAATTATTGGTTCAGTTTGCTTTGGTTCGGTTCGGTTAGATTTGATTGATTAGCTTTCGTTAGGTTAAGTTTTTGAAACTTTTTTTTTTCATGTGGTTAAAAATCAAGTGAAAATCATTTAAATCATTAAAATTTATTAATAACAGAACAACATCTGTCGTCGTAGTTGCCGGTGTAAGACAATGAACACTGAACTTTGCAGGTATAGTTAATGGAAGAGTGTTCTTCAAACTTCAAAGAATTTCAAAATCTTGAGTAATATTAGTACAAATACTTTTAAACTACTCCATAATTTTCATATTAACAAACATATAACCTCAAAATCAAACTAATAAACAACGTGAATTCAATTTAAGTTTCAAATGTGCACTAATAAGTAAACCCCTGCGCTGCGTAATTCAATACAAATCCGTACCTTGTTCGAGCCTCGGCGCCTTAAAATCAACACGCATTTATAACCAAATATGTTGCAACATTTCCGTGTCTATTTCAAAACAGCGCTGCCGTGAAATCAGCACGGAAACGTAAATACGCATCCCGGACATTATTCCACAAACTGCACATGTTTTACGTGAATTATTTTCCATTTTTTACAAACAATTTTACGCGACACACGCAAAATACCGCAAAATGTAAATAACCAACAAATATGGCCTCCATCCACACAGAAGCTGTGTGTCTGCGTTTTAAAATACACGCATGCGCAATTGAAAATTTTCGTCTGTGAATTTAAATTTGCCAGATTTTCTAAAGCCAACTATGATTGCTTCACTTTTCAACTTTTTATACCCGCATTTATGTTCTAAGGTATTTGTTTTTAGGTAATACACCTCTTCACGCGCTTATAGTAAGATACGCCTTGGAAGAGGCAGCGTATGGATATGATAAGTGGAACAAATGGGATGTTTTGCATCTAGTTAGGTAAGAGTTTTTTCCGTAGATTAATTTTTCCGTAACAAAATTGATAGGTATATATAGGTACGACATGCTGCAACTTTTAGTTTTCATGCCCAAAGCGCACTTACGAAATTATACAGTTTTGTATTTTCTTATAAATTTTTTTTCATAAATTTTTTTTCTTCAACTTTTAGGTTTAATTCTTATTCAGCCTTATAAAAAGCACTATGCATTTAGCAGTCATTTACCCAAAAATACGTGTAGATTTTCTACGGACGCGTGTTACCTTCCATTGAGTAAAGGTCAGCGGCGTAGCGTGGGGGGAAGGGGCGGGGGTTCGTCGCCCCCCCGCCCCGAGGGTAGTGGCGCCCCATTGGTGGCCGAAGCGCCCCCAGTTTTATCGACATGAAGACCTTTTTTTTTCTTTGGTCGCAAGATTTGTGAGAGTACAGTACAGTACAGTTATTTTTATTTTTATTTTTATTTTTATTTTTATTTTTATTTTTATTTTTATTTTTATTTTTATTTTTATTTTTATTTTTATTTTTATTTTTATTTTTATTTTTATTTTTATTTTTATTTTTATTTTTATTTTTATTTTTATTTTTATTTTTATTTTTATTTTTATTTTTATTTTTATTTTTATTTTTATTTTTATTTTTATTTTTATTTTTATTTTTATTTTTATTTTTATTTTTATTTTTATTTTTATTTTTATTTTTATTTTTATTTTTATTTTTATTTTTATTTTTATTTTTATTTTTATTTTTATTTTTATTTTTATTTTTATTTTTATTTTTATTTTTATTTTTATTTTTATTTTTATTTTTATTTTTATTTTTATTTTTATTTTTATTTTTATTTTTATTTTTATTTTTATTTTTATTTTTATTTTTATTTTTATTTTTATTTTTATTTTTATTTTTATTTTTATTTTTATTTTTATTTTTATTTTTATTTTTATTTTTATTTTTATTTTTATTTTTATTTTTATTTTTATTTTTATTTTTATTTTTATTTTTATTTTTATTTTTATTTTTATTTTTATTTTTATTTTTATTTTTATTTTTATTTTTATTTTTATTTTTATTTTTATTTTTATTTTTATTTTTATTTTTATTTTTATTTTTATTTTTATTTTTATTTTTATTTTTATTTTTATTTTTATTTTTATTTTTATTTTTATTTTTATTTTTATTTTTATTTTTATTTTTATTTTTATTTTTATTTTTATTTTTATTTTTATTTTTATTTTTATTTTTATTTTTATTTTTATTTTTATTTTTATTTTTATTTTTATTTTTATTTTTATTTTTATTTTTATTTTTATTTTTATTTTTATTTTTATTTTTATTTTTATTTTTATTTTTATTTTTATTTTTAAACACCTCTGTCTGTCGGCCGCCCCCTCTCACATTTTTTTTTTGTGGTCGCAAGATTTTTTTTCAGTTTTCAGAGGCGCCCTTTTTAGCTGTCGCCCCCCCCCGCCCTTTCGGGCATGCTACGCCGCTGGTGAAGGTCAGGGAGGAGAGAGGCAACTAGTAAAATGGTGTCGAAAAAAATCTTAAAGCATGTCCAGAAAGTATGAAAAGTATAGCTACAACTATTACTAATAAGGAAGGTGGGGAGAAGATAGGAAGAGGGAGAGAGAGGGGGAAACCAGTAAAAGGATGTTGGAAAAAACGTCTTAAAGCGTGTGCAGAAAAAACTTTTGAAATCGCTTAATAGTTGTGAAAGTTATAGCTACAACTATTACTAATGAGGAGGGAGGGAGAGATGGGGGGGGAGGAACTAGTAAAATGGTGTTGGAAAAAAAATCTGAAAGCGTATACAGAAAGAATTTTACAAATCGCCCTAAATTTAATAAAATTATGCGAATATGATTTTTGAATAGGGTGGGGGGAATCACAGGAGGGGAGATAAGTGAAAGCAGGGAGGACTACAAAGTAACTACAGCAAATTTCATTAAAATCGCCTGAAATTTAGATAATTTGTATGCCTTAAAGCCTACATCATGTGACAAAATGGCGTCTGAAGACCGCCATGTTGATTCCTGTTTAAAAAATATAGCCTATAGCACCTTCGGGATCAGTAGCAATTCAACGACACCTTTTTTGTCAAAATCGGTTCAGCCGTTTGGCCTCTAGCGTGAGTTGTCCACAAAAAAAATATTTTTGAGATAACGCCGAATGTGTGTTTTGTTTGGGTGTATTTTGACCTCTTAGCAATATCGTCGTAACGTCTGTCCGTGTGTGTGCATATGTCTGTCCGACCCACGATAGCTCTTAAACAGCTGAACCGATTTTCATAAAATTACTACTACTATGTCCGTTTAGAACGTTTTTCTACGTTGTCCGACGCCTATTCTCCACCTCCTTCGATCCTGACAATCGTCCTCTGTCAGATTTTTGCCATTCTAGTTTAGGACCCCTCTTTTTCTGCGCCCTATTGGTTGCTATTCTAGGACCTGCTTTGGTAATCTTTCGTCGCTCATCCGTTGTACATGGCCGTACCATATCAGTTGCCTTCTAGTGATGTCATCCGTTATGCTTCCCTCGATTCCCATTCTTATGTGATCTATTCTAGATATTCTCATTGATCTTCTTATTGCATCCATTTCGACACTTTCCATTTTTGTTTTGTATTTTTCTGTTACGCGACAAGTCTCTATTTCGTACAACAGCGTGCTTTTGACCATTGTTTCATATATGTTAAATTTTGCATAAAATAGCTAGTTAAAAAATGTCTATAATACAGTAAAGAGCTGATTAGAGTTTGGTGAAAATCCATTAATACTAATGACGGTTTTTTGACAATTTAAAAATTAAAAATATGCTGACTTTTTACTGGAGCATCGCATCAATATGCGGTTCTTGGAATATAGTACAACAAGTGTTTCTCAATAATTTTATGTAATTACTAAAAACTTCGTAGAAGCTTCCGTTTCTGAGATATTTACAAAAACTGTTTTCAAGGCTGATATAGCGTGGAGTTCACTTGGATTTATTTATGATTATAAACCGGAATCCGTTGATTTTATTTATGCTACAGTACTTATATTGCTACAACCTGAAATAAGCAAAACGGAAATAAAAAGAGCATTAAAGAAAATGAAAAATAACAAATCCCTTGTAATACTAAAAAGGAAAAATAATCCCAAACAACTGGAAATAATCCATAACTATTATTCTCCACAAGAAAGGCGGTAGAGCAGACCTAAAAAACTATCGGTATAACACTTTTTTTTTTAAATAAAACGTATATTTATTTCAAAAAGTTACATTTTGTCTTAAACTACTACATGATAACCTATATATGTATTTATGCATAGTATTTACTCTAAACCCCAACTAACATTTATAGTAGCGGCTACATGTTCTAAAGGCTTTGCTACTTTCTTATAATAGAAATGTGGTGATCCCAACCAAAATTTGTTACTTTTTAGTTCTAACTACTATTTAGTATCAGGAAATAGTAGATGTTTCGTAAAAACGACCCTCTAAACTACTTCATAGGATTGTTTCTTGATAGTCGATTCTGATAGTCTTCTCTACCACAATAGGACGTTGCTAAAGTTTTACTTTCTTTTTAGTCGTTATTTCGTAGTCGCTCTGACTTTTATATCCTACTTAATTACCACTAGAAAGTTAAGCTTCATTGGAGTCCCAAACAAGTGTATCCGACAACTACATTATAACTTTAATTTTTACCACAAAAGTTTGTGTCATCATAGTAACATCTGATGTAACAATGTAGACAAAATAACTTTTTGGATCAACTTTAAAGCCGCAACTACTTTCAAGTAACCTTTTCGACTATCAGGGAATATAGTTTGGGACGCCATGTTTTTATGTAAGAAAGAAAATTTAATATTTTTTTTTGTCGTTTTATGAGCTCATATTAAAGAGCTATACTATTTTATAAACAAATTAGTTGAAGCTTACCAAAAATGCTCTTCTTAAGCACCATTTGTTGGAGTTAACTGTCGATTATGAAAACATAACCTCCAAAATCACAACACAAAAATTCCATCAGCTACCAGAAAACGGCTCAATTTTACGGGCGCACCGGTTTTTTGCAATATATATAATGCATGTTATACAAAAAACTTTGCGTCGCACTCGAATTTTGATCCTCTGCTCGTAAATTCTCACACTTTTGGATAACATAGTTCATATTATAACCATAACCAAACAAAAAAACTAAGCGAGTCTGTTTACTGTTGTGTCCACCATATTGTGTAACAATTCTACCAAAAAGAAACGATTATATTATTTGCAACTACATCGCAACTTTTATGCCATTACGGAAAAAAAAACAGCCTCTACGACGTAGTAGATACCTAGCTACGACGTAGTAGTGTAGTTGTTACTACAGTGACTTTAAACACTTGGCCAAGTAGTTATAACCAGAAATTGGTTCCCCACTTAGGGAATTATAACGTCGCTGTATGGTATACTGAGACGTAGCGGGAGTACGTTGCGGTTACTTTTAAGAAATTCTTTCTAGTTGGGGTTTCGTCGTTACAACTTTAATTGTTTGTTGGGACAACACTGACCTAATTTAAATATTTATTTACAAGAGCACCAATAACTTTTCACGTCTTTCCCGGTCGACTCCTTTTACCCACTTTACACTAGATAAGACAAAGTCCTTGTAGTCTTGAATAAAACTGCTCTTGTCCCTGGGTCGATTTTCCAATACATATGTTATCGACTTTGCAATAAAAAACGTCACCAGTCTATTCTGATTCTTATTTGATAAAGAAAAATCTAATTGAAAAGAAAATGGCATACGGACAAGAGCTGCATCTTCTTTACGTCGATTTGCAGAAGGCATATGATAGTATACCACTAAATCTACTTTGGAAAGCGTTGGAAAACACAAACATAAGCGTACAACTAATTAAGGCCATCAAAGAGTTATACCGCAATAGTAAGGCAAAAGCAAAACTAACCAAAGGCTTTCAAGTAAATAAAGGTCTTAAACAAGGTTGCTGTATCTCGTCTACGCTCTTCAAGATATACTTGGAACAAGTCCTTAAAGTATGGAAGAGAAAATGCCAAAACATGGGAATTCCGTTGGACGAAACCACCTTGTATACTTTATGTTTCGCCGATGATCAGATAGTAGTGGCTCAGGATTATGACGACCTCGAATATATGACACGAAAACTAATAGAAGAGTACAATAAGTGGGGACTAGAGGTTAATCTCAATAAGACAGAGTATATGTGTATCGGTGGAATGAAACAGGATCTAATCTTAAATACCGGGCAGCGAATTCAGTCCTGTGATGAGTATAAATACTTAGGTCTAAAAATTACAGCTGACGGAACACTAGACAAAGCCATAAAAGATCGCAACGTACAAGGAAGAAAAGCAATAACTTTATTAAATGGAATAATTTGGGACCAAAGTATATCAAAACATAAAAAAAAGCTTATATATAACACCATTGTAAAAAGTATTATTACATACGGCTCAGAAGTATGGCCAATCAAGAATAGAACAGAAAAAATGCTTTCCGCTACGGAGATGGACTATTGGAGAAGAGCAGCAGGGAAATCAAAAAGAGAAAGAGTTACAAATCAAAGAATAAGAGAAATTATGACAGTTGGTGAACATACTTTAGTGGATGATATAAGAACAAAACAACTGGTGTGGTACGGACAAAGAATGAATGATGAAAGACTACCTAAACAAATACTACAATGGAAACCAACTGGCCGAAGAAAATGAGGACGGCCAAGGAGAAGCTGGAGAGAAGGAATAGACAGTGAAATAAGAATAAGAGGCCTAGATGATGAATTATGGGCAAACAGAAACGAGTGGAGATTGGGTATCGGAAGACGTAGAACGTTGTGAAACCGATAAATATATATATATAAAAATCTAAAGAAATTAACTTGTTTAATGTGGTATCCCTTTTTGTAAAGGTTTTTACTAAGTTAACCAATATTATTGACAAAATCCTTACTTCCCTAAAACACTGTCTGTGCAATATTGCAGAGCCCACATAAATCTGTATTTGAACGACCTCTCCTCTTCAGAACATTTTAGAACGGGTAAGCATTGTGAACAAGGATATATAGCAAGCTTTTCTGATTATGATCTAAAATATTTCAGTTTAGATTTTTAAAGATGATGCGCCAATTTTTTGGAGATACGTAATTACGAATAGCGCTAGGAATTTCCCTATTGTGTTTTAAAAGTTGAAGGTAAATAGTTCTTGATGGCAATTCTGTTTGACATGTAATGTTTACGTATGATGCTTCTGGTATGTATCTCCCCAAGTGTGGTAACTGGTGAGGTATAGCCATCAAGTTCGGAGGGTTTGGAATCTCTTCGATTGCAAGATTGGAAATAATTTTTTTTTTGGATCATTTTGGTAACATTTTGTATTAGTAGTGCATTTGCTTTGTGGCAAACATCAAAAACTCCCAGTCCCACACTATCCTTTTATAAAATTACCGTAGAATGGGCTACTCTGATTTTATTTTGTGACCATAAGAACCAACCGCATATCGAAGAGATTCTTTTTGACATAAGTACAGGGATAGGAAGTATTTGGGCAACAAACCAGACTTTAGATAGAGAGTATATGTTTATAAACGAAGCTCTTTGCATAAGACTAAAATCCCTGTTTATATTTTGAAATACTATATTTTGTAATTTATTAGTTACTGCCAACCAATTGACACGTATCATTTCATCAATGTTATTTGAAAATAAAATACCTAAAACTTTTATAGAATAATCAATGGAAAACCAGTTGTACTTGTTTTGTGAAAATTTTTGACTATTTCAAGGACCCAATTTAATAGCTTTGCACTTATTAATTTTTAATTTGGCACCAACATTTTTTGCGTATAAATCTATTAATTTATAGCATTCTAATATTTGGTCCTCTGTGTCTATAAAAAGGGTAAAATCGTCTGCGTACGCGCCTATTAGTATCTTTATTTTTTTCAGCAATAAAATAAGTGTTTCCACTACTATCACACAAAGAACCATTGAAAGGGGTCATCCCTGCCTGACTCCAGATTCTATATTGATCAAGGTTGTGTAATCTTTATTTATTTGAAGATATGAACTTGAGTTTTTGTAAAATCTGGATAATCCTGGGATCAAAACAACATTTTTTCAAAACGGACCATATATAAGAATGCGAAACCCTGTCAAAAGCGTGATCAAAATCTAAACCCAACATTAATTTGTTTACTTTTTTTTGATTAGATAACGCTACTTGCTCCCTATATCTTGAAATTGCACATAAAATGTTATTAGATTTCAAAATACAAGTTTGTTCACTTGAAATAATTTCTTCTAGGTGCACGGAAATGCGTTCTTTTAAAACTTTTATGTAAAGCTTGTGATCGCATTAGAGAAAAATGACTTGTCATATCTGTAACCTACAGCTTATTTGACCAATAATAAACTTGAACTTGAAGCGTCTGAAGATTTTTTAAAAAAAGGGGGCGGACCGACACTCCTTACTGCACACCAATTAGTATAAGTAGCTGTAGATTGGATTGTTTAGTTTACACTTGAAATCGATTAGAGAAACTTACTAACTAAAACGTCGAGTTAGCATTCCTTGACGTACTAGTAACGAGGAAAGAGGGACGACTAGGACATACCGTATACAGAAAACCTACTCACACAGACCGCTACCTAAACAACACATCTAACCACCACCCGTGCCAACAAAAAGGGGTAATAAGAACATTGGTAGAGAGGGCGAAAAGAATCTGCGAACCAAAACATCTAGACAAAGAATTAAACCATCTTAAAAACGCCCTCGTAGCAAATGGATACACTCAAAGCGACATAGATAAATGTATACGACCAAAGCCGAGCACTAGAAGTAACAGTAGCGGTGGACTGAGCAGCCGCGAAGTTACTTCAAGAGCCTTTCTGCCCTACATCCCTAGAGTGACAGATAGGATCGGACGTATTCTGGGAAAACACAACATAAAAACGATCTTCAAGCCATCTAAGAAGATCGAGAACCACCTCAGATCTGCGAAGGATTTACGGAACCCACTAAGTTCTTCGGGGGTATACCGCATTCCCTGTACCTGTGGAAGTGTCTACATCGGAACAACCAAACGCTCCGTAAACACAAGAATCAAAGAACACAAAGCCAACTGTCGACTCGGACATACGGAAAAATCCGCAGTTGCAGACCACACACTAAACAATGAAGACCACCGAATAAAATTCGAAGACACACAAGTTCTCTGCGCCTCCTCTTCATACTATCCAAGACTCTATAGAGAAGCAATCGAAATTCATAAACACCAGCAGAACTTCAACAAATCTGAAGAAACTCTTAAAATTAACAGAACATGGGTACCGGTTCTTAAAAACACTAAACGGCTCGCTTACAATAACAAAACTGAATCAAGGGAATGTGACCAATCACCGACCAGCTCTGATATACGCCCCGCCCACCATAGCGTATATAACCTGCGCACGCGACAGACTAACCACCAGTCTTCGAGAAGCCGACAAACAGTCAACATCTCCTGAAGATGCCATCCACTCGAGATGGCGAAACGTCGAGAACGAATTTCCAACGACGACGGCCGAACAGCCCGAAAGCACACCCACCATTGATATAATAATTGTTGTTTTTTTTAGATATTTATTACAATCGGGTGGAAAACATTCAATAAATCATAGTGGAAATTCTGCATTAGCATGTGTGTTAAGACATATTCGAGATTGGGATGTATGTTACGAGCTACTAAATATGTTACTTAATGAAGGAGGTGAGCATCAAATTAGTTTCAGTGGTAAAACTGGTTCTTTTTACGCTTTTTCTAAGGGTGTTTACAGGCTCGAGCGTTTGATTTGACGCCCCTAAGCGCTCGGCAGCCCTTCCTCGTTTTTTTAACATTTTCTCAGAATAAACCCTACAACTTTTTACATTTTTAGCTATCTATCTATGCCGTCAGCCCCATATATTATCTAGGGTATTATTAGCATGCAAAATCAGCCTATCTTTGTTCGTTTCACATGTTCAATAATGTCTATCTCTGTTTTTATTGTAAAAGAAATAGCCGCCCATAGAAACCAAATTGGATAGGGTCAACAAAAAATGCCTTGTCTTTCCGTCTCTAAGGCCCTTTCAGGGCCTTATACAACTCAATGGTCAAAATCCATTAATGCTAGTTTTTTGACAGTTTAAAAATTGTAAATAAAATAAGTAGTATAAAATTTTTAACACATTAACAACCTTAAACATTATTTGACTTGTTTTTTCGTTTTTTTTTAATGTTTATTTTTAAGAAATCTAAGTGGAAAGGTTTAAAATAAACACCCTGTTTCCTGTAGTTAAGTACAGGGCTCTCAGCACCTTCATATTTAATGAAAATGTTCATAGATTTTTTCAGACTTCATGAAACTTCATATTTTTAGAAAAAAACCTTCATATTTTTCATTTATTTTCACTCATAGAATAAGTGTGGAAATTTTCAATATTTTTACAAATCTTGAATTTGACTTCCCTTTAGTTTATTATTAGTTTGTTGCCTCTGAGTAAGTCTGAATAAAATAGGGCTTTTTTGCCTTTTGTTTTATTATTCTTATGCTTGTTGCATTTTTTATGTTAATTAGTTGTTTTGGTCATCCGTGGTTAGTTTCTCAAAAAGTCTAATTGAGCAGGACTTTTGCATGAATTTTATTATTTTGCTCTATAATGTTGAGTTTTTTTAAATGTTTGAGCTCGGAAATAGTTATTTAAACAACAAGGTTTGAAAACGACTCTTTGCACACGATCGAGACAGTTTGGTAGACCGAGCCGAAGGCGAGGTCTACAAGTCGAGAGAGTGTGCAAAGAGGTTTTCAAACGAGTTTTTTACAATATTTTTTATACGACTGCTAATAAAGAAAGAAAAATCAAATTTTAATTTAACTTGTTTTTATTTCCGTCATTTTTACAACAAAACTTTAAAAATTCAACAATGTTTTGACGTATCTAATCAACAAAACATACGAGCAGTGACGGTTGCTACGGAACTAAGCCAACTTATATTGATGGGTGACAACAACAAAAATCACAATGACGGGAGACCCGTATGCAGAAATGACATAGGCGTGCGCAAAAATGACATAAGCGTGTGCAAAATGCCATTTTCAGATCGTGTTCTCCGTGCGCAAAACCCCCTTTTACAAGACAGTCGTATAAAAAGGTATTTAAAGTATACCAAGTATATCATCGAGTGTACTTAAGTTTTCTGTGTTACTAGATGTACAGAGTGTTTTGTTATATTTTCACAAAGGTCTACTGCACTTATTTTAAGAGATAGAATATAGGGTACCTATTTTCAAGAAATGTAGCGTAGGTCCCAAACAGCTAGAAATTGTAGATGCTTATATTTTAACAGTGGCTTTACCAAATGGCAGTTTATCATATATTTTTGAGTTTAGAAAGAAAATATCTATTTTTTTTTAAGTTAAATCATTAACCTATTAATTTGTAGGATGTTCTGTAAGAGATTTGTTTTTTTATAACTTTTTTTGATGATATAGAATAAAGCCTACAACTTTTGCATTTATAATGTTTTTCTATGTCTTTGAATAATTGCAGTAGACCTTGGTTTAAAAATACGGAAACACCTGATACCTTGTTGTAAAATCTGCTTTAAAAAATGTGCCTTGTTTTTGTTTGGCCATACCCCATCCAGGCATATACATAATATTCCAATACCCACGGTAACTGCCCCTTCATGATGCAAACATGAGGGCCTTGGGGTCTTTAAGCAAGAAAGACCTGAGTGGTTGCTTTTAAAGATATATGCATATTATTTCCATATAGTACGTATTATTGCAATACCTGCGGTACCTTACGATGCAGAATGCAAACATATTTGAAATAGCAATATCAATGGGTATAAGTCTATCCTTTTTGCGGTCCTTAAGATAAAATGTCCTGATTGGTTATACTTTGACGCATGAATATTATTTTCAAACAAGTTTCATGGCTAATCGGGCAAAAAGGAGTTTTTTGTTTCCCTTATATTTTTCCGTGGGTAGCTTGAAAGCTTAACCTCACGGGGGTCCAAGATCTAATGGACACCTAATAAGTGTTGACAGTTAACCGTTTCGTCCTCATGGGACTCCTCAGAACACTGCTGGTCAAGTGACAAATCTTGCGAAGCTAATCAGACGGTTTTGTCTCTAATTAAATGTAATTATAGCAAGAGGCGCCATCTACCGAGATACGAGAGAAACAAAAAACCAAAAGCAGGGAAAAACACTGCTATACAATATCGATCAATGAAAAGATCGAATGCAAATAAAAGAAAACAACTATAGTCTGTGACCTACGACAGCTCTTTGTCTTTTCAGACCGGATCAACGCATTTTGCATTTTTACCCGTCATCAAGACAGTGAGCGTCAATCAACGGAATTTTTAAGCCAAATAATACTAACAAACGTGAAATTTCGTACCCGTGAATTTAAAAATCAAACAAGTTTCATGTTTCATAGTTCGCTCACTAATTACATTTAATTAGAGACAAAACCGTCTGATTAACTTCGCAAGATTTGTCACTTGACCAGCAGTGTTCTGAGGAGTCCCATAAGGACGAAACGGTTAACTGTCAACACTTATTAGGTGTCCATTAGATCTTGGACCCCCGTGAGGTTAAGCTTTCAAGCTACCCACGGAAAAATATAAGGGAAACAAAAAACTCCTTTTTGCCCGATTAGCCATGAAACTTGTTTGATTTTTAAATTCACGGGTACGAAATTTCACGTTTGTGAATATTATTTTATTCTTGTATTCGTGACGTCAAATCATCGGCGTACAGTTGACAACAACTCTATCTATGTAAATTTGGTATATGTGCATTTTTTGTACCTTTATTTTTGAATGTTTGCATCAAACGTCAACCATTGTGTAAATAGATAACAGGAAGTATTGGAACATTAAGTATATGCATCAACTTGAAAATGTTTGTTAATACTTTTCTTAATAAATAAAATTAAGAAATATATATTTTTGCCTAGTAAATGAGTTTTCCTAAAAAAAAGTTGGGTTTGACATAACAAGCCATTTGGTAGAGGACCCAAAAAAACTTAATTTCTTATTCATATTTCCTTCATATTTTGTTTTCTTAAATTCATATTTTTCATATTATTTTGCTGTTTATTTGTTGAGAGTCATGTAAATATATTTTTTATATTTTAGGTAATCCTAATGAGGTGGGTAGAGATGGTTCCGTGCCGCTTATGGTGTGTTTAGTGCCACTTATAAATAAAGATCCGTTGCATCATTTTACGCATAACATGAAGGTATGTTGTTTCTCTATTTTTACCTTCCAAGCTCGTGCTGCAATCTCTAGAGAAGGTATTGTTTTCTACTTCAGACCGATCTTGTGATAATATTTTTTTGTCTTAAACAAGTAATTGAGAAAATGAGTACCAGAAATATAGAGACTGAGATGTTTATATATATTTTATACCGTTCCAGTATAAAAATTATGGACAAACTCATATCAATCATACATACATACATAAAAGCTATAAAAGAACTATACAAAGGGTCAAAATCTAAAATTAAAATTGGAAATCGACTTTCAAAAGAATTCCTGGTAACAAAAGGCTTAAGACAGTGATGTTGTATCTCTCCAACTCTCTTTAAAATATATATCGCAGTAGCTCTAAAAAATTGGAAACGTAAAGTACACGGCATGGGAATACAACTTAACGACCGATTTACCATATACACACTACAGTTTGCTGACGACCAAGTAATTGTAGCTAATGATAAAGAAGACATGGAGTACATGATGAGAAAGTTAACGGAAGAATACCAAAAGTGGGGGTTAACAGTGAACGTGGACAATACACAATACATATATATTGGAAACGAGTTTGAACTAGACAGTGGACAAACAATATCTCCATGCAATGGGTTTGTATACTTGTCATATTTGATGAGACAAGAATAGACTGTAAAGAACTGGAGAAAAGAATAGTAAATGCAAGAGAGGTTATTAGATGTTTGAACAGTATTTTATGGAGCAGAGAGATAAAAAAGAATATAAAATTTAACATATATGAAACAATGGTGAAAAACACGCTGTTGTATGGAATAGAGACTTGTCGTGTAACAGAAAAATACAAAACAAAAATGAAAAGTGTCGAAATGGATGCAATAAGAAGATCAATGGGAATATCTAGAACAGTTCATAAGTAAATAAGAAATGAGATAATAAAAGAAAGAATGGGAATCAGGGGAAGCGTAACGGATGGCATTACTAAAAGGCAACTGATATGGTACGGCCATGTACAACGGATGAACGACGAAAGATTACCAAAGCAGGTCCTAAAATGTCAACCAATAGGGCGCAGAAAAAGAGGGCATCCTAAACTGAAATTGCAATGAGTCAAAAAAAACCAGACAGAAGATTATTGTCAGGATAGGAGGTGGGGAATAGCCGTCGGACAACGTAGAAAAACGTTCTAAACCAACATAGTGGTAGTGTACAGGGTGTCCCAAATTGGGCACTTTTAGGGAGTTTAAGGTACTTCTAGGGGAGACAGAGAAAAACTCAAATTTCAAGAGAAGATTTAAAGTGAAAACCGCATTTTGAAAAATCGTCTCGTCTTTGAGCTACGGGGGCTTTTTGAAAAGTCTGCATTTTGGAAGGGGGTCTATAACTGCGTTATTAATGGAAATTTTGATTTAGATTAAATTGCAATTTTATAGACTTTGTCACGAGGAATTCACCAGCTAAATTAAATTTTAACTGCCACCTTTAGTTTTTGAGATATGACATAAAGTTGCATTTTTTCTTATGGAATGGCCTATGTTTTAATTAATTTTCAATTGCGTCATTAAATTATTTTCAAAATGATGTAACATATGTCATAGTTTGATTGAGCGGTTTCGGAGATAATTAAAGTTTTTTATTTTTATCTAGTGTGCATTGAATGACGTTATGCGTCATTGACATGAAAGCCTTGCGGTCAAATCCTACTTCAATGCTTCTATAGTTTTGTTGTCTTATGCTATGCAAATCAAGTTGGCCTTGCGTCTTGGCGTTTTGTCATTGTTTTCAATTGTTTAAACAATTTGACATTACGCGTTGATGTGAAATTATTTTGCACAAAAGCGTTTTTAATTTTATTTTGAATATGTATCAAAACGATGAAAAGTATGACATGTTAAAATGTTACTGTGTAAAATAATAAAAATACTGGAGTGCCTTGACCTGCCTCAGCAGGAAATCATAGCGCACTAGAAATAAGTGAAAAAGCTAGATATCTCCTAAACCACTAATCAAATAATGACATATGATACGTCAATTTGAAAAGAATTCAATGACGAATTCAAAAATTAATTAAAATATAGGCCATTCCATAAGAAAAAATGCAACTTTATGTCATATCTCAAAAACAAAAAGTGACAGTTAAAATTTAATTTAGCGGGTGAATTCGTCGTGACAAAGTCTATAAAATTGCAATTTATTCTAAATCAAAATTTCCACTAATAACGAAGTTATAGACCCCCTTCCAAAATGCAGACTTTTCAAAAAGCCCCCGTAGCTCAAAGACGAGACGGTATTTCAAAATGCGGTTTTCACTTAAGTCTTCTCTTGAAATTTGAGCCTCGCAATGCGTGGTCAGTTTTTCTCTGTCTCCCCTAAAAGTACCTTAAACCCCCTAAAAGTTCCCAATTTGGGACACCCTGTATTTTAACGAAATTTGGCTGTACTTAATTTTTTTCAGGAATTTTTTGATTCCAAACGTAACTTCTATGTATGCGTTAGGTTTTCGTCCAGGATTGTAGTAATAAAAGGTAGTTTTCAGCTTTTTTGGACTTTTATTTTAAGTGTCTAATTCAACAGCCAACGTTTCGACGCCTTCCGCGTCATCCTCAGGGCTAAAAAACACAAAGAACGTAAGTACTCTAATCAAGAACAACAATAAGATTTAAAAAATTAAAATAAAATTAAAATTATTTATACAAGTTAAAAAAGTTACAATTTAAAAATCAATAAAAAAAATCTATAAAATTGTTTTTAAACATGTTTTTCCTAAAAATTATAAACATAAATATGGCAAAATAAAATGACAGGTCACAATATTCTTTAAAAAGCACAGGAAATAGATAACATAAAAGACAAACAGGTATCATCACAAAAAACAAAAACTAATAATAAATAAAATTAAAAAAATATAAAAGCTATTATGTACATACCCAGAATATTAGAGTTATATAAGATATCGCATTTAAAATATTTTACAAAAATTTTTAAAAACAGCGTCTAACTAGCTAGTCTAGTCTAGTCTATTATATAAACAACAGTATTGACCATCTGTATCTATGTGTATAAATATATAAAAATTAATTTGATTATTTTACCATACCAATGCAAATCATATATAGATAAGCAGTACTCACTCATCACGGCTGACAGCTAGTTAGACGCTGTTTTTAAAATTTTTTGTAAAATCGCATTTCAAATGCGATATCTTATATAACTCTAATATTCTGGGTATGTACAGGGTGGGGCATTTTCGTTGGTTTTATAGGGTACAGGCTAAACGGTAAGAGATACAAAAAAACTGACATACGTGTCCCGTCCTCTTTTTTTCGTGTCTTTTTTAATGGCGCAATCAAATCTACGCTAACTTTATTGATTTAGCAGATATAGGGTGATTCTCAAAAATTGGCGATTTTTATTATCTCTTATTACTCGGTTATTTATGGAGATAGAAAAAAACTTCAAATACAAAAGTTTTATGATTTTCTACATAGAATACAGTGGCGTAACCAGAAAAATTAAAAATGTTTTAGTTTTCAAGATATTATCAAAAGTAACATTTTGTTAAATGGAACACCCAGTATGTAAGTATCTCAGATAATTGCATTTTTTCTTGTGATTACAATGATATATAACACTTAATACTTTTCTTTGTCCTAAATAGGTAAAATACGGAAAAATATATTGTTTTTGTAGTAGGCTATGAATTGATTCAATATTTTTTTTATTTTATAATAGGTATATTCAGAACCTACTTAACGAGAATATTAAGATATTACTAAACTATAACAACAACAACATAAATTTGTAATAAGAACTAAATAGTTATTATAAAAATTAGTTACAAAAGGTGCTCAAACTGTCTCCCATTCTGCTCAATGCATTTTTCTACTCGACTTGTAACCGAACAAGTGGCGTTATAGATGCCAATATTTGGTACTCTCTCAATGCAAATAATAAAATTTTCCCTAAGTTCCTCTACATTGTTACTTCGTGTTTTATAAATTTCATTTTTGATAAATCCCCAAAAATAAAAGTCGAGGGGGGTCAGGTCGGGAGAACGCGGGGGCCATCGGTTTGGCCCATATGTACCAATCCAATTAGCAAGTTCCTTATCATATGGCTATTATGTGCTGCAGCACCGTCTTGTTGAAAATAAATGTTATTTATTTCACCTAATGGCATGTTATCCAACTCTATTATTACATATTCTTCCAAAATTTGTCTGTATTCAAGTTTTCATTAAAAAGCCTGTAGTTAAACACTCTATTTCGATACAGCGCTAAACCGTCCTTGTTGTAACCTGGCCACCGTCTGATGAGGATTTATGTTTGACCAATATCGATTATTATGTCGATTAAACATTCCTTCGCTAGATATATAAGCTTCGTCGGTCCATATTAGAAAAAAATAGGGATTCTGATTAATCTGTTGCAAATACCAATTACAAAATTCTAAACGCCGTTATTCTTCTCCAAGATGTAAATTATGAACTTTTCTTATTTTATAAGGTTTATACTGATGCTTTTTCAATATTCTTAAAACTCTACGTTTACTTATACCAATATCATTCTCAATATTACGACTAGATACCGTCGGATCAGCAGCAACACAAGCCAACGTGTTAATTTCATCCGTTTCTCTATTTTCTTTATTGTAAATTTTATTTCTTGGTTTTCCAAATGACCCATACTCACTTAAATTGTGATACATTCTTTGAAACATCCTTTCATCTGGCTGACGTCGTTCCGTATAACGGTCAAAATATAGTGTAAGTGCTGCATCTCTATTTTTATTAGATTCAATATAGCACTCAAACATGTTTAACTTTTCATAGTTTTGATAAAGATTCATCTTAGACAAAAGTAATAACAACAAAGCAAAAACAATACTTAATTGACGTTTGACTTTGTGACAAGTTAAAAAAGCAAAACAAAAGTTCATCCCATCCATAGCCAACTACAAAAAAAATATTTTTTGTATTTTATCTATTTAGGACAATGAAAAGTATTAAGTGTTATATATCGCTGTAATCGCAAGAAAAAATTCAATTTTTTGAGGTACTTACATACAGGGTGTTCCGTTAAAAATGTTACTTTTGATAATATCTTGTAAAATAAAATATTTTTAATTTTTCTGGGTACGCCACTGAATTATACGTATAAAATCATAAAACTTTTGTATTTGAAGAATTTTTCTATCTCCATAAATAAACGAGTAATAAAAGATAATAAAAATCGGCAATTTTTGAGAATCACCCTGTATCTGCTAAACCAATCTAGTTAGCCTAGATTTGATGATGCCATTAAAAAAGACACTAAAAAAGAGGACGGGACACGTATGTCAGTTTTTTTGTATCTCTTACCGTTTAGCCTGTACCCTATAAAACCAACGAAAATGCCCCACCCTGTACATAATAGCTTTTATATTTTTTTAAATTTATTTATTATTAGTTTTTGTTTTTTGTGATGATACCTGTTCGTCTTTTATGTTATCTATTTCCTGTGCGTTTTAAAGAATATTGTGACCTGTCATTTTATTTTGCTATATTTATGTTTATAATTTTTAGGAAAAAAAATTTTAAAAACAATTTTATAGATTTTTTTTATTGATTTTTAAATTGTAACTTTTTTAACTTGTATAAATAATTTTAATTTTATTTTAATTTTGTAAATCTTATTGTTGTTCTTGATTAGACTACTTACGTTCTTTGTGTTTTTTTAGCCCTGAGGATGACGCGGAAGGCGTCGAAACGATGGCTGTTGAATTAGACATTTAAAATAAAAGTCCAAAAAAGCTGAAAACTACCTTTTATTATTGTTACTTCTATGTATTGGGCATAAATTCTGGTTAAAATATAAAAAATACTCTGCCAATATATGGGCCCCTAAGCTCACACTGGCTACTATAGGTATAGTGTACGTGTGAGCTAATATAACTAAAAACTTAAATATATTTTATTCAACTCCAGACTAAATTACATTTCGTTTGATATCACACACGCCATATATTTACATAAACTCTAATTTTTGAAGAAATCTACCCCCACCCTTTTATTTGGTTTGTGTTGGGTGGATTTTGTTCATTTTTAAATGGGACCATCTCGACCCAGGACCCAGCCTAGGTACCAAATTTCATTAAAATCGGGCAAGCGGTTTTTGAGTTATGCGCGTTGGTCGTTACAGACAGACATACAGACAGACGGCGCGACAAAAAAGATTCAAAATCTTCTGAAACGCAAAGATATATAAAAATTTTTGAAATCGGAGCAACTTTTTTTTTCTCGAAAAAATTAGGATCACCATAGCTCACACTACTATAGTATAGTATATGTGACAAGACGCTAGCGCTACCAAGTCCACTTTCAATCCCTGGCTTCGCAAGCGCAGATCTACCAATATTATTTACCTCATGTCTTAGAATAGATGCATACAGGGTGATTTTCACTTGAATGATTCTAACCACATGAAAATAGAAAGTTTCAAAAACCTAACCTAACAAAACCTAATCAAATCTAACCGAACCGAAGGAAACTGAACCAATAATTTTTTTCAAAAAAAAAACTTTCCTGACTTCCTGCCCGGGATCCTAGAGGATGTGAATCCGAACCGAACCAAACCGAACCTAACTAAACTGAACCAAACCTAACCTAACCAAACTAAACTACAACACGTACTGCTAATTAGGTTTAGTTGGGTAGGGTTAGGTTTGGATAGGTTCGGTTCGGTACGGTCCGGTTCGGATTCACATCCTCTAGCATCCCAGGTAGGAAGTCAGGAAAGTTTTTTTTTGAAAAAAAATATTGGTTTAGTTTACTTTGGTTCAGTTCGGTTAGATCTGATGAGGTTTTGTTAGGTTAGGTTTTTGAAACTTTCTATTTTCATGTGGTTAGAATCATTCAAGTGAAAATCACCCTGTACATCGATTCTAATACATGAGGTAAATAATATCGGTAGATCTGCGCATGCGGAAGTCAGGGATCGAAAGTGGACTTGGTAGCGCTAGCGTCTTGTAGTATATGTGTGAGCTAATATGTACAGCGGATTTTTGGGAAACTAAGTTTTAAGCCCTTAAGGTCTAACTTTAATACATATTAGGGTTCTTCTCGTACGATAATAGACACTTATTGGAATAAAACCTGACCTTAATTTAGAGTCGACCGTATTTTGACAGATTTACAGATAAAAAGCAGCTGCTTTCTTTCAAAATTCGGCCTTTGTGTATTTAAGAATCGGATTTATTACTGTCTGTATTTATTAAATGAAACTTAGCGACTTTATTTTTAAATTTGACTTTAGTATGTCAATTTTGAGAGGTCAGCTGTCAGTTTTCTTGTTAAATCTGTCAGAATAAAGTCGACTCTAAAATAAATTCAGGTTTTATTCCAATAAATCCCTATTTACTCGAAACTACCTGCGTCAAAAAATCCCATTCTTCAGTTTATTTTCTTTGATCGGTCGCCGAAAAAATTGACTAAACTCGTCTGGAAAGTCCGGAAGTTCAGCAGGCGTTAAAAACTGCTAAAGAAAATTGTTTAATACATCATGGTGCTTATTTTAAGCCATGCGATGTTGCCCAACAACGCACTGTTCCTTTGGATTCTACAAGTGCATTGGCGTAGCTAGGGGGGGGGGCTAGGGGGGGGCCTGCCCCCCCCCCTGAAGTCCCTCAGGCCCCTCCTAAGATATTTTAGGCCTCCCCTACCGACTACTAGTAAAAGAACATGACGCTGAAAATACATACTTTTCTATTATTATTCGGGAAATATTCAAATAAAATAGGTGCATTAAAATTTAAAATCATTCAGATAATGTTTACATTTCAGGAAAAAGCCCTTGTCTTGCGGAATTAGACTTTTTCTCTTTAAATTATCGGGAACTTTTCTGCACTTATGCAATTTCCCGAAAATATTTTTTAAATTTAAACATAATTATGCATATTGAATATTTCATACATATTGGCGACATCTTGTAAAATATTATAGAAGCGTAAGTTAAATTTCGCATTTAATAAAGACAGCGACCTTTGCCCCTCTGTTTCCGAAATCGGATTGTAGATGTCGTAAGTTTATAAAATACCTTTTTAAACTGTTTTTCTAAAATAAATATAATTATCTTTTTAGTTTTTTTGAGGTTAGCGTTTAGTGTCTTATGAAAATTTTCCGATTTTGGTGACAATTTCATAACCATTTTCATATTAAGTTTTCCCACGTCGTTAAATGGAATAAATTCGTCGAGCAGTACCGGGAAATTTTTAATATTAATACTTCTACTCTAAGAGCAGAAATGACCGTTTTAAAGAATTGTATTTTTCGGTTAAATCAAACTGTTGGTCATGATTCCATCAAACAACATATAGCAGAAAACACCTATCCAAACCTCTACCAACTTTTTAAAGTTGCGAGTATTCTTCCAATTTCAAGTGCAACTTGCGAGAGGTCTTTCTCTGCCATGAGGAGAGTTTTTAATTGGCTTAGAACAACTATGACTCAAGAGAGACACTCAGGTTTGTCATTGTTATTCATAGAAAAAGATGTTGAGGTCGACTTAGACAGTGTGGTAGACACTTTCAGTCAGCGACGTAGAAAACTTTCTTTGTAGAATTGCTGAATTACATACTTCCTGTGTATACATATAAATAAGTTGGTAAATGTATTATTAAATTTGTTATATTAAAATATTAGAACATTTAATGCGCGTATTTTTTTTATTCATTGCACACTTTGCACGACTCTTTAAAACCTATGTTTGCTTTTTGTTCAAGATAGACCGGGGCCACGGCCCCCCCTGAAAAGCAAGGCTAGCTACGCCAATGACTATTCTGACAGTTATCCATTGAAAACTGACAGTTGATCTTTCAAAATTGACATACCAAAGTTGAATTTAATAGTGGCGGCACCATTAATTCCGGCTCTTATAGTATACAAAGGCCTAATTTTGAAAGAAGACAGCTGTTCTTATAATGCGAAACTGTCAAAATAGTGCCCGGCACATTTACTGCCTGGCTTTATTGCAATAGGTCCCTAATATTTACGAATGAAAGGTCACTGGTCTGGTTTTTAACGAAAAAAATAGGCTTTGTTATATTAGGGACTTATTGCAATAATGCCAGGCAATAATAGTGCCGGGCACTATTCTGACAGTTATCCATTGAAAACTGACAGTTGATCTTTCAAAATTGACATACCAAAGTTGAATTTAATAGTGGCGGCACCATTAATTCCGGCTCTTATAGTATACAAAGGCCTAAAAAAAGAAGACAGCTGTTCTTATGATGCGAAACTGTCAAAATAGTGCCCGGCACATTTACTGCCTGGCTTTATTGCAATAGGTCCCTAATATTTACTCTATTCTTTTATTTTTTCTGTTGCTATTGGAAAACTAGCCCACTTGTGTTTTTTGGCAAAAATTAACATCAGTACCAAACGCAGAATGTGTTGTTTGTTTGTACTGGATTGTCAAAATATTTAATTAATTATGACATCTAATCTTATAGTCCAAATTATACGCATTTGTAATAACGTCATTTTTGTTTATCTTTGTTTAGTATATTATAAACAGCGGTGACAATAAAGTTTTGAAAAAAGTAGTGTCTATGATTAATTAATTTTTTACAGGTTAAGTGAAGTATCCGTCGCTGTCAATCAAAAATATGAGTTTGTCAACTCCTCGGAGATTATTTTAAAAAGTTGTAAAATGCCGAGAAACAAAAATAATAGGTATAATAAATAATCGCAGCTGATAATTTTAAATATATTGGCTTTTTTTCAACTGGAAAGGGAACAAGTCCGAAATGTAATCGCACTTCAATATGAGAATGTGATACAGCGAGCCGCAAATGCAACAAAATTGAACCTAACAACGCGATAGTAAATTTTCTAACCAAATATTGATTGGCAAAAATATCTACGCCATACGTTTTTTTCTCACCTGGTGACGTCATAACAAATACGTATAATTTAGACTATACCTAATTTATAATTATGACTGTCATCCATTGTCATACAAGACGCTAGCGCTACCAAGTCCACTTCCAATCCCTGGCTTCGCATGCGTAGATCTACCAATATTATTTACCTCATGTATTAGAATCGATGTACAGGGTGATTTTCACTTGAATGATTCTAACCACATGAAAATAGAAAGTTTCAAAAACCTAACCTAACGAAACCTAATCAGATCTAACCGAACCGAACCAAAGCAAACTAAACCAATATTTAAAAAAAAAAAAAACTTTCCTGACTTCCTACCTGGGATGCTAGAGGATGTGAATCCGAACCGGACCGTACCGAACCGAACCTATCCAAACCTAACCCTACCCAACTAAACCTAATTAGCAGTACGTGTTGTAGTTTAGTTTGGTTAGGTTAGGTTTGGTTCAGTTTAGTTAGGTTCGGTTTGGTTCGGTTCGGATTCACATCCTCTAGGATCCCGGGCAGGAAGTCAGGAAAGTTTTTTTTTTGAAAAAAATTATTGGTTCAGTTTCCTTCGGTTCGGTTAGATTTGATTAGGTTTTGTTAGGTTAGGTTTTTGAAACTTTCTATTTTCATGTGGTTAGAATCATTCAAGTGAAAATCACCCTGTATGCATCTATTCTAAGACATGAGGTAAATAATATTGGTAGATCTGCGCTTGCGAATCCAGGGATTGAAAGTGGACTTGGTAGCGCTAGCGTCTTGTCCATTGTCATCCTAAAAATTTTAGTAAGGCCCATAACTTTAGAACCGAGTCGATCTCCCTATGACACTAATATGTAGTGCCACCTTTTGACTGATATTTACATATTTTGCCTTGTATTTTGCT
This sequence comes from Aspidapion aeneum, assembly GCA_963576565.1. NCBI lineage: Eukaryota > Metazoa > Arthropoda > Insecta > Coleoptera > Brentidae > Aspidapion > Aspidapion aeneum. The sequence continues at coordinate 1,753,059 of OY755041.1, read as the reverse complement.
TAGCCTTAGCAAGGATTTAAGTAAGTATTTTTTTTAGGTTTGTTACCTGAATTGCATAAGAATTCTTCTGGATAATAAGGCCAATCCAAACTGTAGTTACCGTGCGAACCTCACCCCTTTACATGTGCTTGTGTTCTCCATATCAGAAAACATAACTTTAAACTGTGATGTGCAAAAACAGCTGAACTTTGAGTTTATCAAAAATTTGCTTATCTTGCTTTTAACGCATGATCTGGATCCAAATGTAAGGGTAAGCAGTAGGATTCAACACATTTTACAATCCTGTCTAGATATGATACAAAACGTGCGAGATTGTAAGGATATCCATTATGTTTATGATTTAACTTTAACATTAATACAATATGGCGCAAATCCTGATATTAGTTTAAATATATCAGAGGTTATAAAAAATCACCCATTGCATTCCCAAAGCATTTGGAAGTCCAAAAACTATATTTTATACTATTATATTATGCTTATCTCAGGAAAGGAAAATCTCATTATGGATCCAAATATGGCTTTTTCAAAAATAATTATGCTTTTTTATTTAGTAATGCAACATAAACCTTTATTTGAATGTTTAAAAGTGTTGCACACGCAACAGTTGAGTTTAGTACCAGGCAAAATGACTAAACCTTTGACGTATATAATAAGAGATTTGTACAAACGGCCCAGAAGTTTAAAACAAATTTGTAGAGTTACAATACATAACAGTATAAGTAGGTGTCCTGGTAAAAACATCAACAAATTAAATTTGCCAAATCGCTTAAAAGAGTACCTTATGAATTTTGATCCATAATGTTGTTTACTTTTAATTTACAGGGTGATGTTTTTTATTGTTATTTTTTGTTAATATGTATTTATGTTTATTTCCCGGCGCAGTTGTATTTTGAACTACTAGCTTATTCCATATTTCCAAATTTTTAACTATATATTTTACGAATCATACCGGTATAAACAATACCGTCTGGTCGCCTATGTCTTAAATATATCTGTACTGCTCAATCGTATTAAAAACCATTAATTGACAATGACTACTGCAAGCGTTCCGCCATATTGGATTCAATTGAACCCAAACCAAGGCCAACAAGAAATACAGGCCACGACCCTGAAAAAATCAGCTGTTCTCGGGAGGACTGACTTTTACATTGGATCTTATGGGAGGTCAGACGTTTTTTTATGATATTTTCAAAATGGCACTACAGATTTCCCCGAAATTTCAGTAAAATATTCTTAGACACCATCCCGATTTTCCACCAAACTTTTACAAGCATGCAAGACGATTAAAAGGTTAAAATATTCAAGATTAAGCATTCATTATTTTGAATTCAAATTGGGCTGTATGGATATCATTTTTGGTCATTGCCTTTAAATAACAGTACAGCACAGTAAATAATTTTGTTTTGTTAAATTTATGTAACTAATTAGGTGTAAGCTAAGAAACATTTTATTTTAGGAATTATTGCATAAAAATTCCAGAGGGATGAGTACCAGAGGAATGAGTTTTTTAATGGTTTTCCAATTTAAATCAAAATCTATTTAGACTACTTAACTTAAGTTTTATATAAACAAAGTTCCTATACTTATAATTTTAAAACAATCAACAAAAAAATTATACTATTGATATCAGTCGAATATTTACTTACCAGAGGAATGATAATTGAAGCGTTCCTTTTTGATTTCTCCGAAAAAAACTAATTTTCTGCCGAAAATAAAAAGATCTATAACTTAAACCAAACTAAAAATGACATTATCTGTCACAACTTGTCACCCTCACAAGTAAATTAGATATCCAGGGCTGTCTCTTTCTCTAGAAATTAACCGGTGGTATTCACAAATATTTTGTTATTAAAAATGGAGCACGTTTAAAATTGTAAAATTTTCCGGAGAAGATGTAAATTCGGATTTTTAAAAATGAACTGAGAAATGACTGCAAACTTAAGTTTTATTAATTTTTTGTTAAATGGTTAAGACTTGGTTAAATATTATTTATTAGGATATTTTTTTCAATTTGAGTTTTTAATATTTGGTTTGGGACTACACCAGAGGAATGAGGTGTTTGCTTTGTAATAAAAAAAATTATAAACAATTTTTAATACATTAAACTGAAATGCTCCATAAAGAAAACATTTCGTTTTAAATCTTATAACTAAAACTATGCTTCATTTGCAGTCTGTGTTTGAAAAATATGCATTCCCACTCCATAGCACCATTTTTGTAGAATCATCCATATTTGACATGTATTTGACTTTGTCATCTGTGTTTGTCACATTCGCTTCTGCTTTAAATTTAATTTTAGTTTGAGCTAATGAAGCGGCTCTGAAAAATTAAAGATTACTATACATTTAAAATAAAATTGTTCTGCAAGAATATAGTAAAAACAATCTCAAAGCCGGCTTTATTTTAAAAAAAATCAAATATTCATGAACCGTCATTCGAACTTCAATATTTTAAAGACAATCAGCTGTGTCGTGACGTGACCATCAAAAAAAATCAGCCCCCGATGTGACGGCAACAAAGTGGAGGATCGTGACTCGTCTGTTTTGATAGCTTTGCCCAAACCAGGGCTATCAAAACGGACAAGCCACGATCCTCTACTTTGTTGACGTCACATCTGATTTTTTCTTGATGGTCACGTTACGACACAGCTGATTGTCTTTAAAATATTGAAGTTGGAATGACGGTTCATGAATATTTGATTTTTTTTTTTAAATAAAGCAGGTTTTGAGATTGTTTTTACTATATTCTTTCAGAACATTTTTTTTAATTTATAGTAATCCTTAATTTTTCAGAGCCGCTTCATTAGCTTACACAAAAATTAAGTTTAAAGCAGAAGTGAATGTGACAATCACAGATGACAAAGTCAAAAATTAACGTGTCAAATATAACAGTTGGCATGTGGTACAAGGCGGGTAATTTGAATTCAAAATAAGGAATGCTAAATCTTGAAGATTTTAACTTTTTAATCATGTTGCTTCCTTTGGTGGAATATCGCGATGGTGTCTGTGAATATTTCACTGAAATTTCGCGGAAATCTGTAGTGCCATTTTAAAAATATCATAAAAAAACGTCTGACCTCCCATAAGACCCAATGTAAAATTCAGCCCCCGGAGAACAGCTGATTTTTTCAGGGTCGTGGCCTCTATTTTTGTGTTGGCCTTGCCCAAACGTATGGCACAAATTAAAAAAGCAAACGCTTTCAATAAAATTTGAAAGGGACTGCTCTCAAATGACGTTGACAATTTGTCAATGGGGTGATTTGACGTTGTTTAAATTGGGGTTAATTTTTATTTTTTATTTAAATTTAAAAAAGTGTATTGGATTTTGGAACTTTTGGTTGTCTTTTTATCTTTAGTTGATGTAGCTGCTTCCTTGGCTTGTTTTTAAACAAATTAAAAGGTACAAATTGTGAAAGGCTTTCGCGGCCATCGTCCAATGGTGGGTGTGCTTTCGGGCTGTTCGGCCGTCGTCGTTGGAAATTCGTTCTCGACGTTTCGCCATCTCGAGTGGATGGCATCTTCAGGAGATGTTGACTGTTTGTCGGCTTCTCGAAGACTGGTGGTTAGTCTGTCGCGGGCGCAGGTTATATACGCTATGGTGGGCGGGGCGTATATCAGAGCTGGTCGGTGATTGGTCACTTTCCCGAGATTCTGTTTTGTTGTTATAAGCGAGCTGTTTAGTGTTTTTAAGAACCGGTACCCATGTTCTGTTAATTTTAAGAGTTTCTTTAGATCTGTTGAAGTTCTGCTGGTGTTTATGAATTTCGATTGCTTCTCTACAGAGTCTTGGATAGTATGAAGAGGAGGCGCAGAGAACTTGTGTGTCTTCGAATTTTATTCGGTGGTCTTCATTGTTTAGTGTGTGGTCGGCAACTGCGGATTTTTCCGTATGTCCGAGTCGACAGTTGGCTTTGTGTTCTTTGAATCTTGTGTTTACGGACCGTTTGGTTGTTCCGATGTAGACACTTCCACAGGTACAGGGAATGCGGTATACCCCCGAAGAACTTAGTGGGTTCCTTATATCCTTCGCAGATCTGAGGTGGTTCTCGATCTTCTTAGATGGCTTGAAGATCGTTTTTATGTTGTGTTTTCCCAGAATGGGTTCATTTGAAATCCAACATGCCGGCACGCTTGTAACAGTTATTTTTAGAGGCGCTTTCCCAGTACAGATACATTTAAGACGTACGCGCGTCTGGTTTATCCATCTAGAAACATATGGTGGAATACGCCCAATTTACTAGTGCCATGCATTCTTGAGACAGCAGCGAAAGCAAAACTCTTTGTATGTCTCTTTCTATACCGTGCAGATCAGAGACATGGCTCTCGTGTCTGGTGCAGTGACGGTATTTTCTCGCGTAAAATAAATTTGTCGCTAATAAATCTGGTCGTTTTTGTAGAACGAAAAGATTTACTTTCGACAGCATAAATTGTAAAAATTGTTATTGGGAGGAACGGTTAAAAAACACATTCTAAAATGAGTCCCTCCCAACCGAAAATATCAATAATTAAATGCTCGAAAAGTCCTCCTTCGGCAAGACAATATCCGAGACTATTAGAAAAACCAACTCTTACGTTTAGGAGCATGTTAGGGGTACTGATTTGCAATGCTTCTGTAATTTTGTTTTGAAGTTCTTCCAAAATATTGACCTTATGAGTGGGGGGTCAAGGAAGGCCCTAGACCCCACTTTTTCCAAACCTCATAATATTCTTTCAAGACCCATAATTTGTTTGTTTGTAAAATTTTCTTTAGTTCAGAATTTATACGCCTCCCACCAGTTTTTAAGGGCACGCTTCGCTGCTGGGCCCTATCATGCCTGTAAACTTTATTTTAATGTGATTCTACAAAAATAAATCATTGGGAGCAAGAGCGGGCGATCTCGGTGGCCATAATAGTTTCTCGTGTATATATATATATATATATATATATATATATATATATATATATATATTTATCGGTTTCACAACGTTCTACGTCTTCCAATACCCAATCTCCACTCGTTTCTGTTTGCCCATAATTCATCATCTAGGCCTCTTATTCTTATTTCACTGTCTATTCCTTCTCTCCAGCTTCTCCTTGGCCGTCCTCGTTTTCTTCGGCCAGTTGGTTTCCATTGTAGTATTTGTTTAGGTAGTCTTTCATCATTCATATATACTTTGGTCCCAAATTATTCCATTTAATAAAGTTATTGCTTTTCTTCCTTGTACGTTTCGATCTTTTATAGCTTTGTCTAGTGTTCCGTCAGCTGTAATTTTTAGACCTAAGTATTTATACTCATCACAGGAGTGAATTCGCTGCCCGGTATTTAAGATTAGATCCTGTTTCATTCCACCGATACACATATACTCTTATTGAGATTAACCTCTAGTCCCCACTTATTATACTCTTCTATTAGTTTTCGTGTCATATATTCGAGGTCGTCATAATCCTGAGCCACTACTATCTGATCATCGGCGAAACATAAAGTATACAAGGTGGTTTCGTCCAACGGAATTCCCATGTTTTGGCATTTTCTCTTCCATACTTTAAGGACTTGTTCCAAGTATATCTTGAAGAGCGTAGGCGAGATACAGCAACCTTGTTTAAGACCTTTATTTACTTGAAAGCCTTTGGTTAGTTTTGCTTTTATTTTAACTTTTGCCTTACTATTGCGGTATAACTCTTGAATGGCCTTAATTAGTTGTACGCTTATGTTTGTGTTTTCCAACGCTTTCCAAAGCAGATTTAGTGGTATACTATCATATGCCTTCTGCAAATCCACGTAGAGCAGATGCAGCTCTTGACCGTATGCCATTTTCTTTTCAATAATTTGGGTTATACAAAAGAGATGATCTGAAGTCGATCTACCCGCCCTGAAACCAGCTTGTTCTTCTGCCTCCATGTCTTTATATTCGCTCTCTACTTTATTTCTCATTATTTTACCGTATATTCTGCTTAGCGTACTAGTCACAGATATACCTCTATAATTGTCACATATATCTTTCCTTCCTGTTTTGTGTATTGTGGATATATATGACGTTTTCCACTCAGTTGGGATATAATATTTTTGGAAAAGATTCCGTAATCTCCAAAACAGTTCTTCAGTGCCATATTTAATAAGTTCGGCTGGGATATTTCCGGGTCCGGCAGATTTACCGCTTTTTAAGGTTGTGCACACGTTTTTGACCTCAGAGATTGTGAGGGGTACTGGAGATCCCATCGTTCTAATTATATTGTCTCTTGCGTCTTCCTTGAATTCTGCTCTATCTTCAGTTAAAAGTTTTTTAAAATGCTCATCCCATTCTTTGTCTGGTATTGGTGAAATGATATCTCTGCATGTTTCTTTTTTAATCGATCTTATAGTTTTCCAGCTTTCGGTACTTCTCCTACCTCCTAAGTAAGAATCTATTTTCTGGCACTTTTGCTTCTCGTGTGCTTATCAATATTCCAATGTTTCTAGGTGCGTGGACCTCTCGGTGGTATGGTAGTTTTAACTTACGACAAAGCAAACAAGTATTGGATTTTTGCCAAAATATAAGGTGAGCCAAAAAACCTTATATATCATATTTTTACCAATTTCTCCTATTAATCGGAAAACCTAAAGATGTTTAGCTTTTAGTAAGTTAAAAATAATTGGATTTAATATTTAAAATATTATAACTTGGAAACCATAACAGACGGTTAGCTGTGGTATTTGCATTGCAAAACTGTTTCAAAACATTTTCAAAATAATCAGTGTTGCCAGGTTAAATTTTACCAAAGTACTTCATCACAGAGAAAAAAAAATCAATAGATTTTTTTGCGTAGTTTTTGTTGGTAAGCACGCTATCAGCATCATAAAAGTGGTACGCGATAAACATAGGTATTTTTTAAGGTCACTATACAGGGTGTCCCATAACTTGGGGGCCATAGGCCAACAGGTGATAGAGGAGGTCATAGAAATAAAATTTTGGACTTCCATTGTCTTTATTTATTTTAAAACACGACGTTTCGGTTAGTAAGTATCTCTAACCGTTATCAAGTGTAAACTAAACAATCTAGTCTCTAGGCTACTACTTATACTACTTGGTGTGCAGTCAGGTGTGACGGCCCGCCCCCCTTTTTAATTCTAAGACGCCTGTTTTCCTTAAGGAGTGGTTTCCATATGTTTGGTATGTCCGTGCTTGGTTGACTGAAAACTTCTTTATTCTGCATTATATACGCAGCTTCAATAAACTTTCGTTTTCGCCAATGCGACTCCTTATGTAAAACTTTAGCTTCTGACCACTGAATCCTGTGATCATTTGACCATGCATGATCTGCTAAACCGGATTTTTCAATATCCCCTAATTGGGTACTTTTTAGATGTTCATTTACTCTAACCTGAAGAGGGCGTTTCGTTTCACCTACATATGATTTACCACACTCACACGGGATTCGGTAAATACATTCCTTATTATTTGAGGGATTGTCTGGTTTTGTTTTAGTTACAAAACTTCTTATCGTATTTCCCGAAGAAAATACTGTTTTTATATTATAGTGTTTAGCTATTCGTCTTATGTTTTCTGAAATCCCTTGAACATATGGAATGTTAATAACACCTAACGGATTATTATTTTGAGAATTTGGTACATTTAGTTTGTTTTTAATTTTAAATATCGTTGAGTTTATGAATTTCTCGGAATAACCATTCTGTTGTAAGTCCTTTTTAATGTTGTTAATTTCTGTGGTTAATTCTTCATTATTACTACAAATATTTACGGCTCTTAAATACAAACTTCTTATAACTCCTTGTTTTGTTGCAACAGAATGATTAGACTTAAAATTTAGGTACTGTCCCGTGTGTGTAGGTTTCCTATATACAGTGGTTTGAATGTTTCTGTCTAATCGTTTGACAAGAACATCCAAAAAAGTTATTTCTACACAATCATTGTCTACGAGTTTCAAACAAAGAGAGGAGGTCATGTTTGATAAAAAACTTCCTATAATGCATGGGTCAAAACTGTTTCTTTGTCGAGATACAGAGCATCAAAGTTGGCGATTTTTTAAACTTTTTTGATAACTTTTTTAAAAAAAGCAGTAAAAATATAATATAGTATAAGAACAAAACAACTGGTGTAGTACGGACATGTACAAAGAATGGATGATGGAAGACTACCTACCTAAACAAATATTATAATGGAAACCAACTGGCCGAAGAAAACGAGGAAGGCCGAGGAGAAGCTGGAGAGAAGGAATAGATAGTGAAATAAGAATAAGAGGCCTAGATGATGAATTATGGGCAAACAGAAACGAGTGGAGATTGGGTATCGGAAGACGTAGAACGTTGTGAAACCGATAAATATATATAGTAAAAATATGAAATTGGGTAGAGTTGTGTTTTAGATCAAGAGCAACAAATTGAAGTAAAAATAATTAAAAAAAAATTAGTCGGTCAATTTTCTTTAGAAAAAACAATTTTTTTAGTATAAACTTTTATGAATTCGATATTAAACGCAATGTTTTTTTAATTTTTTTTTGTTAATAAAAACAAGTCTCTAGCGAGACATACCCAAGCAGCATTTGGACGTCATATTACGTTACCCATACGTTGCTTGCGATAAACGCGACGTCGGGTGCCGACGTCGTTTCGACCGCCTGACGACCCTCGTTTGCACCTAAATGGGGAATACAAATTCGGGTCGCTACGACGTCAGCATCTGACCTTATAGGTAATAGAGTTTACCAATTAACAACGTTATTGTAAGTTTGATTTCCGTCACTTAAATTTAGTCGCAAACAGGTAAGTTGCGTTTGGTTTCGTTTTCATTGCCTAGAATACATATAGTTTTTGCTAAAAAGAATTCCTGTCGAGAAACTAAAATTACCTGATAAGTAAATATTTTACACTTCTTAAGTTCTTATAACAAGTCTCATAAAAATGGGTGCATTTTACAAATGACAATTATAGTCATGCATGAAAGGGGGTATTACAATATTAATAATTTATATTTTAAAGCAGGAATCCAACAAAAATTTTACAGCGAAGGCGTGTTTATTGATAAATGTGATTAAAATACTTTCAAAAAAAGCAAGCGCTCCTGAAATGCAAAAATTTACTAAAATATATATTTGTTAAATAGATCTAATTTTTATTATTTTTTTTATTTTTGTAAAAAAAATATTTTGCTGCCTCACTAAACTCAAATTTGTTAATAATTTTACAATTATTCTTTCATTTCTACTTAAAATTAAAAAAAGAAAAAGTATTTTATAATGGCCGACAGACGCTAACCTTTTTAGAATGGCGGATTACTGTGTCTGACTTAATGTGAACTAATAATATACCAATTCGGACCGGGTCTCCACTTTTGGTTGTGAAAGATAACCAAAGAGTCGAAGTCCGACGTCCGGCAAACGTATTTCGTCCCATTAAATTCGGACGTTCGCCCCGCATAATTTTGCGTCGGCCTACCAAGGGATTGGAACTCAACGTCCGCTCTTTTTGTACTACAATAGGTAAAGCCCACGATCCCAAAGCTAACTACCCACCGAAATCATTGTTTTTTTTATTTTTGAGAAATGTTTGTTTTAATATCAAAAATCTAAGGGAAATAAAACCCATAACCCACGTGTGGGAAGAGGATGGGGTATTATGGTTTCCAAAATCCAAAAAAGATATAAAACTGCGTCATGTCCTGAAACGTAGCCGTCCTGACCAAAATATCTCTTGACCAAACAAATGCACTTGTTGTTAGGTTATGGGCGTCTATAAATGACAGTAGGCTGTACATGTGACGCGTAGGCCATATGAACGGACGTGGAATAGGTCAAGTAAAAGTTACGGAGAATACACCAACCAAACTAAACGCTAGTTTAGGTCTGAGGTTAGGGTCTTCACCGAACGTACCCGACGCCGACGTCTGTTGGTCGTTGGGCTGGTCAGAGTTTTTGTACGTCGAACAAACGAACGTAAGACCGACGTTGGGAAATTAATGGTATATTGCGTTGCATTATTTGACGTCGCGAGATCGTTAAAAAAACGGACGTATATTTGATAACGTCGGTTTTGATAATAATGCGACGTCGCTTAACGCATAATCAATCTTGCAACTTAAAATTTCACTAAATCCGACGTCGGTTCAGGTCACATTAGGTTGTAAGTCATATAAATGTTTCTTGGGTAGTAATATCAATCAATAATATTATTGATATTTTTTAAAAGAATAAGTAAGCAAAAATTAATTTTTTAAAATATTATTATTGTCTATAGATTTTTGGAGGTTATTTCGACAGCTTGTATCTTCTCAACTTGTAATTTTATCAAAAAAAAGAATACCAAATTTTTGAATCACAATTAGTTGAGTATTCAGCTGGCTGTGACAAATTTTCTTTTTTTTCGAAAACTCTTTTCCCCCCACTCCTCTAACTTTAAAAATCCTATATCTTAAAAACAGATGTGTGTTGACCCCCATATTATATAAACTTTTTTCTCGGAAATAACCTCCTCTATCACCTAAGGTCACTCATCGTCAAGCAAGCTTTACAGGTAGCGAAGCCTAACTCTGATTTTCTATTTTTTGGTTATAATTTTTGACATGTTTTCCTCGGTTTCGCATTGGCGTATCAATAATGATACAGTTTCAAGATAGTTTGCAGCATAACTTTTTAATTCTAATTACATAAATATATATAGTTTAGGTACCTTCATACTGTGTAAAACAACATCTTCAAAATAAAACAGAACCGCCAGTGCGAAACCGAGGAAAACATGTCAAAAATAATAACGAAAAAATAGAAAGCCTGCTGCACTATGGCCCCTAAGTTATGGGACACCCTGTATAACGAAGTTACTGTATTTTTAAAATTGCATAGTTAATTACCGGATTATATTTTGGCATGAGCATAAAGGACTAGTTTTCAAGATATTAAAAAAAAACATTTTTTTACATGGTATACGCAGGTGAAAAATACTGGGACATTCTGCAATCTCGTCAATCTTTTGACGGCATTTATTTCAAGGTTATTGAATTACAAAATTTTCAAGTCAAAACTGAGCAATCCCATTTAATGAATTTTTGGTCTGAACCAGTGGCGGACCCAGGGGGCGGGCAGAGGGGCCCGGGCACCCCCCTCCTTCCTTACATAAAACTTTTCAAAAATTAAAAAAAAAACATTTTTTTACATGGTATACGCAGATGAAAAATACTGGGACATTCTGCAATCTCGTCAATCTTTTGACGGCATTTATTTCAAGATTATTGAATTACAAAATTTTCAAGTCAAAACTGAGCAATTCCATTTAATTAATTTTTGGTCTGAACCAGGGGCGGACCCAGGGGGCGGGCAGAGGGGCGCGGGCACCCCCCCCCCCTTCCTTACATAAAACTTTTTTTAGTTGAAGGCAAGAAAATGCCAAGGAATCAATCGCGACTTTAAACAAAATTTACCCCAAACATCACTTTTTAATTTTTTTTTTTTAAAACACAAGTATTTTAATAATTTTAACGCATTTTAACACCTGTCAATTTAAATTTCAGACCTAAAAATTATTAAAAAAGTAGGCAAACCAAGGAATATTTTGGTTTTTGGTTCCTTTTTGCCCCCCCCCCCCCTGGAAATCCTGAATCCGCCACTGGTCTGAACACTCTAAAATTAAAAAAAAGGCCAAAACCTGGGGGTTTATTTATATTGCATCGCACTGTACCACTTTTATGATGGCGCAAGTGTACAGCGTGTCCCATTTTCGATGGGATTAAATGGGAAACTCAGTTATTATTAATGATATCAATTTTCTGATTGCACCTTACCGTGCTCTTTTTTGGAGCCCTTAAAAATGGTGTAATCAGATTTTTGCTATACCCCGTGGTTTCGCTAATACAGGGAGTTTTTTTTTAAAATTGCATTTTAATTAATTCCTTGTATCTCGCTTATTTTGCAAGATATTTTTATTCTGTAAAAACCTTTCTATGGCAACTTTTTTAGAGCAAAATAATGACGTTGTCAATTTTTAAAAATATTGTTTAGTTTTTGAGATATGGTATTTATCATAAAAAAATTAAATACGGACCTGGATTTTTTTTATTACTACTTTGATTAGTTCCATGCTATTATTACCTTAAAATGATAAAACTTTAATATTTTTTTGATTTAAGGAAAAAAAAAATTATAGTCTGAACCTGGAAATTTCCAACATAATTATAATTTAAAAATTGCAAGACACACTAGTTGAACGATTTTTAGTTTATCTGTTTTGAAATGATAATTAAAAGATTTATAAATAAAGTAAAAAACGTTAAAAAGTTACAAAAATAATATCATACTAATTATTTGATAACCGAACAGCAGGTCGTGAAATTTACAAAACAAAAGCGTGGAATTAACATGGTCATTTTACTTGTCATTTTTGTGAATGGCTTACAATTATTTTAAACTGGCTAGAAATCGACCATATCCAGATTTTTAAAAATGTGATATGTTTGACTGCTTCATTCAAGCAACAAAATCCTAATATTTAAATGGCAGAAATATTTTTATGCAAAATGCGTTAAGGAAAATTACTCAAAAATGCCAACAATGTCTTACACATAATGGTAATCAGAAAAATTAGTTATTTTTTATAATTTTTTTTTTGTATTTTTCATAGACTTTGTTTCAAATAAATCTGTAAATTAACGTAAAAGAATTTTAATATGCTAAGTATCAAAACAGTTAAACTAAAAATTGTTTAACTAGCAATTTTTAGTTTATATTTATGTTGGAAATATCCAGGTTCGGACTATTTTTTTAAAAATATTAAATATTTTTTTTCTACCTCAAAATTTTTTTTTTTTATTTTTATTATTTTATGATAATACTAGCATGAAACCAATCAAAATAGTAATAAAAAAAATCCAGGTCCGTATTTATTTTTTTATGATAAATACCATATCTCAAAAACTAAACAATATTTTAAAAAATTGACAACGTCATTATTTTCTTCTAAAAAAGTTGCCAAAAAAATGTTTTTACAGAATAAAAGTATCTCGCAAAATAAGCGAGATACAAGGGATTATTAAAAATACAATTTTTTCAAAAACTCCCTGTATCAGCGAAACTACGGGGTATAGCAAAAATCTGATTACGCCATTTTTAAGGGCTCAAAAAAAGAGCACGGAAAAGTGCAATCAGAAAATCAATATCTTTAATAATAACCGAGTTTCCCATTTAATCCCATCGAAAATGGGACACGCTGTACATACATACCTACATGTAAGTATTAAAACTTTTAAAAAAATCATGTTACACACTTCGCACCAATTGGTGCATTTACCTAATCTGAATCTGACAAATGTTATTTTTTTTTATATATATTATTATTATTATTATGTAGGTTAATAAAGTTATTAAAAACACCTCTTATTTTTTTATTTTATCTAGTTTTTGTATGTAGAATGCCGTATTTCCTTGCGGCTACCTTATTCATGTTTGATTTTGTAAGTGTCCAGGTCTGGGATCCATAGGTAAATACAGGAAGGATACATTGGTTATACACTTTCGTTTTGAGGTACTGAGGATATTTTTTAATATGGAGCTTAATTTACTGAATGCTGCGCAAGCCAATCTTACTCGTCTCTGATCGTGATATCTTCATCTGTGTTTGTTATGATTTTAATTTTAGTGTAGTTTACGAAAACCGCATGTTTGTATCTGTTTTGGTTTCAAAGTTCTGAATTGCCCTCCCTTACACCCCTCACCTACCCCCGTATTTCCGATATTTTTAAATAAAATTGTATTATCATTACATTAAACTAAAGAAATAAAAATAAATAATAAAACTTTCGATTCCTACACCTACAGAAACGACACTGATTTATTTTCTAACTCTGCATACTGCCGACATAAGTAAGGACACTCATCGTAAAGGCAAGCTTTATAGGAAGCGAAGCTAACGTCAGGCTTTCTATTTTTTGGTTATTATTTTTGACATGTTTTCCTTGGTTTCGCATTGGCGGTTCTGTTTTATTTTGAAGATGTTTGTTTACACAGTATAAAGGTACCTAAACGACACATATTTATGTAATTAGAATTAAAGGGTTGTGCTGCAAACTATCCTGAAACTGTATCATTATTAAATAGATTTTAAGACTGTGTTAAAACCACATTTTTAAAATAACAACGAGCCGCCAATGCGAAACCAAAAATAGAAAATTAGAGTTATGCTTCGCTACCTGTAAAGCTTGCTTGACGATGAGTGACCTTAATTGTACTACCTTGTTTCTGATGGTTTCTTAAGAAAAAAATACTTGCATTTTTTTATGAAGATTTTTTCCTCAATTTTTGGGCTTAAGGTATCAGTAAATGGGAATTTTACCTTAGGTATCAATTGACCTTCCATCAAAAAGTTTCTATTTCGTTCTGTATGGTATTACACATGTCCTTGTCAAGCATTTGGTGGTTTGAATGTCCATTTTTGTTCAGACACCCCATATGTGTGCATTTCCTAAAAATAAAAAAGCCAACATTTCAATTAAATCCACCAAAAAAAATGGAAGTTTAGCAGACCATCTCACCGATTTTAATCATTTTGCGTACAATTATTCTACCCAAGGGGATGAAAAATCCCAAATTTAAATTTATTCTGAGCAATTTTTTTTTAATCAAATTTTGAAAATCGAAAAAACTGTTATTTTGGCTAAAACATGTACTAAAACAAATTAAGATAACTCGAGAACCAGTTACACTGTTTATTTTTTAAAATAATGTTTTAATATAAAAAATTTTGTCTTGAAATAATAAATATTAATGTAAGCAAAAAAAGTATCAATTACTGGGATATCAATAACGGCAATTTCACAAAATCTCCCTATCAATAACTGGCAAACAAAACTTAAAATTTTGAAAAAAAAATTATATTCATAAATTTTATTTCTTACAATTTTGATAAGGTAGATCTATCAGCAATGTAAGAAAAGCATGTAATATTTATGATAACTCTAGATATCTGCTTGACATCACCAGAAGATAAACTATCAAGGGTACTTAAAAAGGAATGGGGATTTTGCCAGTAGCTTATTTGTCCTAAATGGCAATATAAAGGACAGATGAATAGCAAATGAAAAATTGTTTCTTTCACTTGCATATTGCAAACTGTGCAAATCTCATTTGGTGTAATTTTATAATAAATTCCTTTGTAGGTGAACTGGCATACATATTTAGTGCAAAATCTCAATTGAGGGATTATTCTTGTAAAAGTTAAGGGGCAATCAAAAATAAGATATGCTACTCCCAAAGGAGACTTACTAAGTACTCCATAAAAAACTGTATAGTTTGCATTATTTGCAAAACTAAGGTCTTTGTTATACAGGTGTTGTTTAAGTAGTTTGAAGAACTTACTTTTTAACTAACAATTTTATTAAGTATGTTTTTTCCTTAAGCTAACAATAACTAGGCATTTTTCCTCAATTTTTGGGCTTAAGATATTAATAAATGGGAATTTTACCTTAGTTATTAATTCGTTTTCCATCAAAAAGTTTCTGATTCCTTCTGTATGATATTACACATGTCCTTGTAGAGCATTTGGTGGTTTGAATGTCCATTTTTGTTCAGACACCCCATATGTGTGCATTTTCTAAAGATAAAAAAACCAACATTTCAATCAAATCCACCAAAAAAAATGGAAGTTTGGCAGACCAACTCAATGATTTTAATAGTTTTTGGTACAATTATTTTACCCAAGGAGATGAAAAAGCTCAAATTTCAAATTTTTCTGATGAGTAGTTTTGGCTGAAATATGTACTAAAACAAATTAAGATAATTTGAGAACCAGTTACACTGTTTGTTTTTTTAAATAATATTTTAATATAAAAAAATTTGACTTTGTTCTAAATATATTTAACTTGAAATAATAAATAATAATGTGAGCAAAAAAAGTATCAATGACTAGGATATCAATAACTGCAATCTTCAATAACCGGCAAACAAAACTTAAAATTAAAAAAAAAAATTATATTCATAAATTTTATTTTTTACAATTTTGATAGGGTAGATCTATCAGGAAAGGGTGAACATAAATAGTATTGCTTAAATTTACTACAATAACAAAAATAAATTAATCAAAATGGAAAATAGTAGCTATAAAAAACACTTTTAGAAATTACCACTGCAATGTAAGAAAAGCATGTAATATTTATGATAACTCTAGCTATCTGCTTGATATCACCACAAGATAAACTATCTAGGGTACTTAAAAAGGTCTGGGGATTTTGCCAGCTTATTTGTTCTAAATGGCAATACAAAGGACAGATGAATAGCAAATGGAAAATTGTTTCTTCCACTTGCATATTGCAAC
Organism: Aspidapion aeneum; assembly: GCA_963576565.1. Classification (NCBI taxonomy): domain Eukaryota; kingdom Metazoa; phylum Arthropoda; class Insecta; order Coleoptera; family Brentidae; genus Aspidapion; species Aspidapion aeneum. The sequence goes on along the minus strand of OY755041.1, from coordinate 1,736,795 downwards.
CTGTGCAACTCTCATTTGGTGTAATTTTATAACAAGTTCCTTTGTAGGTGAACTGGCATACATATTTAGTGCAAAATCTCAATTGAGGGATTATTCTTGTAAAAGTTAAGGGGTAATCAAAAATAAGATATGCTGCTCCCAAAGGAGACTTACTAAGTACTCCATAAAAAAACTGTATAGTTTGTATTATTTGCAAAACTAAGGTCTTTGTTATACAGGTGTTGTTTAAGTAGTTTGAAGAACTTACTTTTTCACTAACAATTTTATTAAGTATGTTTTTTCCTCAAGCTAACAATAACTAGGCATTTTTCCTCAATTTTTGGGTTTAAGATATTAATAAATGGGAATTTTACCTTAGTTATCAATTCATTTTCCATCAAAAAGTTTCTGATTCCTTCTGTATGATATTACACATGTCCTTGTAGAGCATTTGGTGGTTTGAATGTCCATTTTTGTTCAGACACCCCATATGTGTGCATTTTCTAAAGACAAAAAACCAACATTTCAATTAAATCCACCAAAAAAATGGAAGTTTGACAGACCATCTCACTGATTTTAATAATTTTTGGTACAAATATTCTACCCAAGGAGATGAAAAAGCTTAAATTTCAAATTTTTCTGATGAGTAGTTTTGGCTGAAATATGTACTAAAACATATTAAGATAACTTGAGAACCAGTCACACTGTTTGTTTTTTTAAATAATATTTTAATATAAAAAATTTTGACTTTGTTCTAAATATATTTAACTTGAAATAATAAATAATAATGTGAGCAAAAAAAGTATCAATGACTAGGATATCAATAACTGCAATTTTCTATAACTGGCAAACAAAACTTAAAATTTTGAAAAAAAAATTATATTCATAAATTTTATTTTTTACTCTATCAGGAGAGGGTGAACATAAATAGTATTGCCTAAATTTACTACAATAACAAAAATAAATTAATCAAAATATAAGGTACCATGTCCTTTCAAATAATAGCTATAAAAGATGAATAAAATAATAAAAAACACTTTTATAAACTACCATTGCAATGTAAGAAAAGCATGTATAAGTATATTTATGATAACTATAGCTATCTGCTTGACATCACCACAAGATAAACTGTCTAGGGTACTTAAAAAGGTCTGGATTTTGCCAGTGGCTTATTTGTCCTAAATGGCAATATAAAGGACAGATGAATAATAAATGGAAAATTGTTTCTTCCACTTGCATACTGCAAACTGTGCAAATCTCATTTGTTGTAATTTTATAACAAGTTCCTTTGTAGGTGAACTGGCATACATATTTAGTGCAAAATCTCAATTGAACGATTATTCTTGTAAAACTTAAGGAGACTTATACTAAGAACTCCGTAAAAAACTGTATAGTTTGCAATATTTGCAAAACTAAGGTCTTTGTTATACAGGTGTTGTTTAAGTAGTTTGAAGAACTTACTTTAAAACTAACAATTTTGTTTAGTACCTATGTTTTTCCTCAGATTTTTGGCTTAAGCTAACAATAACTAGGCATGTTACTTTACTCATCTGAAATATTTGAAATTTCGGTTTTTTCATCCCCTTTATGGGAAGAATAATTGTACCAAAAATTATTAAACTCAGTGAGATGGTCTGCGAAACTTCTGGTTGATTTGATAAGAAAAACGAGCCCCCTATTAATAATAAACTATGGCTATTTTGATGCTCTTCCTTACCTACTATCTTGAACTGGGACCCTACACTACAGGGTATAAATTGGCCTTCCAGATTAAAAGATTCCTGTTCAGTTTTGTATGACTTTGCACATTACACATGTCCTTGTCTGGCATTTGGTGGTCTCTGTAAACAATAAAAAAGGATATTCTTACTCAACAGTTCAGTATGTTCCACTTTTTATGGGAATAAATGGAAACCTCAGTTAGATAACAATCTGTTTCAGTACTCTAGCTCATGTTGCACTAGTGCACTGTCATATTACACAGCACCAAGATGGTGTCAGTGCATACCAAGATTGGCTCACTTTTCTCAAAAGAATTTGCTATAAATCAGATCTCAGGTACTATCAGATTTTTGCCATTCACTGCGCACTTAAGCACTATGTTTTAGTTAAACGAAAACAAGCCATTTTTTTCATGTGGTGACCCAGGGGTGACCCTATATTTAATTGCCCAAAAAACATCTCTTTCCATCAAAATCAAAGTAAAAGATTTACCTGTTAACTCCTTAGTCAATCCCTTTCCCATCAGATAATGTAGTTTTTGAAAATTTTCACCGAATTTTTCAAGCATGGCGCCGAATGTTGTTTTCAAAAGTGACATTGACAACTTGATTTGAACCAGCGTTGCCACATGTACAAGAAAGAGCTATTGTATCCAAGGTACCTAGACCGGTCTCCGATCTATATCGAATTTTACGTCACTGGTGCTCCAGCTGATTTATGTAAACAAAGGCAAATTTTTATGTTTGTTAAAAATCTTGGACAGTTATTTCAAATATTTTCCGATGAGCTGAGACTTAAAATTTGGTAGTTGTATAGGATTCACGTGAAATAGTTTAAAGCTACTTTTATAATCGTGTTCGCTTACAGAGGCGGCCTCCTGCACGGTTGTCGTCACGAACTTCTGCATTTCTAATCATGTATAGCGTGCCAGCGTTCACGCTGTGGTTAGCACATGCGTATTGCAGCGGCGGCGGTTCGTGACGCAGGCGCGGTAAAGGGGTTCATTATAAATACCGGTACAAACGCTTTTCTTTTTTAAAACTCTCTGCGTCCTAGTTACTATGAGATCCTAGAGAGATTGCATGGTACGTTAGTTGAAACAGGCAAACGACCATACAAATAAAACTTTTTGCCTATAAATATGTGGTTGATCTCTTTGAACTAATGTACCATGCTCTAGGAGTTCTAGAACAAAACAAGTTCTAAGAGAGAATAACTTATATAATATATTCCTGTTTATAATATAGCTCTTCACCTCGCCTGCAGCACGAGCCGCGGCTCTTTGCAGCGTTATAGGTTATGTGTGAAAATATTTGCAATATTTTTTATTAAAAATGAAAAACTACTGTCGAATATTATAAATCACTAATTTTCTCTATACTGTGTATGCAATTATAAGCCTTTGTATGACAAAAGTGACAAGAGATGTAAACAATGGTATTGCGCATGACTGATACGTAGCACGGGTGACTGCACAGTCTGAAAAGTTTGCGATTTGCAAACACGTCTAACCGTGCTGGCATTAAAAATTGTTACATTGATTCCCATATTCCTAAAGGCCGCTTGACATGGAGCAATAGACTTGCAGTTAGTTGCAAGCAAGATAAGTGTCCCTGAATGACATATTTGTTTGTTTATACAATAGAATTCATATCAGGCACCCTAGTTTTGTCTGCAATTGCAAGTCTATTGCTCCATGTCAAGCGGCCTTAACAAGCGTGTTGTGTTTGCACTATACCAGCGAGTACCATTAGAAATACACCTTAACATTTTTTTATCACAAAAATTCAAAACAGCGTAGTTTCTAATGCGACAATTTGTAATTCATGTAGGTTATTGCTTGAGAATAAAATTGCTTTAAAGGCTGCCGTACCATTATTTAGCGCAGGACACCAAGCGCGACCCCAAGAAACGTATGTACAGTGATTTCCATATGTTACCATTATTCCCAGTGATTTCCAGCTGATTTTTAGCGAGTTCTATGTGATTCCCACTTGCCAATTTCCCCTCGATATGGACATAATATTATGTTAATGCATGACAGCCCTCTAAGATAGGGTGGCAACATAATGGATGCAGTGACCCTTAGGGGGCTTTGCTCAATGGTATAATAAGATGGCCATGGGCAACCGCCCGCAGAGCATCAGGTCTGTGTTGGGCAGGGTTACCCATTTTTCTGATTGGTTCAATAGCGAAGCATGAAAAGGGGGCAAAACAAAGTAGGTATTTGGAAACAATAAGGCATCCCAAATACGTAGGTATATGCCGTTTTCAAGCGAATAACTAGTGATTACTAATATTTGCCAAAGGCGTTTAAGCGGCCGTGGTAAATACCACTCCTTGAAGAGTGACGTCACGAATGAGCCCTTTGTACGTCATCGTTTATTACCGGTAAAAACCAAACTTTTGAGGAAGGTTATTGGGTTTTATCCCCTCACAATCATTTCTTTTGTTTCTTCTTGCGTGAATTTTTGCATTGAGTGGATTGTATCGTGTGTGCCTCAATTGTGAAGGAAAATTGTACAAAGAAATGGCCTCTATATTGTCTTGCCAAAATTTTTTCAGATCCAGCAACCCTTGGCTTCCTCTAATTTTTTCAATGTAGACTTTGATACACGATATATTATTTAAAAAAAAAACAGTATCTTTGTACTCCTACCCACTGTTTATTATATTTCAGCTTTTTTTCCAAATTAAACTAAACAACAACAAACAATAGCCGGTTATAAAAAAAAGCTATTCAAGCAGTGTTTCTGTGGTAATAGGCTAATACCCTGTTTCCACCAATGCATGCCCACCCCGATTCAAAAAACGCATCACGTGACGGACCATGGATTTGCAGCGGTTTTAAATGCAGTGTCACCTGATGCGTTTTTTGAATCGGGGTGGGCATGCATTGGTGGAAACAGGGTATAAGGGCCTAAACAGCTGATTTTAAATGTCAACCAAGGGATAACCAGAGGTAATTACTAGTTATTCGCTTGAAAACGGCTATAGGTTGCAGTGCAGTGGTAACACAGAAAAAAAGCTTCAGTTCGGTCTGCCGGTTATTAAGCTATGAGTGGTAAGGGGACCAACCTTAAATTACATAAACGCTTGATAGAGGATGTTTACTTTAACTTACACTCAATGATTTTTGTTGAAAATATATTGCGAAGTGAGAAGCAGGGGGTCAAAAATTTTTGCTTTACGTAATTATGAGTATTTTCCAAATGACACTTATTGAAGAGCAAGAAATGGCAGTAGATTTTAACTACAGTACCCATCAGAGATAAAGAAAAATCTAAACCTATAAGAAATCGTAACTTTGTATTCCAGGTGACCGTTTTATACCCATATACAAGGTGCTTTGCCAGTGACGCACACAAGGGGGAGGTTGGAGGCTCAAGCCTCCCTCCAGAGCCACTAAAAATTAAATTTTCCTTAAAAATCAAGATTAAAATTTATCAATTCAAGCTTAAACCTCTCCCAGGACCAATTTCTGCGTACCATAATTGTCGAATAACAATTACATTGGAAAATTACACTACGAGCCAACTTAAAAAAAATACACTGCGTATTAAACCGTTGCACTACACAACAGCCTATAATCTTATTTCCTTCGCTGGCTCCCGTAATTCTACCCCATGTTTTATATACCTTGAGTTTCAATTTAGTCAATAACAGTTTTTCTTTTCTGATTGATCATAAGCATTATACTGGAAACCTGCTCGAAAGTTGATCTGAGCGGAGTGCCGGGGGCGCCCTAATGCAGGGTTCAGTTTTATTTGGTGATCCTTGGTTTTATCCGCGAAGAGCATGCCCCATGCTATAACCATTAATCTCTCTTGGCAAGGAATTAGGCAAAGTAGCAATGTCAAATTAGGTTATAGAATAGATAAGATTCGCACTTAAGCAATGAGATTAGTAATTATAATATGAATTACTTTCCTAATATATTTAATCGTTCCACACGGTGAAGTTTTTTGATCTATAAGTTCATCAAAAGTCACTTCGTGAATTTTTTTCATCGTGTAAGGACTAATATTGACATTAAATAAATTCAAGAAAAAAATTACGATGTAGTTCCGCTGTACTGTATTTAGAACTACTGGTGACTTTTTTTTTGTTTATGTAAAATGTGTGTCTTTAAACAAGTTTATGAAACAATTCATGAATTTCTTGGTCAAAAATTGTTTCCGTGTAAAATGATTATATAAGATTAATCGCAGAAAAGTTCTTTCGAAAAAACAAAAACTTTTCTAAAATTAAAACTGTTTGGTTTTCACTTTCTCCAACGTCGATCACGAGGATACGAGTGATCCCCGTCTGGAACACGTCCTGATAAGTCAGAAACAAGTGTTCCATGCCAATTCCAAGTGGATTGGCATATCACTCGTATCCTCGTGATCGACGTTGGAGAAAGTGAAAACCAAACAGTTTTAACAAGTTCCCAACGAAAGCCTCAAACCATCAGTATAATTCAATGCCGGTAGGGGTATTTTCCCTCGGAGTAGTTGTTTCTGGTGGTTTCACACAACTTTTCTAAAATTATTTATTTAAATTTTAAAGTATTTAACTAATGCCGTTGTTTGATGGTCCAACAACGCTAATGCATTATTGAACAATCTACTAGCATTCTGAAACCCTAAAAAACCCATAAAAAAATCCTTAAATAAAATTAAAACATTCTTAAAATTTGAACCTACAAGTATAACAGAGGAGATTTAAAGCCTTTTTCCTCGAGGTTACTAGTCACTCATATAAGCAACTCGAAATGACGTTACGGTTACTTGAAGTGACCAGTTGTATGACATCACCGGTCAGTGACATATGATTTTTCTCTAAATTCATTGAAAATAAACTTCAATTTTAAAGATTTTGGAATTACCAAGTTTGAAATAACAACAAACGCACTTAACCTTAAAATTTTGAAACAACCACGTCTGCTAAGCTGGTAAGCCTGTGTGGTTACTTATGACGTCATGATTAGTGTTACTCAGCGAGGAAAAACCTAAAATTTGTAACCAGATTACCTGGTTACTTGTGGTTACTTCGAGGAAAAAGGCTTTTAGAGATAAATTTGTAAAGGTTGTACATGTGAGTTTTTCCCCTGGGATAAAAACAATTTAAGTTATTGCTTCCAGTGTTTTTTTCTCAGTTTATTTTTTAGTAGCGAATAGTTGTGCCTGCTAAGCATCTATAAACATTACAAGTAAAAATTGACAAAATCTGTAAACTTTGTTAAAAAAACTGTTTTTTGAGTTAAATTTAAATAATATATATATATATATATATATATATATATATACAGTGAAGTTCGCATATAGCGAACCCGTTTATAATGAACACTCGCTTATAGCAAACCTCGTTCAAAATACCCATAATAAATTTTACTCAGGTATACAATAGTTTATATGACTTCCTATAGTAAACCTTGGATATAGCGAACCAGTTTCTTCGAGTTCACTCTATCCGGACTTTACTGTATGTCGAATTTTTCACGTCACTGGTGGTCCAGCTGATTCTGGAATCAAAAGTTAGATAGGCAATCTCTTTAATGAACAACTAACATTTTTTGAAATTTTTTTAAAACTAAGGCAATTTTCCTACTGTTTTTTTGGTATATTCTTATAAAATAATATTTTTGAGAAATACCAGTCGTTATTTTAGCCCGCTTCATTTTTCTTTACACAAAAATTAAAATTCGAAGAAAATAATCTGTTCGTTTCAGCTTCAAAAGTAATCCGCTAACCTACACCTTTGTTTACTTCCCAAGTCCTTGCTTTATCTTTGATACTAAACGATCACCATTCAGTTTGACTTAAGTATTGTGTAAGAAAAAATAAAGCGGCAAAAAAAATTACGACAATACGTCTAGAAAGTTATATTTTATAAAGATATACTAAAAACAGTAGGAAAATTCTCTTAAATTTCAAAAATTTTTAAAAAATATTAGGGACTTATATAGCAGAGTACGATTAAATAACTAAGCAGGTCGTGAGTAATTAATAACAGTTTTATTAATGTAAAATAGCGTTACAAAACAATACGACGTTTACGCGGTCTGTCAGAAGAGCTGTTCGAAAACGACTACTGCCTCTAGTGGCAATATCCTAAACTAAACACAACCATATACATATGAGTTAAACACCAATGCCTATTTCTACTCATATAAGTATTACCTAGTCATGATAAACACAGAAGTGTCATTATCTCTAACAACTTATTGCAATAAGGCCAGGCAATAATAGTACCGTGCACTATACTGACAGTTTCCCATTGAAAACTGAGAGATGATCTTTCAAAATTGACATACGAATGTCCAATTTATAAATCCAGTCGTTTATTTTCCATTAATAGTGGCGGCACTATTAATTCCAGCTCTTATAATACACAAAGGCCGAATTTTGAAATAAGACAGCTGTTCTTATAATTCGAAACTGTTAATATAGTGCCCGGCACGATAAGTCCCTATTAGTTGTTCATATCATATCTAACTTTTGTTTACAAAAATCAGCTGGATTAACAGTGACGTCAAAGTTCGACATATATAATATCGGAACACCGGTCTATTCTAGGTACCGTCATGAAGTTCAACGATCCACCACGACCTTTAACGAATGCCCCCGAACAGAAGTCTGGCAACACTGCCTTCATCTTCGTTCTTTCTGTTTTTGCCAAGGTCTGTAAAGGGCGCCATTGAAAACAAATCCAATTTTTTAAAGTTTTATAAGTTTTGAGTGTTATTTTGTGTGTTATTTGTGTGTTATTTGTGTGTTTGTTTGCTTGTGTTAGGTTTAGATATTTAGTTACGAACTGTGTATTTAGTACTTCTCTCAAGTAAGTATATTTTTCTTTCTGTATTTATCCGTTACGTCCGGCCTTCTAACATGGCGGAATTCGCGGACAACAAAACCACGCAATTTGATTTTTAAAATATAATTTCAGCGTACGTCCTAATATTCCGGCATGTCAGAATATTTTTCATTAACAGTTGAATGAACAAATATTAATACCGACATATGGACGATAATGCAATAAAAGATTGGTGATTTATTCCCGTGACCCATGTTCTACAACAAAAAGAAAAATGTCGGAGCACGTCGCATAAGGCAATGTTTATACTAGAGGCCCTCCATACATTTGACAATTGTTTTTGGTGTAAAACAATTGTCAAATGTATCGAGGGCCTCTAATTTACACGAGTCGTGTAAACTTTGATGAGGCTCAGTCCATTCGTATTATAGCTATGGTGGAACCGGCCGGCTCTTTTTGGCGATCCAAATTTTTTTTGGTCAACAAATTTTTTTAGGATAGTTTGTTATCAAGCGTTTTTATTCAAAATCAGGCTTTTTTGTCCTTTACATCCCCCTTTTACACTGAACAAATAGGTATGTTATAAGTTTGAACCTTGCAACATTAAACTATAAAGTTTGAACCTCCATTTTAACCATTATTTTAATCCTTTGTCTTTGTGGTTCTGAGGTTTGAACCCTTTGTCTAAGGGGAACATTATCAAATTAAAACAAAAGTTGGCCCCCCTCCGTTGGTAACACTTTTTTAAGAAAAATCACAACAAACATTGACTGTGGCTAAACCACCCCCCCCCCCCCTCCCGCCCCATGAGTGTTACATAATTTAAAGCTGCATTTATACAGAAACATAAGACATGTCATGATATAACATAACAGAGTTGAGCTCAAAACAAACCCTCATGGTGTTTATACAGAAAAATACATAACTGTGACATCATTATTTAGAATTTTTCAGTTTTCACCACAACACCAAAGGGATATACCATAACCCTACTTTTTTTCTTGTGTTTGGATGGTTTTGATGTTTTTTTTGCTTAAAAAAACTAATGACACAAAAAAGTAAGCAAAACATTAGATATTCAATATTTAGGTACATATAGTGGGTAGGTGGTGTTATTTGTTTCTTGTAGATGGATGAAGAACCCTTGTCTTTTTTGTTCTACAGAACATGAAAGCCCTGCACCTGTTGAAATGACTACCAGAGACATTACTTTATTACATCATTTTTTTGGTCCAAATAGTAAAACCATTTTATTAAACAAAACATTTTTTTTTAAATACAAATTAAACAAAATCAGGGTAACAATCCAACCTAGGTAAAAATTTAGAATGGTAGTACTAGTAAAATAGTATTTATTTTACAGTACCTAGTGTAAGGTCTGGGAAAACATAAAGACTGCATCACCACACTGTCATTAGTATGAATTTTATATGATGAAATCATTGATATCAGATGAAAATAGTAAATATTCAGCATTGTTTAATATTGTTTAATATCATTATTATCATAGATTTTTTTTTATTCTTAGCAGATATAACCTTCGAACATTAAGTTCAATTTTTTAAGGATATTACTGATATATTAAATATGAATCACTTTTTCAATGAATAATTTTGTTCTGACAATAAAGCTTGTTTTTGATTTGATTCAATTCAGCATCATCAATATTTTCAAAACAGAAAAAGTCAAGCTGTGATTGGACCAAGCTTCTATGTTATGTCATGAAATATTTATGACATGAACAGCCATTTTCCTTCTATAATGTTATGTCATGCTATGTTTCTGTATAAACCCAGCTTAACAGTGGTCCCTGTGTCCATTCTTTTTCTGTCCAAACATTACTGTTAATGATTGAATCGATAATACTAATCCAATCGCCATTGATAATTGTACAGGGTGTCCCATAACTTAGGGGCCATAGACCAACAGGTGATAGAGGAGGTCATATGTCTGACAAAAAAGTTCCTATAATGCATGATTCAAAACTATTTCTTTTTCGAGATACAGATCATCAAATTTGGTGATTTTTTAAACTTTCTTGATAAAAACTTTAAAAAAAACCACAGTAAAATATAAAATTGGGTAAAGTCGTGTACTAGAACAAGAGCAATAAACTGAAATAAAAATTATTTAAAAAAAAATTAGTCTGTCAATTTTTTTTAGAAAAAAACTATTTTTTTTGGTATAGACTTATAAATGCCATTTTAAACGCAATGTTTTGTTTATATTTTTTGTTAATAAAAACAAGTCTCTAGCAAGACACAATAATAAAATATTATTAATGTTTTTTTTAAAAATAAGTAAGCAAAAACTACTATTTTTTATACATTTTTGGAGGTTATTCTGACAGCTTGTATCTTCTCAACTTGTAATTTTATCAAAAAAAGGAATATGACATTTTTGAATCACAATTAGCTGAGTATGCAGCTGGCTGTGATAGATTTTCTTTTTTTTGTAAAACCCTTTTCCCTCACCCCTCTAACTTTAGAAATGCTATATCTTTAAAACAGATGTGTTTTGACCCCCATGTTATATAAACTCTTTTCTCATAAATAACCTCTATTACCTGCAGCACTATGGCTCCTAAGTGATGGGACACCTGTATAACTGGGTGGGTAGTTAGGTTATAATATTAATTTGATTAAGTTATGTATGGCTAGGATGGTTTGATTGAAGTTATATCAGGTTCGGTTTAGCTATTTAGCTATTAACCATATGAGTAGGGAAAAGTTGGGCACATTGAAACAAAAATAAATTTTTTGATACTAATTGTAGCCGAGAAAAGTAAAGCTTCTGAATATTATGAATTCTGTGCTGCCCTTCCTATGGGGTAGGTTGACACAAGACAAACATGTAAAATATTGAAGATAAACCATCTCAAAAATTAAAAAAATGTAAATTACTTATATTATCAATTCTACTTTTATTATAAAAGAAGTAAATCCAATCTACCCCTCTTCCATTATTTTTCCTATTTGATCAAATTATCTTGAACCAATTAGCAAAATCAACCTTATGACACATTTCTATAGTAAACCTAATACAGCAATATGTTATAAACCGTTCAAAGTCATCAAACCATTTTTTTTCTTTAATCAAGAAACAAAAATATTAAAAATTTACTTTTTTTGCCTTAAAACACATATTTGCACAATGAAATGCAAATACTTTTAAACTTACTATAAGACAGGCTATAGGACCAGCACAGCTGTTTTAAAAACATAATTCACACCTTTAAAATTGTTTTTATGTGCCTCACTTTCCCCTACCTAATATTTTCACAGGAATACCATAAATACACTTAGCAAATCTTAAATATCTAGCTCATTAGGAAGTAGTTCAAAAAGTTCAAAAAGTAGTTATATTAGCCTTGAAAACAGTTTTTTGTAAATATTCAGAATCTAAGGCTTCTACAAAGTTGTGTGTTCTACTATATTCCAAAAAACACAAATTTATGTGATGTTCCGTTAAAAAATTGGCATATTTTCAAGTTTTAAACTGTCGAACAACTGTCATTATTATCATTAATAGATTTTGACCAAAATATAATCAGCTGTGAACAGTGCCAAACACTATTTTATTTAAAAATTCTATGAAAATCGGTTCAGCGGTTTATTAAGAGCTGTTGCCTTTTGGACAGTCATACACATAGACAGACATCACGATGATATTGCTAAAATAGGTCAAAATACACCCAAATAACACATTTGACAGCACCAAAACAGTGTCAGTCAAAAGAATTATCTATAAGAAACTTTTTTTATTTTTGGTATTTTTTGTATCTGCTACAGTTATAGTCATTTAGCGAATTTTTTTTTTGCTCTATGCTTAATAATAGTATGTAGCAGGCAATGAACTTGTAAAAAGATTTACAAGTTCATTGGTAGCAGGTAGAAAAAAGCTTTAGAAATACAATTAGTTTCTGGATAAAACAAAGAATTGATTTTGTATTTGAGAATTTACCAGTAGGGCGTCACAATAACCTCAGGGAATGGAAAAGGGGCATGACCCCTGAAAAAATATTACCCTGTAGATTTTTGAAAGAAGTTGGTTTGTTTAATTATGTAAACCATGTAGTGTAATCTGTTTGTCAAATTTGACCTAAATTTCCCAAAAACTGCAGAAGTTATCTGCAAAAAAACTAAAAGACTCTGAAACTTTAACCTCCTGTAGCTCAGTGACAAAGCGCTTTTTCAAAAATTTTCAAGAACAAAAAAGTCATTAACAGATCACTCTGTCGATTCTTTACCAATGTTTAGGAAACACCCTGTATACAAGGTCAAGCTAAATAAACATAATTTTCCTACTTATGCTGGGTTTATACAGATTAAAATAAAAATAAATATAAAAATATTTTGCTGTTTATACAGGCAAATGAAAATAAAAATTAATTTTTAACACTTTTTGCAAAAAACAGTGTGAAGGTATTTTTGGATTAACCCATGCACTGGTTTTTTAAAGTAGGATTGCCTAAAATGGTACAAAAAAACCAAAAAAAAAACATTAAATTCTCCATCAAAACAACAAGAAAAGTCACATAACGCGATGTCGCATTTGCGCACATCCATTTCTAGACCAAAATTAATAAAATTTCGCCAACTTTTTATTTTCATCTGGTTCTTATACACCTAAACAGTTTCCCATAGAGCCAACTATTATTTTTATTTTATTTATTTTAATCTCTATAAACATCAGCACTACTTACAAAATAATCCACTGAGGGGCAGAGTCTCCTTGTTCTTGCACAACTGTTGTAACAGATAACAAAAGAAAAATAATTCAAAGGCACAAACAAACGAAGGAAACAAATTCTCTAAAAACACATTGCACTAATTCAAATGTAAATCCATAACAATAAAATTAAGCCCCGCAAAACCGAACCGAAGATTTTTTTTTCTGTTTGTAAATCTCTACTAAACTCAAAGCAAAGTGAAAGTCTGACCTGAGTCTTAAATCGAGACATTGGAGAATGCTCGATGGTGGTGCATAATACAAGTATCTGGTCGATCCCCTCCTTTTTTATGTAGGGGTCCCAACCCTTAACTTGCCTGAGCCAGGTCAAGGACTAGGTACAGTCGACCACTTTTTTAATGTCCTCTCAAAATTGTTTAGACTCGCCCGAAAGCTTAAATTCATTTTTTACTGTACAGCTATCTTTGATGATGTATACAGTGTCTCAAATTCCATGTTTGGGGGGGGACTTCTGGTATTTCTAGGGGTGAGGGAAAAAGACTGACCCTAATAAATAAATAAGGTCTATTCTATTATGTCGGCTTAGAACGTTTTTCTACGTTGTCCGACGCCTATTCTCCACGTCCTTCGATCCTGACAATCATCTTCTGTCAGATTTTTTTGACTCATTGATCTTTGGATTGACTGTTGCCATTCTAGTTTAGGACGCCCTCTTTTTCTGCGCCCTATTGGTTGGCATTCTAAGACCTGCTTTCGTAATATTTCATCGTTCATCCGTTGTACATGGCCGTACCATATCAGTTGCTTTTTAGTGATGTCATCTGTTATGCTTCCCTCGATTCCCATTTTTTTATGATATCATTTCTTCTGTGATCTGTTCTAGATATTCTTATTGCATCCATTTCGACACTTTCCATTTTTTTTTGTATTTTTCTGTTACGCGACAAGTCTCTATTCCATACAACAGCGTGCTTTTCACTATTGTTTCATATATGTTAAATTTTACATTCTTTTTTATTTCTCTGCTCCATAAAATACTGTTAAGACATCCAATAACCTTTTTTGCTTTTACTATTCTTGCTCCATAAAATACTGTTAAGACGTCCAATAACCTTTTTTGCTTTTACTATTCTTTTTTCCAGTTCTTTACAGTCTGTTCCTGTCTTATCAAATGTGACACCCAAGTATACATACTCATTGCATGGAGATATTATTTGTCTTTCTAAGTCACTGGATTCGTTTCCAATACATGAGTACTTTTGGTATTCTTCCATTAACTTTCTCATCATATGTATGTATGTATGTATGTATTCAAAAGTGGTGCCAGGCCCTACTGGTCATCCATGCACTGTGACCACAAATGGATCTATTGTGCCCACGCACCTACATACTCATCATATATACTCCATGTCCTCTTTATCATTAGCTACAATTACTTGGTCGTCAGCAAACTGTAGTGTGTATATGGTAAATCAGTGGTTAAGTTGTATTCTCATGCCGTGTATTGGAGAGATACAACATCCCTGCCTTAAGCCTTTTGTACCAGGAATTCTTTTGAAAGTCTATTTCCAATTTTAATTTTAGATTTTGATCCTTTGCATAGTTCTTTTATCGCTTTTATCTATGTATGATTGATAAATAAGGTCCCTTCCAAAATCCTGGCTTTTCAAGTTACCCTTAAAACCGTTTTCCTTATACCCTGTTTCCACCAATGCATGCCGACCCCGATTCAAAAAACGCATCAGGTGACGCTGCATTTAAAACCAGTGCAAATCCATGGGCCATCACGTGATGCGTTTTTTGAATCGGGGTGGGCATGCATTGGTGGAAACAGGGTATTAATGTCTTAAAAATCAAGCCTTGCAATAAGTGATGTCAGTTTTTTTACCTCCTGGTTTTTTATAGTTTTTTAAATAATGAATCCAACTGTCAAACTGAATTTTATCTGTTACTTTTAGTTTTTGAGGTATCACATTAAGTTGGTATTTTTGATAGAATGGCCCTCTTTTTACTTAAAACTACTAAAACAAATAAAATATGATATAAAAACAAATACTCAAAAACTTGTTACTTGAAGTACATTTTTAGTTTAATTGAAGTAGTTAACTTGACAAAATTAAGTACTTACATTGTAAAAATACCTCAAGTAACAAGTAAAAACACTGTTCATTTAGTTGTAGTTCAAGTAAATTAGTTAAAGTATTTGAAAGTACTTAAAATACAATTTCAAGTATTTTACTTACTTGAAGTACCTGACAAATCTGTTTGGAACTACCTCTAAACGTTCAAAAATGTCCAACTCGAATCACCCTGTATGTTAAAACAGGTGGGATCAATTTTTTCTACGCTCCCCTTTTAGTTTTTGAGATATCACATTAAATTGGTATTTTTGATAGAATGACCCTCTTTTTACTTAAAACTACTAAAACAAATAAAATATTATTTAAAAAAAAATTAAAAGCTTGTTACTTGAAGTACATTTTTAGTTTAATTGAAGTAGTTAACTTAACAAAATCAAGTAGGTACTTACATTGTAAAAATACCTCTAGTAACAAGTAAAAACACTGTTCATTTAGTTGTAATTCAAGTAAATTAGTTAAAGTATTTGAAAGTACTTAAAATACAATTTCAAGTATTTTACTTACTTGAAGTACCTGACAAATCTGTTTGGAACTACCTCTAAACGTTCAAAAATGTCCAACTCGAATCACCCTGTATGTTAAAACAGGTGGGATCAATTTTTTCTACGCTCCCCTTTTAGTTTTTGAGATATCACATTAAATTGGTATTTTTGATAGAATGACCCTCTTTTTACTTAAAACTACTAAAACAAATAAAATATTATTTAAAAAAAAATTAAAAGCTTGTTACTTGAAGTACATTTTTAGTTTAATTGAAGTAGTTAACTTAACAAAATCAAGTAGGTACTTACATTGTAAAAATACCTCTAGTAACAAGTAAAAACACTGCTCATTTAGTTGTAGTTCAAGTAAATTAGTTGAAGTATTTGCAAGTACTTAAAATACAATTTCAAGTATTTTACTTACTTGAAGTACCTGACAAATCTGTTTGGAACTACCTCTAAACGTCCAAAAATGTCCAATTCGAATCACCCTGTATGTTGAAACAGGTGGGATCAATTTTTTCTACGCTCCCCTTTTAGTTTTTGAGATATCACATTAAATTGGTATTTTTGATAGAATGACCCTCTTTTTTCTTAAAACTACTAAAACAAATAAAATATTATTTTAAAAAAAATTCAAAAGCTTGTTACTTGAAGTACATTTTTAGTTTAATTGAAGTAGTTAACTTGACAAAATCAAGTAGGTACTTACATTGTAAAAATACCTCTAGTAACAAGTAAAAACACTGCTCATTTAGTTGTAGTTCAAGTAAATTAGTTGAAGTATTTGCAAGTACTTAAAATACAATTTCAAGTATTTTACTTACCTGAAGTACCTGACAAATCTGTTTGGAACTACCTCTAAACGTTCAAAAATGTCCAACTCGAATCACCCTGTATGTTAAAACAGGTGGGATCAATTTTTTCTACGCTCCCCTTTTAGTTTTTGAGATATTAAATTGGTATTTTTGATAGAATGACCCTCTTTTTACTTAAAACTACTAAAACAAATAAAATATTATTTTAAAAAAATTCAAAAGCTTGTTACTTGAAGTACATTTTTAGTTTAATTGAAGTAGTTAACTTGACAAAATCAAGTAGGTACTTACATTGTAAAAATACCTCTAGTAACAAGTAAAAACACTGCTCATTTAGTTGTAGTTCAAGTAAATTAGTTGAAGTATTTGCAAGTACTTAAAATACAATTTCAAGTATTTTACTTACTTGAAGTACCTGACAAATCTGTTTGGAACTACCCCTAAACGTTCAAAAATGTCCAATTCGAATCACCCTGTATGTTAAAACAAGTGGGGTCAATTTTTTCTATCCCCCCCCCCTTAGAATCCTCGAATTTAAGAGTATATTATGTCTTTTATAGTTTTTTTTTAAAATAAAGAATCCTCGAAAGAATCCTACTGTCAAACTGAATCAAATCTGCTACTTTTAGTTTTTGAGATATTACATTAAGTTGGTGTTTTTTATAGGATGACCCTCTTTTTACTAAAAACAGTAAAATTTGAAATAAAAACAAAAACTCAAAAAGATGGTACAATTCGAATCACCCTGTATGTTAAAACAAAGTAAGGTTAGTTTTTTCTACCTCCACTAGAAACCCCTGAAACATCGAATATGGGACACCCTGTACATTTTGTGTTTTATAGTGTTTTTAATAAAGAATCTAAGTGCCAATTTGAATTTCTTCAATTATTAAGTACATAATAAAAGTACGTAGTCTTGTACTTCAAGGACATTATAGTTTATTTGAAGTACATTTTAGTGTAGGTACTTGAAGTTCATTTTAGTATATTTGAAGTAATTAACTTCACGAGATCAAGTAGCCACAATGTAAATACTCTGCCAATATATGGGCCCCTAAGCTCACACTAGGTACTATAGTTATAGTGTACGTGTGAGCTAATATAAATAAAAACTAAAATATATTTTATTCAACTCCGGACTAAATTACCTTTTGTTTGATACCACACAAGCCATGTTTTGACTTAAACTCAAATTTTTTAAATCTACCCCCACCCTTAAAAAAAACAAAAACTAAAATGTATTTTGTTAAACTTCGGACTCAATTACCCTTCGTTTGATATCACACACGCCATTTTTTCACTTAAACTCTAATTTTTGAAATATACCCCCACCCTTTTTTTTTTAAATAAATTAAAATGTATTTTGTTGAACTCCAGACTCAATTACCTTTCGTTTGATGTCACACACGCCATATTTTTCCATAAACTCTAATTTTTGGAATCAACCCCCACCCTTTTATTTGGTTTGTGCTCGGTGGATTTCGTTCATTTTAAAATGGGACCATCTCGGCCCAAACCCCAGCCTAGGTACCATTAAAATCGGCCAAGCGGTTTTTGAGTTATGCGCGTTGGTCGTTACAGACATACAGACGGCGCAACAAAAAAGTTTCAAAATCATCTGAAACGCAAAGATATATAAAATTTTTTGAAATCGGAGCACCTTTTTTTTTCTCGAAAAAATTAGGATCACCAAAGCTCACACTACTATCACGGATCACCTTTTGTTAGGTGATCCGTGCTACTATAGTATAGTATATGTGTGAGCTAAAATACTAATACCTACTTAGATTACAATTTCAAGTATTTTACTTGTGTCCAATTCGAATCACCCTGTATATTAAAGGAAGTGTAATTTTTTTTTGCTTTTTTTTTAGTTCCGTGGCCTTGGTGTTATTTTTTTTTTAATTCCAAAAGTGCTCAATTTGGACCACCCAGTTCTGGTAGTGTTGCAGAGAGCGCCCTGTACAATTAACTTCAAATTTATCAACAAAATCAAATTTATTGCCCCAATAAAATAGAGCTACTCTTAAACTAAACATAAAAAATATCTTCACCCTGTATCTCGTTTATTGGCCACTTTTATACTAAAGTAACTCTGAATCTACACTATGTACCATTAGTTCTAGGACACATTGTATACACCACGTGATTAAAGGGACTTATCCCCAGGAGAATTGTAGCTCTCGCTTAAATCAGGCGACAGACTTTTCCTCGCGGGAGTAAACCCACCACTTAAGTTCCTAGGCTTACGTATACCCTTTTGTTTAGCTCTTAAGAACTAGAAATAGTACCATCTCATTTTTATCATACACGTAAATATGAATTTTATCCCTAAATACCCTAGGGAGTACAAAACATTTTTAGTATACTTATAACACGTATGTACATACCTATAAAATAATTTTTTTCTTTCTTAATTTCGCCAATTTTTAGGGCCGTGCCCAGGAATTTCATTAACAAAGTGCATATTGTGCAATTTTTTTGTTTTATTTGTATTGCTGGGAAATCTCTTTACGCACTTTATCGACACTTTCGGGGCGGGGGGCACTTATCTCCCTTGATCTCTCCCTAGGTACGGCCCTGCCTAGTTCCTAGAACCTGATGTAGCCTGAAGATGGCGCTGAGATACGTGACACCTGTCATGCACTAGAAAAACAATTTAAATTTTTCAACGATAAAAGCGACAGCTAGCCTACTTGATTCTTCAATAATCGTTTTATTCTCTTATTACCAGGGTGAGCTTCTTTCTCTCTCGTATCCGTTTATTCGCCATCATTATGTTTTAAACGGGTTACTTGCGGTGATCAAGCAAGGCGTGATTGCTTGCTCATCGAATCCTTCTAGAACCGGATTTTGTTTTAAAGTCACGCCACGCGGCCATCTTACTGTTCTGTTCTAGTTGGATGTCTCCAAGTGTTTTCAAATTTTTTCGAATTGAATTTGTGTTTTCAGATTTTGTGAGTGTTTGTTGAGTGTTTGTGAAGATATTAATATACGCAAATTCGTTGTAATTTGCCGCTTTTTGCAAAGTAAGATTTGATTATTATTGGATTCTACTTTTCCCATTATCTCAAAGTTTATTTTATAAACCGAATGTGTCCCCTTGTTTAGCGTCCGACATGTTTTTTTTTATACTGCACCCGCCGTGCCGGCCGGCGTCGTAATCCTGTATCTGACTTTTTTGAAATTTAAAAATAATTTGAGTCATCCTTTTTATTAACTTAAGAATATTCTTGGACAGTATGGAAAATCCTGTTAGGATTTTAAGCCTAGTGTTGTACAGGGTGTCCCGAATTCGATACTTTTGGTGGGTTTCAGGCATTTCTAGGAGATCGAAAAAAACTCACCCTGATTTTTAAGAGATGATTAAAGTTAAAACTATATTGATATAGCAAGCCGTTTTTACCCAACTGCAGCACGGCGAAAGGAAGGATAATGTTTTTCGATTGTTGTATATATGCAAGTAAATATGTATGTTTGTGTCACGCTAGAGCCTAAACGGCTGAACCGATTTTGACAAAAAAGGTGTCGTTGAATTGCTACTGATCCTGAGGGTGCTATAGGCTATTTTTTTTTAAACAGGAATCAACATGGCGATCTTCAGACGCCATTTTGTCACATAATGTAGGCTGTAAGGCATACAAATTATCTAAATTTCAGGCGATTTTATTGAAATTCCTTTGATTACCCATTGCAAATGTCCTCTAATTTGCTGTAGCTACTTTTTAGTCCTCCCTGCTCCCACTTATCTCCCCTCCTGTCATTCCCCCCACCCTATTCAAAAACCATATTCGAATAATTTTATCAAATATAAAGCGATTTCAAAAATTCTTTCTGCATACGCTTTCAGATTTTTTTTCCAATCATTTTACTAGTCCCCCCCCCGCCTCTCCCTCTCTCCACCCCGTTAGTTATAGCTATAACTTTCACAAATATACAGCGATTTCAAAAGTTCTTTCTGCCCACGCTTGAAGACTTTTTTCCAACATTATTTTGCTAGTTTCCTTCTCCCTATCTTCTCCCTTCACTCCTTATTAGTAATAGTTGTGGCTAAACCTTCCAGAAATATAGAGCGATGTCAAAAATTTTTTCTGCACACGCTTTAAGACTTTTTTCCAACATCATTTTACTAGTTTCCCCCTTCCTCTCCCTCTCTTCTCCCCACCCTCCTTATTAGTAATAGTTGTAACTATACCTTTCACAAATTTAGAGCGATTTCAAAAATTCTTACGGCACACGCTTTAAGATTTTTTTGGACACCATTTTACTAGTTCCCTCCTCCCTCTCTCTTCCCCCACCTTCACTTAATGGAAGGTAACACTGCAGACAGTACTTGGTTCGGTTCGGTTCGGTAGTACAAGTACAAGTACCAAGTATATTAAGATTTGTAAAAGTACTTGAATACCAAGTACATTTTCTTTTCAAATGTACATTTTAAAAGTACTTGATTTACCCCAAGTCTTAATAAAAGTACTTGCCCATTTTTTTTATTTTACTAAAATGTGTGTTTCTGTATGAAAACGCATTATACCAAATATCAGCCCTTAAATCGCAAAACTTATTTTACAATAAATAATTAAAGTTGGAATCGCTGACTGGTATATTCAAACACAGCAAAATGCGCGGCAGCCGCTGTGACGTCACTCCTTAGGAAAATCCCGGGCCCCTTATGAGTATAACATTATTAAAAACATTCTTCACTTTTTTAAGAGCAATTCAACTGTCAAATTAAAGTTTATTTGTCACTTTTAGTTTTTGAGATATTACATAAAGTTTATATTTTACTTATGGATTGATCCTTATTTTATTCGATTTTTAAAATTAGCGTAAAATTTCCTTTAAAATGATGTTTCACACTTAATATTTAATTTTTTTATATTTTTTTATATTTTTATTTTTTTATTACTTTTTATTTTTTTTTAATTTTTTTAAAATAATTTAAAAATAATTTAAACCAATTCTTATTCAGCAAACTAAAAAAAAAGTTAAGAGGTAACTAAAAACTAAAAATATAAAAAACAATAAAAAAAATAAAAAATAAAATATTAAGTGTGACATGTCATTTAAAAAAAAAAAAATTACGCTGATTTTAAAAATCGAGTAAGAAAAGGTCATTCCATAAGAAAAATACAAACCTTATGTAATATCTCAAAAACTAAAAGTGACAGATAAAATTTAATTTGACAGTTGAATTGTTCTTAAAAAAGTGCCTCTGAACTGAACTGAATCTTTTTACAGTAATAAAAAATATTCATAAATAAAAAAGTTACGGGGGTGGGTCGAAAATGCACCAAATTGAAAATATATATCTTGAAAGTAGTTTAAGATATCGATGTGCGGTTTTCGGCATTAATGTTTTAACAAAAATCGAGCTCGTAATACATTTATTAACAATTTCCGCTGCTTGCGTTTTTGTGATATTAAATTTTTTAGCGATCTTTCGTGCTGATAGATGTTCCTTCTCCGATACGTTAACAACTTCCATTTTCTTACGTAAACTAAGAAGTTTTTTAGTAGGCGCCACTTCACAGAGATCTATTACTACCCAACTGAACAATAAAAATCAAACATAGAGTCCCGAATAAAATATGTTATAAATACGAGAGAAGTACTTAGTATCCGCATAAAAACGGAAAGAGGTAATTTCCTGACTGCAGAGTGCGTTGTTGCCAACATACTACATAATATTTATGCCCATGAGATGATGCAGCGCTCCGTCCCGTTGTCAGAGGTTCGCGTCCGGTTAAGGGAGGTTTTAGAATTTTTTAACCAAAAAAAATTGTCCGTGTCCGGTTATAGGAGTGAACTTTACAGGTAATGAAATAGGGAAAAGCTTGGTTCCAACAAATTTGTCCGCTTAAAGGGAGTGTCCGCTTATTTCAGTGTACTTATTTTAGCTCACACTACTACTATACTATAGTAGTGTGAGCTATAGTGATCCTAATTTTTTCGAGAAAAAAAAGTTGCTCCGATTTCAAAAATTTTTATATATCTTTGCGTTTCAGATGATTTTGAAACTT
Source organism: Aspidapion aeneum (assembly GCA_963576565.1). Lineage (NCBI taxonomy): Eukaryota > Metazoa > Arthropoda > Insecta > Coleoptera > Brentidae > Aspidapion > Aspidapion aeneum. Next base: position 1,714,143 of record OY755041.1, on the reverse strand, counting down.
TTTTGTTGCGCCGTCTGTCTGTCTGTCTGTCTGTATGTCTGTCTGTAACGACCAACGCGCATAACTCAAAAACCGCTTGCCCGATTTTAATGAAATTTGGTACCAACGCTGGGTTTTGGGTCGAGATGGTCCCATTTAAAAATGAACAAAATCCACCAAATACAAGCCAAATAAAAGGGTGGGGGTATATTTCAAAAATTAGAGTTTACGTAAATATATGGCGTGTGTGATATCAAACGAACGGTAATTGCGTCTGGAGTTAAATAAAATACATTTTTCTTAAAAAAAAGGGTGGGGGTAAATTAAAAAAATTAGTGTTTATGTGGAAATATGGCGTGTGTGATATCATACGAAAGGTAATTGAGTCTGGAGTGCAATAAAATATATTTCAGTTTTTAGTTATATTAGCTCACACATACACTATAACTATAGTACCTAGTGTGAGCTTAGGTGCCCATAGATTGGCAGAGTATTTAATAAGACTTATTAGTATGGTTATATATATATATATATATATATATATATATATATATATATATATATATATATATAAATATATATATATATATATATATATATATATATATATATATATATATATATATATATTATCTATAATTATTATATTATAGTACTTACAGTACTTAGGTATTTATACTTACTTGCAAGCTTTTACACCTCGAACTTCAGCCTTGAGAAAAATCCTCCGAATTTGTAATGTATAATGTAGTGATAAACATATCAACTCTAGGTAAATTAAATCAACCATTTTCAGTCTTTAACAGAATCACAAAACACTAAATTAAGAAAATTTAGACAAAACTACGTCCGAAAATAACTGAACACCACGTTCAAAGCTCCAATAAGTACAATATCAATTATTTACATATCGAGATCCAAAGGCGTGACGTCACAACCAATGGCAGCGCGTTTTAAGAACAGGCCAAGTTATTCAAATTTCAAACCTTTATTTCTCAGTTAATTTAATTGTTATTCTTTTTCTAGGAAGTTTCTTATGATAATACCTTACGATTTTAATTGTTCTTAAAGGATTCGATTTTTTGGGCAAGTTCCCTATAGAAGTACTTCAAGTACTTAAGCCCTTCAAGTACTTTAAATATGTCAAAAAATTAGAAAAATGCCAAAAATATAAAAAAAATGTCTACTACTATGTCGGTTTAGAACGTATTTCTACATTGTCCGACGCCTATTCTCCACCTCCTTTGATGCTGACAATCACCTTCTGTCAGGTTTTTTTGACTCACTGATGTTTGGATTGACTGTTGCCATTCTAGTTTAGGACGCCATCTTTTTCTGCGCCCTATTGGTTGCCATTCTAGGACCTGCTTTGGTAATCTTTCGTCGTTTATCCGTTGTACATGGCCGTACCATATCAGTTGCCTTTTAGTGATGTCATCCGTTATGCTTCCCTCGATTCCCATTCTTTCTTTTATGATCTCATTTCTTATGTGATCTAGATATTCTCATTGATCTTATTGCATCCATTTCGACACTTTCCATTTTCGTTTTGTTTTCTTGTGTTACGCAACAAGTCTGTTCCATACAACAGCGTGCTTTTCACCATTGTTTCATATGTGTTAAATTTTACATTCTTTTTTATATCTCTGCTCCATAAAATACTGTTAAGACATCCAATAACCTTTTTTGCTTTTACTATTCTTTTTTCCAATTCTTTACAATCTGTTTCTGTCTTATCAAATGTGACACCCAAGTATACATACTCATTGCATGGAGATATTGTTTGTCCATTTTCTAGTACTAACTCACTGGATTCGTTTCCAATACATAAGTACTGTGTCTTGTCCGCGTTCACTGTTAATCCCCACTTTTGGTATTCTTCTGTTAACTTTCTCATCATATAATCCATGTCTTCTTTATCATTAGCCACAATTACTTGGTCGTCAGGAAACTGTAGTGTGTATATGGTAAATCGGTCGTTAGGTTGTATTCCCATGCCGTGCACTTTACGTTTCCAGTTTTTTAGAGCTACTGCGATATATATTTTAAAAAGAGTTGGAGAGTTACAACATCTCTGTCTTAAGCTTTCCGTCACCAGGAATTCTTTTGAAAGTCGATTTCCAATTTTAATTTTAGATTTTGACCCTTTGTATAGTTCTCCCATCGCTTTCATGCATGTATGGTTGATATTAGTCTGCTCTAACAGCGTCCACAATTTCTCTATTGGAACGGTATCATATGCTTTTTGTAGGTCCACAAAGGTAACATGAGTCTATATTTCTGGCGCTCCTTTTCTCAATTACTTGTTTAAGACAAAAAATATTATCACTACAAGATCTGCCTGCACGAAACCCACTTTGCTCTTCTTCTTGTTCATGAAAATCATTCACTATTAGATCTCTAAGAATCCTACGGTACAATCTACTTAGAGTACTGTATCTGAAATTCCTCTGTAATTGTTGCAATCCAGCTTGTTTCCTTTTTTATGTATTGAGGATATGAATGCAATTTTCCAATCATTAGGTACCGGATGTCCGTTTATGCATTGATTGATAATATATGTGAGATTTTCGAGTAGTTTCTCTGATCCATATTTGAGCATTTCGGCATATATTCCCCCAAGTCCGCTAGCTTTTCCGGATTTAAGCTTTTAAATATTATTCTTTATCATTTCTGTTTCGATGATTACTTCCTCTCCATGTACTTCTATGTCTCTCCTCGGAGAGGCTGTCAGATATTCGGGTCTCGTCTCCTGCAGCAGTCCCTTGTAGTGTTCTGTCCATTGTTCTGGTTTGATTATCTGGATGTTTATTTTTTCTTTTGTTGGGTTTTTTCTGTAGAAATGAATTTCCATACTTCAGAACTCTGCCTACCTCCTACGTGTGTATTTATGTCGTGGCACTTGCGCTCGAACTTTTTTTTTCTGTGCGTATCAACTTTTGTAGCTGTCTTCTAGTTTCCCTGTAGATTTCTAAGTCTCTGCTCTTTAGTACTGAGCCATTTCAAGTATGTGCGTTTTTTCTCTTTGACCATTTCCTGTATTTTGTCCGTCCACCACATCTTCCTGTTATTTCTATTATCTTAGTATCCAACAGCTTCGTTGCTTGCTTCCTTCAAGCTTTTTATAATGTTTGTATATATCTCTTCAAATGAGTGATTTGTGTTTATTAATTTTTCATCTAATCGGTTCTAATAGAATCTTTGAGTACTTTCGATTTCTAGACTTCTAAAGTTGTATTGTTGATTGTTTTCGATGCATTCTAGGTTTTCATTTTCTCTAATACTTTCGTCCTTATGTGTTTTTCTTAAAGGAATAATATTTTTGCTTTTACCAGATGGTGGTCAGATCCACAGGTAACACAACGAAGTGCTCGCACATCATACCACTTTAATTGCGAGTGTTGTCCACCTATAGCATAATCAATGATTGATTTAAGATTTCTTGTTGGCTGAATCCAGGTATATCGATGAATATCCTTATGTTTAAAAAAACCATTATTTATTTTTGGGTTGTGGATGTCACACAATTGCATCAGTCTTAAGCCATTATCATTTGGTACTTCCTCTCCAAATGGTCCTATCAATTTGCTCTGGGTTTGCCTACCAGTTCGGCTATTAAAATCGCCAAGCATAATTATTTCTCTGGTATTACCGATTTTGGTGATAGTCTCAACAAGTTGGTCAAAGAACATTTGTTTTGTAGAGCTACTCTTTCGTCATCTGATGGTGCGTAGACTGCTATTATGCTTATATTATGTCCAAGCATCTTCATGTTCACTCGAAGTATCTTTTCACTAATGCAATCGTAGTCTGTAATTTTATTTATTAACCAGGATACCCCTCTGGCTGCTCTTCTTTCTTTTGGGACTCCAGTGAATACAATGTCACAAATGTAAAAAAATTTCAAAATAGTAAAAAATGTCAAAAAACTTCACAAAAAATATCTAAGATTTCAAAAAATTTTAAAAAATATCAAAAACCGTCAAAAATTTAAAAAAAAATCAAAAATGTTTACAAAATTTTCAACCTGAAAGATTTTATTTTTTGGAATATTATTGTATGTAAATATGTATTACTTATATACCTAAATTGCATTTACAGTTGAACCTCTCTAACTCGAACCTCTATAACTCGAACCTCTCTATAACTCGAACGTTTTAAGCGGTCCCTGCACTTTTCACATGTATTTTAACCCATGTAACTCGAGTTTCTATAACTCGAACTCTCCATAACTCGAACTGTTTTGGTTGTCCCTTCAGGTTCGAGTTATAGAGGTTCGACTGTATTTATTTTTTCTGAACTCATCATTTTACATACAAATGCCATAGAAAGGTAATGGAAAGAGATAATTTTATTATAGAAAAAGCTGCAAAATTAACCCAGTCCCATTAAAAGGTTTTTAATATTTTATAGTTTTACAATAGGGGTGTCACAGTTACCCCGAACTGTGTAAATGGGACCTACCCCACAAGACAAAAAATTTAAAATATATTAGGTTTTTTCTGTCTCAAATTGCTTACGGTTGTTCCAAATAGATACCATTTGTGAAAATCCAAATATATTTGACTTCCAGCTTTGTAATGAGACCTACAAAAAAATCTTGTAAAACCGGGATGCACGTACCCTACCTTGCCTTATTTCTTATTTGGTGGTTCACTTCGGGCACTGTTCTTACCGTCAATAATTTCTAAATCATTCATAGAAAGTACTATTTTTATAATAGCCCACATAACTGCTTAAAAAATTGTTTAAATCAAACTAAATAAATAAGCATAATAAACGTAAATATCCAAGGAATTTTTTGAGGTGTATCTACACAGTGTGCCTGAATGAAGTATAGGGCATGGTCGTTTGGCCGCCATCTTTGAAAATGGCCGCGAAATTGATAGATTTCTTTGTTTAAACGTATCTTCTTACCCAGTGGTCCGATTTTAGTTTTTTAAAGCTTGTTTTACTCCTTTTCTAAAGGTTAATAAATTTTGTCATTACCATTTTATGATAAATCAAGTAGTTTGTGAGATATACCAAGATTATTGTATTTCCGCTCGCACAAGAATTAAAATACCCATGCTTATTTTATTGTAGCTACAATATTATTGACCTTTGTTCTTTTTGTTACATAAGGCTTAAACATTTCGTAGATCATATTGACTTTATGTTTTAAAATTTCGATGGATGGTACCCCTAAAGACTGCCTTAAAAAGGGTGGTTTCTAAAACTGTTCACAAGATTATAGAAAAAGTGAATTTGCAGCGAAACGATGCACCCTAGCGAAAAAAGTTCAGAATAATTTTTTATAATACATCTAATTCCGCTTCTTCTGATCATTGTCATATCTTTTACAATTTTTAAGAAAGAAGTCGATTTTGGAGCGAAAACCTGAAATTTTCACAAAATTGTATATTTAAGCTGGTTTCTACAGCTAACTATCAAAGCTAGGATCGTAGGTGATACATCAAAAGAAGCGGAATTAAAAGTACTATAAAAAATTAATTTTATTGTTTTTCGCTAAGATGCACCGTTTTGTTGCAAATTCACTTTTACTATAATCTTGTGAACAGTTAAGGCAGGCTTTTTAAGGCAGTCTCGAACTTTAAAAACATAAAGTCAATGTTCTCTTCTGGAAAAGGTTTAAAGCCTTCTATGTAACAAAAAAAAATCAAATATCAATAATATTGTAGCTACAATAAAATGAGCATGGGTATAATTTTAATTCTTTTGCGAGCGGAAACGAAAATAATCTTGGTATATCTCAAAAACTACTTGATTTATCAAAAAATGCATAATTGCAAAATGTATTTACCTTTCAAAAAGGAGTAAAACAGGCTTTAAAATATTAAAATCGGATCACTAGGTAGGGAGATACGCTTAAACAAAAAATCTATCAATTTTGCGGCCATTTTCAAAGATGGCGGCCAAACGACCATGAGTTCGACCATGTGACCAAACTTTTTTTATACTCCTATGGGTGCCTAACAAAGCCCTGCAGTCAAACTGAGCGCACATATTAGGTCACACGTGACAGGAGCCAACGCCTAGACTAACTAGAAACATGTTAAAAAACTGATAAAATTTCGAGAAGAGGATCAGGTAGGATTTATATTCCTTTCCTATTTCTTCAATTATTAAGTACATAATAAAAGTACTTAGTCTTGTACTTGAAGTACATTTAGTGTATTTGAAGTACATTTTAGTGTAGGTACTTGAAGTTCATTTTAGTATATTTGAAGAATTTAACTTTACGAAATCAAGTAGCCAAAATGTAAAAATACTAATACCTACTTAAATTACAATTTCAAGTATTTTACTTGTGTCCAATTCGAATCACCCTATTAAAGGAAGTGTAATTTTTTTGTGCCTTAGTGGAACTTTTTTTTATAGTTCCGTGGTCTTGGTGTTATAATTTTTTTTTAATTCCAAAAGTGCTCATTTTGGACCACCCAGTTCTGGTAGTGTTCCAGAGAGCGCCCTGTACAATTAACTTCAAATTTATCAACAAAATCAAATTTATTACCCCAATAAAAAAGAGCTACTCTTAAACTAAACATAAAAAATATCTTCACCCTGTATCTCGTTTATTGGCCACTTTTATACTAAAGTAACTCTGAATCTACACTATGTACCATTAGTTCTAGGACACATTGTATACACCACGTGATTAAAGGGACTTATCCCCAGGCGAATTGTAGCTCTCGCTTAGATCAGGCGACAGACTTTTTCTCGCGGGAGGAAAACCCACCACTTAGGTTCCTAGGCTTTCGTATACTATTTTGTTTAGCTTTTAGGAACTAGAAATTGTACCATCTCATTTTTATCATACACGTAAATATGATTTTTAGACCCTAGGGAGTACAAAACATTTTTGGTATACTTATAATACATATGTACATACTCATAAAATAAATTTTTTCTTTCTTAATTTCGCCTAGTTTTAGGGCCGTGCCCAGGAATTTCATTAACAAAGTGCATATTGTGCAATTTTTTTATTTTATTTGTATTGCTGGGAAATCTCTTTACGCACTTTATCGACACTTTCGGGGCGGGGGGCCCTGGGTCCCTCCCTAGGTACGGCCCTGCCTAGTTTATTGTTTTTCGCTAAGATGCGCCGTTTCGTTGCAAATTCACTTTTACTATAATCTTGTGAACAGTTTTAGAAACCACCCTTTTTAAGGCAGTCTCGAACTTTTAAAACATAAAGTCAATGTTCTCTTCTGTGAAAGGTTTAAAGCCTTCTATGTAACAAAAAAAAATCAAATGTCAATAATATTGTAGCTACAATAAAATGAGCATGGGTATAATTTTAATTCTTTTGCGAGCGGAAACGAAAATAATCTTGGTATATCTCAAAAACTACTTGATTTATCAAAAAATGCATAATTGCAAAATGTATTTACCTTTCAAAAAGGTGTAAAACAGGCTTTAAAATATTAAAATCGGATCACTAGGTAGGGAGATACGCTTAAACAAAAATCTATCAATTTGGCGGCCATTTTTAAAGATGGCGGCCAAACGACCATGATCGACCACGTGACCAAACTTTTTTTATACTCCTATGGGTGCCTAACAAAGCCCTGCAGTTAAACTGAGCGCACATATTAGGTCACACGTGACAGGAGCCAGCGCCTAGACTAACTAGAAACATGTAAAAAAAATGATAAAATTTCGAGAAGAGGATCAGGTAGGATTTATATGAATATGTCTCTGAAGTCAGGAAAGAGTCCATATTCAAAATATGCAATTAGTTTTTGGAACCATTTTTATGTAACCTATACTTTATTCAGGCACACTGTGTCTAGAGTCCCTGTATGTTGACATATTTTATCCAAAGATGTCAACCTACAGGGATTCTAACTGTGTCTAGTCAGACTAAATAAATTTTCGGGTTCTTTAAACCAACCTACAGTATATTTCCAAGTATATTGTTAAAAGTACGTCAAGTACCATGTACAATTACTGAATTGTAAATTTTCTTCAAGTACAGTACTTGAAGTACAATATCAAGTACTGTACTTAAGTACAAAGCAACTCTGTAACACTGTTTGCGTCCGTAGAAAATCTACACCTACTTCTTGGATAAAGCTAAATGAATTGTAAACGCATAGTGATTTTATAACGCTGAATAAGAATTGAACCCAAAAGATGGAAATAAAAAAATATATATAAAAAAGACACCCAACTGCTAAATTTAATTGTAACTACTAGTCGCAGTTGGGTACAAAATTACCCAATAACCTGATTCATGAAAATACAAAACTGTATAAATTCGTAAGTGAGCTTTGGGCATCAAAACTAAAAGTTGAAGTATGTCGTACATTATAGGTATACCTATCAATTTTGTACTCAACTGTGACTAGTACTTACAAGTAAATTTAGCAGTTGGGTGTTTTTTTTTTAAATTAAGCTATAGGTACGGGAGGTTTTGTAAAGTCTGCATTTAAGGAGGTGGCCTATAACTCTTTTATTTATAAAAATGTTTTTTAGGTATAATTCGCTTTTTTATCGTTTTTTTTTCAATAATCTGCAGTCTGTCTGTCTGGGACACGATAACTCAAAAACCGATGGCATTAAAATTTTTCGGTATCCGTGGAATGCCATTACATTTTACTGGGGTGGGAGCTGCAAGATGGTAGTCTAGTGGGTTGAAATATTTTTAAACAATCATAATTCAGAAACTGTAGCAGCTAACAAAACGAGGTTTTGATAGATCGTCATAGTTGAGAGGCTTATAGCAATGATTGCATAACAGCAGCGGACAGATGGCTCTGCTGTGTCATCATTTGAACTACATGAATATACGGCAGAGCCATCTATCCGCTGCTGTTATGAAGCTTATTGGGTTGCCTATACATCGAAGATTGCACCTTTTTTTAATGTTTTTTTTAATCAATAGAAAAAAAGCTAAACTAAATATTTTTGGAGGGAAAAGCAGTACAATAACAATTATTTAAATATGGTTACCATATACTTTGACTTTCTAGTTGATACCTTTAAATACAATTTATATATATTTATATATAGGAGTCTTTTTTTGGGGAAAAATATTCTAGGGTATCAAACATTGGCAAGGTTGGCATTTCACTTTACATTAAGTTACTATTTTTTATAGATAACCCTCTTTTTATTAAAAACTACTAAAAAAAATTCAATTTGAAATAAAAACAAAAACTCAAAAACATAGGTAGTTGAAGTACATTTTTAATGTAGTAGTTAACTTGACAAAATCAAGTACTTACATTGTAACAATACAAGTACAAACAATGCTCATCTCGTTGCGGTGCAAGTAAATTAGTTGAGGTACTTAAAATACAATATCAAGTATTTTACTCAAAGTACTTGACAACTCTGGAAGTACCCCTAAATGTCCAAACATGTCCAATTGGAATCACCCTGTATGTTAAAACAAGTGGGGTCAGTTTTTTCTATCCCTCCTAGAAACTCCTAAAACCTCGAATTTGGGACACCCTGGTTTTTTATAGCTTTTAAATAAAGAATCGAAGTGTCGAATTTAATTTTATCTGCTACTTTTAGTTTTTAAGATATAACATTAAGTTGGTACAGTCGTACTTCGATAACTCGAACTTCGATAACTCAAAATCTTTGATAAGTTGAACCAAACTGTTGGCAATGGCGTCAAGGGTAAGAAATATATGTAATTTGGTCTTGATAACTCAAACTTCGATTAGTCGAATATCTTGACAAATCGAACATTGTATGTGGCGCCAACTTCGATTAGTCGAATTTTCTGGAGAATCCCCTAATTACGAATCCTTCTACCTTGTTTGTTTGCATTGGAATGTTATAAAGACGCAATTCAGTGTAACTTGTATTCGATTTGAAATACGTTTAGGGGTTGTGTGTATGTTACTATGTGACAAAAACCGACTTTTTTTTGGTTAAATAAATATGTACATTCATACATATGTATGGATGATTCTACAAAAATGGTGCTGTGGAGTGGGAATGCATATTTTTCAAACACAGACTGCAAATGAAGCATGTTATAAGATTTAAAACGAAATGTTTTCTTTATGGAGCATTTGAGTTTAATGTATAAAAAAAATTGCAAGTTTATAATTTTTTTTATTACAAAGCAAATACCTCATTCCTCTGGTGGAGTCCCAAACCAAATATTAAAAACTCAAATTGAAAAAAATATCCTAATAAATAATATTTAACCAAGTCTTAACTACTTATCAAAAAATTGATAATAGTTTGCAGTCATATTTTTGAAAATCCGAATTTACATCTTCTCCGGAAAATTTTACAATTTTAAACGTGCTCCATTTTTAATAACACAATATTCGTGAATACTACCGGTTAATTTCTAGAGAAAGAGACGGCCCTGGATATCTAATTTACTTGTGAGGGTGTCAAGTTGTGACAGATAATGTCAACTTTAGTTTTGTTTAAGTTATAGATCTTTTTATTTTATGCAGAAAATTAGTTTTTTTTCGGAGAAATCAAAAAGGAACGCTTCAATTATCATCCCTCTGGTAAAAAAATATTCGACTGATAGTATAATTTTTTTGTTGATTGTTTTAAAATTATAAGTATAGGAACTTTGTTTATATAAAACTTAAGTTAAGTGGTCTAAATAGATTTTGATTTAAATTGGAAAACCATTAAAAAACTCATTCCTCTGGTACTCATCCCTCTCTAAAATTCGAGAAAATAAATGTTTCTTAGCTTATACCTAATTAGTTACATAAATTTAAAAATACAAAACTATTTACTGTGCTGTCCTGTTATTTAAAGGCAATGACCAAAAATGATATCCATATAGTCCACTTTTGGTAGAATCATCCATATAAGAACAAAAATTATGTATTCACATGTATTAGAGGTGAACGTTTTTAATATAGAGTTGGTTGTATCAGAATTATTGCAAGTATACCAATTTTTCTTTAAAAAACACATAAATTTTGATTCACAAAAAATACGAAAAGGACGCGAAAATTTTTGTTTATTATTTGAATTTGTCGAAATTTTTATGTGACACATGGTTGTTCGACTTATCGGAGTTCGACTGTATTTTTTAAAGAATGAACCTACTAAAAACATGAAATAAAAACAAAAAATTTAAAACAAGGTAATTAAAGTACATTTTAGTGTATTTGAAGTAATTATCTTTAAAATCAAGTATTTTCATTCTAAATATACGTCAAGTAACAAGTACGAACTCTGCTCATTTAGTTGTAGTTCAAGTAATTTAGTTGAAGTATTTAAAGTATTTTACTTGAAGTACCTGATAACTCTGCCTAGAAGTACCTCTTAACGTCCCAAAATGTTCAATTCGAATCACCCTGTATGTTAAAACAAATGGGGTTAATTTTTTCTACCCCCCCTAGAAACACCTGAAATATCGAATTTGGGACACCCTGTTTTTTTTTGTTTTTTTAATAAAGAATGCAACTGTCAAACTGAATTTTATCTATTACTTTTCGTTTTTCGAGATATTACATTAAGTTAAGTAAAACAAATAAAATATGATATAAAAACAAAAACTATAAAACAAGGTACTTGAAGTACATTTTTAGTGTACTTGAAGTAGTTAACTTCAAAAAATCAACTACTTACATTGTAAAAATACCTCTAGTAACAAGTACAAACACTGCTCATTTTTATAGTTCAAGTTAATTAGTTGAAGTACTTAAAATACAATTTCAAGTATTTTACTTGAAGTACCTGACAACTCTGCCTGGAAAAGTGTCCAATTCGAATCACACTCTATGTTAAAACAAAGTGGGGTTAGTTTTTTCTACCTCCATTAGAAACAGATGAAACATCGAATATGGGACACCCTGTACATTTTGTGTTTTATAGTGTGTTAAATAAAGAATCCAATTGCCAATCTGAATTTCTTCAATTATTAAGTACATAATAAAAGTACTTAGTCTTGTACTTGAAGTACATTTAGTGTATTTGAAGTACATTTTAGTGTAGGTACTTGAAGTTCATTTTAGTATATTTGAAGAATTTAACTTCACGAAATCAAGTAGCCACAATGTAAAAATACTAATACCTACTTAAATTACAATTTCAAGTATTTTACTTGTGTCCAATTCGAATCACCCTGTATATTAAAGGAAGTGTAATTTTTTTGTGCCTTAGTGGAACTTTTTTTTATAGTTCCGTGGTCTTGGTGTTATATATTTTTTTTAATTCTCAAAGTGCTCAATTTGGACCACCCAGTTCTGGTAGTGTTCCAGAGAGCGCCCTGTACAATTAACTTCAAATTTATCAACAAAATCAAATTTATTGCCCCAATAAAAAAGAGCTACTCTTAAACTAAACATAAATAATATCTTCACCCTGTATCTCGTCTATTGGCCACTTTTATACTAAAGTAACTCTGAATCTACACTATGTACCATTAGTTCTAGGACACATTGTATACACCACGTGATTAAAGGGACTTATCCCCCTGGCGAATTGTAGCTCTCGCTTAGATCAGGCGACAGACTTTTTCTCGCGGGAGTAAAACCCACCACTTAGGTTCCTAGGCTTTCGTATACTATTTTGTTTAGCTTTTAGGAACTAGAAATAGTACCATCTCATTTTTATCATACACGTAAATATGATTTTTATCCCTAAAGACCCTAGGGAGTACAAAACATTTTTGGTATAATTATAATACTTATGTACATACTCATAAAATAAATTTTTTCTTTCTTAATTTCGCCTAGTTTTAGGGCCGTGCCCAGGAATTTCATTAACAAAGTGCATATTGTGCAATTTTTTTGTTTTATTTGTATTGCTGGGAAATCTCTTTACGCACTTTATCGACACTTTCGGGGCGGGGGGCACTTATCTCCCTTGATCCCTCCCTAGGTACGGCCCTGCCTAGTTCCTAGAACCTGATGTAGCCTGAAGATGGCGCTGAGATACGTGACACCTGTCATGCACTAGAAAAACAATTTAAATTTTTCAACGATAAAAGCGACAGCTAGCCTACTTGATTCTTCAATAATCGTTTTATTCTCTTATTACCAGGGTAAGCTTCTGTCTCTCTCATATCCGTATATGCGTGTATCATTATGTTTTAAACGGGTTACTTGCGGTTATCAAGCTAAGCGTAGTTGATTGCTCATCTGACGCTTCTAGAACCGGATTTTGTTTTAAACTCACGCCACGCGGCCATATTTTGATGTTCCGTTGTAGTTAGATGTCTCCAAGTGTTGAAGATTTTTTTGAATTGAATTTGTGTTTCCAGATTTTGTGAGTGTTTGTTGAGTGTTTGTGAAGATATTAATATACCAGCAAATTCGTTGTAATTTGCCGCTTTTTGCAAAGTAAGATTTGATTATTATTGGATTCTACTTTTCCCATTATCTCAAAGTTTATTTTATAAACCGAATGTGTCCCCCTTGTTTAGCGGTTAGGTTCCGACATGTTTTTTTTTTATACTGCACGGCGTCGTAATCCTGTATCTGACTTTTTTGAAATTTAAAAATAATTTGAGTCATCCTTTTTATTAACCTAAGAATATTCTTGGACAGTATGGAAAATCCTGTTAGGATTTTAAGCCTAGTGTTGTACAGGGTGTCCCGAATTCGATACTTTTGGTGAGTTTCAGGCATTTCTAGGAGATCGAAAAAAACTCTGATATTTAAGAGATGATTAAAGTTAAAACTACATTGATATAGCACCGTTTTTACCCAACTGCAGCACGGCGAAGGAAGGGTAATGTTTTTCGATTGTTGTATGTATGCAAGTAAATATGTATGTTTGTGTCACGCTAGAGGCTAAACGGCTGAACCGAATTTGACAAAAAAGGTGTCGTTGAATTGCTCGAAGGTGCTATAGGCTATATTTTTTTAAACAGGAATCAGCCTGGCGGTCTTCAGACGCCATTTTGTCAGATGATGTAGGCTTTAAGGCATACAAATTATCTAAATTTCAGGCGATTTTATTGAAATTCCTGTGATTACCCATTGCAACTTTCCTCTAATTTGCTGTAGCTACTTTGTAGTCCTCCCTGCTCCCACCCATCTCTCCTCCTATCATTCCCCCAACCTATTCAAAAACCATATTCGCATAATTTTATCAAATATAGAGCGATGTCAAAAACTCTTTCTGCTTACGCTTTCAGATTTTTTTTCCAACACCATTTTACTAGTCCCCCCCCCGCCTCTTCCTCTCACGTCCACACTATCCTTATTAGCAATAGTTATAGTTATAACTTTCACAAATATAAAGCGATTTCAAAAGTTCTTTCTGCCCACGCTTGAAGACTTTGTTCTAACATAATTTTACTAGTTTTCCCCTCCCTCTCTTCTCCTCTCTCTCCTTATTAGTAATAGTTGTAGCTATACCTTTCACAAATTTAGAGCGATTTCAAAAATTCTTTCGGCACACGCTTTAAGATTTTTTTCGACATCGTTTTACTAGTTCCCTCTTTCCTCTCTCCTCCCCCACCTTCACTCAATGGAAGGTAACACTGTTTGCGTCCGTAGAAATTCTACACGTACTTTTTGGATAAACCTAAATGAATTGTAAATGCATAGTGCTTTTTATAAGACTGAATAAGAATTAAACCTAAAAGTTGGAAAGAAAAAATTTTAAATAAAAATCACCTAACTGCTAAATTTACTTCTAACTACTAGTCGCAGTTGGGTACAAAATTACCCAATAACCTGATTCATGAAAATTCAAAACTGTATAATTTCGGAAGTGCGCTTTGGGCATCATAACTAAAAGTTGAAGCATGCCGTACATTAGGTATACCTATCAATTTTGTACTCAGCACTTACAAGTAAATTTAGCAGTTGGGTGTTTTTTTATTTAATTTTTTTTTATTAAGCTGTAGGTACGAGAGGTTTTTGTAAAGTCATTTAAGGAGGTAAGAGTTATAGGCCATCTTTTATTAATAAAAATGTATTTTAGGTATAATTTGCTTTTTTATCGTTTTTTTTTTTCAATAATCTGCAGTCTGTCTGGGACACGATAACTCAAAAACCTATGGTAGTACATTCCGGGATCCGTGTATAATGCCATGAAATTTTAGTGGGGTGGGATCTGCAAGATGGTATTCTAGTGGGTTGAAATATTTTTAAACAATCATAATTCAGAAACCCTAGCCGCTAACAAAACGAGGTTTTGAAAGTTAGATTAATAATTATATTTTCAACAATATTTGTCATAACGTCAAAGTTCGTCATAGTTGAGAGGCGTATAGCAATGATTACACAACTTGTACACAGATAGGTAACCCAACAAGCTTTATAACAGCAGCGGACAGATGGCTCTGCTGTGTCATCATTGGAACTACATGAATATACGGCAGAGCCATCCATTCGCTGCTGTTATGAAGCTAGTTGGGTTGCCTATAAATCCAAGATTGTGGCTTTTTTTAATGTTTTTTCACAAAGGTTCGCTAAATTAGTTTCGCTGAAAAACTGCTAATACGTTTTTTGTTTGCACGAGAACATCAATTAATATAGTTATAACTTAAAAACGAACAAAGCTATTATTTTTTTTTTAAATACAAAAAAATAAATAACTTTTTTTACCTGAAAAAAAAAATCTCGAATCGACTGGTTATGGATCACTCAATTTAAAATCACCGCGTGTTTGCCTCAAATTTGAGTAAGAGCGCCTGTGTGACGTCATAAATCCAAGACTGCGATATTTTTCATGTTTTTTTCACAAACTTTCTTTTAACTTTTACCACATCAACTTCAGAGAAAAATTAAATAGGACAATTTAATTGTCGTTTTAAAAAGACTAAAAAAGATATTATTTTTTTAAATATTAACAAATTTATAAAAATTCTAGGGCATGTGAGACGTCATAAATCCAAGATGGCGGCTTTTTCATATTTTTTTACAAACTTTGGCTCATAGCTAGTAGTTTTAGAGAAAAACTATAAATATGTTTTTTATTTGCAAGAAAGCATTAATTAATGTAGTAAAGAATTTAGCTTTATATATTATGAATTAACAAAGATCTAAATTTTCTAAGTGTTCCATAACCAATCGATTTGGGGTAGTCTAAGACTTTCTCAATTTTTTTTTGGTAAAAAAAGTTACTATTTTCTAGTAATTTTTAAAATATTAATAAATTTATTAATTTTTAAGATATGAAGCACACGTCTCTCTCTACCATCTTACTTGGTGTTCTATTTCAAACAAAAATGTATTTACAGTATCTCTATAGAACTAATTTAGAAAAAGTTTGTGAAAAAATATGAAAAAAGCTGACATCTTGGATTTATGACGTAACACCTGCCTCCTACTAAAATTGGAGGAAAACACCCAGTTTCTTAAAATTGTGCGTTCTATTACCAATCGCTAGGGTAGTTTAAAAAAATCTTCCACAATTTTCCAAAGGGATACCACAGGTCACTCAACTATCAGGAGTCATATAATTTGTTTTAAAATCATATCCTATGAGCCATACCAGCTAGCAAACCCGATTTGCATGTTCAGATTCAGAATTAAAATTTAACAAAATTTTTACATAACGTCAAAGTTTGCTCCTGATTTTACAAACAAATCACAAGAAACAAATAGATGTGTATTGACAAGTTGTATTAATAATAGTGGGTTTTACTATTACCATAAGTTAGAAAGTTTTCAAGTTATGCTCAAAAATCTACGAAATTGGCCTGAGGGTACCCCAAGACAGCAAAATTTTACTTTTTCATAAAAGTTTCAAAAGTGAAAATAATGCCTTAAAAATTAAAAGGCTTTACCATTCTAAATAACGTAAGTTAATTTTTTATTTTCTTTAGTCTATATTCTGTTAAATATGACGGTTTATATATACCTGACCTACGATTTTGCATCAATATTTTCCGACTATTTTTTACACCTTAGGGCAATCTCTAGGAACCTAAAAGGCACATCGCTGAAAAGGTAATTTAAAGCTCTAAAAAAAATTACCAAACCATTTTTCACTTAAAATTACAGCTTTCGTGAAAAATCTAAAAAGTCGATTCACAAATGACAAAGTTATGGAATTTTCAAAATTGTTCTTTTTATTACAAGCTTTTATTTAGCTTCAGATGTTCTGTCTAACTATCTATCAAATCTTGTGAAGCGTTTTTGACACACTTCCCATTATCCGATTTGGATGAAATTTGGTACACACATAGTGGTCCCATGACAATACAACATTAAGAAAAAAATATCCTCCCACCCCTACCCCCACCCCTTCTATAGAAAAATGTGTTTTTGACACACTTTCCGTTATCCGATTTGGATAAAATTTGGTATGCACATAGTGGTCCGATGACAATACAATATTAAGGAAAAAATATCCTCCCACCCCTACCCCCACCCCCTCTATAGAAAAATGTGTTTTTGACACACTTCCCGTTATCCGATTTGGATAAAATTTGGTATGCACATAGTGGTCCGATGACAATATAACATTAAAATAAATTCGTAAAATTTTTTTTTTAAGTCAAGCTTTTATAAAATGTACTAAAAATTTAAATATAATTTTCTAAAATTCTAATATTATCATAATAATAAAAGCGATGGCCGCAAATCAAAGCATAAGTTAATCTAAATTTGTGATCTAAACACTTAAAGAATATTCAACATAGCAGGTCATCAAAGATATGTTTGATGTGCCGCAATGTTATGTCATTGCTAGACCTATGTCAGAGAAATGCTGGGGTATCTTGGGTCGGGTTGGGTGGATTTGGTACCTCTGCATTTTTCTGCTAGATTAATTCTTGCAAATAGTGATATTTAATTGATACGGATATCTTATCGTGCTAACATCGTCAAAATTTCCATCAGTCGGCCATCGCTTTTATTATTATGATAATATTAGAATTTTAGAAAATTATTTTTTAATTTTTAGTGCATTTTATAAAAGCTTGTGACTTAAAAATTTTTTTTTACCAATTTATTTTATTTTTGAGGCGCCATCTTGTATTTGGCATAAGTTTAACAGATGTCCAATAAGTTGAATTGTGTTCCCAACGGTAAGGGCTTTTAACCCCTGGAGTCAACTTTGCATTAACACGAAAAGTGCATGAAGGCCTCCAAGCGAATAGAGTATAGAGTTACAAATGAATTTAAAATGTCATTTTGAACAAAAATAAAGTTACCTTAAGACCCAGAACTAGTTAGTAGGTCGTATGGACAGCTGTACATGCCTACTGGCGCCAATTTTGTTGTAATTGATGTTCTGCCGTACCTATCAGCATTAATCTTTTTTCTTTTAATTTAGGTATGCCTAAGAAGAGGCCCAACAAGGGCAGGGCAAAGCCCTACCCACCACCCACGACCACGCGACCATCCACTACCACGCCGACACCCACGATCACGACACCCACACCCACGATCACGACACCCACACCCACGATCACGACACCCACACCCACGATCACGACACCCACCATCACGTCATCCATCACCACGTCATCCATCACCACGTATCGCTCTTCTTCAGTCATCACCACCGCCGCCACCACCTCTTCAGCCATCACCAGCATCACCTCTTCTTCAGCCGTCACCCCCGCCAGCACCTCTTCAGCCATCACCCCCGCCAGCACCTCTTCAGCCATCACCACTGCCGCCATCATCCCCGCTACAACCGTCGCTGCCGCTACGACCGCCTCCACATCCACCGGCGCCCCCTTAGCCGCCTCCTTTACCTATAGTGCGGCTCTGGGGGCTAGCCTCTCTGCAGGTAAGTTAAAAAACTCCCAAATAAGGCTAGCAGTAATAAGGCAACAACTTTATTTAAATATTGCTAGACCTTAATCGCGGCTGGGACATGAAAATGAACCAAACCTCACTTTTAAATGTTTAATCATTAGGTTGATGTATGAGGTTGTTTTTTTATGTTATGGTATGTTTATTGTTCTGTTCGTCATATTTTTTAAACCACAATAAAAATAGAAGATTTGTGGCGTGCCATTTTGCCCAGGCGGACAACGATATAGATCATAGGTAAAGACACTTTACCTTTAATTTGAAAATGCAACTGGCTTGCGAGAAAATGACGCTTTAGGGCTAAACCTTAGCAATCCACCATTCGGTCTATGCATGGGGTTTGCCTTAAGACCTACCTAGTGCCGTGATAGCAGGCGCAACGTTGTCAAAGTACTGTCAATGTACATACTATAATAACGAGTCGTTAAATACCGAGATGAATTCCAAGACGTGCGCAAGCGTTGATCTGTCACTTCTGCCAACCAATCAACTGAGAGATATTTCAGTATGTTTTTTACAGCAAAACTTTAATAATTCCCAGTTCTTTTTGATGAAAATTCGTCGTTTTTGTGCTGTGAAAATGCGGGTGACGTGCAAGTTGTGTGACAAATTATTTAGTGCCCAATTTAATTTGAATAAACACTGTCAAAGTAAACATGGCATACAAAAACAAAGGTATTCCTATGCAGAAAGTGTTTTTATGTTTAGATGCCTAGAATGTAAATGCTCCTTCCCAAAAAACTTGGATCTGTGTGATGATTTGAAATACACAATCAAGAAATACTTGAAGAAACATTGGAGTTGAGAGTCAATACTCCCATGGCAAAACAAAATAAACTTGAAATGCATAAGATCATATAGAAGAAATACTGCATATACCTCAAAAAATATTAATCGCAGCACGTAGATATTGTATATTTTTGAAATCAGAAAGAAAAGACGAATCTTAAAATGCAAAAATATACAGGGTGTTCCCTCTCAAAAAATCGACTTCATTGTCACACCCTGTACAGGGTGTCCCAAATTCGTTGTTTTTTTGTGGTGTCGGGTATTTCTAGGGGAGAAAAAAACTGACTCCCATTTGCGACGCTCAAATTTCAAGAGAAGCCTAAAGGTGAAAACCACATTTAGATATAGCAAGCCGTTTTTAAGCTACGGAGTGTTTTTGTCTGCATTTTGGGAGGGGGTCTATAACTTTTTTGTTTATGAAAATTTTGTTTTTGTGTAAATAGCTTTCTTATAGATCTTTTCTTGAAGAATTGACAGATGTAAACGGTTTTTATATATCTCTTTTGGTTTTTAAAATATTGCATAAAGTTGTTATTTTTCTTACAGAATCACTCTTTTTTTATTCGATTTTTAAAATCAGCTTAAAATTTCCTTTAAAATGATGTATCACACTCAATATTTTAATTTTTTATTGTTTTCTTTATTTTTATTTTTGAATCACCTCTTTATTATTTTTTTATTTTTATAATATTAAAATATTTTAAACCCATTAAGCAAACTAAAATATGTGGTAAAAATTAAAAATAATACAAAAATATAAAGAAATAAAGGGATCCTCCCATAAAGAAAAATTAATTTTATGTGATATCTCAAAAACTAAACGTGACAAATGAATTTTAATTTAACAGTTGAATTCCTCTTAAAAAACTGTCTTAAGAATGTTATCACAGAAATAAAAAATATTAATAAATAAACAAGTTATAGACCCCTTCCCAAAATGCAGACTTTTTAAAAACACCCCGTAGTTTAAAAACGGCTTGCTATATCAAAATGCGATTTTCACCTTTAAGCTTCTTTTAAAATTTGAATGTCGCAAAGGGGGATCAGTTTTTTTAGCCCCTCTAGAAATACCCGAAACCCCCCAAAACATCGAATTTGGGTCACTATGTACATGGTGACGGATAGAAAAAAATTATGTTTGCTTTTAAAGTTGTCATAATTAACCAAAAAATCTCAATTTATTTTCAATGATAA
This sequence comes from Aspidapion aeneum, assembly GCA_963576565.1. Taxonomy (NCBI): domain Eukaryota; kingdom Metazoa; phylum Arthropoda; class Insecta; order Coleoptera; family Brentidae; genus Aspidapion; species Aspidapion aeneum. The sequence continues at coordinate 1,693,504 of OY755041.1, read as the reverse complement.
AGTTGCTGAGTGCTCCGGTTATAAAAAACCACCCGGTACCGACATAAAATCATACCTAAAAATTAGAATTGACCATTATTTTATACCTTGAATTTTTTATTATACGTTAAGCTCTTCGATCTCGCACCAATCACGGTATTCGCGCCAATAATTTAAATTAGACATTTTGACGTTAATTTTGGCGCATGCTTCTTTGGTGGAATTCATCTCGGTATTTAACGACTCGTCTATAATAGACCATTTGCTGGTAGGCAGGGATGGGGACAATGAGTTATAAGCGAGAAATGCCTTTGACTTGGATATTTGTTTCGGAAGAGCAATATCTCATTTTCGTAAAGAAATCACGGATGCTTTTTTCATTAATTTTTTTCTATATAAAACAATAATCACAAAAAAAACGATGCAATTATCAAAAAAAAACTATAATAAAACACGTCCCCAAAAGAAAACAAACATAGAATGCAAAATGGTTGGTTAAAAAAAGGACAGTTCAGTTGACGACTATTAACAAACCGTCAAAATAAGGCAAGTTACATAAATACTGAATGACTTTATTTGTGCACTAAGAAGTCTAGCAGAATTGTTATTGAAGTCTGCCGTATTTTACTGCGCAAGCGTAGTAGTCAATATACTGCTAGCATTATTACTGCTAGACCTTTTCTAATAAATCTAATACACAGTAATGTACCAATTGTTTATAGTCCAGTCATTAAAGAGTTTCTCTGTCTCTCTCTCTCTCTCTCTCTCTCTCTCTCTCTCTCTTGCATAAGTTGGATCAGTCGAGAAAGAGAGATTTGTTGTCCAGATTAGCGTGAAAATCGGGCTTCCGTGGGCTTTTTAATGAATATTTTATATCACCGGCTTGAATCCAATACTTTTGATCCCACCAGCACTGCCTGTTAACTTTCCCAAAAATGTCTCAGTGAAAAAGTAACGTTAGTGTGTGTGTTTTTTTAATTGTAAACGGTTTAAGCTAAAGTAATGCTATCCCCATTTTTTTATACATATATAAAAAATAAAAATATAATATGCTAATAATGGAAATAAATACTTATTCTATATAGAACTTACCTAAATTCAGTAAAATCAACGAAATCAGGTAGGTAGTAGGTTCAAAATGATGCAATTGCAATTTAATTTAAATTTTACAGCTTGTATGTGAGGCAATTTGTCTATCCTCCTTTGAAATGTCGAATGTACACTTTGTCTTTAACCTTAGCCGGTTTATTTACGTTCACAAAACACACACTGCATCGTACACAGGGAACATTATGCAAAATAATAAAAATAAAAGCCGAATCGGAACCGAATGTAAACAACACAGATTAGCCAGAAACCTAAGCCACCCAACCGAGATTTTTACTGTGACTGGACAGTATTTCAATAATGGACGCAGGTTCAACACCTGAGCCTTTGCCCTGCGAAAGCATGCAACTTTGTCATGACAACCAATGGATGCCTTCACCCCGCGACATATCGAGTAGACACAGGCGAAAATGGCTTTAACAATGCTTGTCTATACGCTGGGCCAGCATTCTCTCGATATCGTTTGTTGCCTGCTAATTGCAAAATATAAAAGGAGAGTACAGAATCCGCGGCGGGGAACGCTTACGGTTTTTTATCGGTTAATACGTAATAAGGTGACCAACTGCTCGTTCGGTTTTCCTGATGCCTCCAATTTTAAATTTTTTGTCCTGTTAGATTCTTAGATTATGATATTTAGTCTGGAAAAAAGAGGTGAAGCAGCGCTTCACTCGTGTCATTGGGCGAGCCGCCACTGGCTAACAGCGAGTTGGACCTCCCTAAAACAGGAAAGAGGATCTATAATTTTTTAAAAATTATAAAAAGAATTAAATTATTTTCAAAAAGCAACTATTCAAAAAAATTATTTTCAAAATTATATCTTAGTACATGCATCGGTTCAGTTCACAGGTGAAGTTACATTATACTGATATATAGGTATCTACCGCAGAGACGCTTTTTTTTTGCACCGAAACGTAAACGAGAAATGTTTGAAGGCCTTGGCAACTGATGCCATCTTTGGGGAAACCCTTGCAACCCGTCTAACGCCTGATACCATCTAGCCATTTTTTTAAGAGCCGACCCTTTTCACAGCGCTACGTCTTTTGACAGGTCAGGCAGTGTTGGTGGGAACATTTGTAATTAATCAAAACATGTGTCATAAAATCTGCATTAAAAAGGCCGCGAAAGACAATTTTTTTAACTAGCGTTTTTTTTATAGCACAACGAAGAGCCGCCAAACGGCGGATGGACATGGCCTCCAGGTGGGGTAGGGATCCCGCAACAGGGGAACCTGTTGCGGGAGGAAGCGGCTTGAGACGTAAGTTAAAAACAAACTAAGTCCATTTCTACAGGGTGTATCATGACCGATGCACCAAACTTTAAGGGGTAGCGACGAATATGAATATAAGAAAAAATCTCCAAAAAATGTTTGGTCAAATTTTTTTTTGTTTCCATGGTATAACAGTTATCAAGTTTGACGAGTGTTAATTTTAAAAATGACAAATTTGACATGACAAGTCAAATGATTTATTGTGATAAAAAAATGTCCTTATGTTTTTTTTTCCAAAAAACTATGGATTATGGAGTGCCAAATAATCTTTACTATTTTAAATCTCAATTTGCATAACCGTAGAACGTGGTGATTTTGTGCCTGCAAGGTGACTTTGTGACTTTTAATCGATCACTGTTTAAACCTGTATTTACCTATCACCACGAAACACGTGATTATGTACTCCAAAAGCGCGCGGTTCGGTCTAGACCTCAGTCAACGTTGGACAAGTTACTTAAATGGTAAGAGATTTAATTATTTTACTTTATCTTGTCCAACAAAAGCTATTTAATGTAGTGAAGATGTAAGTTGTGTGTAGTTTTGGCTATTTATTGAAGAACTTGTATTTTAATAAAACCAATCACGAAGCTCGGGAAGTCATAATTAATAAAATTTCAACAAAATGCGAGTTATAGCGTTACTACGGAAAGAAGCCTTTTAAGAACTCGGCCATATAGAAATTGATCACAGGCGACATTACAAAAAGTTTAACTTTTCAAGAAATAAATATTTTATTTCATTTAAAAAAAAGGACTTGGGGTGACTGTGACAGATTTCTTACAAATGTTTAGACTTATAGAGATTTTTTTAAGAAAATTACAAATTAAGCTAGAACTAAAGTTTATTTTTGCAATAATCTCGATCGGCTAGACGCGGTATTGTCATAAAGTCACCCCATATATGCAGGTGAAATTGCGACTAATATTCTTTAAAACCACGGTTACGGTTCTTAAAATGTTTCAAATATTTTTTGTATTCTAGTAGCCGAAGGATGTTAGTTTGTAACCAAACATTTTAAAAAAAAATTGTTTTACATAAATCCTAAATAAATAATCATCAAAAGCTATCAAAAATGGCACAATGAAATGTGTAAATAAAATTTTAATTTTGACACGCTGTATCTTAAAATATATATATTTTTTTACCTGCCTTACCACCTCTTGAATTTGGTGCATCGGTTGTGAAACATAACCCGTATAAAAATGTAATTTCATCCTGAAAAAGGCCAAAAAAATGGCTTTTGGTCCCCTTTCTATGGAATCGCGGCTGAAAAGGATAAACCGGTTCTAGGATGTATGTGATGGTGTGAATGCAAGTGTGAGTTGAGTTGAGTAAATTAATTTTGTTTATACATTAATTTTCTACATTAATGTTCATTCATTATTTTTAATTAATTGTATATTTTATTTTAATGTTATTAAAATATAGTTATATTGTTTAAAAAAAAAATATAACTTAGTCACAAAAAGTATATTACATAACGAGAGAAGAAAGTGACAAATTTCTGTCTCTATCGAGTTGTGTACGCTATTTTTCCTAAGAACACTGTTGAACTATACTAATTTTTGTAAAAATTTTTGTTTAATTTTGCACAACTCAAATGAAACTGCTTTTTCGCACATGTGTGGTAGGTTATTCTTTAGAAATAACAGAGTGGGAGAAGCACACGCGAATATGCGTAGCAGCTGCCAGTCAAAACACCCTAAGGTTCACATACATATGAGTATATATTATAGTAAAACAAAAAAAATGCAATAATAATTATAATTAATTACCGAATCGGCAAAAAACATAAACGTAAAAATTTACTCATTTACCCCTAGATAAGGAATAATTTTATTAAATGTATCCAAAATCCAACATATCCAATCATAAGAAACATTTTAAGAAGGTGTGTGTGTGTTATGCAAAATGTTCAAAAGCTTTGAAACTTTGTGCTGGGCGCTATTCTGACAGTTTCGAATTATAAGAACAGCTATCTTCTATCAAAATTAGAACCGGAACTAATAGGTGATCCGTGATAGTACCGCCTTTATTATTGGAAAATAAACGTCTGGAGTTATAAATTCGACTTTGGTATGTCAATTTTGAAAAATCAACTGGCAGTTTTCAATGGCAAACTGTCAGAATACTGCCTGACTTTATTGCAATAATTCCCTATTCTTTAAGGTTGGAAAGTTAATAAAAAATTTAAACGGGGAATACAACTTTATATTCTAAAAAAAAAATTATGCGTTTGATAATCAGCTAGGGAGGTGCCAGATCATAAGTCTATATTTTTTTCTATTTATTTTATTTATTTATTTGTTTTTATTTAATTTACTTTATTTATTTTATTAATTATTATTTATTTTATTTTTGTTTTGTTTATTTTTTATTTTAGTTATTTAGGTCTCGATTTAGGTTCATTTTAAATTTTGTTGGTATATTCTCTTTCGGCAACTGGGTATGGTAATGACATTAGACCTCAAACCCAGTTTTATTGGTAAGTTGCTTTAAATAACAAATTTTGGAAAAAATCATGGTATCATTTTCTTTTTTTATTATTTTTTAATTTTATGTGTTTTTTTTTTCTTTTTATTTATTTTATTTTTATTTTGTTTATTTTTTATTTTAGTTATATAGACTTTTTTAAAATTCTGTTGGTATATTATCTCTTTCGACAACTTGGATGGTGATGACTGTAGAAGTTCAGTTCAGTTTTATTGGTAAGTTGATTTAAGGAATGAATTTAAGGGGAAATCATGGCATTGTTTAAACTCGCGTTGAAATAAAACCATATAGATTTTATTTTTATTAATATTTTTATTCTACACAAATTAAATATTCCAAGGTGTCCACAGCATTTCTCAACAAAAATCCCTGAATTTCTCTGCCTATCCTTGACCAATGGAAATATCCCTGACCATTATCAAAACAAAACAAAAAAAAATAAAAAATCAGCCTCCTCCAACCCCTTGCAGTTGACCTGACGGCACCTTTTTTTATACTGCTTTATTATATGTTTATTTATTTTGGAGAACAATACAAACATATAGAATAACACTATAGATACATTAGATCAGCTACACGTATATTATTTAGGTTATAATCTTAAAATATCCAAAAGGTAACATTACTAATATTGCGTTATCAACCAGTTCAAGAATAATTAAACATACATTTTTGTTTGGGTATTCCTACAAGAAAAAGACATTTTTACACAAAATAAAAATCAGGATCAAGTTAAAGATTCTAAAGTTGGCAACAGTATATTTTTCACAACTTTTATTTTTTATTAGCTTTTTGTTTGTATGATACCATAGTTCGAAACTAGAGCATTGGGATATACATACCCTCAAATACTTATATTGGAGAAATATCTCTGACTGTCCAGATTTTTAAGTAATGTTTATGCCTGACTTTCCAGATTGATCCAAAATGTGGACACCCTGTATTCGAATAGTTTATAAAAACTACAATAAGCGTTAAAACTTTGGACTCTTGATCCTCACTAGCACACAAAAAAAAATCTGAAACAAAATTATTAAATCTTTCTTAAAAATTTAGCAGCGCAGCGCTTGCAATAACCGAAAAAATTTCGAAAAACAAGCGGATTTCAGTGGACACCTAAAAATTTCTATGAAATTTTTGGAGGAAACCATAATAAAAACTTCCACAGATTTATCCTATTTCATTAATCGAATTTGGTAATAACTTAATATATAATTTTTAACTCCTATAATTGTTTAATTTATAATTTGTTTTTAATTTTTAGCACAAGACGTTATTCAAGCGCCATTGCCCCCACCTCCAGCCTCTACAGTAAGCATTAATTTTATTTGCTTTTTTTAATATGTTGATTGAAAAACCGAAACTTATAGCCTATTCAAAATTAAGTGTTCTGTATTGCTAACTTTTTTATTATTAAAGATACATAATATTTAATGTTATTTGATCAGTATAGCATTTTTAATAACCCCCTTCAAAAAAATTAAACAATTGAGCGTTTTAGAGTTTTTGGAAAAAATAACATTTAAGAAACACGTGTTTAATGTTTTTTCTTGATAGATCTTCAAATCTTAACAAAAATAATTTATGTAATTTTGTTCTAAAGCTGAAAATAATGATTTAACTTTTTAAAATACGCTTGGACTGGTTCTTGTCAAATTTAATGTCAATAGTTCCCATCTTCCATTATAAACAGCAGTTTTTTAAAAGATGTAATGTAAAAAAAATATTTAACGAATTTTATGTAATCACTATTTTTACAAATATTTTATTAATATGAATTTTGTTTTGTAAAAGTTTGGATTATTTAATTAACAAAATTAAAACTTTTTAATACTAAATTGTTCATTTTAAACACCATACTTATATCTTTAATAAAAATTGGTATTTTAAACAGTTCCCGTTGCAATATATTTGGGAAAAATCACTCCAAGCGCATTTGAAAACATTGTTAATCATCGTTATTAAGTCTTTAAGCAAAAAAAATTGGTTTTAATAATTACACATGAAAAAATCTCTGGATTTGATAGTTTTCAGTAAACAGAAAAAAGCTATTTTTCAAATTTTATTATCGTTCTGGTTTTCTGGCTCCTTATTTAGGAATTGAGGGAAATGGCTATAAGAAAGAATATATTTCAAACCATTCTCTATAACATAATAAAATTATTAAAAAATATCGCCGGTATACGCGCCGCACAGAGGGGCCAAATGGAGCTAATGTCGGAAATAATTATTTAAACACCCAAAATATTAGAAAGAAAAATAATGTGTATTGGTTATTGTGATATTGATTAAAGTGCACCTTTTTAATATTTTATAAAGCTTTAATATTTGTTTTTTTTTACAGGGTGATTTAAAAATAGATTTTTTTAAAAGAAATTTAAGTACTTTTACACAAAAAAGTAATTAAGACTTAAACATTTATTAAAAATGAGTTTAAAAATTCTACATTTTATATATTTCTGTTTAAGTTATTTAACCGGGCTCATAATATACAGTATGTCCCAAAAGTCTGGAATCACCTTTTTTTTAAAACTTGGAGATAAAATCATGGACACGTCAATTTTCAAATAGGAAGAGGAGTCACCTAAAAATACTATATTGTACAGAGTGTCCTCAATAAGACATATATATATATATATATATATATATATATATATATAGACTAACCCCCTTATTTTATTTAACAAAATAAAAAAAGTGACTTTGTGCGTTTACTAAGCCATGTTTATGGTAAATTAATTTTTATCGGTCAAGATGTAAGAGTTAATATTATTAAAACATACAAAAAAACATATCTCAAAAACTGTACATAGAAAATTTAACTTTACTTAAATTTTTTTTGTTACATATTCCACTATAACATACTAAAATTATAGCCAGTTCAACCGAGACAAAAATTCCCCATAAGGTCTCTGTAAACTAGTGCGTGGTCCTTTGATAATAACCCTTTCCAAAACAAAGATCTGTCAAAATAATATTTTTGAAAAATTTTCGGGCACCTTTCCTAAAATACGAAAACGGCAAGTTTGTAAAAGTTTTGGTTCAAAATTTGACTTTCGAAGATTTACCCTCCTTTTAACTAAGGTAACTGTAACCGCTACCATAATTCACTTGGCTTTTTACAGGCCTAAAAAGTTGTTTATATCAATTTGATTAAAATTCTTTATTTTAAAATTTTTTCGAACGAAGCTTTTCCTAATTTTTAATCGTCCGCCATCTTTAAATTTAATTAGTTAATCAAATTTATGTTAAAAAACTTTCAATCAAATTCTTAGTCAATTAAACACTTTTTATTTAATAAAAATTCGTTAATAACCAAACAAGTTTTATATTTAAAATGTATAGTTTAATTTCTTTTACTTAGGTCGTATGTAGGCACTTTATTTTTAATATTAAAAATCTCAAAAAGGCGCAAGAATTTTTTTTTTCATTTTGTTAAGAAACATTCATTTAACAAAAAAGTGACAATAGTTTTGCTTAACAAAATTTTATCACACACTAAATTATATTTTTTATATTTCTTTAAGGTAAATTCTAATAATAATTGACTTCTTAGTTTAAAAAATTTGATTACTCTATGACAACCTACAGCTAGATATTGGTATTTAGTGTTTTTTGGTTAAATTACCTGTGCTGGATGTCTCCATAGTAAAAAAAAAATTAGTTTTAAATATAACACTTCATATAATTAGAGAAAGTAATACATAATTATTCAATAATTTGTATGTAATTATCAAAAAAATTAAACAGACGCTTTTTAAAGTGTCAAACCCACGTCATACTAAAAAACAGGTGAAAATACTCTGTTGCATTTTCAGCGCCCACTAGTTTGCTACATAATTTGAGTTCCAGATATTGTATATGTCTATTTGTGTTTTTTTAGTTTCTTCCACTTTTACACCCGATTGGCCCCTTTGTGCGCCGTTATAAAACTGCGAATATAATTCTGCAGTCACATTTAAACTGACCATTTGTCTTTTTGTTTTTTAGGCTAGGCCAGAAGTAGGCCCTCCTCCAGAAAAAAAAGTAAGCATTAAATTTATCTATTTAATTATTTGCTTCTTTTAAAAAATACGCTTGTTGCTGGTTCTTACAAAATGTAATTTTATTAGTTTCCCTGTCCCATTATAAACACCAATTTTTTTAAAAGTATTTATCTAAAAAACAGTGGTAAAATTAGTGAGAACGCCCATTAATGTGACTGCCTCACTATTTAGAGCCATATTTGTATAACTATGATTTTTTTGTAAACTTTTAGATTTTTAGCTCACACATATACTATACTATAGTAGTGTGAGCTATGGTGATCCTAATTTTTTCGAGAAAAAAAAAGTTGCTCCGATTTCAAAAAAAATTATATATTTTTGCGTTTCAGATGATTTTGAAACTTTTTTGTTGCGCCGTCTTGCGTTAGTCTGTCTGTCTGTATATCTGTCTGTAACGACCAACGCGCATAACTCAAAAACCGCTTGGCCGATTTTAATGAAATTTGGTACCTAGGCTGGGTCTTGGGTCGAGATGGTCCCATTTGAAAATGAACAAAATCCACCGAACACAAACCAAATAAAAGGGTGGGGGTAGATTTCAAAAATTAGAGTTTATGTGAAAATATGGCGTGTGTGATATCAAACGAAAGGTAATTGAGTCTGGAGTTAAACAAAATACATTTTAATTTATTTAAAAATAGGGTGGGGGTATATTTCAAAAATTAGAGTTTAAGTGAAAATATGGCGTGTGTGATATCAAACGAAAGGTAATTGAGTCCGGACTTTAACAAAATACAGTTTAGTTTTTGTTTTTTTTTAAGGGTGGGGGTAGATTTCAGAAATTTGAGTTTAAGTCAAAGCATGGCTTGTGTGGTATCAAACAAAAGGTAATTTAGTCTGGAGTTGAATAAAATATATTTTAGTTTTTAGTTATATTAGCTCACACGTACACTATAACTATAGTACCTAGTGTGAGCTTAGGGGCCCATATATTGGCAGAGTATTTTTGTAAATTTTTAGATTTTTAGCTCACACATATACTATACTATAGTAGTGTGAGCTATGGTGATTTTTTTTCGAGAAAAAAAAAGTTGCTCCGATTTCAAAAAATTTTATATATCTTTGCGTTTCAGATGATTTTGAAACTTTTTTGTTGCGCCGTCTTGCGTTAGTCTGTCTGTCTGTATATCTGTCTGTCTGTCTGTAACGACCAACGCGCATAACTCAAAAACCGCTTGGCCGATTTTAATGAAATTTGGTACCTAGGCTGGGTCTTGGGTCGAGATGGTCCCATTTAAAAATGAACAAAATCCACCGAACACAAACCAAATAAAAGGGTGGGGGTAGATTTCAAAAATTAGAGTTTATGTGAAAATATGGCGTGTGTGATATCAAACGAAAGGTAATTGAGTCCGGAGTTTAACAAAATACATTATAGTTTTTGTTTTTTTTAAGGGTGGGGGTAGATTTCAAAAATTTAAGGTTAAGTCAAAACATGGCTTGTGTGCCCAACTAACATTTATAGTAGCGGCTACATGTTCTAAAGGCTTTGCTACTTTCTTATAGTAGAAATGTGGTGATCCCAACCAAAATTTGTTACTTTTTAGTTCTAACAACTATTTAGTATCAGGAAATAGTAGATGTTTCGTAAAAACGACCCTCTAAACCACTTCATAGGATTGTTTCTTGATAGTCGATTCTGATAGTCTTCTCTACCACAATAGGACGTTGCTAAAGTTTTACTTTCTTTTTAGTCGTTATTTCGTAGTCGCCCTGACTTTTATATCCTACTTAATTACCACTAGAAAGTTAAGCTTCATTGGAGTCCCAAACAAGTGTATCCGACAACTACATTATAACTTTAATTTTTACCACAAAAGTTTGTGTCATCATAGTAACATCTGATGTAACAATGTAGACAAAATAACTTTTTGGATCAACTTTAAAGCCGCAACTACTTTCAAGTAACCTTTTCGACTATCAGGGAATATAGTTTGGGACGCCATGTTTTTATGTAAGAAAGAAAATTTAATATTTTTGTTGTCGTTTTATGAGTTCATATTAAAGAGCCATACTATTTTATAAACAAATTAGTTGGAGCTTACCAAAAATGCTCTTCTTAAGCACCATTTCCCAACAAACATTTAAAGTTGTAACGACGAAACGCCCACTAGAAAGAATTTCTTAAAAGTAACCGCAACGTACTCCCGCTACGTCTCAGTATACCATACAGCGACGTTATAATTCCCTAAGTGGGGAACCAATTTCTGGTTGTAACTACTAGGCCAAGTTTTTAAAGTCACTGTAGTAACAACTACACTACTACGTCGTAGCCAGGTATCTACTACGTCGAAGAGGCTGTTTTTTTCCGTAATGGCATCAAAGTTGCGATGTAGTTGCAAATAATATAATCGTTTCTTTTTGGTAGAATTGTAACACAATATGGTGGACACAACAGTAAACAGACTCGCTTAGTTTTTTTGTTTGGTTATGGTTATAATATGAACTATGTTATCCAAAAGTGTGAGAATTTACGAGCAGAGGATCAAAATTCGAGTGCGACGCAAAGTTTTTTGTATAACATGCATTATATATATTGCAAAAAACCGGTGCGCCCGTAAAATTGAGCCGTTTTCTGGTAGCTGATGGAATTTTTGTGTTGTGATTTTGGAGGTTATGTTTTCATAATCGACAGTTAACTCCAACAAATGGTGCTTAAGAAGAGCATTTTTGGTAAGCTTCAACTAATTTGTTTATAAAATAGTATGGCTCTTTAATATGAGCTCATAAAACGACAATAAAAATATTAAATTTTCTTTCTTACATAGAAACATGGCGTCCCAAACTATATTCCCTGATAGTCGGAAAGGTTACTTGAAAGTAGTTGCGGCTTTAAAGTTGATCCAAAAAGTTATTTTGTCTACATTGTTACATCAGATGTTACTATGATGACACAAACTTTTGTGGTAAAAATTAAAGTTATAATGTAGTTGTCGGATACACTTGTTTGGGACTCCAATGAAGCTTAACTTTCTAGTGGTAATTAAGTAGGATATAAAAGTCAGGGCGACTACGAAATAACGACTAAAAAGAAAGTAAAACTTTAGCAACGTCCTATTGTGGTAGAGAAGACTATCAGAATCGACTATCAAGAAACAATCCTATGAAGTAGTTTAGAGGGTCGTTTTTACGAAACATCTACTATTTCCTGATACTAAATAGTTGTTAGAACTAAAAAGTAACAAATTTTGGTTGGGATCACCACATTTCTACTATAAGAAAGTAGCAAAGCCTTTAGAACATGTAGCCGCTACTATAAATGTTAGTTGGGTTGTTGGAGTTAACTGTCGATTATGAAAACATAACCTCCAAAATCACAACACAAAAATTCCATCAGCTACCAGAAAACGGCTCAATTTTACGGGCGCACCGGTTTTTTGCAATATATATAATGCATGTTATACAAAAAACTTTGCGTCGCACTCGAATTTTGATCCTCTGCTCGTAAATTCTCACACTTTTAAATAACATAGTTCATATTATAACCATAACCAAACAAAAAAACTAAGCGAGTCTGTTTACTGTTGTGTCCACCATATTGTGTAACAATTCTACCAAAAAGAAACGATTATATTATTTGCAACTACATCGCAACTTTTATGCCATTACGGAAAAAAAACAGCCTCTACGACGTAGTAGATACCTGGCTACGACGTAGTAGTGTAGTTGTTACTACAGTGACTTTAAACACTTGGCCAAGTAGTTATAACCAGAAATTGGTTCCCCACTTAGGGAATTATAACGTCGCTGTATGGTATACTGAGACGTAGCGGGAGTACGTTGCGGTTACTTTTAAGAAATTCTTTCTAGTTGGGGTTTCGTCGTTACAACTTTAATTGTTTGTTGGGTGGTATCAAACAAAAGGTAATTTAGTCTGGAGTTGAATAAAATATATTTCAGTTTTTAGTTATATTGGCTCACACGTACACTATAACTATAGTACCTAGTGTGAGCTTAGGGGCCCATATATTGGCAGAGTATTTTTAATTGACAAATTGTATTTTCATACAAAGCAGTCCATTTTAAACACTAAAATTGTTACAGTTTTTAAAAAAACTGGTGGTTTGAATGGAATGAATTAAACTTGATAAAAACCCGTCCAAGCATATTTTAAAAAGTTCTAAATCATCTTTATGACGTCTTTTATTAAAAAACTTTTGTCTTGGTGATTACACATGAAAAAATCACTAATAGTTTGATAGTTTTTTTGTCAACACTAAAAAAACTATTTTTCAAATTTTATTGTCGACTTCTCGTTTGTCCCCCCCCCCTCTTGTTCAAACATATCGTTGGTACGGTCGTCCACTTTTTAAAAGTCACTTTAAATTTGCTAAAACTCTACTGAATAGCCAACAGGTTTTAAAAACTGTTAAATAAAATTGTTGTTATTTTAATCCATGCGGTGTTGCCAAACATCACACTCTTTCTTTGTATTTTATAAATGTGGGAAAAATAAGATGATATTAAAAAGCTGACCATTTCTTTCTTCTTACTTTCAGTCGAAGCCAGACAGGTCCCAGCCTCCTGCAGAGACAGTAAGCATTACATTTTTTTATTTATTAAGAAAAAAGATCCTATCTAATTTCGTCCTGAAGCCAAAAATATCGATTATATTTTTAAAAGCTTAATAGCTCTCATTAAACATCAATTTTTATTAAATTTGATCTTAATAATCAAACAAGTTTCGTGGCAATCGGGCAAAAAGGAGTTTTTTTGTTTCCCTCATATTTTTCCGTGGGTAGCCTGAAAGCTTAACCTCACGGGGGTCCAAGATCTAATGGACAAAGAGCTGTCGTAGGTCACGGACTATAGTTGTTTTCTTTTATTTGCATTTGATCTTTTCATTGATCGATATTGTACAGGGTGTCCCAAATTGGGCACTTTTAGGGGGTTTAAGGTACTTCTAGGGTAGACAGAGAAAAACTGACCACGCATTCCGAGGCTCAAATTTCAAGGGAAGACTTATAGTGGACACCGCATTTTGAAATATCGTCTCGTCTTTGAGCTACGGGGGCTTTTTGAAAAGTCTGCATTTTGGAAGGGGTTCTATAACTTCGTTATTAGTGGAAATTTTGATTTAGAGTAAATTGCAATTTTATAGACTATGTCACGAGGAATTCACCCGCTAAATTAAATTTTAACTGTCACTTTTAGTTTTTGAGATATGACATAAAATTGCATTTTTTCTTATGGAATGGCGTATATTTTAATTAATTTTCGAATTCGTCATTTAATTCTTTTCAAAATGAAGTATCATATGTCATAGTTTTATTCAGCGATTTCGAAGATAATTAAAGTTTTTTATTTTTGTCTAGTAGGCGTTGAATGACGTCATGCGCCATTGACGTGAAAGCTTGCGGTCAAATCCTACTTCATGCTGCAAATCAAGTTGGCTTTGCGTCTTGGCGTTTTGTCATTGTTATCAATTGTTTAAACAATTTGACATTACGCTTTGATATGAAATTATTTTGCACAAAAGCGTTTTTAATTTTATTTTAAAATATGTATCAATGTTAAAATGTTACTGGGAAAGTAATGATAATCGACAGGGCGCTGGAAACTTATATCTTCAAAGGTATCCCGAACGAAGACAACCGTATATGGATATATTTCCAAAGTTGAAAAGGAACCTTATTCAGTATGGCTTTTTCAAAACGGCGGGGTAAAATATATGACGTTAGGAGGGACCGTGAGTTAGAGGAGATAGGCATTATTGGTGAGTTAGAACAAAATAATTCGCGATCATTGAGACAATTAGAAGCTGCCACACGCATACCGAGAACTTCAATCCACCGAACACTTAAACGGAATAATTGTAAGCTTTGAGGGCCGTCAGATGAATTATAATTTTTCCAAACCAGGCTTACTATATTTTTGACTGTTTAAAATAATAAAAATACTGGAGTGCCTTGACCTGCCTCAGCAGGAAATCATAGCGCACTAGAAATAAGTGAAAAAGCTGAATATCTCCTGAACCGCTCAATCAAATTATGACATATGATACATTATTTTGAAAAGAATTCAATGGCGAATTCGAAAATTAATTAAGATATAGGCCATTCCATAAGAAAAAATGCAACTTTATGTCATATCTCAAAAACAAAAAGTGACAGTTAAAATTTAGTTTAGCGGGTGAATTCCTCGTGACAGTCTATAAAATTGCAATTTACTCTAAATCAAAATTTCCACTAATAACGAAGTTATAGACCCCCTTCCAAAATGCAGACTTTTCAAAAAGCCCCCGTAGCTCAAAGACGAGACGATATTTCAAAATGCGGTTTTTACTCTAAGTCTCCTCTTGAAATTTGATCCTCGCAATGCGTGGTCAGTTTTTCCCTGTCTCCCCTAGAAGTACCTTAAACCCCCTAAAAGTGCCCAATTTGGGACACCCTGTATAGCAGTGTTTCGCCTGCTTTTGGTTTCTTGTTTCTCTCGTATCTCGGTGGATGGCGCTTCTTGCTATAGTTTTCTCACTAATTACATTTAATTAGAGACAAAACCGTCTGATTAACTTCGCAAGATTTGTCACATTGACCAGCAGTGTTCTGAGGAGTCCCATAAGGACGAAACGGTTAACTGTCAACATCTATTAGGTGTCCATTAGATCTTGGACCCCCGTGAGGTTAAGCTTTCAGGCTACCCACGGAAAAATATGAGGGAAGCAAAAAAGTCCTTTTTGCCCGATTAGCCACGAAACTTTTTTGATTTTTAAATTCACGGGTACGAAATTCCACGTTTGTTCTGATCTTAATGTTTAAAATAGGTTTATCTTAATACTTAATTTGATAATTTAAAAAAAGTTGTAAATCATCGTAATTATATTTTTTTAGACCACTCCACGTCCACTGAAGGGGTTACTGAAACCTCCCCGTACGGTGCCCCCAGATCGCACTCTTACGGGGAAGTATGTATTGCGAACAGGGCGCAAGGCACCCGTGCCGACTCAGACACCAGCAGACGAAGAGCGGACTCCTGTATGGAGGAGTCCGCTCCAAAGGACGCCAGGTAATTTAATTTTATCTTTCTTGTTGTTCTTTATCACTTCCTTATTTTTTAACCGAAAAACATTGATTTTACTATTTTTTTTATTACAAGGATTGTATAGCCAGACTTGATAATTCTCTTTGAACCCTAAAGAGTTTGCGTTCAAGTCATATCTCGCCTTCATGCGGTCACTGGCTATTTCTACTTCATGGATATCTTGCAGCTTTTGTCTTAAACGTTCGACATAGCCATTAACTTCTAAGTGTTCTTCTTCAGGTGAACCAAACATAATATTACATGGTAACCGCAGTTCTCTACCAAACAGGATACTAGATGGAGTAGCTCATGTTGGGTGTTTGGCGGTTCTGTAGGCCATCAAAAACAATGGAATAGATTGGTCCCAATCTGTTTGGCAGGCAGTGATCACAGGATGGTCAGAAAGGAAAATTAACAATAAAAATAAACAACTTGACATGAGTAAACTTACAGAAAATAAAGCCATATACAAAGAAATGCTAAATGAACAGCTAACCCAAAACTTAAGATGCGAAAACGAAAATATAGATGAAATAAATGATACGCTGATAAGAACTATGACCCAAGTCGGAAAAGATGTGGCACAAAAGGGTGAAAAGAGAGAAAATTTTATATCAGAAGAGATAAAGAAACTCATCGAAAAAAGGCGGAACCTGGAGAAAGGAGGAAAGAGAACATCGATAGAATACACAGAAATAAATAAAACTATAGGAAAAATGATAAAACAAAATAAAAGAAAGAGCCAAGAAATAAAAGTTGAAAGAGTTATAGAAAATAACAGGAATATGAAATGTCTAAGTCCGACTCTATATATTATCTATATCAGTGAGGCACCCAGGAATATGTCTTGGGGGGGGGGGGGGCCGAGGCCTCATGATGTCGAATATTAAGCTAGCTGGGTGCGCCCATGTCTATATTATAAATATCACACAGCTATTCTATACAAAATTATACCAAACAAAAAGGGAACCATCGCGAGAAACCATAAAGAAACTCCAAACAAAAATAAAGAACATAAACTCAGAATTACAACCGGAAATAAGCAAAACGGAAATAAAGAGAGCATTAAAGAAAATGGACAATGGACAGAACACTACAAGGGACTGCTGCAGGAAACGAGACCCGAATATTTGTCAGCCTCTCCGAGGAGAGACATAAAAGTATATGAAGAGGAAGTAATCATCGAAAAAGAAATGATAAAGCAAGGCATTAAAAAGCTTAAATCCGGAAAAGCTAGCGGACCTGGAGGAATATATGCTGAAATGCTCAAATATGGATCAGAGAAACTAATCGAAAATCTCACATATATTATCAATCAATGCATAAACGGACATCCAGTACCTGATGATTGGAAAATTGCATTCATATCCTCAATACATAAAAAAGGAAACAAGCTGGATTGCAACAATTACAGAGGAATTTCAGTAACTAGTACTCTCAGTAGATTGTACGGTAGGATTCTTAGAGATTTAATAGAGAAGGATTTTCATGAACAAGAAGAAGAAGAGCAAAGTGGGTTTCGTGCAGGCAGATCTTGTAGTGATAATGTTTTTTGTCTTAAACAAGTAATTGTGCCATCAACAACTTTGCAAAGATGTTCTTCTATTATTTTATTAAATCTTTTGACCATGCCATCTGACTGTGGATGTAAAGCAGTAGTTCGAATTTATGTATTCCTAAAAGGTCACAGAGATCCTGGAAAAGCTTTGATTCAAAGTTAAAAGAATTCCAAATCTGCTGAAAACATCATTTACCAGTACTTCTGCAACGATAGCGGCCTCTTGGTTAGGCATGGTTTTATTTATGCCTAGGTGCGCGCCTGACTTTCCACCATGGCATTCGGCCATTATATGATTTACCATGCTTCTAGGAAGTACTACTTGATTAATCACAGTAAGACCATGGGCACTTTCCCAGGCACGTTTTCTTCTACTATCAGTGAATCCCATTGTGCCCACAGTGATTTGAATATCATCCCTTGGTTTGCAACATCTTGCCATGATGGTCGTGGCTTGTTTTCTTCTTTCAATCGCAAGATAGGTCCTACATCTTTGTCGTCAAGTCGTTCTAATTGAAGCCGACATCAATTCTTCATCTGGTTCTAACTTTATGAGGCGCACGTAGGTATTTCCTTCTTTCTGGTGATTTCTCCTGCAATGTTTACAATCTTCGGGGCAAGATCTTCTGGACAAGGCATCTGCATTATTATGCACCCTTCCCGCTCGGTGCTTAATTTGATAATGGTATTGTAACTTTTCAATCCATCTCGCTACTTGCCTCGGGTTATTTCATTTTCATAAGCCACTATAACGCAGCATGATCCGTTCCCAGAAGAAACTCTTGTCCATAGATATATTTTTTAAAGTGATCAACGGATTTAATGATGGCTAGGAGTGCTTTTTTGATGACACAATAATTTCTCTCTAGTTTGGATAGCTTTTTGCTGAAATATTCGATGACCCGTTTCTCCTTCTTGTACTTAAGAGCGTACTGCTCCAATGACATCGTTGCTCGCATAAATATCTAATATAAATTTTCCTTTTGAAATAGAATATGCGAGAATTGGACTAGAACATAATGCTGCTTTTAGTTTGCTAACTCCTTGGTCACATTCGGTATTCCATTGGTAAGAATATTTTCTTCTGTTAGTCTATATAATGCAGACGCCAGTTTGGCGAATCCTTCTACAAATCGTCTGTAGTATGTGCATAGACCCAGAATGCTTCTCAATTCATGTTTGTCACGAGGATGAGGTCATTCTTTTTTTGCTTGCAACTTCTTTTCGACAGGTTGGATGCCTTCTCGGGAAACGACGTCACCCAGGAACTCTACTTTTTCTTGGAATAGAAAACATTTTTTGGGTTTAATTTAAGATTTGCATTTCTGATTCTTGAATATACTTCTTTTAAATTGTCTAGATCTTGAAATGATTTCTCTTTCACATTCGGTATTCCATTGGTTAGAATTTTTGCTTCTGTTAGTCTATGTAATGCAGACGCCATTTTGGCGAATCCTTCTACAAATCGTCTGTAGTATGTGCATAGACCCAGAATGCTTCTCAATTCGTGTTTGTCACGAGGATGAGGTCATTCTTTTTTTGCTTGCAACTTCTTTTCGACAGGTTGGATGCCTTCTCGGGAAACGACGTCACCCAGGAACTCTACTTTTTCTTGGAATAGAAAACATTTTTTTGGGTTTAATTTAAGATTTGCATTTCTGATTCTTGAATATACTTCTTTTAAATTGTCTAAATGATCTTGAAATGATTTCTCCTTCACATTCGGTATTCCATTGGTAAGAATTTTTGCTTCTGTTTGTCTATGTAATGCAGACGCCATTTTGGCGAATCCTTCTACAAATCGTCTGTAGTATGTGCATAGACCCAGAATGCTTCTCAATTCATGTTTGTCACGAGGATGAGGCCATTCTTTTATTGCTTGCAATTTCTATTCGACAGGTTGGATGCCTTCTCGGGAAACGACGTCACCCAGGAACTCTACTTTTTCTTGGAATAGAAAACATTTTTTGGGTTTAATTTAAGATTTGCATTTCTGATTCTTGAATATACTTCTTTTAAATTGTCTAGATGATCTTGAAATGATTTCTCTTTCACATTCGGTATTCCATTGGTTAGAATTTTTGCTTCTGTTAGTCTATGTAATGCAGACGCCATTTTGGCGAATCCTTCTACAAATCGTCTGTAGTATGTGCATAGACCCAGAATGCTTCTCAATTCATGTTTGTCACGAGGATGAGGTCATTCTTTTTTTGCTTGCAACTTCTTTTCGACAGGTTGGATGCCTTCTCGGGAAACGACGTCACCCAGGAACTCTACTTTTTCTTGGAATAGAAAACATTTTTTGGGTTTAATTTAAGATTTGCATTTCTGATTCTTGAATATACTTCTTTTAAATTGTCTAGATCTTGAAATGATTTCTCTTTCACATTCGGTATTCCATTGGTTAGAATTTTTGCTTCTGTTAGTCTATGTAATGCAGACGCCATTTTGGCGAATCCTTCTACAAATCGTCTGTAGTATGTGCATAGACCCAGAATGCTTCTCAATTCGTGTTTGTCACGAGGATGAGGTCATTCTTTTTTTGCTTGCAACTTCTTTTCGACAGGTTGGATGCCTTCTCGGGAAACGACGTCACCCAGGAACTCTACTTTTTCTTGGAATAGAAAACATTTTTTTGGGTTTAATTTAAGATTTGCATTTCTGATTCTTGAATATACTTCTTTTAAATTGTCTAAATGATCTTGAAATGATTTCTCCTTCACATTCGGTATTCCATTGGTAAGAATTTTTGCTTCTGTTTGTCTATGTAATGCAGACGCCATTTTGGCGAATCCTTCTACAAATCGTCTGTAGTATGTGCATAGACCCAGAATGCTTCTCAATTCATGTTTGTCACGAGGATGAGGCCATTCTTTTATTGCTTGCAATTTCTATTCGACAGGTTGGATGCCTTCTCGGGAAACGACGTCACCCAGGAACTCTACTTTTTCTTGGAATAGAAAACATTTTTTGGGTTTAATTTAAGATTTGCATTTCTGATTCTTGAATATACTTCTTTTAAATTGTCTAGATGATCTTGAAATGATTTCTCTTTCACATTCGGTATTCCATTGGTTAGAATTTTTGCTTCTGTTAGTCTATGTAATGCAGACGCCATTTTGGCGAATCCTTCTACAAATCGTCTGTAGTATGTGCATAGACCCAGAATGCTTCTCAATTCATGTTTGTCACGAGGATGAGGTCATTCTTTTTTTGCTTGCAACTTCTTTTTGACAGGTTGGATGCCTTCTCGGGAAACGACGTCACCCAGGAACTCTACTTTTTCTTGGAATAGAAAACATTTTTTTGGGTTTAATTTAAGATTTGCATTTCTGATTCTTGAATATACTTCTTTTAAATTGTCTAGATGATCTTGAAATGATTTCTCCTTCACATTCGGTATTCCATTGGTAAGAATTATTTTTGCTTCTGTTTGTCTATGTAATGCAGACGCCATTTTGGCGAATCCTTCTACAAATCGTCTGTAGTATGTGCATAGACCCAGAATGCTTCTCAATTCATGTTTGTCACGAGGATGAGGCCATTCTTTTATTGCTTGCAACTTCTTTTCGACAGGTTGGATGCCTTCTCGGGAAACGACGTCACCCAGGAACTTTTTTGGGTTTAATTTGAGATTTGCATTTCTGATTCTTGAATATACTTCTTTTAAATTGTCTAGATGATTTTGACTAATTTTTTTAAAAATATTAAATATTTTTTTTACCTTAAAACAAAATTTTTTTAAATTTTTATTATTTTATGATAATACTAGCATGAAACCAATCAAAATAGTAATAAAAAAAATCCAGGTCCGTATTTAATTTTTTTATGATAAATACCATTTCTCAACAACGTCATTATTTTCTTCTAAAAAAGTTGCCATGAAAAGGTTTTTACAGAATAAAAATATCTCGCAAAATAAGTGAGATACAAGGGATTATTAAAAATACAATTTTTTCAAAAACTCCCTGTATTAGCGAAACTACGGGGTATAGCAAAAATCTGATTACGCCATTTTTAAGGGATCAAAAAAAGAGCACGGTAAGGTGCAATCAGAAAATCAATATCTTTAATAATAACCGAGTTTCCCATTTAATCCCATCGAAAATGGGACACGCTGTACACAGAGTCTGGGCCCCGGTTGTGAAGCGACGCAAATTACTGGATGCCCATCTAAGAATATCTAAGCTTGAGGGTGCAATACGAGGGACGATCTAAAAGATGCTGCTAATGGAGAATAATAGGACATATTTGTTTATTTTGAATACCTTTACATATAGAAAATAATCTCGGCAATAGATTTGTAAGTTTTGATGTAGAAAGTCTCTACACCAACGTGCCAATAAATGAGTCACTCAGTATCATCAAAAACAAATTACAAACTGATGATACACTTCACGAGAGAACAACGCTATCGGTGGAGGGGGTGATGGATCTTTTGGAGCTCTGTCTCCGTAACTCTTACTTTCAAGTGAAAGATAAGTTTTACGCGCAAAATGATGGACTCTCAATGGGTTCATCTCTTTCGCCAGTGGTAGCAAACATTTACATAGAGTGGTTCGAGGACCATGCGATCAACACAGCAAGAGTCAAACCAAAACTATGGCTACGATACATGGATGACACATTTATTATATGGCCGGAAAATGAAGACGAACTACAGAATTTTCTACATCATTTAAACGGTATTCGACTTGTCAAACGATCAGACAGAAACATTCAAACCACTGTATATAGGAAACCTAAACACACGGGACAGTACCTAAATTTTAAGTCTAATCATTCTGTTGCTACAAAACAAGGAGTTATAAGAAGTTTGTATTTAAGAGCCATAAATATTTGTAGTAATAATGAAGAATTAACCACAGAAATTAACAACATTAAAAAGGACTTACAACAGAATGGTTATTCCGAGAAATTAATAAACTCAACGATATTTAAAATTAAAAACAAACTAAATGTACCAAATTCTCAAAATAATAATCCGTTAGGTGTTATTAACATTCCATATGTTCAAGGGATTTCAGAAAACATAAGATGAATAGCTAAACACTATAATATAAAAACAGTATTTTCTTCGGGAAATACGATAAGAAGTTTTGTAACTAAAACAAAACCAGACAATCCCTCAAATAATAAGGAATGTATTTACCAAATCCCGTGTGAGTGTGGTAAATCATATGTAGGTGAAACGAAACGCCCTCTTCAGGTTAGAGTAAATGAACATCTAAAAAGTACCCAATTAGGGGATATTGAAAAATCCGGTTTAGCAGAACATGCATGGTCAAATGATCACAGGATTCAGTGGTCAGAAGCTAAAGTTTTACATAAGGAGTCGCATTGGCGAAAACGAAACTTTATTGAAGCTGCGTATATAATGCAGAATAAAGAAGTTTTCAGTCAACCAAGCACGGACATACCAAACATATGGAAACCACTCCTTAAGGAAAACAGGCGTCTTAGGATTAAAAAAGGGGGCGGGCCGTCTTAGTTTACACTTGATAACGGTTAGAGATACTTACTAACCGAAACGTCGTGTTTTAAAATAAATAAAGACAATGGAAGTCCGAAATTTTATTTCTAGAAAATAATAGTTTCGTTTATAGATTACTAAATTGATTATTACAGACATACATATAGATATACCTAATTTTTTAAACTTTTATTTATTTAAATTTTCAGAATTACATACCATGCTGCAGTACCTGCAGTTGCGGCCCCTGGCCAAGGGGCGTAAGGCCATACGGGAGCAGCCGGGACGGGCCATTAAAATGGTAGGTACCAACACAATAAAAGTCAATCTAGGTAGGGGACATAGCAAATTGTATCCCAAAATAGGCAGGTAAAGATTTTTATGGCCCAGCTACATCCCGGATATAATTATAGTTAAGGCAAGATTTCCAAAAATTCGCTTTCTAGAAGTATTTTATATTACTTTTTGGCAAATGGTCAATTCCCCCTACTTGGACCCCGCTAAAGCCAGATATCCAGGTTGCCACGGGCTAAAATATTCAAGATGGCGGGCAACATGGACCACCCCCCGTATTTTTAAATATTCTGTTTCAAAATTAAATTCTCTTTCTAAATATATACAGTATGTCTATTTTATTATTTTAGGAAAAACAGTTATTCTTCATAAAAAGTTCTGCATTATCTAAAACCTAGAATACAGTCATCAAATATCAATTTTTTAGCTCAAACATATACTATACTATAGTAGTGTGAGCTATGGTGATCCTAATTTTTTCGAGAAAAAAAAAGTTGCTCCGATTTCAAAAATTTTTATATATCTTTGCGTTTCAGATGATTTTGAAACTTTTTTGTGGCGCCGTCTGTCTGTCTGTAACGACCAACGCGCATAACTCAAAAACCATTTGCCCGATTTTAATGAAATTTGGTCGAGATGGTCCCATTTAAAAATGAACAAAATCCACGGAACACAAACCAAATAAAAGGGTGGGGGTAGATTTCAAAAATTAGAGTTTAAGTAAATATATGGCGTGTGTGATATCAAACGAAAGGTAATTAAGTCTGGAGTTAAACAAAATAGATTTTAGTTTTAAAAAAAGGGTGAGGGTAAATTTCAAAAATTGGGGTTTACGTGAAAATATGGCGTGTGTGATATCAAACGAAAGGTAATTGAGTCCGGAGTTAAACAAAATACATTTTAGTTTCTGTTTTTTTGTAAGGGTGGGGGTAGATTTCAAAAATTTAAGTTTAAGTCAAAACATGGCTTGTGTGGTATCAAACAAAAGGTAATTTAGTCTGGAGTTGAATAAAATATATTTCAGTTTTTAGTTATATTAGCTCACACGTACACTATAAATATAGTAGCTAGTGTGAGCTTAGGGGTCCATATATTGGCAGAGTATTTTAGTGGTATACGACGTTTGTCAAAAAATATGAGTTTTGCTCAAGAGTAAAGTACCTTTAAATTTGACAATATCGAGAAATGTTACTAAAAAAAGTTGAACAGAATTAAAAATTACGATTAAATATGCAAGTCCATCCATTTAAATTAAAACTTCAGATTATTTTATTTTTTACCAATATTTCTATTTTGAATGAAGATGTATCTCTTGTGATTACGAAACACATGATAACCTTTTAGTTCTTCGATGTTTTCTAATAATTGTGCAATTCAAACGCGTAATAAGTGCATATTTTTTTATTTTGCAAATTTAATGAACTTTTGAGTAAAACTCATATTTTTTTGGCAAACCTCGTATACCACTGAAAATATTTGATATTTAATGACTGTGTTCTAGGTTTTAGATCAGGCAGAACTTTTTATGAAGAATAATTTTTTTTCCCAAAATTAATAATAAAAAAGTTTTTCATATGATTCCAACTTAGGGGGACATACTGTATAACACTTGCTACTTTTGTTTTCAAACTTTGATTTTATTGCTGTTTTTAAATTATTTTTGATGAATTTTATATTAAGTGTGCCATGCTTGAAAGAAAAACAAAATACCTAGCTAACATAGAACGATGATGAATTATATTTATTATATTAACTTATTGGTGCATGGATATTTTAAGGAAAATAAGGTATTTGACAAATTTTAGAAAAGTGTTTAGAATGATACAAAGGTCCCTAATTTGCTACGCAAAATTATTAAAATAGTATATTTTATCATGACTACATTTAAAATCAAGTTTTCTAATTTCCGATTTGAATTTGCTGCTAAAACGCTTATTTCTAGCATGGCGTTGCAATGACGTCACAGTGCAGTAAACTCGCGGACAGATACACGGCATTCAAGTGTTTATTTGTTTTTGGTCTGTGTTTTTACTGTTTTTTATGTACAAAAATGTCCTATAAGTGGTGTGTAGTGCCTCAGTGTTCGAATACTAGCATAAAAACATCTGAATAACTATTTATTCATGTGCCTACAGCAGTAAAAGAACGAAAAAAGTGGCTAGAACTTGCTCGAAGACACCCGAGGGCCTTATCTAATACGGAATGGGACAACTGGGCGCCGCCAACTCGGCGCCGCCAACTGGGCGCCGGGCCACCTGGGCGCCGGGCCAACTGGGCGCCGGGCCAACTCGGCGCCGCCAACTAGGCGCCGGCCAACTAATCAATAAGAGAATCCGTTTTCTATTGAAAATGTTTTTTATAAGCAAAACACAAAATAAAATCTAGTTTAGGACGATAATTCGCACTTTAAACCAAAGCAAACATTACCATCCATAAGAAAATAACACAGAAAATAGGTTAGTTCGAGGCGTTTACTGTTTTGTGACGTCACTCTCAGCTGATTGGTAGACCGCCTGTTTTGAATCACGTGGCTAATTGTTTGAATTCAATGAATTTATTTAATTAAAAGAACTATGAATTTGAGAAAAAATTAAACAAAAAAGTTTGTTTTTAGTATTTCCAAGACCTAAAGAGATATCTAAAAATAAATATATATTTATTTTTTACTACTGTCAAACACAGCACAGTGAGAAACAACAATCAGTTTGAATCTGTTTTATTAATTACCAATTTTCTGTTTATATATACAATAAATGCTTACTAAGCTAAGTTCAATTTGCGTCATTACACTGTTTAATATATCGTATTTACAATACATGTGGTAATTCTAATAATTTAAATAACGTATCTACATAATTATACAATCTTAAATAAATATATGAAAATAATAAGATGTTACGGTCAATATAACACCTTTTGTTGTGAAATATATACAACCTTGACTCATTAATGTGTAATGAATGGTCGGCTTTGAAGTATTGATTTTAGCTTAAGGCCATTCTCAGGGTAAAAAAAAGGACCACCCGCGTTGTTCGCCTCTACATACAAAGAAGAAAAGAAAGAACTCACACCTGCACACAAAAGACAAAGACACACATAAATTTACATTGTCATATCAAGGTTAAAAGACCACCCACAGAGTTCGCCTCTGTACACAAAAGATAATGGCCTATGCAACTATGCGATATCATATCAAAGCCAAAAAGACCGCCCACGCTATTCGGCTATTCTCAAAAAGACAAAGACCCACTCGCACCTGCACACAAAAGACTTGGCTAGGCAACCGAGGTCCTAAGCATTGGCCGGCGAGATCCCCCGATCTAACGCCACTGGATTTTTACCTTTTGGGAAGAATCAAGGACCCCACCTACAAGAACAGTCCTGATTCTCGAGAAGCGTTGGTAGTAGCAGTACGACATGCTTTTGAATCAGTACTTGCGGTAGAATTAATTAATGCGGTTAATAACGTCAAAAAGCGAAGCCAGCCAATTGAAATGAATTTTAATTCTTAATTTAGTTAAAATAAAACGTTATGTTAAGGTTACAGTGTTTCCTGATATTATTTTGTGTTGTTTAATTTATTCTTGACGTCATATATATCCACAATACACAAAAAAGGAAGGAAAGATATATGCGACAATTATAGAGGTATATCTGTGACTAGTACGCTAAGCAGAATATACGGTAAAATAATAAGAAATAAAGTGGAGAGCGAATATAAAGACATGGAGGCAGAAGAACAAGCTGGTTTCAGGGCGGGTAGATCGACTTCAGATCATCTCTTTTGTATAACCCAAGTTATTGAAAAGAAAATGGCATACGGACAAGAGCTGCATCTGCTTTACGTCGATTTGCAGAAGGCATGTGATAGTATACCACTAAATCTACTTTGGAAAGCGTTGGAAAACACAAACATAAGCGTACAGTATTTAAGGCCATCAAAGAGTTATACCGCAATAGTAAGGCAAAAGTTAAAAGCAAAACTAACCAAAGGCTTTCAAGTAAATAAAGGTCTTAAACAAGGTTGCTGTATCTCGCCTACGCTCTTCAAGATATACTTGGAATAAGTCATTAAAGTATGGAAGAGAAAATGCCAAAACATGGGAATTCCGTTGGACGAAACCACCTTGTATACTTTATGTTTCGCCGATGATCAGATGGTGGCTCAGGAT
This sequence comes from Aspidapion aeneum, assembly GCA_963576565.1. NCBI lineage: Eukaryota > Metazoa > Arthropoda > Insecta > Coleoptera > Brentidae > Aspidapion > Aspidapion aeneum. Next base: position 1,666,095 of record OY755041.1, on the reverse strand, counting down.
TATGACGACCTCGAATATATGACACGAAAACTAATAGAAGAGTACAATAAGTGGGGACTAGAGGTTAATCTTAACTCACAGTATATGTGTATCGGTGGAATGAAACAGGATCTAATCTTAAATACCGGGCAGCGAATTCAGTCCTGTGATGAGTATAAATACTTAGGTCTAAAAATTGCAGCTGACGGAACACTAGACAAAGCTATAAAAGATCGAAACGTAGGAAGAAAAGCAATAACTTTATTAAATGGAATAATTTGGGACCAAAGTATATCAAAACATAACAAAAAGCAAATATATAACACCATTGTAAAAAGTATTATTACATACGGCTCGAAAGTATGGCCAATCAAGGATAGAACAGAAAAAATGCTTTCCGCTACGGAGATGGACTATTGAAGAAGAGCAGCAGGGAAATCAAAGAGAGAAAGAGTTACAAATCAAAGAATAAGAGAAATTATGACAGTGGGTGAACGTACTTTAGTGGATGATATAAGAACAAAACAACTGGTGTGGTACGGACATGTACAAAGAATGAATGATGAAAGACTACCTAAACAAATACTACAATGGAGACCAACTGGCCGAAGAAAACGAGGACGGCCAAGGAGAAGCTGGAGAGAAGGAACAGACAGTGAAATAAGAATAAGAGGCCTAGATGATGAATTATGGGCAAACAGAAACGAGTGGAGATTGGGTATCGGAAGACGTAGAACGTTGTGAAACTTCTATGTCTACATAATCATTTAAATTATTTAGGTTTTCTTCTTAGTTTTTAATTTCCCTAAAAATATCTATGCACCAATAAGTTAATATATTAAATATAATTTATCATGGTTCTATATTAGCTAGGTATTTTGTTTTTCTTTCAAGCATGGCACACTTCTTGATAAAAAATTCATCAAAAATAATTTAAAAACAGCAATAAAATCAAAGTTTGAAAACAAAAGTATCAAGTGTTATCGTATTTAGAAAGAGAATTCATTTTAGAAACAGAGTATGTAAAAATACGGGGGGTGGTCCAGAAGAGACCATAATTTTTTTACGAAACTTTTTAAACTGTTCTTACAACAATATCAGTTATCTTCTTTAGGGTGAATTATAAAATTTCCTGTTAAACGGTGTATCACAAAATGTGATAGAAAATATGGCTAACTCTCCAGAGTTTTTTTGAAAACTGAATAAATCCTAAAAAAAAAACATAATTTTTTTCGTGATCCTAAAAAATTGCCCCAATTTATGGATGCCAATTAAGTGCTAACCGTGGACTTGGTCCACTTAGGTGATACATCGTTTAAAAGATAATTTAATTTTCTACAATAAAGTTGATTACACACTTTTTGTAAAATGCTTAGCTTTAGAGAAAATGACATAAAACTGAATATTTTCGGTTTATTTCGCATAATTATGGAAGTACATAAAAAACGGGTATACTGCCAATACTTCAGGCTTCGTATCTCAGCAATGGTACTACCCAGACAACTCAATGATGTCTCATTTTGTAGGCTATTACTTTGTCTTTATTTTATGTTATTACAGATTTTCTCAAAAATAAGCAGTTTCGAAGTTAAAGGCCACTAAATAAAAGAATTGGTCAAAATCCAAAATGGCGGCGAAATATTTAGTGTCATATCTCGAAAACCATTCGTCTGGAAAAAAAACATATCAAAGCGTTTTTCTAAGAAATTTTGTTGTCTTCAACTTGTGTTTGAAACTTTTTTTTCTAAAACGTACAGTAATCAAGTAATTAAAAAAAAAACTCTTTTGTGCACACTAAATTCCCCCTCTCAATGTCGAAAACTCAAATTTGTGTTTAGGAATCTAATGTCAACAAAATATGTCAAAATCGCGACTACACCACCTTTTTCAACGTAAAATTCTATAGTGACTGGACTATATTTAAACAATAGTTTAATTGTTGTACAGGTGGTTTTTGATTTGCCATCCCCGGAACCGGCCGTCCAAGAACCGGCCGTCCAAGAACCAGCCGTCCAAGAACCGGCCGTCCAAGAACCGGCCGTCCAAGAACCGGCCGTCCAAGAACCGGCCGTCCAAGAACCGGCCGTCCAAGAACCGGCCGTCCAAGAACCGGCCGTCCAAGAACCGGCCGTCCAAGAACCGGCCGCCCAGGAACCAGCCACACCGGAACCGGCCGCACTCCAGGAACCAGCCGCACCAGAACCGGCGGCCCCCGTGCCTCTACCAGCCGCCCCAGCTGACGTTCTTCCTGAGCCCGCTGCTCTACCAATTCCACCGGTGCGGGCCAGGAAGAAGCGACGATCTGGTAATATAATAGGATGATTTTGGTCAGGCACTTTAACGGCGAATTTCGTTACTCTTATAATTACATTTACCGTAAATAAAGGTAAATTTAAGCAGGGGGGCACCCAGGAATTTGTCTTTAAGGGGTGGGGGGGGGGGGGGAGAGATCAAATATTTCATTTTTTTTTTATTCATGAAATATGTGGAAAATATCTAAAAAATTGGCTTAAGGTCCCGTGGCCCCCCCTGGGTGCGCCCATGCGTATCCAGCCCAAACCAGAAGCGGGCAGGTTTTTAAATTCCAGGACTCCTAACACCTTCATATTTTATGAAGGGTAGCCCCCTATTAAAGTAAACATACATTCAAAATTATCTTTTTTTATTTAAACTATACTTAAGACTGTTTCCTTACTAAATGTACACCATGTCCTATTTTCGATGAGAAACTCGCTTATAATAAAGATTGCGATCTGCGGATTTTATCTTACAGTGCTCTTTTTTGAACTCTTAAAAATGGTGTTATTAGATTTTGATAATTAATACCCTGTAGTTTTTATTATACGGGGGATTTTTAAAAATACCGTAATTTCAACAAACCTTTTTCTTAGGCAAAATATTGACGTTTTCAAAATGTTGGTTGGTTTTTGGCATCCCTTGTTAAAAAAAAAAACATGTTAAAGATTTTATTATTTTTGCTTAATCACCAATTTAAAGTAATTTTTAATTCAGAAAAAGATTTGAATTTTTTTTAAATAATCGATTTTTCATTTAATACCATTAAAAATGAGACACGTAGGTACTGCGTTAAAATATACTTCAAATACATGACCTTGTTTTTGTTTGGCGAGACCCGATCCAGGCCTAATTCAACTTTTTGAAAATGTTTGTTAATAGATTTCTTTATAAATGAAAAAAAAATATTTTGATTAGGTAATGTATTTTCTTTAAAAAAATAATAACGGGCCATTTGGTAGGGAACCAAAAAAAACTTCATATTTTCTACTTATGCCTTTTGTTAAATAACTGGTGAGGTGGGGTTTGCCAAACCCCAAATAAATACGACTATTCTGTTAGATTTAAAAAAAAAAACGTGTATAATATTCACTTTTTGATGATATTGCGTACATATTTTTGTGAAAACCCAAAACATTACTTTCTTATTTGTATTTTTCTAGCCTTTTTAATTTTCGGTAAACATTAATTTCTTGCTTTAGTCTACTGTTATTTACACAGGGCTCTCAGCACATAAAAAGCTTCATAAAACTTCATATATTTTAAAAAAATTTTAAAATATTTTTCACATTTTCTGCAATGAAGATCAACTGAGGGGGCTAATGTTGGCTCCAGTAGTGACTACTGTTGAAGCAAACATAATTTAAAAATTATCTTTTTCATTTAAAGTATACTTAAGCCTGTTTCCTTCCTCAATGTACATGTCCTATTTTTATACTCGCTTATTAATAAAGATGGCGAACTGCAGATTTTACCTTAGTGGTTCGGTTTGGTTCGGTTATTAATTTTTTTTTGTACGGAAGATTTTTGGAAATACCGTAATTTTGTAAAAACATTTTTATAGCAACTTTTTTTGTTGAAAAAAATGCTATTCTCAAAATTTTTACAAAAAATTTGATTTTTGGCATCCTTTATTTGAAAACAAAAGAATACTTTTTAAAGTGTCAAAAAGAACTAAATGTTAAAAGATTTTATTGTTCTTGCATAATAAAAAATTTGGCAGCATCATTTTTTTCTCAAAATAAGTTTGGATGAAAAAAGAGAGTCCACAGAAAATATACTTTTAAAATATGTGCCATATTTTTGTTTGGCAATACCCCATTCAGGCCTAATTCAACTTTTTCAAAATGTTAATACATTTCTTTATAATTAAAAAAAAAACATTTTTGTTTAGTAAATTAATTTTAAAAAAAATCATGTCAATCAAGGGACATAAAATTTTTTTATTCATATTTTTTTTTTCATAATTTTTTTCGTAATTTCATATTTTTCTTATTTTTATTAAAAGATTTCATATTTTTCATATTATTGTGCTGGTTATTTGTTGAGAGCCCCCCGTATTTATGATACCTATTTGTATTTTCAATAAAACTTTGGGAAGAAAACTTTAAATTTAATTTTGGTATGTCAGATTTTTTAAGGGGAGCAATGCTTCCCGTGCTTGCATGGACTGCACACACCTGGTCTTTTTTTCACAAATCAAAAACATGAAAGCTATAGCATTAACGTAAAAATACAATTGATAAAAAAAGTTACGTATTTGGTAATTATACAAACCTCAATTTTTAAAAAGATTCCTATATCGCACACCACGTATAGTCTTTGCAATGCCCCAAGTCCCTTTGCTATCCCTTTTTATTTTTCTGCTATAAAGACGACAGAAAATAGCATCAAAAATCATTGTTGGCCCCAGATTGCAGTTGGCAGTTGCAAGCCTGTCTGTCTATAAAAGTTAAAATTGACAATGAAAGTAAACAAAAAATTTCTGACAAGTAGTCAAAATATTTTATAAAGTAGATATTTAAAAAGAACATTATATTCTGGTCAAGAAAATTTACGACAGTGATGAAATGTTAGCTTTGGTAACGGCAGAGCGGAATTTCAAGAAAAACAGTAATAATGACAAAAAATATGAAGACTCTCTCATGCGATTCAAAACAACACCTTTAGAAAACTTACTTCAAAAAGTTTGTAAAACCACTGAGAAAATGAAACAACTATTGATGTCGTTCCTCTCGTCATAACTGACTATAGCAGTTCATGAGATGAAGTTTTTCGAAAATGTGACTTATTTTTGCGTAGTTTTTTTTTTTTGTTTTTTTAGTTAGATTTTAGATTTATTTTATTTCATTAAACTAGGAGAGAACCATACCATCATTTATGCTTAAATATTAATATAAAAAATTTTGTGATTCGATTTGAACTTAATCCTATGAGCTGTTTAAGTTCTATTGCAACATTTTAAACTTAGTAATTAGTAATAGTCTCAATACAGGTCTTTATAGTTTATGATATATTGTTTCAAAATTTTTTTTTTAATTCACTCAGAAAGAATCTGTATGTGTTTTGTCCTCAATATAGTTTTTGTGGAAATCTCCAAAGCCTTTGCAGTTAAGTCAAAACTTCTTTACACTTTTTAAAAGATCTATGTGTCAACCATAAAAAGTGTGGAATTTTAGTATGAACATATTTTTTATTAAGAAATATAATAAAATACTGTTTTATTTTACTTTAAACTAATAATATAAATGCTCATATACTATTATTATAACAAAGAAATAAGTAAGTACCTAGATTAATATGAGTTGAGCTGTAGTTCAATTTTGGAAACTACAAATAATATTAATTTAACTTTTATTTAAGTCTTTACGCTTAGGCATTAATAATTAAAAAACTTCAATTTACGAAAAAAAAAAATTTTTTTGTCCAACCCTATTTGAATTATAGTTTTTAACAAAACAAATTGCGAAGCTTAGATTAACTTAACAGCTCGAAATACATTGTAGATAATAACATTAAAACAAAAAATTAAATCATCATTAGTTTATGGTTTGTTCATAGTTTCTGCCGGTCACATTGAAAATCTTTAATTATTAAAATCAATTTGGGAATTAAACTTTTGTTAAAGAACTATTCCAAATAACAATTTAAATAAAAAATAAGCGATAATCTTTCAAACACCTTTCAAAGTCCGAAATTTCGAAACGATTGACAGTTTAAACACCGATCCACCACTCTTAGTATAGAGGGTGGTGACCAGTAGTGTTAATTTTAAGGTAACTGATAATTAGTATTGCAGCACCCATTATCAGTTACCTTAGGAATCTGTGGTTTAAAAATGAATTAAGAATACACGTGCATTTTGTTACCAGAATTACGGGGTGATTAAGCAAAAGGACTAGCCTTATTGCAAGGACTATTACGCGTTGTTAACACCGATAGAGGACTGACTGCTAGCTACTCAGGCGGTCGTGGACCTCCCCTCAGTATTCAATACCACCTCACCAGTTACGGGTTAAGGGGGGCAAATTCATAATCAATTTAAATTTGCAACTACCTACCTTGCTCCCCTGGAAACGCCCTTGACTTCAAGTCGTTTAAAATAGCGTTTTTAAACGATCCAGAAATAACGTTTGGCGATAAACTAAAGTTACCTTTTTGTTGACTTTTATTGTTTTTGTATACTCGCCAACAAAAAGAAAACAAAACAAAAGTTGTCTATCTAACTTTCGAATCTCGAATCGAAAATCTCCTATCACATAATCAGAATCACTACCAAGGGTAGGGTCCTTTATGAACTCTTTGTTTTCTTTAGTAAAGGTAACGCAACTGCGCCCAGAGCTGTTACAAGTCCATTACGAAAGTACAGGGTGATTTTTTATAATTGCAAGATCGCTATAACTCGGTTATTATTGGGAGTAGAAAGTTCAAACAAAAACTGTTCGGTTTGGTAAATTATGGCCACTTAAGACCCACCATTAGTATTTTTTTATAGGTTATAATATACAGGGGGCGACAATCAGATCAATTTTTTTAAAGAAGATTGATTTTTCAGCAGGATGGGGCTCCTCCTCATAATGTTCATGAGGTTCGAGAATTCTTAAATAATAATTTTAATGAATGGGTTGGGAAAAACGGCACAATACGCTGGCCACCCAATAGTTTTGATTTAACTCCTTTAGACATTTGTTTATGAGGTCACCTTAAAGATAAAGTTTACAGATTAGAAGCGAGGAATACTCGAGAGCTCAGAGAATTAATATCACTGTCTGTCAATGAGCTTTATGAAAATTTTTCTAATTTAATAACCAGAACAATAAATAATTTAAGAGACCGGTTTCAAAAATTTATTGAAGTCAACGGTGAAAGGTTTGAACATTTGTTACGTTAATTTTTATTTATTTATGGATCTAAAATAATTAAAACATTTAAAAAATTGTCGTCTTTTGATTTTAAATTTCTATGAAAATTGACAAAGATGATTATTTATATTTATCAAACTGTCAGTCAATATTGTTTCAGTTTGTTATTTACAGTCTATACGTTAAATACTTCGCACCGTATACCTATTTAAAATTTGATAATTTTTGGAATTTCAATCGTCAATATCTCGAAAACTAACAAAGATAGAGCCATAGTGTTACATATGTCTGTAAAGCTAATTTTTTGCGGAACTTAAAAATACAAAAATATATAGGATGTTCCCTTTAAAAAAATTGATCTGATTGTCGCCCCCTGTATATTATAACCTATAAAAAAATACTAATGGTGGGCCTAAAGTGGCCATAATTTACCAAACCGAATAGTTTTTGCTTGAACTTTCTACTCCCAATAAGAAACAAAGCAATCGGTTAGATCTTGCAATTATAAAAAATCGCCCTGTACTTCAAGTACCAAGTACATTAAGATTTGTACATTTTCTTTTCAAATGTACTTCAAGTACCAAGTACATTATAAAAGTACTTGATTTTTGCCAAGTCTTTTACTTTTACAACAGAAGTACTTCAAGTACTTTAAATATGTAAAAAAATGAGAAAAATGCCAAAAATATAATTTTGAATGTACTTGAAGTATTTTACTTGACAAAATCAAGTACATTTCCAAGTACATCGTTAAAAGTACTTCAAGTACCAAGTACAATTACCTGATTGTAGATGTACTTCTAGTACAGTACTTGAAGTACATGTAAGTACTTGAAGTACAATTTCAAGTACTGTACTTGAAGTACCTGACAGCTCTGACTGCGCCCGTGTTAAATAAATGTATAACAGACTGGCTAAAAACCTGACCAAAACCACATTAGTTCTTAAAATATATATTATTTAACTATAGCATGTTTGGCAACGCTCTTCTGTCAACGTGAGAAAACAAATATGTTGTTTTTAATAAACTATATTCTCAAAATACCTATTTTCTTTTTAGAGCTTGAAATTTTAACCGCAGAGGCCACGGAATTCATTAGCCGGGTCGATAGGAAGAGGGCCCGGCTAGCTCATGCATGTAAGTACACTTTTATATTTTCTTCCTCTGCATCAACCATTAACGTATTAACCGGAGGAGACCAGGAACCGCGGCAAAAATTCATTCATCAAAACAATTCGATTTGACCCCTAGATGCTTCAATAAGTTGGAAAAGAATAGAAATATTTTTTGGAAAGACGATGGCAACGCTGTGCGACACACAGTAGACGTATGTTTATTCTTCATGGTCGATCGATTTACCAGTGACGGCGGCAAAATATTTATTTATTAAAAGTAAATACCTAACTTATTAAAACAAGCAATTTAATTTAGTTTACAGCTGAATAGATACCCATTGACAATTAGATGTTTGATTAGGATGCTTTTAAAACTCAAACTCACACTCAAACTCAAAACATTTATTGCCGACAAAATCAAAACAATGTTTGACAAAGCAACGTCAAAAATTTGTACAAAATAGTTGGAACAATATGTTATTTCATTTTTAAATTAGTAAGTAAAACACTTAAATAAATACATATAAACATTTTTGGTAAAGATAGTTTTTTGTAGCGTTTTTAAATTTTATTTCATTCTCAATTGATTTGATCTCTGTTGGTAAACTGTTGTAGGCTTTTATAGCTTTATAAAATGGTCCCTTTTCAAAAAATGTTGATTTATGCATAGGAATAGCGAGCTCAGCTCTGGGTCTGGTTTCAACAGTCATATTACTGCCGTATCTTAGCTTGGTGTATTTTATTTTAGGTTAGACAACGTTAAAAATTCAGAGTAGGTAAAAAGGACTAACCCAACCTAAAAAATTGCCTCAATCGAAATCTAAAAAAACTGTTTACACAAAAAAAACGGTTAAATAAAAAGGGTATACATAAAAAAATTACTTTCCATATTAATAAGATACCTTTTTTACCTTATCTGTTGAAAATCAAGGCTCGTAGTTCAGTTAAAAGTATCAAAACACCAAAACTTGGGACACCCTGTACATTTTTAACTAAACTTATGTTTAAACACTTTTAACAAATAAATAATTATTTATATAATACCCAAAAATTTTTTTTCTGATTTTATATTGATTTCTACGGCACTGGTCTTTGTTTTGTTTTGAAGGTCAAACAAGTTATTTAACTTACTTGTAAAACGAAACTTCTGGATTAAGATGGTCGAGATTTTAGCACAAAATACACTCCCACATCATTTTAAAGTCTTTTAAGATTAATTTTGAGTCCAGATCGAAAATATATTTTAAGAAAAAACACGAAAACAATTCCGAACCGTAAAGAGACAGGTCAAAAACGCCGCATTGACCCTTTACAAAATACTAATGGGTCCAAAGGGACTACCTTCTAATCAAGAATAGTTTTGTCTCTTTTTCTCGCATCAGTTTAACAAAGAGGAACAAAATAAGATACTTTACGCGGGCCTAGACGATTGCGGCATCTTTCTAATTCCTTTGTTTTAGTGAGAGACTGTAATCGAGAATAGTTTTGTTTTTTTCTCTCGCACTGGTTTAATAAAGGAAAACGAAGGAGTAGCAAAATAAATGCTGGAAGCACAAGTTAAAGTGATCACCGCTTGTTATATATCCATATTTGGTCGTGTATAATTAATCTGGTAAGGGTTTGTAAGAAGAACAGTTTCGTCTTTTTCTGGTGCATTGGTTTAAAAAAGAAATAAAAGTAAAGGAAAGATCGGATAATTTTGGTGATTCTTAAAGAGAAAGAAAATAGAGTTTTCTATTAACCAAACAAAAATAGTCGATGAGTTCTTTTCTGCAGAAGTACGTTTTTTAAAACAAATTGTTTATCTAGACGGCCGATTTTTTTGTTTATTTCCTAGTCTCCTCCGGTTAATATGTTAATGGCATCAACCTATTTATCTTCCCCAACCTCTCCATCCTACTCACCCTGTCCATCTTTCTTCACCCTCTTCATATTCTTATATCACTGTCCTCTATTTCGTGTGAAAAACTGCTTAATATTTTAAAGTACCCTAGATCCATTGGTAATAGATCACACAAGTCACCGGGTGTTTGCCTCCAATTTTAGAAGGGCCGGTGTGAAGCAATAAATCAAAGATGGCGGCTTTTTTCATGTTTTTTTTTACAAACTTTGAATTATAATTTCTTATAAATTAGTTTTATAGAAAAACCTTTAATATGCTTTTTAGTTTTAATAGAGCACCAAGTTAAGAAATGAGCTTTAAATCTTAAAAACTAACAAAATTACTAAAAAATACCAACTTTTTTTATCCAAAAAAAGAAAATTAAGGAAGAAAGTTTTAGACTATCCTTATTCGATTGGTTGTGGATCACTTAATAAAAAGTCGTCTGGTGTTTGTCTCAAATTTGAGCAAGACCTGTGTGACGTCATAAATCTAGGTCTGCGAATTTTTCCATGTTTTTTCACAAACTTTTGCTTTTAACTTTTTCCATATCAACTTTACAGAAAAATTGTAAACGTTGTGATTTGTTTGCAATAGAACGACAATTGAATTGTCGTTTTAGTAAGCTTTATATCTCAAGAACTCTAAAATATATTGTTATTTTTTTAAATATTAAAATTTTTTAAAAATTTTTGATTGGGCAAAAAAGTCGACTGGTGATAGATCACTGAATGTTAATTCGCCAGGTATTTGTCTCAAATTTGATTAGGAGGGCCTATATGACGACATACAACCAAAATGACGGCATTTTCAATTTTTTTACAAACTTTAACTAATAATATAAAATAAATCAGTCTATAACGTTCTCCGCCGTCTTCTTCTTCTTTCCAGTCTCCATTGGTCTCGGTTGGTCCAGAGATTTTCATCTACTCCTCTTTCTCTAATATATATATATATATATATATATATATATATATATATATATAATATATATATATATATATATATATATATCTATTCCTTTTCTCCAACTCAGTCTGGGTCTTCCTCTCTTTCTTCTTCTCTGTGGTGTCCAATTTAGTATTTTCTTTCGGATTCTGTCTTCCGCCATTCTTTGTACGTTTCAATACCATCTAAGTTGGTTAATTTGTATGTCTTCCTTTATTTTGTGTTTAACATTCATAATTTCTCGAATTTTTTCATTTTTCACTCATTCCAGTTTTCATTTTCCGGCAGCGCGTCTCCAACAATCCAATTTAGCCAGCTTTTTCTTACTTCACTACCATAACTGATGATACTTTTCACCAATTCTATGTTTGTTTTGTTTTGATACTGCCTTAGTCCAGAGAATACTGTTGAGTTGTCTAATTGCTTGTCTTCCTTGGTTATTTCTGTGTCTGGTTTCTTCCTCTAAACTACCGTCATTAGTGATGTGCATTCCCAGATATTTGTACTTTTTGCTTGTTTTATCTGATGTTATTCTATGATTTATAGATGATATATTCCGTTTTCTGAAGACTTACCTCCAATTCCCACTTATCATATTCTTCAATTAATTTACGGGTCATTTATTCTAAATCGTCGTAATTTTGCACCAAGACTATTTGATCATCAGCGAAGCAGAGAGTAAAAGTACATAATCGTTCAGTTGTATTCCCATCTGTACACTGCACTTTCTTTTCCATATTTTCAGGCCTTGTTTTAAATAGATCTTAAACAATATTGGTAACAAACAACAACCCTGCTTCAGACCCTTGTTGATGTTAAACCCCTTTGATAATGTATGCCCTTTCTTTATTTTTCTTGTGTTGTCTTTATAGAGTTTTTGAATAGCTTTTATTAGTGTTATGATAATGTTATTTTTTTCGAGAACCTCCCAAAGTTTTAGCTGGGGTACACTGTCGTACACTTTCTTGAGATCTTCGTAGAAGAGGTGTATTTATTGATTACGTGCCTTCTTTTTCTGAATTATCTGTGTTATTGGTGTATTTATTGATTACGTGCCATTTTTTCTGAATTATCTGTGTTATTGTGAATAAGTGATCCACAGTGGATCTACCAGCTCTAAATCCAGCTTGTTCTTCGGCTTCAATATCACAGTATTCGTCCTTATTTCTCTTTTTTACTAGCTTAGCATAGACTCTTGAAATAGTACTAAGCACAACGATTTCTCTATAATTATCACATACGTCTCTACTTTCCTTCTTATGTATGATTGTTATGTACGACATTCTTTATTCTTCTGACAAACTTTCTCCATTAATGCATTTCTCGAACAGGCTAGTTAATCAGTTTCACTTCTTTGGTATTAATTCTTAGTGGGGATGTTGCTGTTGTGGTTGTTGATATTATGTCCGTTGTTCTTTCAGCAGTTTCGACAATTATTTATCCCATTCTTCCAAAGTTATTGGTAAGATGATATCTTTTGTCTTTTTTTTTCTACTACTTTCTAGGTATGTATTGAGCCTTGTGCAGTTTCTTTCCCAACTTTCGTTCTTCTTTTTCGTTACAGCTGCGTACCATTCTTTGGGCTGTTCTGTATTCGTTTTTGTCTTGATCTGACTTTGTGTTGAGGAATCTGTTGTATTTGTCACTCTTTGTTTTTATAATTTCTTCTATCTCACCTTTTCGTATGCCCCCAGAGCTTCAAGAGCGGCATTTTTCAGGCAGCTTTTAAGATACTCGAAATAATCTGTGCTTTCAAAGTTGTCTTGTATGAGTTTTTCGTCAAGGCGTTTTTTGTATAATTCCTCTACGCGTTCTTGGTTAACGCTATCTAGGTTGTACCTGATTTCTGTAGTTTTTTGTTCTCTTTTATCACCTTTTTTATTCTTTGTTGTTCTAAACGGTAGTTTTTTGGATTTAACAAGATGGTGGTCACTTCCACACACCGCTCCTCTAGACTCTCTCTTGTATTTTTAGTGTTGTAGCGTGCCAGACAATCACATAATCTATAGTGTATTTTAATTTTCTAGAGTGTTGCACCTAGGTATACTTATGTATCTAGTATGTTAATTTTTAGGATATAATGCTAATTTCTTCACTATATTAATTCATGTACTGTGTGAAAAAAAAACAATAAAATTGGATTGGATTTATCACGCCACACAGGCCCTCCCACTCAAATTGGAGGCAAACGTTTGGTGACCTACAATTGTGTGATCTATTACAAATTCATTTAAGGCAATGGTGGGTGTGCTTTCGGGCTGTTCGGCCGTCGTCGATGGAAATTCGTTCTCGACGTTTCGCCATCTCGAGTGGATGGCATCTTCAAGAGATGTTGACTGGTCACCAGTCTTCGAGAAGCCGACAAACAGTCAACATCTCCTGAAGATGCCATCCACTCGAGATGGCGAAACGTCGAGAACGAATTTCCATCGACGACGGCCGAACAGCCCGAAAGCACACCCACCATTGGACGATGGCCGCGAAAGTCTTTCACAATTTGTCATTTAAGGCAGTTTTAAAAAATCTTCCCCACGGGACACGATATTTGAGAATAAGCCTCTCAACTATAATTTTGAGGTTATTTGCATTTTTCGTGGTAAAACGGTCGCCTGTCGAGATGGCAAACCTCAGATACGGATTCAGCACCTAAAAATTATTTTTGACGATTTGAGATAACGCCAAAAATGTGTTATTTGGATGTATTTTGACCTATCCTAGCAATATCGTCGAGATGTCTGTCTGCGTGTGTGTATATTATATATATAGGTAAAATAGTGTTCGATATTCTTACAAGCTTATTAGATTTTGGTCAAAATCCATTAATGCGAATGAGTTTTTGACAATTAAAAACTTTAAAAAATGCTAACTTTTTAATGAAGCATCGTCTTAATACACTGTTTTCAAAATGTAGTAGACTATATTCTCTTCAATAATTCGTGTTATTACCAAAAACTTCGTAGGAGCTTTAGTTTCTGAGATATTAAAAAAAAAACTGTTTTCAAGGCTAATATATTATCATGGCTTCACTTGAAGTTTGATAATAGGCTAGCCAGGAAGGTGTCAGTTCCGTCATGGATCAATTTATTTTTTAGGGTTAAGGTTCGGTTTCTGTAAAACCGCATACTCTAATGGTACCACCACTTCTTCTCCTTGGTCCTCAAATAGTCTCCAAAAATTTGTTTGTGGTGTTTCAAATGGCCGCCAAAACGCCATTATTAATATCACTTACTAGGTCCTCACTTATAAAAACAAACTAAAATATACAGGTTTATAATTGTTATTATTCACAATAATAATGAAAATGTCACTATAATAATGACATGAATTCAAATCCGTAATATAAACACAACCGCTAACAATTTTAAAATGAGTTTGACCCTGTATTAAAGAATGCAGGTTTAAGAATGGAATTTTGGGAAAAAATTATGTATCGTCCATATCAACATGAAAATTTTGTCAGTAATATTTTATTTACTGACTAAAGTACTTTCTCCCTACACAATGCGCACAATCCATCAATTACTCGCTACTGAGCAAAATAAAATAAACATTTGACAGTAAATGTGCGAATCCAATACCACGGATCACCTTTGTTAGGTGATCCGTGCCAATACCCTCAACGCTTTATACTAGCAGGTACTCAGCTTACACATTCTAGTGTGTTTGAGTTTAACCGTTTTTTTTTCATACATGTTTGCTTACAATTTTTATATATTTTTAGCGCCATCGCCTGAACCACAAAGGTCACCGACACCTAAGTTTTTTAGTTAGTTAACTTAAACATATTTCAAAAATTTGACAACTTCTTAATATACGTCATGTAATTTTTGGCATCAGGATCTAACGATTCAGAAAAAATCTTTTTCCATTTAAATTTTAATGTGGAATAAGTATTACCTATGCAAATAATATATGGCCACACTATATGTGTTTTACCTATGGGGAAAAAGCAATAGGAATTTTTTTTTATTATAATCAGAAAATCATATAAAGTTGTCAAATGTGTCATTTTTAAAATTCTTGGTTTTTTACCCCTTTTCAAACTAAACAAATTTTATTATACCTTGGAAACAAAAAACTTATACTATCGTGTGTCTTTGACAGTAGCGTAGTGCCAGCGGTCCAATGGGGGGGGGGGGTTAAATCTATGTATGTATTAAAAACTTTATACCAGGATTTTTGAACAATTTTATTAACAGTGATATTATAATTTTAATTGTTAAAATATGTCATGTATTAAAAACAAAAATTTAACTGAATGGGCAACAGTCGTCCGCCACATGGGGAAAAAATTTGTTATTGCACTTTTTTAATAATTCTAGTGGGATTCTGTCTGTCGGCCAACAATTCTTGGCATTTTTACGACGTCAAAACTTGCGCCTTTCTCGCTAGCTTTTTTGAAAGTTGCAGAAAATACGTTATCTACATTGTGACGTTCAGATTCCAATTGATTTTTCAGAATTCCAGCATGATTTACTGATTCGTTTAGATCAGTTGATGATTTTTGTAATTATTTGGAAGGCAAAACCATTAACATATTAACCGGAGGAGACTAGGAAATAAACAAAAAAATCGGCCGTCTAGATAAACAATTTGTTTTAAAAAACGTACTTCTGCAGAAAAGAACTCATCGACTATTTTTGTTTGGTCCATAGAAAACTCTATTTTCTTTCTCTTTAAGAATCACCAAAATTATCCGATCTTTCCTTTACTTTTATTTCTTTTTTAAACCAATGCACCGGAAAGAGACGAAACTGTTCTTCTTACAAACCCTTACCAGATTAATTATACACGACCAAATATGGATATATAACAAGCGGTAATAACTTTAACTTGTGCTTCCAGCATTTATTTTGCTACTCCTTCGTTTTCCTTTATTAAACCAGTGCGAGAGAAAAAAACCAAACTATTCTCGATTACAGTCCCTCACTAAAACAAAGGAATTAGAAAGATGCCGCAATCGTCTAGGCCCGCGTAAAGTATATTATTTTGTTCCTCTTTTGTTAAACTGATGCGAGAAAAAGAGACAAAACTATTCTTGATTAGAAGGTAGTCCCTTTGGACCCATTAGTATTTTGTAAAGGGTCAATGCGGCGTTGTTTTCGTGTTTTTTCTTAAAATATATTTTCGATCTGGACTCAAATTTAATCTTAAAAGACTTTAAAATGGTGTGGGAGTGTATTTTGTGCTAAAATCTCGACTATTTTAATCCAGAAATTTCGTTTTACAAGTAAGTTAAATAACTTGTTTGACCTTCAAAACAAAACAAAGACCAGTACCGTAGAAATCAATATAAAATCAGAAAAAAAAAATTTGGGTATTATATAAATAATTATTTATTTGTTAAAACTGTTTAAACATAAGTTTAGTTAAAAATGTACAGGGTGTCCCAAGTTTTGGTGTTTTGATACTTTTAACTGAACTACGAGCCTTGATTATCTAAAGGTAAAAAAGGTATCTTATTAATATGGAAAGTAATTTTTTTATGTATACCTTTTTTATTTAACCGTTTTTTTTGTGTAAACAGTTTTTTTAGATTTGGATTGAGGCAATTTTTTAGGTTGGGTTAGTCCTTTTTACCTACTCTGAATTTTTAACGTTGTCTAACCTAAAATAAAATACACCAAGCTAAAAGCATCCTAATCAAACATCTAATTGTCAATGGGTATCTATTCAGCTGTAAACTAAATTAAATTGCTTGTTTTCATAAGTTAGGTATTTACTTTTAATAAATAAATATTTTGTCGCCGTCACTGGTAAATCGATCGACCATAAAGAATAAACATACGTCTGCTGTGTGTCGCACAGCGTTGCCATCGTCTTTCCAAAAAATATTTCTATTCTTTTCCAACTTATTGAAGCATCTAGGGGTCAAATCGAATTGTTTTGATGAATGAATCTTTGCCACGGTTCCTGGTCTTCTCCGGTTAATACGTTAATGGGCAAAACCAACGGAAAAACGTGTTTAAAAATTTCTAGAGCTATAAGAAATTCAAACTTGTTGATTGCGGCAAATAAATTATTTGCTTGAACAACGGTATCCCT
This sequence comes from Aspidapion aeneum, assembly GCA_963576565.1. NCBI lineage: Eukaryota > Metazoa > Arthropoda > Insecta > Coleoptera > Brentidae > Aspidapion > Aspidapion aeneum. Next base: position 1,648,968 of record OY755041.1, on the reverse strand, counting down.
ATCTTTGAAAGTGCATGGATATTTCCTCTAGTGCACTCCAAAAACTATCTTGTAAGTGTAAGAAAGTATCAACTGATCAATCCACCTAGTCGGGCAAAGATTTTTTAGCTTTGTTTTCTCACTGCCAAGCTATAACTCATCATATTATTTTCTAAACTATTTTGTCTTTTCGGAGTATTCGGCTGAGAATTGGCAGGTCACAGCTAGATTGAGAGAGTGAGCTGAGCAATAAAGGTAAAGTGCTGAAGGGACTACTTTTTTATGTGTGCTTGGACACCATTTTGGTCCTCGCTCATTGCTGCAGCTCCGTCATACCCTTGTCCCCTTAATTTGGACATATCCAGTTTACAATCCTTTAAAAAAGTTATTATTGAGTCAGCTATGCACTTCCAAGATATGTCAATAATATTTACGTTTTGCAAAAAACATTAATTAATTTCAAAAGTCGGTGTATTCAGGTATCTAGCACATCCGTAGTTCAAAATCAATGAGTTGCATGATGTTTACTTATTTTTATCCCTGATATGTCAATTTTCTTTAAGATTTTTACTTTTTAGCCCTGATGATATCGTTTTGAATTTTGATTTGATTCCTTTGCTATTTTTCATCAAAAGATTCTCACAAACCAACTAATTAAAAAGTAGCTTTATAACCGCATACGCCACCCAAACACCTGATCTGCCTGATCGCACCCTGCCCTGCTTAGCAAAACCCCCGTATTTAAAAAAATCCAAAAATGCTATTTTTATTCTTATATGTAAAAAAAGGTACTAAAAATATTTAAAAAGTTATTTACAATTTTTTGTTGCCATAAGGCACTATGTATTTACGAATTTGAAAAACTTTAATCGAGTTTCAAAATCAAATACGGTGGTTTACCTAGGCAGAGTTGACCTGTTGACCCTTGCCGGCAGCTATGTGCCGAGATTGCGCGAAGGGATACGAATCAAATGATTTGGTTGTAGGTAATAGACACTAGACATGTACGCATATCTATGAAATATGAGAGGGTAGCGAGGGGTCATCAGCTTTCAACAGTACTGTACAAATTTCACAACAGTACCCGACAGTACCACGACAGGACCCAACAGTACTCGACAGTACACGACAGGACCCAACAGTACTCGACAGTACACGACAGTACCCAACAGTACTCGACAGTACACGACAGGACCCAACAGTACACGACAGTACTCGACAGGACCCAACAGTACTCGACAGTACACGACAGTACTCAACAGTACTCGACAGGACCCAACAGTACTCGACAGTACACGACAGGACCCAACAGTACACGACAGTACTCAACAGTACTCGACAGTACACGACAGGACCCAACAGTACACGACAGTACTCAACAGTACTCGACAGGACCCAACAGTACTCGACAGTACCCAACAGGACCCAACAGTATTCGACAGGACCCAACAGTACACGACAGTACTCAACAGGACCCAACAGTACTCGACAGTACACGACAGGACCCAACAGTACACGACAGTACTCAAAAGGACCCGACAGGACCCAACAGTACACGACAGGACCCAACAGGACCACGACAGTACCTGACAGGACCCAACAGGACTGAATTATTTTGGTTCATATCATTCATTCATAAAAATATAAAAATAAACGGACTTTTTTTGTCTCGTTTTTTGTCCATACCAATAAAAATTTATTTTTGATAAAAGTTCAATAAAAGAGAGACGAAGAGGGATCAATTCCCTCGCAAAATACTCGATAAAGTATATTCAACTCGGTATTCAAAGTATTTTTTAGGGACACAGAAGTGCAAAGAAGACAAAAATACGCAAAAATATTTTACAATACCCTCGGTAATTGCACTATTAGTCTATGCTTCAGTTTAGATCTTGTAATGACCTACCCAGATTTTTATTTGTTTTTATATTCCAGATTGGATTCTTTTTAAATATTACTGACGCAATCGAGATGTAGTTCAAAAAGATATTCTATATAAGGTTATAGATAGCATAAAGTGTGGAGTGTTTGACTCATGATCCGCAGGTCATGGGTTCGAGGCCCGCACCTAGCATTTTTTTTTCTTTTAAACAACTTTAATTAAAATTTATTAATTACTACTAGGTAGTTTTGGTTTAACAGCAATGTATATTTAGCGATATTTAGTATATTTTAAAGAATTTTGTTTTTGTATTGGACTCGATTGGAACCGATTAAAGATTAGCGCTTGAAAAGCAAACGATTTCAAATAGGTTAGGACGGGATAGGTTTCCGATCAATTGACCAAGGTTAGGTTTTGTTTCGGTTTGGTTTAACCTCGGGTTTAACAACGATTTCAACCTCCCAAAACGAGGACAGGAAAGTTTTAATTTTAAAAATTTCGCAAATTTTAATTTAAAGTTGTTTGAAAAAAAAAAGAGTTTTATGTGAGAATCGAACTCATGGCCTTTGGATCTTCAGTCGAGCGTGCAACACCTTATACTATCCATACATACACACAAATTTATTTAGAACTGCATCCCGACTACTTCAGTAATATTATGAAAAAAAAACAGTTTTTGAAAGATAAAAAAAAAGTTAAAAACTGGGTAGGTCCTTACCAGATCTTAATAGTGTAATTACAATTACTCAATATAGTTTAAATAAAATCATAATTTCCACCTTCAAGTCGATTTTCGCGATTTTCGCTCCTCCAGCTTTGCACCCCACAGACCGCCACTAAACGATCCCAATGTAAAACTGTCTCTGCGGGAATTTCAAAATGAGAATATTAGATAACAGGCGAAATTTTTAAAATTAAAACCTCGAACTTTCCTGTCCTCGTTTTGGGAGGTTGAAATCGTTGTTAAACCAAACCGAAACAAAACCTAACCTTGGTCAATTGATCGGAAACCTATCCCGTCCTAACCTATTTGAAATCGTTTGCTTTTCAAGCGCTAATCTTTAATCGGTTCCAATCGAGTCCAATACAAAAACAAAATTCTTTAAAATATACTAAATATACATTGCTGTTAAACCAAAACTACCTAGTAGTAATTAATAAATTTTAATTAAAGTTGTTTAAAAGAAAAAAAAACGCTAGGTGTGGGCCTCGAACCCATGACCTGCGGATCATGAGTCAAACACTCCACAGTTTATGCTATCTATAACCTTATATAGAATATCTTTTTGAACTACATCTCGATTGCGTCAGTAATATTTAAAAATACAGTCGAACCTCTATAACTCGAACTCAAAGGGACAACCAAAACAGTTCGAGTTATGGAGAGTTCGAGTTATAGAAAATCGAATTAAAGAGGTTAAAATACATACAAAAATTGCAGGGACCATTTAAAAGGTTCGAGTTATAGAGAGGTTCGAGTTATAGAGGTTCGAGTTAGAGAGGTTCGACTGTAATCCAATCTGGAATATAAAAACAAATAAAAATCTGGGTAGGTCATTACAAGATCTAAACTGAAGCATAGACTAATAGTCTCGCTAATAGTGCAATTACGCAATTACCGAGGGTATTGTAAAATATTTTTGCGTATTTTTGTCTTCTTTGCACTTCTTTGTGTCCCTAAAAAATACTTTGAATACCGAGTTGAATATACTTTATCGAGTATTTTGCGAGGGAATTGATCCCTCTTCGTCCCTCTTTTATTGAACTTTTATCAAAAATAAATTTTATTGGTATGGACAAAAAACGAGACAAAAAAAGTCCGTTTATTTTTATATTTTTATGAATGAATGATATGAACCAAAATAATTCAGTCCTGTTGGGTCCTGTCAGGTACTGTCGTGGTCCTGTTGGGTCCTGTCGTGTACTGTTGGGTCCTATCGGGTCCTGTTGAGTACTGTCGTGTACTGTTGGGTCCTGTCGTGTACTGTCGAGTACTGTTGAGTACTGTCGTGTACTGTTGGGTCCTGTCGGTGTACTGTTGGGTACTGTCGTGTACTGTCGAGTACTGTTGGGTCCTGTCGGTGTACTGTTGGGTCCTGTTGAGCACTGTCGTGTACTGTCGAGTACTGTTGGGTCCTGTCGAGTACTGTCGTGTACTGTCGAGTACTGTTGGGTCCTGTTGAGTACTGTCGTGTACTGTTGAGTACTGTCGTGTACTGTTGGGTCCTGTCGTGTACTGTCGAGTACTGTTGGGTCTTGTTGGGTCCTGTCGAGTACTGTCGGGTCCTGTTGAGTACTGTTGGGTCCTGTTGGGTCCTGTCGAGTACTGTTGGGTTTTGTCGGGTCCTGTTGAGTACTGTTGGGTCCTGTTGAGTACTGTCGGGTCCTGTCGAGTACTGTTGGGTCCTCGGTTGGGTCCTGTCCGGTCCTGTCAGGTACTGTTGAGTCCTGTCGAGTACTGTTGGGCCGTTGGGCCTGTCGAGTACTGTTGGGACCTGTTGAGTCCTGTCGTGTACTGTTGAGTCCTGTTGGGTCCTGTCAAGTACTGTCGCGTCCTGTTGGGTCCTGTCAAGTACTGTCGTGTCCTGTTGGGTCCTGTAGAGTACTGTTAAGTACTGTCGTGTTCTGTATGGAAAAAATTATAAAATTTTAATAATTAGAGACATCTCCTCGTACATCTCCGAGGACATCTCGCATAAAAAGGTAAAAACGAAAAAGGTCGTTTTGGTGCAAAAGCAGTGGCGAGTGGCCTCGCGAGTGGCGGTCTGTGGGGTGCAAAGCTGGAGGAGCGAAAATCGCGAAAATCGACTTGAAGGTGGAAATTATGATTTTATTTAAACTATATTGAGTAATTGTAATTACACTATTAAGATCTGGTAAGGACCTACCCAGTTTTTAACTTTTTTTTTATCTTTCAAAAACTGTTTTTTTTTTCATAATATTACTGAAGTAGTCGGGATGCAGTTCTAAATAAATTTGTGTGTATGTATGGATAGTATAAGCTGTTGCACGCTCGACTGATGATGCAAAGGCCATGAGTTCGATTCTCACATAAAACTTTTTTTTTTCAAACAACTTTAAGTTAAAATTTGCTAATGACTAATTAATACGGGTTGCTTACGTGATGGTCATGAATATTTATACAGTGTCTCAAAATCTCTCTGCACTTTATTTGCATTAGAATTAACCTTATTCGTATTAAAAATAACGATATAACAACTATCAAATTCTCGATCAAATTTTTAACTTTTGTTTATTAAAATTAAAAAACATATTAATAAAACAAAAAATGGAAATTATACAAAAATTGGCAACGGTGGATACCTCGGTGGATACACTTTAATCAGCAGGCGTTGAAAAGCAAACGACCCGAAACGATCCCAATGTAAAACTGTCTCTGCGGGAATTTCAAAATGAGAATATTAGATACCAGGCGAAATTTTTAAAATTAAAACCCTCGTTAAAACCTCGAACTTTCCTGTCCTCGTTTTGGGAGGTTGAAATCGTTGTTAAACCAAACCGAAACCAAACCTAACCTAGGTCAATTGATCGGAAACCTATCCCGTCCTAACCTATTTGAAATCGTTTGCTTTTCAAGCGCTAATCTTTAATCGGTTCCAATCGAGTCCAATACAAAAACAAAATTCTTTAAAATATACTAAATATCGCTAAATATACATTGCTGTTAAACCAAAACTACCTAGTAGTAATTAATAAATTTTAATTAAAGTTGTTTAAAAGAAAGAAAAACGCTAGGTGTGGGCCTCGAACCCATGACCTGCGGATCATGAGTCAAACACTCCACACTCTATGCTATCTATAATCTTTTATAGAATATCTTATTGAACTACATCTCGATTGCGTCAGTAATATTTAAAAATAATCCAATCTGGAATATATAAACAAATAAAAATCTGGGTAGGTCATTACAAGATCTACACTGAAGCATAGACTAATAGTCTCGCTAATAGTGCAATTACCGAGGGTATTGTAAAATATTTTTGCGTATTTTTGTCTTCTTTGCACTTCTTTGTGTCCCTAAAAAATACTTTGAATACCGAGTTGAATATACTTTATCGAGTATTTTGCGAGGGAATTGATCCCTGTTCGTCCCTCTTTTATTGAACTTTTATCAAAAATAAATTTTATTGGTATGGACAAAAAACGAGACAAAAAAAGTCCGTTTTTTTTTATATTTTTATGAATGAATGATATGAACCAAAATAATTCAGTCCTGTTGGGTCCTGTCAGGTACTGTCGTGGTCCTGTTGGGTCCTGTCGTGTACTGTTGGGTCCTGTCGGGTCCTGTTGAGTACTGTCGTGTACTGTTGGGTCCTGTCGTGTACTGTCGAGTACTGTTGGGTCCTGTTGAGTACTGTCGTGTACTGTTGGGTCCTGTCGTGTACTGTCGAATACTGTTGGGTACTGTCGTGTACTGTCGAGTACTGTTGGGTCCTGTCGTGTACTGTTGGGTCCTGTTGAGTACTGTTGGGTACTGTCGTGTACTGTCGAGTACTGTTGAGTACTGTCGAGTACTGTTGGGTCCTGTTGAGTACTGTTAGGTACTGTCGTGTACTGTCGAGTACTGTTGGGTCCTGCCGAGTACTGTTGAGTACTGTCGTGTACTGTTGGGTCCTGTTGAGTACTGTTGGGTACTGTCGAGTACTGTTGGATCCTGTTGAGTACTGTCGTGTACTGTTGGGTCCTGTCGTGTACTGTCGAATACTGTTGGGTACTGTCGTGTACTGTCGACTACTGTTGGGTCCTGTCGTGTACTGTTGGATCCTGTTGAGTACTGTTGGGTACTGTCGTGTACTGTCGAGTACTGTTGGGTCCTGTTGAGTACTGTTGGGTACTGTCGTGTACTGTCGAGTACTGTTGGGTCCTGTCGAGTACTGTTGAGTACTGTCGAGTACTGTTGGGTCCTGTTGAGTACTGTTGGGTACTGTCGTGTACTGTCGAGTACTGTCGTGTACTGTTGGGTCCTGTCGAGTACTGTCGTGTACTGTTGAGTACTGTTGGGTACTGTCGTGTACTGTCGAGTACTGTCGAGTACTGTTGGGTCCTGTCGAGTACTGTTGAGTACTGTCGTGTACTGTCGAGTACTGTTGGGTCCTGTAGAGTACTGTTGAGTACTGTCGTGTCCTGTTGGGTCCTGTAGATTACTGTTAAGTACTGTCGTGTTCTGTTGGGTCCTGTCAAGTACTGTCGTGTCCTGTTGGGTCCTGTCGAGGGTCCTGTAGAGTACTGTTAAGTACTGTCGTGTTCTGTATGGAAAAAATTATACAATTTTAATAATTAGAGACATAAAAAGGTCGTTTTGGTGCAATGCAGTGGCGGTCTGTGGGGTGCAAAGCTGGAGGAGCGAAAATCGACTTGAAGGTGGAAATTATGATTTTATTTCAACTATATTGAGTAATTGTAATTACACTATTAAGATCTGGTAAGGACCTACCCAGTTTTTAACTTTTTTTTTATCTTTCAAAAACTGTTTTTTTTTCATAATATTACTGAAGTAGGGATGCAGTTCTAAATGAATTTGTGTGTATGTATGGATAGTATAGTATAAGGTGTTGCACGCTCGACTGCAGATCCAAAGGCCATGAGTTCGATTCTCACATAAAACTTTTTTTTTTTCAAACAACTTTAAATTAAAATTTGCTAATGACTAATTAATACGGGTTGCTTACGTGATGGTCATGAATATTTATACAGTGTCTCAAAATCTCTCTGCACTTTATTTGCATTAGAATTAACCTTATTCGTATTAAAAATATCGATATAACAACTATCAAATTTTTTTGTTATTTTAACTGACCCAAAATGCCTCCATTGATCTTTTTTAACTTTTGTTTATTAAAATTAAAAAACATATTAATAAAACAAAAAATGGAAATTATTCAAATATTGGCAACGGTGGATACACTTTAATCAGCAGTCGATCAGCAGGCGTTGAAAAGCAAACGATCCCAATGTAAAACCTCGTGTAAAACTGTCTCTGCGGGAATTTCAAAATGAGAATATTAGATAAAAGTCGGATAAAAGGCGAAATTTTTAAAATTAAAACTTTCCTGTCCTCGTTTTGGGAGGTTGAAATCGTTGTTAAACCCGAGGTTAAACCAAACCGAAACAAAACCTAACCTTGGTCAATTGATCGGAAACCTATCCCGTCCTAACCTATTTGAAATCGTTTGCTTTTCAAGCGCTAATCTTTAATCGGTTCCAATCGAGTCCAATACAAAAACAAAATTCTTTAAAATATACTAAATATCGCTAAATATACATTGCTGTTAAACCAAAACTACCTAGTAGTAATTAATAAATTTTAATTAAAGTTGTTTAAAAGAAAGAAAAACGCTAGGTGTGGGCCTCGAACCCATGACCTGCGGATCATGAGTCAAACACTCCACACTCTATGCTATCTATAATCTTTTATAGAATATCTTATTGAACTACATCTCGATTGCGTCAGTAATATTTAAAAATAATCCAATCTGGAATATATAAACAAATAAAAATCTGGGTAGGTCATTACAAGATCTACACTGAAGCATAGACTAATAGTCTCGCTAATAGTGCAATTACCGAGGGTATTGTAAAATATTTTTGCGTATTTTTGTCTTCTTTGCACTTCTTTGTGTCCCTAAAAAATACTTTGAATACCGAGTTGAATATACTTTATCGAGTATTTTGCGAGGGAATTGATCCCTGTTCGTCCCTCTTTTATTGAACTTTTATCAAAAATAAATTTTATTGGTATGGACAAAAAACGAGACAAAAAAAGTCCGTTTTTTTTTATATTTTTATGAATGAATGATATGAACCAAAATAATTCAGTCCTGTTGGGTCCTGTCAGGTACTGTCGTGGTCCTGTTGGGTCCTGTCGTGTACTGTTGGGTCCTGTCGGGTCCTGTTGAGTACTGTCGTGTCCTGTTGGGTCCTGTAGATTACTGTTAAGTACTGTCGTGTTCTGTTGGGTCCTGTCAAGTACTGTCGTGTCCTGTTGGGTCCTGTCGAAGGTCCTGTATAGTACTGTTGAGTACTGTCGTGTTCTGTATGGAAAAAATTATAAAATTTTAATAATTAGAGACATAAAAAGGTCGTTTTGGTCGAGGTTTTGGTGCAAAAGCAGTGGCGGGATCGAGGGCGGGATCGTTTGCTTTTCAACGCCTGCTGATTAAAGTGTATCCACCGTTGCCAATTTTTGTATAATTTCCATTTTTTGTTTTATTAATATGTTTTTTAATTTTAATAAACAAAAGTTAAAAATTTGATCGAGAATCTGATAGTTGTTATATCTCGTGTTATATCGTTATTTTTAATACGAATAAGGTTAATTCTAATGCAAATAAAGTGCAGAGAGATTTTGAGACACTGTATAAATATTCATGACCATCACGTAAGCAACCCGTATTAATTAGTCATTAGCAAATTTTAATTTAAAGTTGTTTGAAAAAAAAAAAGTTTTATGTGAGAATCGAACTCATGGCCTTTGGATCTGCAGTCGAGCATGCAACACCTTATACTATACTATCCATACATACACATAAATTTATTTAGAACTGCATCCCTACTTCAGTAATATTATGAAAAAAAAACAGTTTTTGAAAGAAAAAAAAATTTAAAAACTGGGTAGGTCCTTACCAGATCTTAATTGTGTAATTACAATTACTCAATATAGTTTAAATAAAATCATAATTTCCACCTTCAAGTCGATTTTCGCTCCTCCAGCTTTGCACCCCACAGACAGCCACTCGCCGCCACTGCTTTTGCACCAAAACGACCTTTTTATGTCTCTAATTATTAAAATTTTATAATTTTTTCCATACAGAACACGACAGTACTTAACAGTACTCTACAGGACCCAACAGGACACGACAGTACTTGACAGGACCCAACAGAACACGACAGTACTTAACAGTAATCTACAGGACCCAACAGGACACGACAGTACTTGACAGGACCCAACAGTACTCGACAGGACCCAACAGTACTCGACAGTACACGACAGTACCCAACAGGACCCAACAGTATTCGACAGTACACGACAGGACCCAACAGTACACGACAGTACTCGACAGGACCCAACAGTACTCGACAGTACACGACAGGACCCAACAGTACACGACAGTACTCGACAGTACACGACAGGACCCAACAGTACACGACAGTACTCAACAGTACTCGACAGGACCCAACAGTACTCGACAGTACACGACAGGACCCAACAGTACACGACAGTACTCGACAGGACCCAACAGTACTCGACAGTACACGACAGTACTCAACAGTACTCGACAGGACCCAACAGTACTCGACAGTACACGACAGTACCCAACAGTACTCAAGTCCTGTTGGACGCTGTACAAAATTTTAGGGTGCCGATGACCCCTCGGAGGGTAGGCACCTGCCACTTAGTTAGATTTAGAACATTCATGTAGCGTTATTCTTGTTGTTTTCCCCATGGGGTGGGGTTTAACCCCTAAACCCCCCCCAGCGCTACGCCATTGGTCTTTGAATTTTCTTTCTTTTTTATTATGCATGTTTGCTTACAGATTTTGTTCTATTTTTTAGCACCCGAACCAGCGCCAACTTTAGAAAGGATACCTACACGTAAGTTTTTTTAGTTAATTAACTAAATTAATTATTAATTTAACATATTTTAAAAATTTGACTATGTATTAATATATATTATGTAATTTTTGGCATCAAGATCCAACGATTCAGAAAAAATCTTTTACCTATTTGTCTGCGATAAAGTTACTTTAAATTTGTCATTTTTTAAATTCTTAGTTTTCTGCCACTTTTCAAACTTGACAAATGCTATTACACCTTGGAAATAAAAAACTTTTGATTAAAATGATATTTGAACAAGAAAAGGTCTAGGGAAATAACATATATAGAGAAATATATATTACTAGGAATCGGTTTAAAATGTTATACATGGCTAATTTATTTGGGAAAGTTAGTGCCTCGCTCATGTTCCACTGACATTGTTTTGCTGTTTGTCAAAAATTTTCCCTAGTGTGGAGTGACTGTGCCCAAAAATGTGCATGTGTGTCTTTGAATTTTCTCCCTATTTTATTATGCATGTTGCTTACAGATTTTTTCTATTTTTTAGCTCCCTCACCAGCTCAGGAGGCTGAAAGACCAGCAACACGTAAGTATTTTTAGTTAATTAACTTGAACATATTTTAAAAATTTGACTAGGTATTAATATATATTATGTAATTTTTGGCATCAGAATCTAACGATTCAGAAAAAATCTTTTACCTACTCGCGTGCAGTAAAGTAATTACTTTACCGCACACTGTGCGGTAAAGTTACTTTACCGCACGCGCACCACTTAGAAACCTTAGCAACGCATCAATAAGACAGCTTCATTATTTGTTTACATTTCAATTCCATCTAATTTGACATGTTTATTTATAAATTACATTCAAGTTTTTGAAAAAAAAGGTACTCATAGGTAAAATATTGTACCTAACACATGCGGAAAATGTCTTTACCACCCTTGACGGCTTGACCGAACTCCGCTCCGCGTCGTTCGGCCAACGGCCGTCGCGTGCGGTAAAGTATCACTTTCTGCATTTGTTAGGTAAATAACTATTACCTATTTGTCTGCGATAAAGTAACTTTAAAATTGTCATTTTTAAAATTCTTAGTTTTTTGCCACTTTTCAAACTTGACAAATGCTATTACACCTTGGAAATAAAAAACTATTGATTAAAATGATATTTGAACAACAAAAGGTCTAGGGAAATAACATATATAGAGAAATATCTACTAGGAATCGGTTTAAAATGTTATACATGGCTAATTTATTTGGGAAAGTTAGTGCCTCGCTCATGTTCCACTGACATTGTTTTGCTGTTTGTCAAAAATTTTCCCTAGTGTGGAGTGACTGGGTCGAAAAATGTGCATGTGTGTCTTAGAATTTTCTTCCTTTTTTTATTATGCATGTTGCTTACAGATTTTTTCTATTTTTTAGCTCCGTCGCCAGAACAAGCGCCCGAGCCCGAAAGGCCACCTACACGTAAGTTTTTTTAGTTAATTAACTTGAACTAATTTATTTAATTAATTTCGCTAGGTACGAGGGTGGATCAAATATAAACAAGCATTTGTTTATAAACTAGTTATTTAGAAACATGACACAAAACAGAAATTTTGTCTACTTTTCTACACATCCCCCTTCTCTTTTAATACACTTTTCCCAACGGTTTGACAGTTTCTTAATCCCGTTTTCATAAAAGGAAGCTGGGCGGATATCTAAGCAGTTGCGCACGAATGCCTCCACCTCTTCATTGGTCTGAAATTGCTCGCCTCCCAGTGAATCTTTGAGTGGGCCAAACATATGAAAATCGCAAGGTGACAAATCTGGACTGTGTGGAGGGTATTCCAGCACAGTCCAGTGCATTTCATTGATTTTCGCCTGTGTTAAAGCTGCCGTATCAGGTCTAGCGTTGTCATGCAGGAACAACACGTCTTGGATGGGGTGTGCTCTTCTCTTTTGGCGATAATCAAGTTTTACGTGGTCGAGTAAGTTGCAGTAGTAAACCGCGTTTATTGGTATTCGCTTGTGCAAAAAATCGACCAACGAAACTTCACTCCAGTCCCAGAAAACGGCGGCTAAAACTTTGCCTGCAGAAATGATGGTACCCGGACGACGTGGGTGACTCACGTTGTCGACACGCTCACCATAGATAAAGGATTTGCGGCGCGGTTCAGTGAGTTTTTATTAGATAGGCAACTCCGGCTATTTGACAGGTCGTTAGCTCTGTGGCGCCCACTGCAGAGCTTAGTGACGAACTAAAAGGCGAGGCGGGAAATTTGAATCGCCTTTTATAATAAATTTTCTTTAATTTTAAAGTTTTTTTTGAAATTTTTAATCAGTCAATATTTTATAAAGACATACAATGTCTTTATAAGATATAAACAGATTGAAAATGATATATAAAATGCAATAAATAAAACATTTTTTAAATGAGTTTTTATTATTATAAAAAAAAGCTACAAATTAACGACTAACTATTGATGAAATAATACATAGTCTAATTGATTGGTACAATAAAATATAATGAAAAACCAAACACTATCTAGCATATTTAAATTTGCTTTTAACATTTCTGGTGAGTGATGAGTGAATAAATAATGAAACAGTTGTTCGTGAAGAGAATCATTCTTAAGTGTCTACTTTTTAACAGCTCGATGAAAATCTGACATGATTTAAAAGTACCTCCTCGTCTTGGTTGTAAGTTGTGTAGGGTATGTTTTAAAGCAGTATATACATAGCTTATCACTGGTCACACATATCGAAAAGCTGAAAACAATAAAAAAAATCAACTTATAACCACATTAATCATAGGTACTAGATTATGGTAAGATTTAAAATTAATGAATAAATTTATTCAAAGTACATTACGCTGCTGGGTAATCTCTCGTTTACCCATCAATTAAGCCCCCCCCCCTTTTACTTAATATCAAACGAAAGGGATAGACATAAAATTAACACTAAATTTGTGCTTAGTTCATGGGCAAATAAGGCACCTACCAGGCATTGGAAACCTGTATTCAGAGTTCCGTAAAGTAAGCGATAAGAAGTTAAAAAGACACTACCAATACAAATTTTATCAAATGCCAATCTAACCTCAAATGAGAAAATAAGAAAACTTACCTTAAAATTTCTCGAAAAACTATGCATTTTATACTCGTCTGAACTTTAGACACTTTACCCAGAAAAGCAACTAGAAATTCTTATTCTTTTATATTTAAATTGCAAAAGTTACAAATTTAACAAAATTTAATTTTAATGCGACACAGCAGCAAAGATTACCTACATAAGCTAAAAAGAATGATTTTAAATGAACCCGAAATAAAATGCGGTGGAAGAGGTTTTTCTACCTGAAACAAAGGGGGGCGGAAAATCCAAACCACAGATAATTCTCAAAAAAAATAGAATAAGGAACAAACGCGCGACCGCAGTGCCTCTTGTGAGCTTAGTGAGAACTTTAACCTAACGACCTGTCAAATTGTATTGAGTTTCCTAGGCATGACGCTCACGGCCGTCGTTAAGTTCTTTGCACCAACTTTTTACAGGTACCCATGAAAGCGTCTTATTGCCGAACTGTGCTCGCCATCTGCATCGAATTTCAGCAGGTTTCACGTTTTCGCGTCTAAGAAATTTAATGATTATTCTTTGCGCAACACTGCTGTGTACTTTCCTCTCGTTCATTGCGATTGCTCCTGGCCAAATGAGCATCGCGGTACTACCAGCCGCCTACATGCTGCTGAATATCCCTACTCCAAAATTATAACGGCCACGTTCATCTTGAATGACTTTTCCGTTAGTAAGTTTAAAAGGCTTGTTTATATTTGATCCACCCTCGTATTAACATATGCTTGTAATTTTTGGCATCATCTAACGATTCAGAAAATATTTTTCCATTGAAACTTTAATGTGTAATAAATATTAACGGATATAGCTATAAGTAGAGATAAGAGTATATATAAGTTAAGTTCCAATAATTCACAGACGGCTTTTTAAAAACTAATTTTCTTTATTTAGTAAAACTTATTACTACTACTATGCTACTACTGCTATAGCTAGAACTTGAATGAATTATCTGATTATGAAATGTGCTTTTATATGCTGACCTTTCACTTAAATGATAACATAATGATATAATGTTAAAAACAACTTATTAAGATATTAAACTAATGATGTACATAATAATATTTGGTTCTTAATTATAATGTTAAAAACAACTTATTAAGATATTAAACTAATGATGTTTGCATTCCAAAGTTTAAAAGCAATTTACTTATCAATAACAATTTCATAATTGTTATTGATTTTCTTAATGTTCTTTTAAATACTAATTATTATTATTTTTTAACACAGAATAAGGTGGATGTATAGAAGTACATTACTCCTCCTTCCTTAAAAAGAATCGTGTCCTCACGATTTCTCTTGTAATTCTATATCTTCATCTAATTGTTTATCTTCTTCTAACCATCTTTTAATAGTATTTCTAGATATTACCTTATTTCTAAAATATTTTTGAAAAATATAAACTATAGTAACGATAATCAAAAGGAGAATAAAAAACAATAAATAATTATGCCCATTTTTCTGAAAACTGTAGGTTTCTAATTCTAATGGTTGAAAAAGATTTTCATTAATTTTTTCTGGCTGCAATACATGATTTAAATTCAAATTTATTTTTGAAGTGCTTCTAAAAGGTTTTAGTTCAAGATGATAATGTTCAATAGTATTAATTTTTGTTTCATATCTGTTTTGATTAAGAACTACTGTACAATTTGATTTAACAATGTTACAGTTTTTCACGTCTTTACGTACTTTTGACACAACTCTAAGATAGGGTTAGTTTTTGAAGTGCAATAAATAATTTGTTTATTCTCCGTTTGTATGACATAATTATAGGAATTAGAAATTTCATGTTGAGTAATATTAAAGTTATTAATTTGATTATAGCAATACCATTTATGATTATTATTTTTACACGTTTTAAACCAATCTGAATCACAGACATAACTTGAAGGTATTGTCATTAATAAATTATCATAAGGAATCGGATAAACAATTGACATTTTACAAGTGTAATCCCTAAAAATTGGAATTCTTATAACTAAAACTAATACATTATCTTTGATAAGAATTGCGGTTTTACATAATTGTACTAACTCTAAAGGCTGTCCTAATGGCCATAAAAAGGATTTAGGATAGTGTGTTCGTAAGTATTCCCAAAGTAATTTAATTTCAGTCGGATCCAAAATTTCTAAATTTAGTATTTCGGTCTGGGAAAATGATTGTTCTTTCTAACATTTCTAGGTAGTTTTTAATTCTTTGTACTTGTAAATTAATACTCAAAATATTCCATGTTTTATCAGTTTCATTATATCTTTCGGTAAGAACTCTTTGTAGTTCGCCTGAATGAAAATTGATATTATTTATAAGATCATTGTATTTGTTTGAAATGTGTTCGGCTAATGAACTATAATCATTTAATCGAGATGTTAATTTATTTTGATTTCGTGTCAATATGTCGAAGTGTTTATTTATTTCTTGTAGATCTTGCTCGTCAAGAATTTTATTCCTGTACCCAAGAAATTTGCTAAGCCGCGTTTTTCACGATTAGGAATTAATTTATGATATGTAGCAAAACAATTTGATATTAATTCGTTTGTTGCAAAAATCTGTTGTTTTACATAAAAGTTTTTTGATCTATTTATAATACTAAATGATTGATTTAAAATTTGCAATGTTTCAAAAGTTTGGGATAAGTTAAAATTTACATAGGTAGAATGAAGGTGGTCTTGTATGTAGGTTTGGTTAGATAGCGTTTCTAAGTATGTAGTTGCGTTAATTGGTGTTATTTCCAGAGTTTGAACAGTCTGAAGAAGTAGGAATCTGAAAAGAAAGATTCTTTCTTAATCTCTTTATATGTCTTATATGTGTATTAGTATTTCTATTTTGTTTGGTTCCTACTGTTAATATTGGTCCTTTTTGTCCTTTTATGGTTTGCTTTTTGTAAAGTGGTTTGTTCTTAGTATTAATTTGTTTGTCGCGTATAAAAACTATCTGGTTATTTGAAGTGGATGGCATTGAATCGGGTGATACAGGATTTTGGTTTTGTGTCCTTTTTTGTTGATTTTGTAATGTTTTTTGATAAATTTGTTCATAAAAAGGTAAAATCTCATTTTTGCGTTTTTGATTATATTCTTCGTAAACTGTCATTTCACTAATTTCTGGTTCAAAGAAACAAGGTGAGTTTATGAGAGCAAATGGTGGATAACCAGTTGTGGAGTGGATGCTATAATTATAATTTAAGATTACAGTAATCATAAGTTGAGCTAAGGATTCATTAGGGGTATTTTGATTTTGAATCCTTAATTTTTCTGTTAATGTGGAGTGTAGCCTTTCTACGATACTATTTGAAGTAGAATTACAAGGGGTAGTAAAATGAGTGTCTATGTTAAAAAGAGAACAGAATTCTTTCATTATATTATTGTTAAATTCTTTTCCATTGTCAAAGACTACTTTTCTTGGGTAACCATGTTCAGAAAAGAAATGACGAAGTTTATTTAAGATTGTTATGGCATTTTTATCTGATATGGCATAAGCTTGTGCAAATTTAGAAAATGAGTCTATGATAGTGATAAATAGTTGATTACTAAATTTATAAAGATCGATATACAGCGTTTCAAATGGTTTAGGGGCTATTAAAGGTCCTTGAAAATTTAATTTGTAAGGATTTCGGTCGTATTTATTTATTAAACATAATTCGCATTTATTTATGTAATCTTGGATGGACTCTCTTAATTGGGGCCAATAATATTTTGTTTTAAGATGATTATAGGTTTCGATTATACCATTATGATTTTGTGAATGATACTGTGAAATAATTTCTTTTTGTTGCGTTTTGAGAACAATGTCAGGTAATAATATTGTTGAAAATTTTATGCGTATTTTGCTATTGACATTTTCCTGTAAAAATTTAATAAACTCAGTTTTTAGAGTTTCATCACGGATAAATAAACAAAAGGTTTTATTGTCAGTTAAATGTTCCGTTAGGATTCTCATCTTTGTTAACTGTTATTACTTTATGGTTCTTTTCGAAAGGGTGGCTAGAGAAAAGGTGATAATTTTGACCAATTTTAATGACTATACGTTGGTTACTGTAATTAATAGGCAATTCCGAAATAGACAGATTGACATTTAATGCACCACTGTCACTATGTACGGTATCATTTTCAAAGTATTCGATGTTTGCTGTGTCATTTGTGTCATTATTAGCAATAATTCAGTTTCTAATGCGTTAATTTGAATTCGTGATAGTGCATCGGCAACTTTATTTTCTTTGCCTTTCTTATACCTAATATCGAAATTAAATTCTTCAAGTTTGAGTTTCCATCTGGTTAATCTTGAATTGGGTTCTTTAAGAGATGTGTACCATACAAGAGGATTGTGATCAGTTTCGATTAGAAATTTTTGTCCGTATAGGTAGGGTCTAAAGTGCTTAGTTGCTTCTACGATAGAAAGAAATTCTTTTTCAATGGTAGAGTAAGTTCGTTCGGCTGAATTAAGAGTTCGAGAATAAAAAGCTATAGGGTGATCATTTTGAGATAAGACGGATCCTATGGCTACATTAGAAGCATCTGTGGTAAGGTTAAATGGCTTTGAAAAATCCGGGTAAGCTAGAACTGGCGAGTTTGTCATTAGTTCTTTACATTTCTCGAAAGCGTTAACATAATCTGGATCTGTGGGATTTAATTTAGTGTTTTTACGTAGGCATTTGGTTAAGGGTTGAACTATTTTCGCAAAATTTTTAATGAATTTTCTATAATATCCAACGAGACCAAGGAATGCTTTTATTTCTTTTTGAGTTTTTGGAATAGGATATTTTTTAATGCACTCTATTTTAGATGGATTTGGTTTTATACCTTCTGGGGTTATTACATGGCCCAAAAATGGAACTTCTTTACACAAAAATTCGGTTTTATCTAATTGGACTTTTAGATTGACTTCCTTTAATTTTTGAAAGATGGTTCTAATATGAAGGATATGATCGTGAAGTGATTTAGAAAAAATAATAACATCGTCCATGTAAACAAAGCAGAATTTAAAAAGATATTTTCTTAAAATTTCATCCATCATCCTTTGGAATGTGGCGGGGGCATTTTTGAGACCAAACGGCATTCTTAGATATTCATAATGACCGTTGTTAACAGTGAAAGCTGTTTTCTCAATAGATTTGGGGTCCATTTCAATTTGATGAAAACCTTGGGCTAAATCTAAGACAGTGAAATATTGACATTTTCCCAGGTTATCCAGAATTTCTTCTATTTTAGGTAATGGAAATTTATCCTCAATTGTATTTTCATTTAATTTTCTGTAATCGATTACCATTCTAAATTTTTTTTCTCCGGAGGCATCTAGTTTTTTCGGAACTATCCAGACTGGTGCGGAAAAAGGAGAGATAGAAGGTCTTATAATTTTATTATCAAGAAGTTTTTGAATTTGTTTATTTATCTCTGGTAACATAGATGGAGGGTGTCGAAATGATTTTACATAGATTGGTTTGTCATCTTTGGTACGGATACGGATGCTTGACATGGCTAGTGAAAGACAAGTCAGATTTATCAGTGTACATGATTGGTGAAAATTCTTTACAAATTTTGATGACTGCCTCTTTTTCTTCAGAATTCAGGTGGCTTAATCTAAGAGATTCAATTACATGGGGATTCTTAATATTTGTAAAATTTGTTTGAATATTAAAACATTCTGAAGGGATTACATTATACCTTGCTTTGAATTCTGTGACAATCGGTTCGTCAAAGGGATTAGGTATCTCGCAATATCCATTTTCTATGTGGACTAAACAATCTGGAAATGTGTAATTATGTAATTCAAATGAAGGTAGAAGTCCAGTTCCAAAATTCTGATTGACAGGAATTTTTAATTTATCAGATGAATGGGTTATTTTAGGTGGTGGTTTGGTCATAGCAATATGAAATGGAATTAACTTATTTTTCAGGCGTAGTTTATTTGTAGAATAATCAATAGAACCTTGCATTTGTTGAAATATGTCACTGCCTATAAGAGCATCGTAATGTTCGTGCCAGTTAATGACGTGAAAGTCTATAATATTTGTAATACCTAATTCACTTAAGAGGGGGTATCTAAAATTATATTTTTCTATGATTTCTCTGTTGCAAGAAATTACTGAAAAGGGCTGTTCATATATGCAATCTGGAAGTAAGTTAGCAAAACGAGGTGAAATGATTGAATGTGAGGCACCAGTGTCTATGAGAATTTTAATGTTTAATTTTTGAAGATATAAGTAAGGGAGGGATGAAAGACGACCAATGTGATTTAAGTCGATTCTAGATGTCTCGAGACTTCCTGAAAATTTGAATTATTTTCAGTTTCATCTTCCCAGGTGAGTTCTGGTTGGATAGGCAAATATTGGTTTGATTCTGTATCAAAATAGCATGGAATTGGTGCAAAATCTAAAGACTCAGAGTTTTCGGAAACCTCAGAATTTTCTTGATGTGTTTTTAAATTAGTTAGTTCTTCGAAATGTTGTTTAAATGGTGCAGTTTGTCTAAAGAAATTGGGATTACGTTGCTGATATGCTTGTTGAAAAGGTGTTTATTGAGATGTTGATGGTAATGGTTTAAATACTGCGGTGGATACTCCTGACATAGGTGTTGGTTTCGAATTAGGTGTGGGGTGTTTAAACATTGGCGGTTTTCTGAATGCAGGAATATTTGAGGGGAATTTTTGATTTATTGGTTTTGATTGAATATTAATTGGACCTTGTGGAAATGATTGTTGTCTAAAGTTTGGAGGAGGAAAAAAAGGTTGTCTTTGTGTGTTTTGATTTTTTATTTGAGGTTGTGAAAAATTTTTAGGTTGATATCTGTTAAACATTTGATTTGTTATAATGTTATAATTAGATATTTTGTTTTGTAAGTCTGTCATGGTTTTTGGTAGTTCTTGAATAAAGACAGGTCGTAGGTCATCTGGTGAATTGGAAACTACCGTTAAAATCGCTGTTGACTCTGCTTGGTCTAAATGAAAAATTTTTAAGTTTACGTCAGAAATTTCACAGTTAATTTTAGTGTTGATTTCATTTAGGAATTTTTTAATTCGATCAAAAAATTGTTGTATATTTTCATTTTTATCAGTTTTCAAATTTTGCAAAGATTGTAGTAATGATCTTAAATCAATGGGGTTTCCAAACTCTTTCTGTAAGGATGCTTTTACTTCATCCCAAGTTTTAAATTGCGGGTTACGGAAAATATATAGTTGCGCTTCCTTTCTTAATTTAGATTTTACAGCATTTAGCGCAAAATTTAATTTTGTTGGAGTTGTTCCATATGTTGTAAGAAATTCATCACAAGCGAGAATAAAATTTTCTAAATATTCGATTTGTCCGTCAAAAGTTGGTAAAAAGTCGCAGGCTAGTTTGAATGTTTCGTCAGGCATGTTTCTTTGCGTGTATGTGTTAATATGTGGTATTTGCGGTTGAATAGGAGGATTAGTAGAGTTTCCTTGAGAGTTAGATATCGCTAAATTACTTAAACTATGTTCTAACCTATCTAAATCTAAATTTTCAGTTTCTAAGGAAATTTTGGAATATAATTGAATGTCTTCTTCGGAAGTTGGATGTTCTTGGTTTTCTAAAGTTTTGAAGGAAGTAAGGTCTTTATTGGACGTGCTGCCTTCTTTTAGTTTTTGCAGAAATTTAGTTTTTATGTTGTCAGTGGTTTTGTCTTTAGCAAACATTTAAAAATTTACTTACAGAAAAAACATCTCTATGGTAGGTAATCTTCAGTTGCCGTAATAGACTTGTCCAAAGGCCGTTTGTGCGAAATGGAGAAGTAGTCTTCGGTCCCAAGTCGTGGTTGTTTTTCTGTAGTTGAACCAAGTTGACTATGGATACAATACGAAGGTTCTCCCGGAACGTGTTCTTTTTGGTAGCTGGAGGCAATATGTCGTTTCTTATGCAATATAAGACCGTCAGGATAATGCCAAACAGCTATCCTGTTCGCAGCGCCAGTTAAGTTCCAATAATTCACAGACGGCTTTTTAAAAACTAATTTTCTTTATTTAGTAAAACTTATTACTACTACTATGCTACTACTGCTATAGCTAGAACTTGAATGAATTATCTGATTATGAAATGTGCTTTTATATGCTGACCTTTCACTTAAATGATAACATAATGATATAATGTTAAAAACAACTTATTAAGATATTAAACTAATGATGTACATAATGATATTTGGTTCTTAATTATAATGTTAAAAACAACTTATTAAGATATTAAACTAATGATGTTTGCATTCCAAAGTTTAAAAGCAATTTACTTATCAATAACAATTTCATAATTGTTATTGATTTTCTTAATGTTCTTTTAAATACTAATTATTATTATTTTTTAACACAGAATAAGGTGGATGTATAGAAGTACATTACTTATATAAGAGTAAAATATAACCAATCACCCTATACCTATGCAAATAATATTTGCCCACAGTATATGTGTTTAACCTACAGTTTTATAGGAAAAAGCAATGGAAAGTTTTTTGATTATAATAAATCCGAAAATTATTTTAACGTTGTCAAATTTGTCCTTTTTAAAATTCTTAGTTTTCTAGCGCTCTTCAAACTTGACAAATGCTATTACACCTTGGAAACAAAAAACTTTTGACCAAAATGTTCTTTGAACTTTTTCTTCTTTTTACTACCAAAAGTTCTAGGGAAATAACAGTTGTATAGAGAAATTACTATTACTAGGAATCGGTTTAACATGTTATGCATGCCTAATTCATTTGAAAAAGTTAGTGCGCGACTCATGTTCCACTGACACTGTTTTGGTGCTGTCAAAAATTTTCACTAGTGTGGAGAGACTATGCCGAAAAATGTGCACTGAGTGCATACAATACTGGGTTTGCCAGTTTCTGAATCGAATACAAAAAGCTGCACTAGTTTTCCCACTGCACCAGCGACGCTACGTAACTGTATAATGCTAGAAAGAGAGGGCATTATAAGTATAAGCCCACCTGTAATGAAACACATCATCATTCTAGGGGTCTAGCTTACTAGAGCTTTTGGAAGCACGGTGGATAGAATATACCGGTGTTCGGATCTTATAAATATATGTCAAATTTTCATGTCACTGGTGGTCCAGCTGATTTTTAGAAACAAAAGTTAGATAAGATATAAACAACTAATATTTTTTGATTTTTTTTGAAAACTAAGGCAATTTTCGTACTATTTTTTAGTATATTCTTATAAAATAATATTTTTCAGACATACCAGTCGTTATTTTTTTTAGCCCGCTTCATTTCTCTTTACACAAAAACTAAAATTCGAAGAAATGAATGTGTTCGTTTCAGCTTCAAAAATTATCCGCTGACATACCTCTTTGTTTACTACCCAATAGTCCT
Organism: Aspidapion aeneum; assembly: GCA_963576565.1. Lineage (NCBI taxonomy): Eukaryota > Metazoa > Arthropoda > Insecta > Coleoptera > Brentidae > Aspidapion > Aspidapion aeneum. The sequence continues at coordinate 1,626,125 of OY755041.1, read as the reverse complement.
CGGTTCACCTTTGATATTAAACGATCACATTCAGTTTGACTTGTAGTTTAAGTTTTGTGTAATAAAAAATAAAGCGGCTAAAAAAAAATACTCTGCCAATATATGGGCCCCTAAGCTCACACTAGGTACTATAGTCATAGTGTACGTGTGAGCTAATATAACTAAAAACTGAAATATATTTTATTCAACTCCAGACTAAATTACCTTTTGTTTGATACCACACACGCCATGTTTTGACTTAAACTCAAATTTTTGAAATCTACCCCCACCCTTAAAAAAAACAAAAAACTAAAATGTGTTTTGTTAAACTCCGGACTCAATTACCTTTCGTTTGATATCACACACGCCATATTTTCACTTAAACTCTAATTTTTAAAATATACCCCCACCCTTTTTTAAAATAAATTAAAATGTATTTTGTTTAACTGCAGAGTCAATTACCTTTCGTTTGATATCACACACGCCATATTTTCACATAAACTCTAATTTTTGAAATCTACCCCCACCCTTTTATTTGGTTTGTGTTCGGTGGATTTTGTTCATTTTTAAATGGGACCATCTCGACCCAAGACCCAGCCTAGGTACGAAATTTTATTAAAATCGGCCAAGCGGTTTTTGAGTTATGCGTGTTGATCGTTACAGACATACATATAAGTTTCAAAATCATCTGAAACGCAAAGATATATAAATACTCTGCCAATATATAGGCCCTTAAGCTCACACTAGGTACTATAGTTATAGTGTACGTGTGAGCTAATATAACTAAAAACTGAAATATATTTTATTCAACTCCAGACTAAATTACCTTTTGTTTGATACCACACAAGCCATATTTTGACTTAAACTCATATTTTTGAAATCTACCCCCACCCTTACAAAAAAAACAAAAACTAAAATGTATTTTGTTAAAGTCCGGACTCAATTACCTTTCGTTTGATATCACACACGCCATATTTTCACTTAAACTCTAATTTTTAAAATATACCCCCACCCTTTTTTTTTAAATAAATTAAAATGTTTTTTGTTTAACTGCAGACTCAATTACCTTTCGTTTAATATCACACACGCCATATTTTCACATAAACTCTAATTTTTGAAATCTACCCCCACCCTTTTATTTGGTTTGTGTTAGGTGGATTTTGTTCATTTTTAAATGGGACCATCTCAACCCAAGACCCAGCCTAGGTACCAAATTTCATTAAAATCGGCCAAGCGGTTTTTGAGTTATGCGCGTTGGTCGTTACAGACAGACACACAGACAGACAGACAGACAGACATACAGACAGACAGACGGCGCAACAAAAAAGTTTCAAAATCATCTGAAACGCAAAGATATATAAAAATTTTTGAAATCGGAGCAACTTTTTTTTTCTCGAAAAAATTAGGATCACCATAGCTCACACTACTATAGTATAGTATATGTGTGAGCTAAAATTTTGGAAATCGGAGCAACTTTTTTTTTCTCGAAAAAATTAGGATCACCATAGCTCACACTACTATAGTATAGTATATCGTCGCAATACTGGTGAACTGTCCTAACCCACATAGCTGGCACGCTTTTAAAAATGCTTTTTTATAGAAAAATTCATATTTTCGTGTCTAAAATTCTAAACAAAAAAATCATTATGTTTTATCTTCTGTTTACAGTTTAAAAAAAAACAAGATTTTATTAATGATTTTGTTTTAAAAAAGCGTGCTAGTTTTAGTTTTGTTTATGTAGGTTAGGACAGTTCACCACTAGGGCGACGATATGTGTGAGCTAATAACATCTAGAAAACTACATTTTATAAGGATGTACTAGAAAACAGTAGAAAAATGGCCTTAGTTTTCAAAAAATTCAAAAAATATTAGTTGTCCCGTTGTTCATAACAGGAAAATTCGACATATATATATAAGATCCGAACACCGGTCTATTCTATCCACCGTGTTTTGGAAGGGGGGGAAGGGAACAGCATGAAAATTATTGGAAATGAAAGAAAATCTATCGCAGCCAATAGGAAAATAAAAGTAGACTCGATCCGAGTTATTGGGGTGACATGGGGTGAGCTTTTAGTTGTGGATAATAATTTTTGCGGTTTTGAGCGAAAGTAGGTCTCCTATCCAAAAAAGATAAATACAAAAGTTATAGGTAATAAAAAAGTATTTATCACTTTGGCCTAAGATTTTCCGAGAAAAAGTGAAAATCAACTGTTTTTTCAATTTTGATTTTTATCTTCACAACTTTTTTTTTGTTCTTGACAAAATTTGGTGAGTGCGCTATTTGTGTCCTTAATACCCTATAATTTTGTCAAATTAAATTATAGATTTTTTTCATTTTATATTTATTTAAAAACTAAAATAATGCCTCATTTTCACCAGAAAATACCCAAGTTCTGAAACCAGTTTTTTTTTTAGAAACAGGGGTTGTTTTTTTGTAAAGACATCTGTTTTTAGATAGTGTAAAAAAATTAACACCCCAATGGAAAATACTCTGCCAATATATGGGCCCCTAAGCTCACACTAGGTACTATAGTTATAGTGTACGTGTGAGATATTATAACTAAAAACTGAAATATATTTTATTCAACTCCAGACTAAATTACCTTTTGTTTGATACCACACAAGCCATGTTTTGACTTAAAGTCAAATTTTTGAAATCTACCCCCACCCTTAAAAAAACAAAAAACTAAAACGTATTTTTTTAAACTCCGGACTCAATTACCTTTCGTTTGATATCACACACGCCATATTTTCACTTAAACTCTAATTTTTAAAATATACCCCCACCCTTTTTTTAAAATAAATTAAAATGTATTTTGTTTAACTGCATACTCAATTACCTTTCGTTTGATATCACACACGCCATATTTTCACATAAACTCTAGTTTTCGAAAGCTACCCCCACCCTTTTATTTGGTTTGTGTTCGGTGGATTTAGTTCATTTTTAAATGGGACCATCTCGATCCAAGACGCAGCCTAGGTACTAAATTTCATTAAAATCGACCAAGCGGTTTTTGAGTTATGCGCGTTGGTCGTTACAGACAGACATACAGACAGACAGACAGACATACAGACAGACAGACGGCGCAACAAAAAAGTTTCAAAATCATCTGAAACGCAAAGATATATAAAAAATTTTGAAATCGGAGCAACTTTTTTTTCCTCGAAAAAATTAGGATCACCATAGCTCACACTACTATAGTATAGTATATGTGTGAGCTAAAAATTGCCAGGAAAAGAATTTAAATATTTTAAAAAATAACAATATAAAATTGGTGCAATGTTATTTTAATCAATATCCATTCCGTCTGTGCAAATTTTTTATTTTTACCGTGTTACTTTTTAAAACAATTTAAAAATAGACGTCTTAACGAAAACATTAGGCACTGTTTTTTTTTTTAAATCTTCTTGAACTTCGGCATTTTGTGGTGAGAATTGGGCCCCATTTTAAGTTTTAAGTGAAAATTACCACTTGTTAAGGACATAAATAGGTGTGTTTTCACCAAGTTTTGTTAAAAACAAAAAAATGTTGAAGATAAAAATCAAATTTAAAAAAAAGGGTTTTTTCGATTTTTCTCGAAAAATTTTAGGTTATGTAGAAAATGTTTGCAGCCCTTTTTATTACCTATAACTATTGCATTTAACCTTTTTCGATAGGGGGTCTAGTTTCGTTGAAAACTGAAAATCTGTTACCACCCGTTAAAGTTGATCCCATTATTTTTCTTGTTGGCTGTTTGAATTTTCTCCCTTTTTTTATTATATGTTGTTTGTAAAATATGAATTTTCAAAGTTTGGCCATTTTGGTTCCATGGGATCCCTAAATGACTTTTTTCGAATCTTAACTCAAGGTGTGGTTTTTTCGCATCTCTATGGCCCCACCATACTGCAATTTGGTGCTTTTATTGATAAAGTGTATAGTTTGTAAAATATGAATTTTTAAAGTTTGGCCATTTTGGTCTCATGGGATTCCCTACCCTAAAATTTGCTAAATGACGTTTTTTCGAATCTTTACTCAAGGTGTGGTTTTTTCGCATCTCTATGGCCCCACCTTACTGCAATTCGGTGCTTTTGTTGATAAAGTGTATAGTTTGTAAAATATGAATTTTCAAAGTTTGGCTATTTTGGGCTCATGGGATTCCCTACCCTAAAATTAGCTAATTGACGTTTTTTCGGATCTTAACTCAAGGTGTGGTTTTTTCGTATCTCTGTCCCCACCATACTGCAATTCGGTCCTTTTGTTGATAAAGTGTATAGTCTGTAAAATATGAATTTTCATAGTTTGGCCATTTTGGTCTCATGGGATTCCCTGCCCTAAAATTAGCTACATGACGTTTTTTCGAATCTCAACTCAAGGTGTGGTTTTTTCGCATCTCTATGGCCCCACCTTACTGCAATTCGGTGCTTTTGTTGATAAAGTGTATAGTTTGTAAAATATGAATTTTCAAAGTTTGGCTATTTTGGGCTCATGGGATTCCCTACCCTAAAATTAGCTAATTGACGTTTTTTCGGATCTTAACTCAAGGTGTGGTTTTTTCGCATCTCTATGGCCCCACCATACTGCAATTTGGTGCTTTTATTGATAAAGTGTATAGTTTGTAAAATATGAATTTTTAAAGTTTGGCCATTTTGGTCTCATGGGATTCCCTACCCTAAAATTTGCTAAATGACGTTTTTTCGAATCTTTACTCAAGGTGTGGTTTTTTCGCATCTCTATGGCCCCACCTTACTGCAATTCGGTGCTTTTATTGATAAAGTGTATAGTTTGTAAAATATGAATTTTCAAAGTTTGGCTATTTTGGGCTCATGGGATTCCCTACCCTAAAATTAGCTAATTGACGTTTTTTCGGATCTTAACTCAAGGTGTGGTTTTTTCGCATCTCTATGGCCCCACCATACTGCAATTTGGTGCTTTTATTGATAAAGTGTATAGTTTGTAAAATATGAATTTTTAAAGTTTGGCCATTTTGGTCTCATGGGATTCCCTACCCTAAAATTTGCTAAATGACGTTTTTTCGAATCTTTACTCAAGGTGTGGTTTTTTCGCATCTCTATGGCCCCACCTTACTGCAATTCGGTGCTTTTGTTGATAAAGTGTATAGTTTGTAAAATATGAATTTTCAAAGTTTGGCTATTTTGGGCTCATGGGATTCCCTACCCTAAAATTAGCTAATTGACGTTTTTTCGGATCTTAACTCAAGGTGTGGTTTTTTCGTATCTCTGTCCCCACCATACTGCAATTCGGTTCTTTTGTTGATAAAGTGTATAGTCTGTAAAATATGAATTTTCATAGTTTGGCCATTTTGGTCTCATGGGATTCCCTGCCCTAAAATTAGCTACATGACGTTTTTTCGAATCTCAACTCAAGGTGTAGTTTTTTCGCGTCTCTATGGCCCCACCATACTGCAATTCGGTGCTTTTGTTGATAAAGTGTGTATGTACATATTAGCTTACAATTTTCTTATATTTTCTAGCATTTTTAAAATTTACTGTTTTCCCCCATTCTTTAGACTTGACACATGCTATACCTTGAAAACAAAAACTTTTGACCAAAAGGTGTTTAATTTTTTTTTCTTCTGTTCTTTCTGCCCGTTTCCACCACCCCTTAGTTTGGGGCATCGTTTATGATACACCACGTAGGTATTTGTTTTTTTTTTTAATTTAAATATCGTCCTTTTCTTGTAAACAAATAAAATAACACTTGATTGTTTTGTATTTGCAACTACGGCCAATCGAATGACTATAGCGATTTTTTTTCAGACCTTCTACTTTGTTTTAGAAACCGTTTCTAAAATATCAATGTAGGTTTACAGATAGACACTTTCCTAACAACTGCGCAAATTGATACTTTTCCAGAAAACACATTTTAGGAACAATATTTTTCCAAGAGGGTCAAAAAAATTATGAAATTTAAATGTTTCAAATACTTAAATTTTACAAAATACAAAAAAAAACATGTAAAATCTTTTGATTTTAAAGTTCTTTTGTTTTGAACAACCAAAACATTAAAAACCATGTATAAACTAATATATTTTTTATAATATCCTGTTTTTTTAACATGTATTTATTTATACTTGTGTCACAGGACGAAAGTCCTGGCAATTAGCTCACACATATACTATACTATAGTAGTGTGAGCTATGGTGATCCTAATTTTTTCGAGAAAAAAAAAGTTGCTCCGATTTCAAAAATTTTTATATATCTTTGCGTTTCAGATGATTTTGAAACTTTTTTGTTGCGCCGTCTGTCTGTCTGTCTGTCTGTCTGTCTGTCTGTCTGTCTGTCTGTCTGTCTGTATGTCTGTAACGACCAACGCGCATAACTCAAAAACCGCTTGACCGATTTTAATGAAATTTGGTACCTAGGCTGGGTCTTGGGTCGAGACGGTCCCATTTAAAAATGAACAAAATCCACCGAACACAAACCAAATAAAAGAGTGGGGGTAGATTTCAAAAATTAGAGTTTATGTGAAAATATGGCGTGTGTGATATCAAACGAAAGGTAATTGAGTCTGCAGTTAAACAAAATACATTTTAATTTATTTAAAAAAAAAAGGGTGGGGGTATCATTTAAAAATTAGAGTTTAAGTGAAAATATGGCGTGTGCGATATCAAACGAAAGGTAATTGAGTCCGGAGTTGAACAAAATACATTTTAGTTTTTTGTTTTTTTTAAGGGTGGGGGTAGATTTCAAAAATTTGAGTTTAAGTCAAAACATGGCTTGTGTGGTATCAAACAAAAGGTAATTTAGTCTGGAGTTGAATAAAATATATTTCAGTTTTTAGTTATATTAGCTCACACGAACACTATAAATATAGTACCTAGTGTGAGCTTAGGGGCCCATATATTGGCAGAGTATTTTCATAGTAATGTTTACTCTTTAAAACAATTTAAAAATAGACGTCTTAACGAAATCATTAAGCAAGTCAAAATAAAATGTAAAACGTGTTAAAGACATAAATAGGTGTGTTTTCACCAAGTTTTGTCGAAGACAAAAAAAATAAGATAAAAATCAAATTTCAGAAAGCGGGTTTTTTTTATTTTTACAAGCTTTTATTTAACTTCAGATGTTCTGTCTAACTTTCTATCAAATCTTGTGAAGCGTTTTTGACACACTTCCCATTATCCGATTGGGATGAAATTTGGTACACACATAGTGGTCCCATGACAATACAACATTAAGAAAAAAATATCCTCCCACCCCTACCCCCACCCCTTCTATAGAAAAATGTGTTTTTGACGCACTTCCCGTTATCCGATTTGGATAAAATTTGGTATACACATAGTGGTCCGAGGATAATACAACAATAAGAAAAAAATATCCTCCCACCCCTACCCCCACCCCCTTCCATAGAAAAATTTGTTTTTGATACACATCCCGTTATCCGATTTGGATGAAATTTGGTATACATATAGTGATCCGATGACAATACAATATTAAGAAAAAAATATCCTCCCACCCCTACCCCCACCCCCTTTCATAGAAAAATGAGTTTTTGACACATTTTGCATTATCCGATTTGGATAAAATTTGGTATTCACATAGTGGTCCGATGACAATACAACATTTAAAAAAATATATCCTACCACCCCTACCCCCACCCCCTTCCATAGAAAATGCGTTTTTGACACCCTTCCCATTATCCGATTTGGATGAAATTTCGTATACATATAGTGGTCAGATGACAATACAACATTGAAAAAAAAATCCTACCACTCCTACCCCCACCCCCATCTAAAGAAAAATGTGTTTTTGACACACTTCCCATTATCCGATTTGGATGAAATTTGGTATACATATAGTGGTCCGATGACAATACAACATAAATGAAAAAATGTCCTCCCACCCCTACCCCCCACCCCCTTCCATAAAAAATGCGTTTTTGATACACTTCACTTCAAATGACTTTATAAAATTTGGTATATGCATAAAGGTCCGATGGCAATACAGCCCAAACAAAAAATATATTTCTACCTCTACCCCCACCGTCTCCTTCCCCCAATAGAAAAATGAGTTTCCAAACAACTCACGATCAGCGATTTCATTATAATCTAGAATAAACTCTTCTGTTCTGTTATTGAACAAATATTTTCATTTAATAGAGTAGATAGCTGAGACTGAAAAGTAGAAAATAAATTGGTAAAAATTTTTTTTTAAGTCACAAGCTTTGATAAAATGCACTAAAAATTAAAAAATAATTTTCTAACATTCTAATATTATCATAATAATAAAAGCGATGGCCGCAAATCAAAGCATAAGTTAATCTAAAGCTGTGATCTAAACACCGGCCATCGCTTTTATTATTATAATAATATTAGAATGTTAAAAAATTATTTTTTAATTTTTAGTGCATTTTATAAAAGCTTGTGACTTAAAAAAAAATTTTACCAATTTATTCTCGAAAAAGTTTACGTTATGTAAAAGATAGTTAAAAAAACGGGTGTAGACCTTTTTATTACCCTAAACCTTTTTCGATAGTAGCTCTAGTTTCGCTAAAAACCGTGAAAATCTGTTACCACCCTTAAAAGTTCACCCCATGTCCTCCTAATAACTCCGATCGAGTCTAATTTATTTTTCCTGTTGGTTGCAATATATTTTATTTCATTTTCAATTTCAATTTTTGATGCTGTCACTAATTTTTGCCTTTTTAAAAGGTATCTGCACTATACACTATCTTATGTGTTTAAATTTTCTCCCTTTTTTTTATTATACATATTAGCTTACATTTTTGTTATATTTTTTAGCTCCTATTCCACCAGCACCGGTAGAGAGAACACCACCACGTAAGTTTTATAATTAGTTTACTTCAACATATGTCAAAACTTAGACAGGGAATTGACATATGTCATTTTTGGCATCAGTTTCTAATGAATCCGCAAAAATCCTACCACTTTTCCCATTCAAAGTTTAATGTGTGATAAGTATTAACTGAGATAGCTATTAAGTAAAATGTAACCAATCACCCTCTACTTATTGTAAAGGATATTTTTTGACACAAAGCAATAGGATTTTTTAAATTATACTCGTAATAAATCATAAAATTATTTAATGTTATCAAATTTATCATTTTTAAAATTTATTATTTTCCCGCATTCCTCAAACTTGACAAATGCTATAACGTTGAAACAGCAAACTTTTGATCAAAAGCTGTTTGAGTTTTTTCTCTTCTGTATTTCTGCCCCTTAGTTTGGGGCGTCGGTTATGATACACCACGTAGATATTTGTTTTTTTTTAAATATCGTGGTTTTCTTGTAATAAATTTAAATAAAACTTGATTGTTTTATATTAGCAACTACGGCCAATCGAATGATGTTATAGCGAATTGTTTCCAGGCCTTCTACTTTGTTTTAGAAACCGTTTCCAAAATATCAATGTAGGGTTTCCTGGCAATGACGCAAATTGATGCTTTTCCTGGAAAGGCACTTTGTGCATTAGAAACAATCTTTCAGAGAGTCAAAAAAATTATGAACAACTAAAACTAAAACTAAATCGATAAATTCGATCCATCTTTGGACATCCCTTAATATCTTTCACTCTTCTCTCTGTCGTCGTGTTCATCCATCTAGCCCCCGCATGTTTCTTCAAATCGTCAGCCTATCTTATTTGGGTCTTCCTCTACTTCTTTTATTTTCCAGTTTACAATACATCGCAAATTTCTATTTTAATTTTGTTACCTGAATTTATGACTTCACCATATAAGCTCTTACTCAAATTTGATGCAAACATCCGGCGACTTAAAATTGAAAAGTGAAACATACATCGATTTAGTATAGTCTAAAAAATTCCTCCTTCAATTTGTTTTTTTATAAAATAAAGTAACTATTCTTTAGTATTTAATTTTTTTTATATCTTTGTTAGGTTTTAAGATATAAAGATAATTTCATTACTATATTAATTAGTGTTCTCTTGCAAACAAAAAATGTCTGGATAGTTTTTCTATAAAACTAATTGAGCGACAGTTATAAGTGAAAAAACTTGAAAAAAGCCGTCATCTTGAAATTATGAAGTCACACAGGCCCTCTCTCTCAAATTGGAGGCAAACACCCGGTGACTTAAAATTGTGTGGTCCATTACCAATCGATATACTTTACTTCTTTTGTTGGTTCCGAGATATTTACGTTTAAAGTTAATAGGTAAATTAAGTATTGTTCATACTCGTCTTAGTCTTTTGTTTTTGATTAGTCTTTGTCCTTTGATTAGTCTTAGCTGTCTTAAACAAAATCGGGTGTTCATACTCGTCTTTTGTTTTTGATTAATCTTAGTCATAACCCACTAAAAGAAAAATTAATTTCAATAAAAAGGGCCCTTTTCAAAAGTCATTTTCTACACAAAACAATCTTATTTAACCTAATCTGTGCACGAAACACAGACACGAAAGAACAAAAGCGAAAAAGAAAATAAGAACAAATAAATTTTGAGGTTAGATTGAGATTTTCTGTTAAAAACATGATTAATGGCGGTAAATTCAAAATTTCGGCCGCGCGCTTGGGCTCTTCGGACGCCCTGTAAAAAAAAACAACAAATATCAGCTGATGTCTGTCACTCGTCTTAGTCGTTGTCCTAAGGATTGAAAGTTGGCAACTCTTAAGACAAAGACTAATCAAAAACAAAAGCAAAAACATTGTATGAACACTCCCATAAGAAACAGTGGTTTTAACTTTCTTATGACAAGACATATGATTAAACCAAGACAAAAGACTAGACAAAAGACGAGTATGAACGATCCATTAAATTACTTGTGGGAATAAACAATAGAAGAATTTCATTGATTTGTTTTTTTCATTGCTCACTTTGTAGTTTGATTATTAAAATTTTGACAACAATATTTCAATTTTTCTAAAAACCCAATTTTTAGTTTTTGCTCCATACTTTGTCAACCCCTATAAATATTTTTTAATTTCGATATAGCTAAACCAAGAAAAAAAAATAAAAAAGTAATTTTGAAAAGCGTGTTTTTTAAGGAGTTTAAAAACACTAAAGTATTTAGTGTGTTCCCTTTAAAAATACTCTGCCAATTTATGGGCACCTAAGCTCACACTAGGTACTATAGTTATAGTGTACGTGTAAGCTAATATAACTAAAATGTGAAATATGTTTTATTCAACTCCAGACTCAATTACCTTTGGTTGGATACCACACAAGCCATGTTTTGACTTAAACTCTGATTTTCGAAATCTACCCCCACCCTTAAAAAAAAACTAAAATGTATTTTGTTTAACTCCAGACTCAATTACCTATCGTTTGATATCACACACGCCATATTTTCACTTAAACTCTAATTTTTGAAATCTACCCCCACCCTTTTTTTTTAATCACCTAAAATGTATTTTGTTTAACTCCAGACTCAATTACATTTCATTTGATATCACACACGCCATATTTTCACATAAACTCTAATTTTTGAAATCTACCCCCACCCTTTTATGGGGCTTGCGTTCAGTGGATTTTGTTCATTTTCAAATGGGACCATCTCGACCCAAGACCCAGCCTAGGTACCAAATTTCATTCAAATCGGGCAAGCGGTTTTTGGGTTATGCGCGTTGGTCGTTACAGACAGACAGACGGCGCGACAAAAAAGTTTCAAAATCATCTGAAACGCAAAGATATATAAAAAATTTTGAAATCGGAGCAACTTTTTTTTTCTCGAAAAAATTAGGATCACTATAGCTCACACTACTATAGTATAGTATATGTGTGAGCTAAAACTTCACCTTATTCAAGGCGGGTGGGTTTCAAGAATGGCATCCCCCTTACGGGATTTTTTAAAATTAGACAATGAAACTAAAAAGGATTTAAATTTGCCTCCCCCGCCCTTAAGTTTGGAAGGGCATGGGATTAAGAAATCTGCCTTATTTGATTTAACAATCAATTTGCCAATTTAAAGTAACCTTTTTTTTTTCAATAATAAAAAAATTATGTTTTAAGAAAACACCCTGTAGGTCCCTATTTAATTAAAGTGATCGTGATGAAGGTAAAATAAAGAAAAATACTTCGTCTTGTTGCTATGCCGACCGTAGAATTCGCATTCCAGACTCAATAGGCATATCATACTCAGCTATATCCATAGAATTCTGATCACTGCTTGTTGTAAAGCTGTTTAGGAATGTTATAGTCTTTGCAACAAGGCTAGTCCTTTTGTTTAATCAGCCCGTAATTCTGGTAACAAAACGCACGTGTATTCTTAATTCAGTTTGAAACCACAGGTTCCTAAGGTAACTGATAATGGATGCTGCGAAACTAATTATCAGTTACCTTAATCTTAATATAATCGGTTACCACCCTTTATAATAAGGGTGGTGGATCGGTGTTTAAACTGTCATTGTTTTGAAATTTCTGACTTTGAAAGATTATCGCTATTTTTTTATTTAAATTCTGATTTTGATTTGGAATAGTTTTTTGAGAAAAGGTTCTGTCCGAAAATGATTTTATGTAATGAAAAATTTATGAACAATTGGGGTGCCCTTCCGCCAATGTTTCTACATTGGAAGATTTTCAGTGCGACTGACCGTAGAGCTACAAACCATGAACAAACGATAAATTATTAATGATTATTTAATTGTTTCAAAAATGTTATTTTTTACAATGTATTTCGAGCTGGAGTTAAGCTAAGCTTTGCAATTTGTTTTGGTAAAAATTCATTCAAATAAGATTAGGCCCTATGTATATTGTAGTTTTTGTAAACAGAAGTTTTTAATATTATTACCTAAGGATAAAGACTTAATAAAAGTTAAATTAGTACATACTCATTTCTCAGTATATAAGCATTTATATTTTTTGTTTAGGGTAAATTAAAACAGTATTTTATTATAATTTTTAATAAATAAACATTTTTTATGGTCGACACATAGATCTTTTAAAAAGTATAATAAAATTCTCAACTGATTTAAGTGGAAATGCTTTGGGAATTTCTACAAAAACAGTATTGTACAGACTCTTTCTGAGTGAATTAAAAAATATATTTCAGACACAATATTTAAACTAAAAATAGCTATATTGAGGCTATTACTAATTACTAAGTTTAGAATGTTGCAGTGGAACAGCTCATAGGATTAAAAACCAACCAAAAAACTGAAAATCTAAAATGTAACTAAAAAACAAACCATGCAAAAATAATTTATTCTCATCATCCAAAAAACTTCATCTCATAAACTGCCATTGTCAGTTATGACGAGAGGAGCGACATCAATAGCTGTTTCATTTTCTCAGTCTTCCAAAATTAGTTTTTCGCAATGCATCATGTAATTTTAACAATGCTTTTTAAACAATAGTTTAACAAACTTTTTTTAATTAGTTTTCTAAAGAAGTTGTTTTGAATGGCATCACAAAGTCTTCAAACTTTTTGTCATTACCTATACTGTGTTTCTTAAAATTTTGCTCTGTAGTTATTACGGATGGGACTAAAGATCGAAAAAAGCGTGGAATTTTCGTATGAACATTTTATCTTTGTCGCAATTTTTTTACTATTTTGACTACTTGCCAAAAATTTTTTGTTTTGAAAGTTGACTTTTATTGTCAATTTAAACTTTGATAGACAGACTGGCTTGCAACTGCCAACTGCAATCTGGGGCCAACAACGATTTTCGATGCTATTTTCTGTCTTCTTTATAGAAGAAAAATAAAAAAGGATAGCAAAGGGACTTGGGGTATTGCAAGGACTATACATCTCTAACGATGTTTTGTTTGTTATTCCATTAGGGCTGAGCCATGTCCACTTTTTTTTCCTGTAGCACACAGGCGGGTTTTAAGAAAAAGCTGGCCATAACCCCTAAACATTAAAAAGCCCTGTTTAATTGTACAATTGCTATTAGTGCAATCACTGATGATCATGCTAGGGCGTGACACATTACACGCCTAATTTGAAAAGCAATGCCATAGTAATGACAGATTAAACTTCCATAAAATTTTTTATGTTATTTGCGTTACTTAAATTTACAAAAGTTGATGATTAAAAAGCCCTTTTAAAACTTGCACCTATTATCAAAAATAATTTTTTTGAACATGGATTTTGAATCTGGAGGTCTCTAGCTATTTATTGTACGTATTTAACATTGTTTTTTATTTTATTTGTAATATTTTAAGCCGGTTTAAAGGAACCGTTGCAGAAAACTATTTAAATTTTCATTTTCTGAAATAGAACTTGACTAAATGTTTCAACTTCATCCAACTTTATTGACATTTTTGGTCCTATTAAGTGCATGCATATGTTTTCTAAGTAACAAAGTCAGTTTCAGCTGCGGAGTTATGCGGATCGAGTAAAAAAGTTAAAATTTCTTTTTGTGTATATAAAAATTGTCCAGTGAAAAATACGTTCATAATATGCGGAAATTAATAAATAAGTTTTCTTAGCTTTAATAATAATGGTTTTTGTAAACCAAAAGTATACTTATTATGTCACATGTATTCTGATTTCATTTTTACCTTCCTAGTCCGCGCAGCAATGGCTAGAAGAGGTATCAACAAAAAAAATTGAGATAACACTGAAAATGTGTTATTTTGGTGTATGGTATCTTAGCAATTTTATTGCGACGTCTGTCCGTGTGTGTGTCTGTCTGTATTTAGGTATGTGTATAGATATCTGTTCGGTGCAAGTCAAATAAAAGGGTCGGGGTAGATTTCAAAAATTAGAGTATATGTGAAAATATGGTATGTGTGATATCAAACGAAAGGTAATTGAGTCTGGAGTTACACAAAATACATTTTAGTTTATTTAAAAAAAAAGGCGGAAGCTCGGGTGGAAGTAGATTTGAAAAATTAGACTTTACGGTAAAATTTGGCGTGTGTCATATCAAACAAAAGGTAATTGAGTTTGGAGTAAAACAAAATACATTTAAGTTTTTTTTTAACGGTGGGGGTACATTTCAAAAATTAGAGTTTAAGTCAAAATATGGCTTGTGTGAGCTTGTAATTGAGTCTGGAGTTGAATAAAATATATTTCATTTTTTAGTTATATTGGCTTACACGTACACTATAACTAGTGTAAGCTTAGCTGCCCATATATTGGGAGAGTGTTTTTCTTGCTAGACACTATACTTTATTGATAACGAAAGTCGGAAAAAACAGATATAGTTCAATTAACTTTTTTTGCAAAAATATCACATTCTTTTATGCAATTGCGAATTCTACATACCTACATGCTGGTTAAAACATTTTTTCATGGAGCTCTGCAATTATTAAAATCAAATATTTCAATATCTTGTAAAAGTTTATACAGCCAAAATTCTGGTTTCAACGATTTTTTAGGAAGCATTTTAATTAATTAGTAAAGTTCCAAATTTAATTTTTTTGTGCGGGGTTCTTAAAGAATTTTTCTTCTTTATCTTTTTTAAACAATAAATCATATATTTTTTTATTACTATATGCAATTTTAGGGGGCTCTAAATGGATCTTAGGTTTTGACCAGCTTTTTCGTGAAATCCGCCTGTGTGTGTAGGTACCTATTTAAGCAAGGCCAACACAAAAATAGAGGCCACGACCCTGAAAAAATCAGCTGTTCTCCCGGGGCTGAATTTTACATTGGGTCTTATGGGAGTTCAGACGTTTTTTTATGATATTTTCAAAATGGCACTACAGATTTCCGCAAAATTTCAGTGAAATATTCTCAGACACCATCCCGATATTCCACCAAAGGTTTGTAAGGAAGCAACATGATTAAAAGGTTAAAATCTTCAAGATTTAGCATTCCTTATTTTGAATTCAAATTACCCGCCATGTACCACATGCCAACTGTTATATTTGACATGTATTTGACTTTGTCATATGTGATTGTCACATTCGCTTCTCCTTTAAACTTAATTTTTGTGTGAGCTAATGAAGCGGCTATGAAAATTTAGGGCTTACTATACATTTAAAAAAAATTGTTCAGCCAGAATAAAGTAAAAACAATCTCACAAACGGCTTTATTTAAAAAAAAATCAAATATCCATGAACCGTCATTCCAACTTCAATATTTGAAAGACAATCAGCTGTGTCGTAAGGTGACCATCAAAAAAAAAATCAGCCCCGGATGTGACGTCAACAAAGTGGAGGATCGTGGCCCGTCCATTTTGATAGCCCTGATTTAAGATAAAAGTGATTAGTGATGAAGGTAAAATAAAAAAAAAATTACTTGTCTTGTTGCTATGCCGACCGTAGAGTACGCATTCCAGACTCAATATGCATATAGTACTGTACTGGGTATATCTATATATACTAAATCAATAATTTTCGCGAGTGTTTTGTTTTAGTAAAAAGTCGGACCGCGTCCAAAGTCCTTCGAATTTCTGGCAAATTTTAAAGTTTTGTAATTTTTCTCTTGAAAACTTTCTAAAAAAATGCGAAAAATGTGTGGCACGATGGGGGAGACGGCTACACGTAATGTAAGTGCAATGTTTTTTAACAATTTTCATGAAAAAAGGGGATTTTCGGGGGTTGAAAAAAGTCGCATTTGGTAATAAAAAAGGGCCTGCCGTACGTGGTATTGATTTATGTTTAATCCTTGGAAAATTGTAATATCCAAAGGTTTAATCGACTCACTTGCATTTCTTTTTTGAAACTGTACTTTCTCAAGCAATAAGGACTTATTGCAATACGGTCAGGCAATAATTGTGCCGGGCACTATTCTGACATTTTCCCATTGAAAACTGCCAGTTGATCTTTCAAAATTGACATGTACCAAAGTCGAATTTATAAATCCAGTCGTTTATTTTCCATTAATAGTACGGCACTATTAATTCCGGTTCTTATGATGCACCAGTTATACGACCGACGTCGACCTTACCTGGAATCATCTAGAGAAACCCGACTACCTCTAAACCTACCGGAGATGAGGAGTTGCATTTCATTTTATTTGTTGTAAACGTTTTTTACCTTTAGTATTCTTAAGTCTATTATTGTACTCGCATCAATAAAATATACATTTATTATAAAGCATAAACTCGAAGTGGTTGTTCGATTACTTAATTGGCGCAGTCAACGGAGTTCGAAGTTTCAAACGCATCGCGATCGGCTTATTCGGCTTCAATAACTTTTGGTGATTGGCGATTGGCAGTGTGGATTTTACAAAATTGAAAATCCCAGTCTATCGAAGACCTGTGAAACACAATCATCGGGAACTAGAACAGCATCGTCTAGTTTCGCAAGGATAAGGACTTTTGTGAGGACAAAATCGCCTAGCAGAACCTTGTTCTTATAGAGGAATGACCACCTTCGCTGTTTACCTGCTTATAACCATGCGCAGAAATAACCAGAAATGAATATATTTGCAAAAAAGAAGACTTCAAAAACAGCGAACCCGATAGTCCTTGCGAAATTTCATTAATTGACTCCAGCATGCTCCTAAATCAGCCAACCACTTGCCAGAAAACACAAATTAAATTAGCCACACCAATCATTCACCAACTAGAGAAATCAAACCAATGGATATTTGTTCTTCCAAATGAAGAAAACGCTAAAACTTCCTGTCAACATCAAGAAGAAGTACATACACTTTTGGGAACATACCTTATCAGACTGCCAAACGACTGTCTAATTCAGATCAACCGACAAATTTTTACGAACAACAACAAAACAACAGCAGCAATAGTTCAGCCGTATATCTTTCCTGACATACAAGATGCACCAACTGTTATACATCCGTTGGACCTATCAAACAGTATAAAAGATATTGACTTAGATAGCTTAAACAACCTAAAAAGAGAAATTCGAGAAAACTATCCGCACTTCGAAACATCAAGCATTTATCATGTACCCAGTATATGGACATTACTTGTATATGTAATACTTACACTTATATGTTTATACTTAATCTATAAGCGAGTACGGAAATGCAAACAATCAAAAAACACAAATCCAGTTGTAATTCAAATGCAAACTCCACAAGACAGCATTAACGTAATTCCTTCACAATTAAAACAATGTGAGCAGAAAATTGATCCGGCCAGCATCCACCTGCCCCTGTAAAGTCTAATTTTGGGGTGGAGGAGTTATACGACCGACGTCGACCTTACCTGGAATCATCTAGAGAAACCCGACTACCTCTAAACCTACCGGAGATGAGGAGTTGCATTTCATTTTATTTGTTGTAAACGTTTTTTACCTTTAGTATTCTTAAGTCAATTATTCTACTCGCATCAATAAAATATACATTTATTATAAAGCATAAACTCGAAGTGGTTGTTCGATTACTTAATTCACCAAGGCCTAATATTGAAAGAAGTTAGCTGTTCTTATAATGTGTGAAACTGTCAATATAGTGCCCGGCACAATTAGTGCCTGGCACTATTGCAATAAGTCCCTAATAAATACAAAAAATAAAGCGACCTACACACCAGGCCATTTACATGGGCAATTTAACGTCCCTGTATGAACAGATACCGGCCAAGGGTGATATCTACCACATGCAGGGACGCTAAATTGGCACGTGATTAGGTCACTTAGTACACCAAGGTACAGGGTGTTCTATTGTAAATGCAATGCCCCTTTTTTCCGTTATTATTGCTGCTACGGAAAAGTGTCCTTAAAAAGTTATATATTTTTACAAATTTTTAGAATATGTACTCCAAAGTTGTCAAATGTCATCACCAATGTCAAATTTTGACAGGTCGATGTGAACATCCTATAGTAGTAGTAGTAGTAGTGGGGGGGGTTGACCCGCAGGTCTGACAAGTAGGCCAGAGTAGGCCCTTTTTGCCATGCCCCAAGTCTGTCCCTTAACCCACTCTCTGCACTTCCCTTTGATGGTCGGGTAGCTCATTGGGCCTTCCTGTTCTCTTTACAAAGTCCAGTAAGTCTGCCCATTTGAGCATGTGCAGTTCTTCCTCGCTCAGAGTTGGCGCTCCGAGTGCCTGTTGTCTCATCCTTGCGTAGGCCTCGCATTCTGCCACGAGGTGTCTTGATGTCTCTTCTTCCTGTCCACAGGCTGGGCAGGTAGGGTCATTCTCGACTCCTATACGTGTCATGTGCTTCCTCAACCGGTTATGTCCGGTTAGAGTACCTATCAGCAGTCCGAGGTCTTTTCGTGTCCGTCCCAGCATCCATCTAATTCTGGTCGCTTTTGGACGGTCTACGAATTCTCTGGTCTGTCTGCAACCCGTTCCTGTTTCCCAGGAGTTTAATAGCGCGTCCTGGGCCCATTTGTTGAGTCCGCTTTGCACTTGTCTTTTTGTCACGCCCAAAAGTGGCTCCGGTCCTACATAGGCGGTTCCTGCCCCGAGTCGTGCGAGTTCGTCCGCCTTCTCGTTTCCTGGTACCTCCGTATGTCCCGGAACCCAAACCAGCGTCACCCGTTTGCCATCGCTTAGGGTCTCCAGCGCCTCTGCGCATTCTTCCACCAAGCCGTCAGCAATCTTGGGTGCGTTTAGCGCCTTCAGGGTGGCTTGACTGTCAGAGCATATATATATATATATATATAAGCTCCTCTTCGCTGTTCCGAACCTCTTCTAGGGTTGCCGCCATTATTATGGCGTAGACTTCTGCTTGAAAAACAGTAGCCTGCTCACCGATCGAGTAGCTCTTCTGAACTTCTAGTTTTTCCACGTATACTCCCGCTCCTGTGGTTTGCCTCTCTGATAGTTTGGATCCATCAGTCTAGCAAACTAAAGCGCTCTCCTCAAACATCATTTCGTCTCTCTGCCACGCTTCCCTGTCTGGGATGTGGATTTTGTACCTCTTCTCGAGCCTCCAAGGTGCGTGTGCTCTGCTGACCGTTATTGACGTGAGGGGGATTTCTCTAATTGTCAGCTCTTCTATAGCTAGATGACCAGCTGTTTCCCCTCTTCCTCTCCACTGACCCGTGTCCCTTAGACGTAGGTAGGTCCCCATCGCCTCCCTCTTGATCCAAGTTGGTAGCGATGGTAGTCCCAGAATTGTCTCTAGGGCCAGGATCGGGGTAGTTCTCATAGCTCCGGTTATCCCTCTACACATTAGCCCCTGTAGGCTTCTGAGTTTTAGGGATGTGGTCGTTTTCTCCACTGCCGGCCACCAGACTATGGATCCGTATTGGATCCGCGGTCTCAGTATTGCCGTGTACATCCAGTGGAGGGTCCTGGGGGATAGTCCCCAGGTCCTGCCGACTACCCGAACATCCTATATAATATTGTCCTTTTGAATCCCCCTTTTCTTTTTGATTTTAAAAATGTTTATTATGTCTGTACTACGTTTCATAATTAAGACTTGGGGCGCCCGTAAATTAAATCAATTTTAACAAATCAGAAAATAAGTCATTTTCGTTACAAGTTTTATATCTAATTTTCTCAGAAACTAAGCTTAATATGAAAAAATATATACTATACTTTATTGTAGACAGTAAAATTCCCTTTTCAACAATGTGAAATGTTGTGTTTGACTTGTAACAAACTAGCCAGCGACTAAGGGTGATTTAAAAAAATTATAAAACAAAACATATTTTTCACACGTTTTATTCGATTTTCTTAAAAACCAAACTCTTTATTAAAAAAACGTGTGCTTTACTTCGTCGTAGACAATAAAATTTAATCTTTTCACAATAAAATTTACGGCTCCAGTGTTGTTTCTTAATTTAAAGTAATTATTTAAAATCACCAAACTAATCAATTTTTTACGGGTTTTATCCAATTTTCTTTCTAAGCTTCTTACGTCAATATACGTTAGCTACTTTGAGGTGGATAATAAAATTTTAAACGGTTTATCACAATATGTGATAGAAAATATGGCAAACTCAGTTTCGGAAATTTCCACGAACATTTTTGTCAAATTTTCCTCAAAACTAACAGTAATCAATTTTTTCCAAGCTTAATTTTTTTTTAATAAATAAAAGATGTACCGAAAATTGATTATTTTGGTTATTTTTAAAAATTTATTTATATATGTGTGACATAACACTAATAACTTTAATAAACATTTTGTTTTCTAAATAATCTCAATTTACGGACTATACTGAAGATCTACGTCCTTCTTCTATCCTTATCGACCAGTACATTGTTGGAAAAGGAATTTTGTTCTCCACAAAAAACTCTTCTTTGCAATTGTCAATAAAATGGTTAGTTTTCGAGAAAATTGAATAAAGGTGAAAAAAAGACTGGTTTTTGGGGGTTTGGCGGAGATTTTCTCCGTCCCTGTTGATATTTCGAGTTGGCAACCGGAATTAGGGGAAAATGGTCGGTTGCGAAAAAGTAATGTGAAATGCTTCTAGACCGACCTTTTCAGATTATTTGCTTTGACTAATAAAATAAAATAATTAAATCAATAATTTCACTATTATTCTTTAATTTTGCAGCAAGTCCACCAGCAAGCTCCTCATCCTCCTCGCCAACATCCTCCTCGCCAACATCCTCCTCCACGCCATCCATCCCGGATGAGGACGTACGTGGAGGGGGATTTTATAATTTACGCCCCCGAAGGGCACTTCGGGAGCCAGAAAGTAAGTTCATATAGTTTATAAGACTAGCGGTTTTTTGTTTAACTTGCGAGAACCTAGAAAAAAAACGACACTGTTTCAGCTATTTCTTGTATCCACAATTTTATATCACTTTTCGGCAAATGGGCGATTCCCCCATTCGAATATGCCGGTTGTAGAAAAACTACTTACCCGATTTTAATAAAATTCGGTTCCTAGGTTGGGTTTTGGCTCTACATGGTACCATTTAAAAATGAATAAAACCCATCGGACATAAGCCGAAAAGTATGGCGGAGGTAGATTTAAAAAATTAGAGTGGTAAACATATTTTATTACTTGTGTGGTACTATATTAGACATAGAAGTACATGGAGAGGAAGTAATTATCGAAAAAGAAATGATAAAGAATAGTATTAAAAAGCTTAAATCCGGAAAAGCTAGCGGATCTGGGGGAATATACGCTGAAATGCTCAAATATGGATCAGAGAAACTACTAGAAAATCTCACATATATTATCAATCAATGCACAAACGGACATCCAGTACCTGATGATTGGAAAATACAGAGGAATTTCAATAACCAGTACTCTAAGTAGATTGTACGGTAGGATTATTAGAGATCTAGTAGAGAATGATTTTCATGACCAAGAAGAAGAAGAGCAAAGTGGGTTTTGTGCAGGCAGATCTTGTAATGATAATGTTTTTTTGTCTTAAAGAAGTAATTGAGAAAAGGAGTGCCAGAAATATAGAGACTCATGTTACCTTTGTGGACCTACATAAAGCATATGATACCGTTCCAGTAGAAAAATTATGGACAGTGTTAGAACAAACTAATATCAATCATACATATATAAAAGCGATAAAAGAACTTTACAAAGGGCCAGAATCTAAAATTAAAGTTGGAAATCGACTTTCAAAAGAAATCCAGGTAACGAAAGGCATAAGACAGGGATGTTGTATATGGATGATTCTACCAAAAGTGGGCTATATGGATATCATTTTTGGTCATTGCCTTTAAATAACAGTACAGCACAGTAAATAATTGTTTTTTTCAAATTTATGTAACTTATTAGGTGTAAGCTAAGAAACATTTATTTTCCCGAATTTTAGGAATTATTGCATAAAAATTCCAGAGGTGGTACTCATTGTACCAGAGGAATGAGTTTTTTAATGGTTTTCCAATTTAAATCAAAATCTATTTAGACTACTTAACTTAAGTTTTATATAAACAAAGTTCCTATACTTATAATTTTAAAACAATCAACAAAAGTATTATACTATTGATATCAGTCGAATATTTACTTACCAGAGGAATGATAATTGAAGCGTTCCTTTTTGATTTCTCTGAAAAAAACTAATTTTCAGTCGAAAATAAAAAGATCTATAACTTAAACCAAACTAAAGTTGACATTATCTGTCACAACTTGTCACCTTCAAAAGTAAATTAGATATCCAGGGCCGTCTCTTTCTCTAGAAATTAACCGGTGGTATTAAAAATGGAGCACGTTTAAAATTGTAAAATTTTCCGGAAAAAATGTAAATTCGGATTTTCAAAAATGCAAACTTAAGTTTTATCAATTTTTTGATAAATAGTTAAGACTTGGTTAAATATTATTTATTAGGATATTTTTTTCAATCTGAGTTTTTAATATTTGGTTTGGGACTACACCAGAGGAATGAGGTATTTGCTTTGTAATAAAAAAAATTATAAACTTGCAATTTTTTTTATATATTAAACTCAAATGCTCCATAAAGAAAACATTTCGTTTTAAATCTTATAACTAAAACTATGCTTCATTTGCAGTCTGTGTTTGAAAAATATGCATTCCCACTCCACAGCACCATTTTTGTAGAATCATCCATATCTCCAACTCTATTTAAAATATATATCGCAGAAGCTCTAAAAAACTGGAAACAAAGCAAACGGCATGGGAATACAGCTTAACGACCGACTTACCATATACACACTACAGTTTGCTGCCCCCAAAAGTGGGGGTTAACAGTGAACGTGGACAAGACACAGTACTTATGTATTGGAAACGAATCAAGTGAGTTCTAGAACTAGACAAGGGATAAACAATATCTCCATGCAATGAGTATGTATACTTGGGTGTCACATTTGATAAGACAGGAACAGACTGTAGAGAACTGGAAAAAAGAATAGTAAAAGCAAAAAAGGTTTTATTTTATGGAGCAGAGAGATAAAAAAGAATGTAAAATTTAACATATATGAAACAATGGTGAAAAGCACTGTTGTATAGAATAGAGACTTGTCGTGTACCAGAAAAATTCAAAGCAAAAATGGAAATTGTCTAAATATAAGAAGATCAATGAGAATATCTGGAGCAGATCATATAAGAAATGAGATTATAAAGGAAAGAATGGGAATCGAGTGAAGCATAACGGATGACATCACTAAAAGACAACTGATATGATGAACGACAAAAGATTACCAAAACAGGTCCCAGAATGACAACCAATACGACGCAGAAAAAGAGGGCGTCCTAAACT
Organism: Aspidapion aeneum; assembly: GCA_963576565.1. Taxonomy (NCBI): domain Eukaryota; kingdom Metazoa; phylum Arthropoda; class Insecta; order Coleoptera; family Brentidae; genus Aspidapion; species Aspidapion aeneum. The sequence goes on along the minus strand of OY755041.1, from coordinate 1,602,291 downwards.
GGAATGGCAACAGTCAATCCAAAGATGAATTAGTCAAAAAAACCTGACGGAAGATGATTGTCAGGTTCGACGGAGGTGGAGAATAGGCGTCGGACAACGTAGAAAAACGTTCTAAACCGACATAGTAGTAGTAGGTACTATATTAAAGGTAACTATGCATGGAGATTAAATAATATATCATATTTTGTTTTGTTCAGTGGTGTTACACTGGGGGGGGGGGGATATCAAATCGGACGCGTCCCTGGGTTGCGGATAGGGGTTATTTTCGCGGACCAAAACTACATTATTTACTAAGCGTGTGAGCTTAGGTGTCCATAAATTAACGGAGTATTTTTTAGCATAACTCGAGAACCTTTCAACTTATAGTTAAAATTAAATATATATATATTTAAATTTAACAATAAAATAACTGTAAATAAATAAATAAAATTTAATTAATTAATTAAATAAAAGACCTCTTCCAAATCTGGCAGATCCGGAATGGTCCCGAGGAGCCAGGCTAATTAGCTGAACAATGAAGCTCCCTGCCATAGTTTTTATTTTGGCAGAAATCTCACTATCCAGTCGCTTAGCTTCTCCACCCCAGGGTCTAAAACTAACTAACAACACTAAACGGAACAAAAACCATTTTATCCACCAATTCTTTATATTTAGATTGGCCTCCCCCTGCCTTATTACTAGTTTTAAAAATATAACTGCTAAAGTGTCACGGCAGGTCACACCCAATAACAATTGTTTGCTTTCTCTCCGAGGGAAATACTGTAATTCATCTTCTCACTTTCCTTTAGTTCTACACACACACCATTCAGTTCTAGTGGATTTGGAGTATCTGCTACAATCAAAGATCTATGTAGAATTTCATTTATAAACCGATGTCGAGAAAACCTACCAGCACAATATCTCCAAAACAAAGCATTTTACATAATATATTTTTTTAAATTTAGATAAATTTTAAGAAAGTACCTGGTATATTTGGGCTTTCTAAAATATAAAGAGTGTAAAATCCAAGAGCGTTTTCAAAGTCAGTGTTTTGACGAGGGACGTGCGGGAATCTGATTCCGATTTTTTTTAGGATTTCACTATCCTGGGGGACCATTCAGATGGGAACCGCAATGGAGGGTGAATCAACTGCCACCAGCACCATACCGCAGGCGGTAAGTTTTTATTATTTTTTATTTTTAAGTTGTCCTTTTTTTTGTCCTTGCTGAACTGAGCCAATGTAAAGAATCACCATATCAGCTATTTTCTCTATAAATAAATATAAAATAGGAAATTTTTGATAAATCGATATTTTGTTAATAATTTTGATAGTGAATGGGAAAAACAATAATTGGCTCGAGGCGACAGTAGGTGGACTTGCAGCAGTACAATTGAACCGCGTCTTTCAGCAATGGCCAAGATGCGCCCAGATACCAGGCCCCCAAATAAAGTGTGCAAGGTACTCGTCCCTTGGAGAAACCCTGGGGAAACAACGCCGGCAGATTCTCCAACAGGGAAGGACGATTACTTTCCTTCAGGACGCGTCCTCGTCGGATGGGGGGGTGGAAAGGGGTCGGCCGTCTCCGGACACCGAACTTTGACCTGGGGTTTCGACCACCGCAGGGGTTGAGAAAAGGCGGAAGGGAGTAGAACAAGGTGGCTTTGACTTTCATACTTGGTTTATGGTTTTCCGTTTTTTTTTCCGGAGCGGAAAACTCATTTTGCTGGTGGGCTTTCGGCTCCATAGATTAGGGTTTTAGTTTCGTTTGCGCGAGTCGACAGACAGACAATACTTTCGTTTTCTTTTGGACACGATCGCTATAGGTATATTCGTGGGTATGCAAAATTTCGCGTGACGAGCGCTCGCTTTTTCCGGTCGTTCTTGTGTTGTTTGTGTGTCGCCGTGTCGCGTCGGGCTGCGGTTCCGAACAAAGGCTTTATTGTTTTAATAAGCCCTTTGTTTGTGACGTTTTCGTTTCGCGGTTTTTGTGAACTTTCATTCGTATCCTTAAATCCATCCTTCACAATAATCTTTACTACTTCCTTTTCAGCATGTGGATACTACAAACCACAGGAGTCTACTTGTGCTGGGTTAACGAAAAACGCCAAAACTACATTTGTTTTCCAAAATCTAAATAAGTGTATTCGTGTAAAGATTAACCCATTACATACATCTTCTTCTAACAGTTCATATCCGTTTCGGATTTTGGCTACCATACATGCTCTTCTGACTTTATTTACTGCTGCTCGAAATAGTTCCGTCATGATCATGCTAAACCAGGTTGTAAAGTTTTTTAATTATGAAATTCGTCTTGTACCAATACCTCGCTTTCCCTTTACTTTTCCTTGAAATGTAGACCGCATTAAATTAAATTTTGTTTCTTGACACATTGTCTATATCAAAATTAAGGTTCTGTTCTTTGTCCTTCGCTTCTTCCTCTTCTTGAAAATAAATAATACATACAAGATTGGTTCCAATGTGCTTCCTTTTGGAACTCCCAAGGAAACATCTAAGGTATCTTAGGTAAGCTTCTCTTTATTCTCGTTATTGGTTCTGCTTCATAAATTAAAAAAATGTTCCACAATAATCTAAATGTGGTGCTATTGTTGTTTTATTGATAGTAAGTGTAGCAAACATAGGCACTTTATTACTTAATCGAAACAGGAAACTAATCTTTTTGGTCGTTTTCTTTTTTATATATTGGCAGTGTAAATCAAAATCAAGTTCATAATCAATAGTGAAATCCAAAGACTTAATCTGTTTTTCTTTTTCTATTTGTCCTCTATTAATTTCGACTCTGTATTTTCTATCACCTTCGTTAAGATTTCGTAAGTTATATTTGTTTGACAGAATTATACATTTATTTTTTCAGTGTTAAGTTTACAGCCATCAGTGTCAAACCATCGCGATTCATTGCCTCGATCAGAATTAAGGTGTTTATTGATCTGTTCTTTGTCCTTTGCTTCTGCTATAATATAAATCATAGTATATTATCGGCCAACAATTTTAATTTACACCTTTTTATCTGTTTGATAATGTCATTACTAAATAATACATATAAGATTGGTCCCAATGAAACATCTAAAGTATCGGAAAGCTTCTCGTTATTGGTTCTGCTTCATAAAGTAAAAAAGATGTTCCCCAATAACCTAAATGTGGGGCTATTGTTGTTTTATTGATAGTAAGTCTAGCAAACATAGACACTTTATTACTTCATCTAAACAGGAAGTATAAATCAAAATCCGGTTTAATGATCAGTATTGAAATCCGATTACTTAATCTGTTTTCCTTTTTCTATTTGACCTCTGTTCATTTCGAGTCTGTATTTTATATCACCTACGTTAAGATTTCCTAAATTATATTTGTTCGACAGAATCATGAATTTAGTTTTCCAGTATTAAGTTTAAGGCCATTAGTGTCAAACCATCTCGACGCACTGGCTACATCAGAATTAAGATGTTTAATCGTCTGTTCTTTGCTTTTGCTATAATATAAATCATAGTATATCATCGGCCCACAATTTTAATTTACACCTTTTTATCTGGTTGACAATGTCATTATTAAATTATACACACATGATTCGCCCCAGTGTGCTTCCCTGTGGAACTCCGAAGGAAACATCGAAGGTATCAGAATGCTTCTCGTTATTAGTTCTGCTTTATAAAGTAGAAAATAATGTTCCACAATACTCTAAATGTGGCGCTATTATTTTATTGATTGTAAGTCTAGCAAACATAGACCCTTTATTACTTACTCTCAACAGGAAAATAATCTTTTTGGTTCTTTTCTTTTTAATCTATTAGCAGTGTAAATCAAAATCAGGTTTCATGATCAATATTGAAATCCGAATACTTAATCTGTTTTCCTTTTTCTATTTTCCTGTTTTAATTTCGACTATGTATTTTATATCACCTACGTTAAGACTTCCTAAATTATATTTGTTTGACAGAATCATGAATTTAGTTTTTCAGTGTTAAGTTTAAGGCCATTAGTATCAAACCATCTCGACAGATTGGCTAGATTAAAATTAAAGTGTTTAATCATCTGTTCTTTGTCCTTTACTTTTGCTATAATATAAATCATAGTATATCATCGGCCAACAATTTTAATTTACGCTTATCTGTTTGATAATGTCATACTATTGGTCCCAATGTGCTTCCTTGTGGAACTTCGAACGAAACATCTAAGGTATCATTTGTTTTCTTTTTTCAAGTAATTTCTAAATTTTTAGCACTTTCTCTTTAACTCCATATGCGTATTATAATTCTATATTTATTGTTTCAAAAGCTCGTTTTAGATTTAACAATACAGATATAGTATTTTTTTTTGTTTCTTATTTTATGTTTCCAATGTGAAATAATAATTTGCAGAGCTGTTTCGCAGGAATCTTTTCTGAATCCTGTTTTTATCTATATGCGTTGTAAATGACTCCTTTACTATTAATTCTAAAAAATTTTCACATATCGAAAGCGTATTTGCTGGATGAAACTCAGCGCACTTTGTTGTATTAGTTGCTTTTTTAATAGGGACCACTCCTAATATTATCCAACTTTCTGGTAACTCTCCTGTTTCCAATGATGTATTAATTATATTAAGAAAATGGTTTCCTACTCTCTCATTTGTAAATTTTAATATGTTTATCTGAATTGTTTTGCTTAGATAATTTTGTTTAATTCATTTAAACTAATTTTTCTAAACTGTGAAAGTTGTTGCCCCATAAGAGTTATTTGTGTAACAATGGATGCTGTATAGCTTCTTTGATACCCACTCCATTTCTGAAACCAAACTGAGGAGGTGATATTTTTGTTCTTCACAGGTTTTATAAATTCTCTTATAAATGATTTTAAGAAGTTTTGAAGATGACTCATAAGACTTATTGTTCGATAGTGTTTCACATTTAGGTTAATCGTTTATATGCCACACTTATCTCGATTAAAAAAAACTGTCGTTGAAGCGTTTTTCGTTAACACGGCAAACTTGTTATTAGACAAACTTCAAAGGCCGATATCCTGTTATTTTTAATATGTTTCCTAGCTGTAGACAGGCAAAGGAGACTCTCAGTAGATTAAGCTTAAGCAAAAGGAATTGGCAACTGGACAGGAAAATAAGAGAAGTGTGCAAGCTTTGGACATTTATCTACTTTAAAAATAAAACACACAAACAAGCGGAAAAGTACGCTTATCTCTGGACTACAGTAATTTATAACGAAGATTCAAGAAATTACCGTACGGGTAGAGAAAGCAAGATCAAAATCAAAATCTTACCGGCATGAAAAATATTTTATGAATTATAAGGATGATCAGATCCTATGTTGTTTCCACTCTTCTTCAATTCAACGAAGCATTTGAAATGTACATGTACAGAAGAATAGTTAAGGTTCAAAATCCTTTGCCGACTTAATATCACAAGAGAATAATTTGCCATAATCGCAGAAACCGCAAGATTTTTGCCATTTTAAAGAAAAATCTTTGAAATAAACAAACTTCAGGATTTCGGGAACACACAGAAAGATGTTGATTTTTGACTTTTCAATATTTTCCTAATTTCTTTTTTTGGAATTTTTGATATTGCGATTAATTTTGGTTGGGGGATTTAAAAAATTTTGTAAATCTGTGGAAGGGGTTAAAATAACTACATTTTCAGGAATATGTGTTATTTTAAAGGACCAAGTTTTACACATCCTTGAATGTATTTGAACAAAAAAAATAGGCAAATTTTGTAGTTAAGAAAAGTTGAGTTTTTTTACGATTTTTGATGTTGTGACGGGTTTTTGAAAGTTTGTAAATCTTTGGAAGGGGTTAAAATAACTACATTTTGATGAATATGTGTTATTTTAAAGGACGAAGGTTTGACAATCGTTTACAAATCCTTAAAAGTATAAAAAAAAATTTGGTTGCTAATTTGTTTTTTTCACAAGTTTTGATTATTTTGGAGGTTGAGGGGTTTCTAAAAGTTATATAAATCCTTGAAAGGGGTTGAAATAACAACATTTTTAAGAACATGTGTTATTTTAAAGGATCAAGGATTTACAAATTTTTATAAATTGTTGAATGTATTTAAAAAAAAGAAAGGTAAATTCTGCAGTTAAGGAATTTTTGTTTTTGCTAATTTGTTCTTTCGCGATTTTTGATGTTACGGTTACATTTTTAATAATATATGTTATTTTAAAGGACCAAGGATTTACAAAGTTTTACAAATCCTTAAAAGTATTTAAACAAAAAAATAGGCAAATTTTGTAGTTAAGGAAAGTTGAGTTTTTTTACGATTTTTGATGTTGTGACGGGTTTTTGAAAGTTTGTAAATCTTTGGAAGGGGTTAAAATAACTACATTTTGATGAATATGTGTTATTTTAAAGGACGAAGGTTTGACAATCGTTTACAAATCCTTAAAAGTATTAAAAAAAATTTGGTTGCTAATTTGTTTTTTTCACAAGTTTTGATTATTTTGGAGGTTGAGGGGTTTCTAAAAGTTATATAAATCCTTGAAAGGGGTTGAAATAACAACATTTTTAAGAACATGTGTTATTTTAAAGGATCAAGGATTTACAAATTTTTATAAATTGTTGAATGCATTTAAACAAAAAAAAGGTAAATTCTGCAGTTAAGGAATTTTTGTTTTTGCTAATTTGTTCTTTCGCGATTTTTGATGTTACGGTTACATTTTTAATAATATATGTTATTTTAAAGGACCAAGCATTTACAAATTTTTACAAATCCTTAAAAGTATTTGAACAAAAAAAAATAGGCAAATTTTGTAGTTAAGGAAAGTTGAGTTTTTTTACGATTTTTGATGTTGTGACGGGTTTTTGAAAGTTTGTAAATCTTTGGAAGGGGTTAAAATAACTAAATTTTGATGAATATGTGTTATTTTAAAGGACGAAGGTTTGAAAATCGTTTACAAATCCTTAAAAGTATTAAAAAAAATTTGGTTGCTAATTTGTTTTTTTCACAAGTTTTGATTATTTTGGAGGTTGAGGGGTTTCTAAAAGTTATATAAATCCTTGAAAGGGGTTGAAATAACAACATTTTTAGGAACTTGTGTTATTTTAAAGGATCAAGGATTTACAAATTTTTATAAATTGTTGAATGTATTTAAACAAAAAAAAGGTAAATTCTGCAGTTAAGGAATTTTTGTTTTTGCTAATTTGTTCTTTCGCGATTTTTGATGTTACGGTTACATTTTTAATAATATATGTTATTTTAAAGGACCAAGGATTTACAAAGTTTTACAAATCCTTAAAAGTATTTAAACAAAAAAATAGGCAAATTTTGTAGTTAAGGAAAGTTGAGTTTTTTTACGATTTTTGATGTTGTGACGGGTTTTTGAAAGTTTGTAAATCTTTGGAAGGGGTTAAAATAACTACATTTTGATGAATATGTGTTATTTTAAAGGACGAAGGTTTGACAATCGTTTACAAATCCTTAAAAGTATAAAAAAAAATTTGGTTGCTAATTTGTTTTTTTCACAAGTTTTGATTATTTTGGAGGTTGAGGGGTTTCTAAAAGTTATATAAATCCTTGAAAGGGGTTGAAATAACAACATTTTTAAGAACATGTGTTATTTTAAAGGATCAAGGATTTACAAATTTTTATAAATTGTTGAATGTATTTAAAAAAAAGAAAGGTAAATTCTGCAGTTAAGGAATTTTTGTTTTTGCTAATTTGTTCTTTCGCGATTTTTGATGTTACGGTTACATTTTTAATAATATATGTTATTTTAAAGGACCAAGGATTTACAAAGTTTTACAAATCCTTAAAAGTATTTAAACAAAAAAATAGGCAAATTTTGTAGTTAAGGAAAGTTGAGTTTTTTTACGATTTTTGATGTTGTGACGGGTTTTTGAAAGTTTGTAAATCTTTGGAAGGGGTTAAAATAACTACATTTTGATGAATATGTGTTATTTTAAAGGACGAAGGTTTGACAATCGTTTACAAATCCTTAAAAGTATTAAAAAAAATTTGGTTGCTAATTTGTTTTTTTCACAAGTTTTGATTATTTTGGAGGTTGAGGGGTTTCTAAAAGTTATATAAATCCTTGAAAGGGGTTGAAATAACAACATTTTTAAGAACATGTGTTATTTTAAAGGATCAAGGATTTACAAATTTTTATAAATTGTTGAATGCATTTAAACAAAAAAAAGGTAAATTCTGCAGTTAAGGAATTTTTGTTTTTGCTAATTTGTTCTTTCGCGATTTTTGATGTTACGGTTACATTTTTAATAATATATGTTATTTTAAAGGACCAAGCATTTACAAATTTTTACAAATCCTTAAAAGTATTTGAACAAAAAAAAATAGGCAAATTTTGTAGTTAAGGAAAGTTGAGTTTTTTTACGATTTTTGATGTTGTGACGGGTTTTTGAAAGTTTGTAAATCTTTGGAAGGGGTTAAAATAACTAAATTTTGATGAATATGTGTTATTTTAAAGGACGAAGGTTTGACAATCGTTTACAAATCCTTAAAAGTATTAAAAAAAATTTGGTTGCTAATTTGTTTTTTTCACAAGTTTTGATTATTTTGGAGGTTGAGGGGTTTCTAAAAGTTATATAAATCCTTGAAAGGGGTTGAAATAACAACATTTTTAGGAACTTGTGTTATTTTAAAGGATCAAGGATTTACAAATTTTTATAAATTGTTGAATGTATTTAAACAAAAAAAAGGTAAATTCTGCAGTTAAGGAATTTTTGTTTTTGCTAATTTGTTCTTTCGCGATTTTTGATGTTACGGTTACATTTTTAATAATATATGTTATTTTAAAGGACCAAGGATTTACAAAGTTTTACAAATCCTTAAAAGTATTTAAACAAAAAAATAGGCAAATTTTGTAGTTAAGGAAAGTTGAGTTTTTTTACGATTTTTGATGTTGTGACGGGTTTTTGAAAGTTTGTAAATCTTTGGAAGGGGTTAAAATAACTACATTTTGATGAATATGTGTTATTTTAAAGGACGAAGGTTTGACAATCGTTTACAAATCCTTAAAAGTATAAAAAAAAATTTGGTTGCTAATTTGTTTTTTTCACAAGTTTTGATTATTTTGGAGGTTGAGGGGTTTCTAAAAGTTATATAAATCCTTGAAAGGGGTTGAAATAACAACATTTTTAAGAACATGTGTTATTTTAAAGGATCAAGGATTTACAAATTTTTATAAATTGTTGAATGTATTTAAAAAAAAGAAAGGTAAATTCTGCAGTTAAGGAATTTTTGTTTTTGCTAATTTGTTCTTTCGCGATTTTTGATGTTACGGTTACATTTTTAATAATATATGTTATTTTAAAGGACCAAGGATTTACAAAGTTTTACAAATCCTTAAAAGTATTTAAACAAAAAAATAGGCAAATTTTGTAGTTAAGGAAAGTTGAGTTTTTTTACGATTTTTGATGTTGTGACGGGTTTTTGAAAGTTTGTAAATCTTTGGAAGGGGTTAAAATAACTACATTTTGATGAATATGTGTTATTTTAAAGGACGAAGGTTTGACAATCGTTTACAAATCCTTAAAAGTATTAAAAAAAATTTGGTTGCTAATTTGTTTTTTTCACAAGTTTTGATTATTTTGGAGGTTGAGGGGTTTCTAAAAGTTATATAAATCCTTGAAAGGGGTTGAAATAACAACATTTTTAAGAACATGTGTTATTTTAAAGGATCAAGGATTTACAAATTTTTATAAATTGTTGAATGCATTTAAACAAAAAAAAGGTAAATTCTGCAGTTAAGGAATTTTTGTTTTTGCTAATTTGTTCTTTCGCGATTTTTGATGTTACGGTTACATTTTTAATAATATATGTTATTTTAAAGGACCAAGCATTTACAAATTTTTACAAATCCTTAAAAGTATTTGAACAAAAAAAAATAGGCAAATTTTGTAGTTAAGGAAAGTTGAGTTTTTTTACGATTTTTGATGTTGTGACGGGTTTTTGAAAGTTTGTAAATCTTTGGAAGGGGTTAAAATAACTAAATTTTGATGAATATGTGTTATTTTAAAGGACGAAGGTTTGACAATCGTTTACAAATCCTTAAAAGTATTAAAAAAAATTTGGTTGCTAATTTGTTTTTTTCACAAGTTTTGATTATTTTGGAGGTTGAGGGGTTTCTAAAAGTTATATAAATCCTTGAAAGGGGTTGAAATAACAACATTTTTAGGAACTTGTGTTATTTTAAAGGATCAAGGATTTACAAATTTTTATAAATTGTTGAATGTATTTAAACAAAAAAAAGGTAAATTCTGCAGTTAAGGAATTTTTGTTTTTGCTAATTTGTTCTTTCGCGATTTTTGATGTTACGGTTACATTTTTAATAATATATGTTATTTTAAAGGACCAAGGATTTACAAAGTTTTACAAATCCTTAAAAGTATTTAAACAAAAAAATAGGCAAATTTTGTAGTTAAGGAAAGTTGAGTTTTTTTACGATTTTTGATGTTGTGACGGGTTTTTGAAAGTTTGTAAATCTTTGGAAGGGGTTAAAATAACTACATTTTGATGAATATGTGTTATTTTAAAGGACGAAGGTTTGACAATCGTTTACAAATCCTTAAAAGTATAAAAAAAAATTTGGTTGCTAATTTGTTTTTTTCACAAGTTTTGATTATTTTGGAGGTTGAGGGGTTTCTAAAAGTTATATAAATCCTTGAAAGGGGTTGAAATAACAACATTTTTAAGAACATGTGTTATTTTAAAGGATCAAGGATTTACAAATTTTTATAAATTGTTGAATGTATTTAAAAAAAAGAAAGGTAAATTCTGCAGTTAAGGAATTTTTGTTTTTGCTAATTTGTTCTTTCGCGATTTTTGATGTTACGGTTACATTTTTAATAATATATGTTATTTTAAAGGACCAAGGATTTACAAAGTTTTACAAATCCTTAAAAGTATTTAAACAAAAAAATAGGCAAATTTTGTAGTTAAGGAAAGTTGAGTTTTTTTACGATTTTTGATGTTGTGACGGGTTTTTGAAAGTTTGTAAATCTTTGGAAGGGGTTAAAATAACTACATTTTGATGAATATGTGTTATTTTAAAGGACGAAGGTTTGACAATCGTTTACAAATCCTTAAAAGTATTAAAAAAAATTTGGTTGCTAATTTGTTTTTTTCACAAGTTTTGATTATTTTGGAGGTTGAGGGGTTTCTAAAAGTTATATAAATCCTTGAAAGGGGTTGAAATAACAACATTTTTAAGAACATGTGTTATTTTAAAGGATCAAGGATTTACAAATTTTTATAAATTGTTGAATGCATTTAAACAAAAAAAAGGTAAATTCTGCAGTTAAGGAATTTTTGTTTTTGCTAATTTGTTCTTTCGCGATTTTTGATGTTACGGTTACATTTTTAATAATATATGTTATTTTAAAGGACCAAGCATTTACAAATTTTTACAAATCCTTAAAAGTATTTGAACAAAAAAAAATAGGCAAATTTTGTAGTTAAGGAAAGTTGAGTTTTTTTACGATTTTTGATGTTGTGACGGGTTTTTGAAAGTTTGTAAATCTTTGGAAGGGGTTAAAATAACTAAATTTTGATGAATATGTGTTATTTTAAAGGACGAAGGTTTGACAATCGTTTACAAATCCTTAAAAGTATTAAAAAAAATTTGGTTGCTAATTTGTTTTTTTCACAAGTTTTGATTATTTTGGAGGTTGAGGGGTTTCTAAAAGTTATATAAATCCTTGAAAGGGGTTGAAATAACAACATTTTTAGGAACTTGTGTTATTTTAAAGGATCAAGGATTTACAAATTTTTATAAATTGTTGAATGTATTTAAACAAAAAAAAGGTAAATTCTGCAGTTAAGGAATTTTTGTTTTTGCTAATTTGTTCTTTCGCGATTTTTGATGTTACGGTTACATTTTTAATAATATATGTTATTTTAAAGGACCAAGGATTTACAAAGTTTTACAAATCCTTAAAAGTATTTGAACAAAAAAAAATAGGCAAATTTTGTAGTTAAGGAAAGTTGAGTTTTTTTACGATTTTTGATGTTGTGACGGGTTTTTGAAAGTTTGTAAATCTTTGGAAGGGGTTAAAATAACTAAATTTTGATGAATATGTGTTATTTTAAAGGACGAAGGTTTGACAATCGTTTACAAATCCTTAAAAGTATTAAAAAAAATTTGGTTGCTAATTTGTTTTTTTCACAAGTTTTGATTATTTTGGAGGTTGAGGGGTTTCTAAAAGTTATATAAATCCTTGAAAGGGGTTGAAATAACAACATTTTTAGGAACTTGTGTTATTTTAAAGGATCAAGGATTTACAAATTTTTATAAATTGTTGAATGTATTTAAACAAAAAAAAGGTAAATTCTGCAGTTAAGGAATTTTTGTTTTTGCTAATTTGTTCTTTCGCGATTTTTGATGTTACGGTTACATTTTTAATAATATATGTTATTTTAAAGGACCAAGGATTTACAAAGTTTTACAAATCCTTAAAAGTATTTAAACAAAAAAATAGGTAAATTTTGTAGTTAAAAGTCAAAAATGTTTTCTTTTGATTTTTTTTTGCTAATTTGTTGTTTCGCAATTTTTGATGTTGCGATTAATTTTGGAGGTTGAGGAGATTTCAAAAATTCTGAAAATCCGTGGAAGGGTTTAAAATAAATATTTTCAGGAATATGTGTTATTTTAAAGGACCAAGGACTTACAAAGTTTTACAAATCCTTTAATGTATTTAAACAAAAAAATAGGCAAATTTTGTAGTTAAGAAAAGTAAAAAATGTTCATAATTTCTCAATTTTTGTGCAAATTTTTTTTTCAAAATTTTTGAGGTTCCGAATAATTTAGATGGTTGAGGGGTTTTTGAAAGTTCTGTAAATCTTTGGAAGGGGTTAAAATAACTACATTTTGATGAATATGTGTTATTTTAAAGGACCAAGGATTTACACATTTTTATAAATCCTTAAAAGTATTTAAACAAAAAAATAGGTAAATTTTGTAGTTAAGAAAAGTCAAAAATGTTTTTTTCTTACTTTTAATTTTTTTGCTAATTTGTTCTTTCGCAGTTTTTGATATTGCGATTCCTTTTAAAAGTTGAGAGGTTTTTGAAAGCTGTGTAAATGTTTGGAAGGGGTTAAAATAACTACATTTTCAAAAATATGTATTATTGTAAAGGACCAAGGATTTACAAAGTTTTACAAATCTTTAAAAGTATTTTAAAAAAATAGGTAAATAAAAAGTCAAAAATTTTCACCAAAAACATTGGTTAAAAAAAGGAGATGTGTGGTCGGCATTATACATTAAACGAACTATGGCAAGAAAACCAAATATTAAACACAAAAACCTTTCGCTTTGATAAAAAAAAAAGATTTTAATGGCGACCGAGAAGAAAAATATATTATTGCGACCACAGCAATAGAGGAAAACGTAGTAGAGGCAAAACAACTGAACATTAGCCACAGAGGCGGTAAAAATAAGAGAAATAAAAGACGAGGGAGGTAATACGGCCTACCTACGTCTCAGATACACTAGATAATAGAGGGAAAAAGAAAAAACACCTGAACCTGGAGGCGCTGACAATTAGACAAAGACAAGTAATTGCGACATGCGTACGCCTAAAAAACACAGGTCAATGGAGAGGAAAAGTAGAAACCAAGGACATCTAGCCTTCGAAGCGCTGGAAAATACAAAAATAAATTAAGTAAATGTGACCTACCTACGTCTTAGGGGCACAGGAGAATGTAAAGGAAAGTGGCGACGGAATAAACTGGACATCTTTGAGTCGATGGCGTTCAGCAGAGCTTGCACACCTTAGAGTCCCTGTATGTTGACATATTTGGATATATAATATATCCAAATATGTCAACATACAGGGACTCTAGCACACCTTGGAGGCTGGAAGTGGTGCAAAGACCATATTCCAGACAGAAAAGTGTGGAAGAATGGAGTCAATATGTTCGAGCAAAGCGCTCTAGTTTGTTGCACCAAGGGATCTAAAACTATTGGAAAGACAAACAACAGGAATACCTTACCATGGAAAAACTAAAAGTTCAGAAAAGTTACTCACTTGGAGAGTTTTTCACGCAGAACCACACGTCACAATAATTGGGGCAATATTAGAATAAGTGAGGAACGGGGACAAAGAGGAAATATATATATTTGCTCTCATAACCAGAACACTGAAGCAATTTAGTGTACCTAACATTGCTAACGGCTTGATGGAAGAATACGCAGAGAAACGGATGACACTGGTTTGGATTCCGGGGCATACAGAAGTACCAGGCATCGAGAAGACCAATGAGATGCACGGATCAGCGCAGAGATTGATTATGTGGGCCCGAAGCCTCTTCTGGTAATGGTCAAAATACAAGTGCAGAGCGACTTATCAATTGAGCTCAGGATGCACCAACTAACGTGGCATAACTGAGATGACGTGGACTGTTGATAGGAATTCTAACGGGACAAAACCGGCTAAGGGAGAACCTATCTTCCTAATCTGTGAACAGGAAAAAGGAGTTCAAGATGCACCGACAAACTCCTGAGAAGCACGAGATCTAACTCTGGTGGTTGCTGGGAAGGACACAAATAGACGTTGGATTGTTATTAGGAATTCTAACGGGACAGAACCGGCTGAGGGAGAACCTACCTTCCTAACCTGTGGACGGGAAAAAGGAGTTCAAGATGCACCGACAAACCTCTGAGAAGCACGAGACCTAACTCTGATGGTTGCTGGGAAGGACACAAATTGACGTTGGATTGTTGATAGGAATTCTAACGGGATAAAACCGGCTGTGGGAAAACCTACCTTCCTAACCTGTGAACAGGAAAAAGGAGTTCAACATGCACCGACAAACTCCTGAAAAGCACGAGACCTAACTCTGATGGTAGCTGGGAAGGACACAAATTGACGTTGGACCGCCTAAGGGAGTATAGAGGAGTCGAGAAAGTCTCAGTCTCTACCTGTGGAAAGGAAAAAGGATCACCACGTTACCTCGTGGAAGAATGGGAGGCCTACTCAAGGATGGAACAACAGGTACTAGGAGCATCAACCCTAAATAAGGAAGATGTTTAAATGGGTCAACATACTGGACTTAAAGGAAATTGGAAACCGCTATTAGCAACCTGGACTCCATCAAGTGGAAATGCAGGAAGTGAATTAGGGAGTTGACCTGGAGCATCACAAAATAGACCCATACTGGCTTACTTGCCGGACCTACGTTGTCGGGGAAAATGTTTAAAATAACAGGTTTATGGTGCCTTTGAAAGGAGTTTAATGACAGAGAAGAAAGGAAAATGGGGTCAAGATGGGCAGCATTCCGTTGTATGGTTGGTCTGGTTAGTTTTTAAGTTTGACATGTAAAAGTTTAAACAATGTAATATATTAAATAAAAGTAGATAAATTAATGTGTTTTGCTTCAATTTCCCTTTCAATCCTTTCTTATCCCAACTTTTATGATGGTTCACAAAAACATGACATTGTAAACTTCGGTTCTGCGCGTTGCGGTAGGGTTAGTTTAAGTTAGAATAGGGAGTAAGGAAAATCGGCCAAGGTGGAAGCAAACCACGGTTGTACTCTTGTTTCCTCCCCTCTCCCCGTGGTAGTCAGCACCACAGGTCAAAGGTCAGTGTTTTGAAACGGCCGATCCCCTTTTACCCCCTCCAGGCGAGGACGCATCCCGGAAGAGAGTAAGTAGTCCTTCCCTGTTGGAGAATCTGTCGGCGTTTCCCCAGGGTTTCTTCATGGGGCGAGCACCGTGCACACACATGGGCCTGATATCTGGGCGCTTCTTGGTCGCTGGGAGACGCGGTTCAGGCTGCTGCAAGTACCACCGTCGGTCGCCTCGAGACCAAGCTGTGTGAATGTGAGTGTGATGAGTGAGTGTACAAAAAATACAACAAAATTAAAATAATAATAATTAAAATAATTTAAACTTGACTAGATTTTAAACTTGCCTTTCATTCTTGATAAATAACTTCAGTCTGTAATTATATTATTATGTTAGTCCTCTCCCGCTGGGTGTTCGTCATCCGCTATTTAAATATAAACCAGGCTTTCTTATATTTCTCTCCTGCTGGGTGTTCATTATCCGCCAAATAAACGAAAATAAGTAAAATATTTATCATACTCGTAGTTTTCTTCTGCTGAGTGTTCATCTGAGGATGTTGAGGACTTCATCATCTCATCTCCGGATGGCTGGATGATCGGCATTCGCTATATAAACCAAATTAATTTAAAGCTTCTCATACTGATAGTCGTCTTCTGCTGGATGTTCGTCATCCGCCAAATAAACCAAAATAATTTATATATTTATAGTTTTTTACTGCTTCGAGTTCGTCATCCGCTAAATAAGCCAAAATAATTTATAAATGAGACTTTCTCATATTTATAGTTCTGGCCTGCTGGGCGTTCGTCATCCGCTAAATAAACCAAAATAATTTAAAGATGAAGCTTTCTCGTATTTATAGTTCTCTCCTGCTGGGTGTTCGTCATCCGCCAAATAAACCAAAATAATTTATATATTTATAGTTTTCTACTGCTTCGTGTTCGTCATCCGCTAAATAAGCCAAAATAATTTATAAATGAGACTTTCTCATATTTATAGTTCTCGCCTGCTGGGCGTTCGTCATCCGCTAAATAAACCAAAATAATTTAAAGATGAGGCTTTCTCATATTTATTGTTCTCCCCTGCTGGGTGTTCGTCATGCGCTAAATAAACCAACATATTTTAGTGATGAGGCTTTCTCATATTTATATTTCTCTCCTGCTGGGTATTCATCATCCGCCAAATAAACGAATAAAAGTGAAAAATTTTTCATACTCGTAGTTTTCTTCTGCTGAGTGTTCACCATCCCCTGTTTAAATCAAAATAAGTAAAAGTTAAGGCTTTTTCATCCTCATCTCATCTCTCATCTCCGGATTGCTGGATGATCGGCATTCGCTATACAAACCAAACTAATTTAAAGCTTCTCATACTGATAGTCCTCTTCTGCTGGATGTTGGTCATCCGCTAAATAAACCAAAATAATTTAAAGATGAGGCTTTCTCGTATTTATAGTTCTCTCCTGCTGGCTATTCGTTATCTGAAAAATAAACAAAAATAATTTATAGATGAGTCTTTCTCATATTTATAGTTCTCGCCTGCTGAGTGTTCGTCATCCGCTAAATAAACCAAAATAATTTCAAGATGAGGCTTTCTTATATTTATCTTTCTCTCCTGCTGGGTGTTCATCATCCGCCAAATAAACGAAAATAAGTGAAATATTTATCATACTCGTAGTTTTCTTCTACTGAGTGTTCATTATCCCCTGTTTAAATCAAAATAAGTAACAGTTGAGTGTTTTTCATCCTCATCTCTCATCTCCAGATGGCTAGATGATCAGCATTCGCTATATAAACCAAACTAATTTAAAGCTTCTCATACTGATAGTCCTCTTCTGGTGGATGTTCGTCATCCGCTAAATAAACTAAATAATTTAAAGATGAGGCTTTCTCGTATTTATAGTTCTCTCCTACTGGGTGTTCGTCATCCGCTAAATAAACCAAAATAATTTATAGATGACGCTTTTTCATATTTATAGTTCTCGCCTGCTGGGCGTTCGTCATCCGCTAAATAAACCAAAATAATTTAAAAATGAGGCTTACTCTTATTTATTGTTCTTTCCTGCTGGGTGTTCGTCATCCGCTAAATAAACCAAATTAATTAAATGATGAGGCTTTCTCATATTTATATTTCTCTCGTGCTGGGTGTTTGTCTTCCGCTAAAGAACCCAAAATAATTTAAAGATGAGGCTTCCTCATATTTATAGTTTTCTCCTGGTGGGTGTTCGTCATCCGCTAAATAATCCAAAATAATTTAAAGACGAGGCTTCCTCATATTTATAGTTTTCTCCTGCTGGGTGTTTGTCTTCCGCTAAATAACCCAAAATAATTTAAAGATGAGGCTTCCTCATATTTATAGTTTTCTCCTGCTGGATGTTTGTCTTCCGCTAAATAACCCAAATAATTTAAAGATGAGGCCTCCTCATATTTATAGTTTTCTCCTGCTGGATGTTTGTCATCCGCTGTATAACCCAAAATAATTTAAAGATAAGGCTTCCTCATATTTATAGTTTTCTCCTGCTGGATGTTTGTCTTCCGCTAAATAACCCAAAATAATTTAAAGATGATGCCTACTCATATTTATAGTTTCCTCCTGCTGGGTGTTTGTCATCCGCTAAATAAACTAAAATTATTTAAAGATGAAGCTTCCTCATATTTATAGTTTTCTCCTGCTGGATGTTTGTCTTCCGCCAAATAACCCAAGATGAGGCCTCCTCATATTTATAGTTTTCTCCTGCTGGATGTTTGTCTTCCGCTAAATAACCCAAAATAATTTAAAGATGAGGCCTACTCATATTTATAGTTTTCTCCTGCTGGGTGTTTGTCATCCGCTAAATAAACTAAAATTATTTAAAGATGAGGCTTTCTCATATCTATAGTTTTCTCCCGTTGGGTGTTCATCATCTGCCATATAAACGAAAATGACTGAAGTATTTCTCATACTCGTTTTCTTCTACCGAGTGTTCGTATATATCAACATAAGTAAAAGTTGACACTTTCTCATTCTCATACTCTACTGAGGGCTGGATGATAGTCATCCGCTATATAAACCCAAATAATATAAAGATAAATCTTTCTTATACTCATAGTCCTCTCCTGTTGGGTGTTCGTCATCCGCTAAATAAACCATAATAATTTAAATATGAGGCTTTCTTATACTAGTCCTCTTCTATGTGTTGTTCGTCATCTGCTATATAAAGCAAAATCAGTAAATATATAAGTCCTCCTGTGCTATATTATATAATATGCCGAATATTATTGGGTCTCAAAAGACCCATAAATTAGAATTTTTAAAGATTATATAAATTTATTAAATATAGCTAAGTATAAGTTTATGAGGTTCCTCAAAATATATATTACTCCTCACTCGTTTATATTGCGCTTCAGAATATTGTTAAACTTGGATTTGGTCTCAAAAGACCCAAATAATCCATAATTTAATAGTTATATTATTATAGTATAAGTATATAATTATACGGTATATTGTTCCCTAAATTAGGTCTCTCCCGGCTATCCAGAAAAACATTACCCGTCCAAAATCCAATATTGATCAATTATATTGTATTGTGGTTTTTATTTTCTTAAATTGGCTATCGCCTACCTCCCAGAAAAAAGAAATATTAGCTACATACATATTTAATTTGGGGTGGCGTTTGTCAATTCCTTAAATTTTGCATTCTGGCTACCAAAATCATTCGCAAAATATCGATTTATCATTAATCTCCTATCTTACATTTATATATTTATTTATTATATAATATATAATACATATACGAAATCTACCATATGGGAAAAAATTTTAGTGGTCATAGGGAAGGAAGCCCTATGGACACTAACATTTTTTTCCATATGGTATATTATATCCGTCAATATAACCAAATGCCTTCAGAGTTAAGTATTAAGGAATTTTTGGTAATAAAATTCGATTTTTTTTACAGATCAGGTTTATAAATAGGTGTTTATAAAAAGATTAATCTTTTTTGTAAAAAGATCAAACGTTATTTGACTAAAATAACACTTTTGCAAATCAATCACAAATAACCAACTACTGTGCGCTAGGTGTGTATAAAAAAATAGAAAAAGTATTAAAAAAATTAACGGCCAAAAATGGGTATTTTTATTTTTTATCCATTTCTTGAAATTTAGTAGGTCGTTATAGGTATATTTTGAAACAACAAAAATTCAATGTAGATTTCTGTACATATTTCCTCAATTTTTTTTACGAATTAAAAAAATTGAGTCAGCCACAATCGGATGTTTGCATGCATATTTGCATCCTTAAAATTGATTTACATAATTATAGGTACAAATACAAATAAAATTTAAAAATATTACATTTAAAAAATGCATATTTGCAAAAACATTGGTACACCCAAATACAAGGACGTAGCTAGAGGGGATTACGGGGGATCAACCCCCCCTCCCTACTTTGATAAGACCAATAAACTGTTCTCAAGGAGATTTCTTGGCAACAAAAATAAGAAAAACATTACTATAGATATAATTTGTCTAAAATGTTTGTAGGGACAAATTAAATGAACAAATAACATTCCAAAAATCAAATAATGTGTAGGTTCATTATCTCTATGTCCAATTGGTCTAGTCTAAACCTTACATTTATCAAGGGTTTAGTCTGAGTATTTATCAGTGATTTCTCTAGTTTAATAAATCACAAATTCTTAAATTTATCAATGTTTAGGTGAATTAACATTATCTATCTCTACGTCCAATTAGTCTAGTCTAAGTATTTCTAATAATATATTCTAAGTATTTCTCAGAAATTTCTTTTTAAAAAATCACAAATTCTTAATTTTATCAATATTATTTATTTGATCTTTTAAATTCCCTCGGAACTTCTCTAACCACTAAACCCTTTGATTTACCCGAAAATCTGGAAAAGAGCCCCACGGGTTTTAAATCATTTAAGTTAAATTGTAACCACAATACGTAATTATCGACCATGGTAAAACCTTAGACAATTACTGGGTTACCTTTCAAAGGGTCAAACCTAATTTCGGTATACATTGTTCGCAAAATTTTTATACACCCCTTTGTGTGTTTAAAATATTATTTTAAATTTCAAAATTATTATTATCAACAATATTGCTATGACGCCTATCATAATTAACTTATTGATAAACAACTTTTGAAAATGGACAACCGATTTAATCCGACCAATAAAATTTTGTCTGGGCTTAATCCTCTTTTATGAATAAAATTAAATTTTTTAATCTATTGTAATATTGGTAGGTAATCCTTTGAATCACATTTACTTAAAATATTAAATATGGTTGTAATAACAGTGTAACAAATTCAACACTCAAATTTGATGCACTCCAACCAAAAGGGATTTAGTTTAGGTCATATAATAAAAAAAAATCACAATTTATTTTTTTTCAAAAAATCACTACACTTATAAATTAATCATATTTTTTTATCTATCTCTATGTCCGATTAGTATTTCTCAGTAATTTCTGTCTAAAAAGTTATTTTTCAAGGTGTCTAGTTAAATTTTATTGTGGGACTATTTCTACGTTCAATTAGTATAGTCTAAAAATTTTTCAGCAATTTTTCTTTAAAAAAGTCACAAATTCTCAAATCTACTAAAATGTACATAGGTACCTGCCTATTTTTATTTTACGTCTATCTTTACTTCCAATTGTGTAGATTAAGTATTTCTATACAATATCCTTTTCAAAAAGTCACTATTTTTATAAATCATAAAAATCATCATATATAAAAATTATCTATCTTTACGTCCGATTAGTATAATCTAAGTATTTCTCAACAGTTTCTCTTTTATCAAGGTGTATCAGTATGTATCAAGTAAATTTTGTTTTACATCTATCCCTATGACCAGTTGGTTTAATATCAGTACTCTTATTTATTTCGCATCGATTTCATTTTAAAATAACCACTTCTTTTATAATTCAATTATAAATAAATAATGAATCACATTGCTTTTAATTTGTTTTGCGTCCACCTTCTGAGATTGCCTTCTAACATCACTAATTGCGCCCCTTTGTTTTACCCGAGAGCCCTCTTCTCGGATTTTACTTCAGATAATTCAAATTTAGAACCACAATAGGTAATTATCAAGTGTGGTAGAACCTTCGAAAATAACTGGTTTGATTTTCAAAGGGTCAAACCTAATTTCCGTATACATAGGTCGCAAAATTTGTATGCACCCCTAAATATGTAAATTCAAAAATTATTATTACCAACATTACTATTATGACGATACTTAACTTGTTGATAAACAACCTTAAACATCGATTCCGGATTTAATCCGTCACATAAAATTTTGTCTGGGTTTAATCCCCTTTTATGAATAAAATTATTTTTTTTAGACCATTGTAATATTTTTAATCCCTTAAATAACATTTACTTAAAATAATAAATATGGTTGTAATAACTGTGTAACAAATTCAAGACTTAAATTTGATGCACTCCAACCAAAAGGGAATTAGTTTAGGTCATATAATAAAAAATAAAATCAAAATGTATTTTGTTAAATCCAAAAATGATTGGAATAAAAAGTTTATACATTATACTTTAAAATACTTTCTTCTTAGCGATGTCTTTTTCACAAAATCACTACTCTTATAAATTAATCATATTTTTTATCTCTATGTCCGATTAATATAGTCTAAGTATTTCTCAGTAATTTCTGTCTAAAAAAATCACAAATTCTTAAAACTATCAATATAGGTAGATAGGTACCTACATATTTTTATTTTATCTTTAATTCCAATTGGTCTAAGTTAAGTATTTCTAAACAATGTCCTTTTCAAAAAGTCACTATTTTTATAAATCAATCATAAATAAAAATTATCCATCTTTACGTCTGATTAGTATAATCTAAATATTTCTTAACAATTTCTCTTTAAAAAAAATCGCAAATTCTTAAATCTATCAATGTGTAAGGAAATTTTATTTTACGTTTATCCAAAAGCTGACGAATCTTAAAGTCGTTCGTCGCTCCCTACATCCATTTAGTCTAATCTAAGAATTTCTCAACGATTTCTTTTTATAAAATCACTACCTTTATAAATCAAATTATCTACCTCTACTTCCAATTGATCTAATCTAAATATTTTGCAACGATTTCTTTTTAAAATAACCACTACTATAATTCAAACATAAATAAATAATAAATTACATTTGTTTTGCGTCTACCTTTTGAGATTGCCTTCTAACATCTCGAATCACTAATTGCGCCCCTTCATTTTCCCCGAGAGCCCCCTTCTCCGATTTTACTTCAGATAATTCAAATTTAGAACCACAATAGGTAATTATCGCGTGTGGTAGAACCTTAGAAAATTACTCGTTTATACTTCGTTATACTAACGGAAAAGTCATTCAAGATGAACGTGGCCGTTATAATTTTGGAGTAGGGATATTCAGCAACATGTAGGCGGCTGGTAGTACCGCGATGCTCATTTGGCCAGGAGCAATCGCAAGGAACGAGAGGAAAGTACACAGCAGTGTTGCGCAAAGAATAATCATTAAATTTCTTACACGCGAAAACGTGAAACCTGCTGAAATTCGATGCAGATGGCGAGCACAGTTCGGCAATAAGACGCTTTCATGGGTACCTGTAAAAAGTTGGTGCAAAGAACTTAACGACGGCCGTGAGCGTGTCGACAACGTAAGTCACCCACATTAGACACACATGCACTATTTTCGGCACACTCACTCCACATTAGGGAAAATTTTTGACAAACAGCAAAACAGTGTGAGTGGAACATGAGCGATGCACTAACTTTCTCAAATAAATTAGCCATGTATAACATTTTAAACCGATTCCTAGTAATATATATTTATCTATACCTATATGTTATTTCCCTAGACCTTTTGTTGTTCAAATATCATTTTGGTCAAAAGTTTTTTCTTTTCAAGGTGTTATAGCATTTGTCAAGTTTGAAAAGTGGCAGAAAACTAAGAATTTTAAAAATGACAAATTTAAAGTTATTTTACCACAAACAAATAGGTAAAAGATTTTTTCTGAATCGTTAGATCCCGATGCCAAAAATTACATAATATATATTAATACCTAGTCAAATTTTTAAAATATATTCAAGTTAATTAACTAAAAAAACTTACGTGTTACTGGTCTTTCTGGCTCTGGTCCTGGTGACGGAGCTTAAAAATAGAAAAAATCTGTAAGCAACATGCATAATAAAAAAAGGAAGAAAATTCAAAGACACACATGCACATTTTTCGGCACAGTCACTCCACACTAGGGAAAATTTTTGACAAACAGCAAAACAGTGTGCGTGGAACATGAGCGATGCACTAACTTTCTTAAATAAATTAGCCATGTATAACATTTTAAACCGATTCCTAGTAATATCACAGATGACCTTAACAAACAGATAAATAAGCCGGCTGGCGGTCTTTGATCTCGGAGAATTCAACGATGGCTGAGCATTGGGAGTCAAACTCAGAGCCGGACTAAAATAAATTGATCATAAAATATCAATGTTTCAGATTGTTGATGCGAAAAAAAATTTTTACTGCCCGAAACAATAAAAACATTAAAAGCTTTGTACTGCTAAAAACGGGAGCTAAAATGAATTTTAAAATCTCGGCCGCGTAAAAAAATTATATGTTGTCCTCTGTAGGGGACTATGGAAATAATGTGTTCTATTGAATGAGAGATAGGGGAAGCATAAAAAGAGATCTTCTTCTTCGTCCAGAATACGTTAGCATGTTGTCGTTTCCAGCATATAGCCAAGCACAAAAAGAAAACAATTGATTGCTTTTTTTTGTTTTATTGGGATAACAATTATTAAGTTTCAAAAGGAGTAAAATTGTGAATTTTAAATATAAGAAGTTTGACATTGTAGAGTTATTTCTTAATTTACTGGAATCAGATATTATTTATTAGTTTTTTCAAAAAACTGAAAGTTTAAGGAGATACAGGGTGACCAAATAATCTTTACAATTAGTATAAAATTAATAGCTTTTAAAATTTAGTAAAATCTAATATTTAAAAAAAATTGTTGTTTTATATGTATTCTTAAAAGTGTAAATAGTAGCATAATAAAAAATTATAACAAATTTATGTCAAAAACTCTTGACCAAATGTTATATAATAGTTTATTATACAGGGTGTAATTTAAATGATGCATTAAACTTGTGGAAATGGTCAAAACAAAGATTTTTTTCGCATTACATTTTGTTAGACCTCTTTGTTTTTACAGGGTGTTAAACTTAGCACTTTTTTTCAATTTTTTGTTTTCTAAAAAATTATAACAGACCATTAAAACCTTTTAGAATTATGCATTGCCAAAACGGTAATAATTAAGTTTTAAAATTATTTAAAAATATTGAAAGCTATTACCCAAAAATTTGTTTTAAAAATGTTAATTAATTTAGTGGTAAAATGACTATTTTCTGTTTTTATTAAGGGCCCTTTAGATGGGTAGGGGACAATTCACCGCGGCCAATTCGCTGCGGTTCAATTACCGCGGGGACAATTTACCGTTAAATTTTTTGTTTTATGATATTACCCTTGGGAATTGTTTAAACAGTTGTATTTAGCTTGACTTCATATATATTTGTTTGATTATAACTGTTTTCAAACCTTTTCAACTAGATATTTGGTGGTTAGTATATATTCAAAAAAAATTTTATTAGGAAAATAAATAAAATGGCGGATCCAAAATGGCGGATTTTCCCGTTTATGAACGGATTTGTATCTAACTCGGACTGATGACATTTTAAGAGTCGCTGATCATTATTTTTAACTTAAATTTAAAAAAATCAAAATGGCGATACAAAATGGCGGTTTTTTCCATTTCTGAACCGATATGCATCAAATTCGGAACTTTGGGATGTTTCAGGTCGCTGATTATGATTTCTTACTTAAACTTTAAAAAAATCAGAATGGCGGATCCACAATTGATACATCGCGGCGCTTAAGGTAACTTAATAGAATTTTTGACTTAAATTAAAAAAACATGAAAATGGCGGATCCAAACTGATGAACTTTCCCATTTATGAATCAATATGCATCAAATTCGGAATATTGGGGTGTTTCAGCTCGCTGATTATAATTTCTAACTTAAACTTTAAAAGAATCAAAATGGCGGATCCACAATGGCGAACCTTCTTCTTTATAAATCGATTTGCCCTAAACTTGAAACATAGCGGCGCTTAAGGTAACTTAATAGAATTTTTGACTTAAATTAAAAAAACATGAAAATGACAGATCCAAAATGGCGGATTTTCTTATTTATAAACCGATATGCATCAAATTCGGAACTTTGGGGCGTTTCAAGTCACTGATTATGGTTAAGCACCGCGATGTTTCAAGTTTAACGCAAATCGATTTATAAATAAGAAGGTGCGCTTGGACCCCGGCGAATCGGCCGTGCCGAATTGTCCCATCTCCCTTGAGGAATGTACAAAATTGTATTTTTTTCTATATTTAAGGGGCCTTAAAAATAAATCTTTAAAAAATTGCCGAATTCACACCTATTGCAAAGGTAATTTGGTCAAACTGTATCTCCTTAAGCTATATTGTCCAAGTTTTAATATTTAAAAATCACGGTTTCCCCACTCTTTAAACTAGATAAATGCTATAACTTGGAACACAAAAACTTTTTACATATCCCAACTTAAACTTTTTCTCTACTTTTGACCTTGGTTTATACGCTATTTTTCTCACTTTTTTTTTTACTTTTTAGGTTTTTACGAAAAAATTTTATTTCTTATCTCTCACTTTTCATCCATGGGATAAAAAGTGACGGTGTATCGTAGAATAAAAAATAAATTTTAAATACAGTTTCTTCTTATTTGCGTTGGAATAAATAATTACCAGAGTAATATAGAAACTTTTTATTTATTGAAAAAATTAGTACCAAAAAGATTTACATATCTAAAATAAAAAGATCCAAGAACAAAAATATATACACTATATTTTCACTTTCTATACAATAATATCTACAATATACAATAATATCTCATTCTTAATATTACATACTTATTTATTGGTTACGCCATATAATGAGTTTATTTTTATTGATATTCCTAAAATTCTGATTAATGTTTTTTAAACTAAAATATATCCTAAGTCTAATATAAAGCTTAATAACATAGGAAAGAGGAAATTGGGAACAAGGGTGTAGGAAAGGGATTTCTTTGCAGATTTGTGTGAATTTTAAACATATCCCACGAGAGATAACAAACTGCTCAAAATTTTCTTGAAATATGATTTCAATCGTAGTTATAAACTTAACAAAATTGTCATGAGGATTGTTTAAACTACCAAATAAATCATGCGCTGCGTTTTCATATGCTTTGAAGAATATAAACAAAGAGGAATCGTCTAAATCTTTATGAGCCTTTGCATATTCTTCACAAACATCACAGCTGTGCGTTAAAGAAGTTTTTCTTAATAGATATCCACATACATATCTGATGAAATTTTTTTGTAACTCGTCATTTGATTGGTAGTCAACATTAATCCTTCCTAATTCCTGTCCTGGTGTTTCTAATAAAACCACTGCCTCTCGTGGTATATCTTTTAATTGCAGCAGAACTCGATCTAAGTCTGCTTGACAATTTTCTGTTCCGGAATGGAATAAACTTAAACACTGTGTTTTTCGAAATGATCTTTGCAACTGAATTGAGGTTGGATTAATATTACTACCACTTAGTTGTCGAAGCTTGCCTATCTGGTTTTCTAAATCATCATTATTTAATCTTCTAGTAAAAAGGTACTCATAATTAGCAGTGTTGCGCAAATCAGTCCATAAAATTATGAGACTGTTTATGCTAATAATAATGCAAGATATAAAATTGACTTTTTTAGTAACATTACAACCCTTATTATCTATAAGTTGAAGTTGTTTGAAAAATAATAAACTGTCTTCCAAAAATGAAAGTTGTTCCACCGTCCCCTTAAATGCACGATTAAAATTTTTTCTAGCATTTGTCCGAGATGAGTTAAGCAAATCAAATAATTTGTCAATCTTTTCAATGAATTCAGCAGTGTCGGTAGCTTCTGCGGGCAGTTTATTAAATCTTATGTAAAGGTTTAAGCCTGCAGAAACTGTAGCACTAAAGACCTGAGTGGCAAACTTAACTTTCATTTTCTCGAATGAATTAGGGTAAATATGAGAATTGGTTAACTTGGGGGCAGCTCTTACAGGGTACTTTTTATCATGCTCATAGAAGTCTATAATAAATTTCCAAGAAATAATTTTCTCATTTATGTGAAAATTATATTTTACTAGCATGTTCCGCATTGCTTTTATTATATGCGGTATGTCAAACATAAAAACTATTTTTTGATTTTCTATGAAAAATGATGAATTATTGACGGAAATGTTTAAAAATTTGGATACTTGAATATTATTAGTACCCATGTCTGTTGTTAGTACGCAAATTTTAAGGCCAAGTGGAATCAACCGGTTTACAGCTTCATACAAAATATGTTTTAGTGCTGTTCCGGAACAAGATGTATGTGAAAAATAATATGCTAATGGTTGTTTCCATCTGCTATAGATACCCCTTAATAGTAAGATGCAAACGCTTAAAGCAGGTTTAAACATTTGTTCATTTCTTTCGTTTTCCGCAAATCCCACAACGCAGTCAGTTGATTGATTATAAAATAGATTTCCTTTTATGCTCATTTCGTCAATGCATAGCACGCAGTATCGATTTCGTTCCTCAAAACCGGAAACTTTTAATTTGAGCATCTCATATAATTGAGGATTATCTAACCCTGAATTAACTTTTAATGTTTTTATTTCTTTTAATAATGTTTGCGGGGTTGGCAGAGCAAATAATTTCATGAGACATTGTTTATAAGTTTTTGACCCCGAAAAATATATTTTTAAACATTGCAATTTGAATTCATTTGAAAATCTTCTTCCTCTTGGTGATTTTTTGGCCTGTGTGACCTGGGTAATTATAAATTCGGAAATTTCCTTTGATTCACATATTTCATGTGTTAAAACTTTATATTCTTCAAGAGAAATTTTTTTGGGGGCAGCTTGAAGCTCTTCAACTTTTTTTTCTAAAGCTGCGTTTTCAGCCATAATAAAACTGTTTTCAGATGTCAACTGTTTTATCGTATTTCTGTAATCTCGTTTTCTAGGAGAGTTGAAGGAGAGTGTACTTGAGGTCTGTGTCGAAGTTGTTGGTGACAACATCGGTGGTTGAACAATTACGGCCTCCTCAACTTGTGCGTGAATTGTTGTTGCTAAAATAAATATTTCAATTTTTTTAAGGTTATATATACTTGTTTAAAGTTACTTTTAGGTAATTCCAAAGTTGTAATGGATAACAATACGCGGAGAGAGAATAATTTAAATTTTTTTGAAGCATAATTTATACATTAAGTACGACCTGTCAAGGTGTAGTCCATGTAACACTTACCAGGGACAACAACGACATCCTGGATCACACGTATTTTTGAAGCATTCTCCAACTTAGGCATAGCGTAGGAATGTTCTTCGAAAACTTTTGAAGTTCCCTCAAGAGAAGGAAATAGTGTTGGTATTGCATTGTGCTTTAATCGGTTGCAGTCCTTGTTAGTAAACATATTGTTCTCAAAATGAATACTACAGATTCTGTAGGTTTTATGAAGTGTCTCGATTTCAAGTTTTTGCAAATCCTCCCTGCTGCATTTCATTAGCCATGACCGTGCTCTGGAATTAAGAAAGGTATAATTAATTAAATATGTTTTAAATTTGCTTAAGATTAATCTAATGTAAAAAATTCATTAAATTTGATCCCTACAAGCTGTGCCATCTTAGATAGGATGATAATTTGATATATATTTTGAGCATTATGACAATAATAATCACAAAATACCATTCTGGTCTCAAGCACGTTTAGCTAAATTTTCTTTGGCTATATGCTTACATCGAACTAATTATTTGCAGGTAGTAAGTTACGGTATCCGGTTTTACCATTATACCATTTTATTATTATACAATAATAATTATTTAGGGAAAATTGGTTTTTCCAGTAAATATAATTTTTAACCCCTTAGCAACAAGGCATTTGTACCTGCTTTTAAATCCTATGGAAGTGCTGATATAAGGGTTTTATCTACAGGGTTTTTCCGTAAATTTTTACCAACCAACCTAAGAGTTTTTTAAATAGAAACTAAAAGATTAAAAATACGTTTTATGTCTTAATTTTTTTTAAATAATTTGTTGGCCAAAATGTCAAATTTTGATAGAAGGGATATTTTTTAAATCGAAGCAACCTACAATTTTAGAAATTTGTTGTTTTATTTAAAAAATATTCACAGCATTTTGAGATATAATGCATTAATAACAAATAATGATTTTATCAGAGCATCGACGCGTTAAATATTTTTAAAATCAGTAAGGAACGAGGGATCTTATATAAATCTTATATGATGTTCTAAAAACTTACGTCAAAATTAGACATTTTCTAAAGAATGTTCTTTAACCTAAAAATTTTTGACGTGCATAAAAAACATCAAATAGTTGTATTATTCATATTGTAATACCTACTAAACTCAAACAAACTCTTGTGATAATGTTTAAAAATAACCGAAAAAAAATCACGTCCCTTTGATTTCAAGAGGTGCTTTAGCAGTGAAATTTATATTAGTTGCAGTTTTAAGGTATTGAAAACACACATTATAACCAAAAATATTAAAAATGTGTTGGAGTTTTTAAATACCTGATAAACAAAAATGAAAAATTAACTTAACGTTTGCCAAACCTACCATTTTTTTAAGCGTTAACATTTTCGTTGGTGCACTCTTTTGTTTTAATAATAAAGCCGATTTGCCGCGGGGACTATTCGCCGCCGGCCGATTCGCCGCGAGGACTATTTGCCGCCGGCCGATAAACCGCGGGTACAATTCGCGGCTAGATGTTTTGTTTCATGCCAGTGGCAATTGTTTAAACAGTTTTATTTAGCTTGACTTCATATAATATATTTGTTTGTTCGATTATCACTTTTTTAAAGCTTTTCCAACAGAATATTTTTAAATTTTAAACTTTGCGGTAATTAAGATCACTCAATACAGCTCAAATTTAACAAAAAACCAAATGCGTTAACATTTTCGTTGGTGCACTCTTTTGTTTTAATAATAAAGCCGATTTGCCGCGGGGACTATTCGCCGCCGGCCGATTCGCCGCGAGGACTATTTGCCGCCGGCCGATAAACCGCGGGTACAATTCGCGGCTAGATGTTTTGTTTCATGCCAGTGGCAATTGTTTAAACAGTTTTATTTAGCTTGACTTCATATAATATATTTGTTTGTTCGATTATCACTTTTTTAAAGCTTTTCCAACAGAATATTTTTAAATTTTAAACTTTGCGGTAATTAAGATCACTCAATACAGCTCAAATTTAACAAAAAACCAAATGGCAGATCCAAAATGGTTGATTTTCAAATTTATTAAACGATATGCATCAAATTCGGAACTTTAAGGTGTTTCAGGTTGATTTCCAATTTGATTTTTTTTAGTTTCTGTTAAAAATAATAATCAGGGTTCTCAAAGATCGTAAAGTTTCTAGTTTGATGCATATTGGTCCATATATGGCAAAAACTGCCATTCTACATTCGCTATTTTATTTATGTTTTCCAATTTAAATACTCTGCCAATCTATGGGCACGTAAGCTCACACTGGATACTATAGTTATAGTGTATCTACGTGAAAGCTAATATAACTAAAAACTGAAGTATATTTTATTGAACTCCAGACTCAATTACCTTTCGTTTGATACCACACAAGCCATGTTTTGACTTAAACTCTAATTTTTCAAATCTACCTCTCTCTCACCCTTTTTTTAAAAACTAAAATGTATTTTGTTTAACTCCAGACTCAATTACCTTTCGTTTGATATCACACACGCCATATTTCCACTTAAACACTAATTTTTGAAATTTACCCCCACCCTTTTTTTTAAAATAAACTAAAATGTATTTTGTTTAACTCCAGACTCAATTACCTTTCGTTTGATATCACACACGCTATATTTTTACATAAACTCTAATTTTTGAAATCTACCCCCACCCTTTTATTTGGCTTGTGTTCGGTGGATTTTCTTCATTTTTAAATGGGACCATCTCGACCCAAAACCCAGCCTGGGTACCAAATTTCATTAAAATCGAGCAAGCCGTTTTTGAGTTATGCGCGTTGGTCGTTACAGACAGACATACAGACAGACAGACAGACAGACACAGACGGCACAACAAAAAAGTTTCAAAATCATCTGAAACGCAAAGATATATAAAAATTTTTGAAATCGGAGC
Source organism: Aspidapion aeneum (assembly GCA_963576565.1). Lineage (NCBI taxonomy): Eukaryota > Metazoa > Arthropoda > Insecta > Coleoptera > Brentidae > Aspidapion > Aspidapion aeneum. The sequence goes on along the minus strand of OY755041.1, from coordinate 1,570,525 downwards.
AACTTTTTTTTTCTCGAAAAAATTAGGATCACCATAGCTCACACTACTATAGTATAGTAGTAGTGTGAGCTAAAAATGCTGGATTGTATAGTTACCACCGAATACCTAGTTTGAAAACATTATTTTTATAAAAAAATATTATATGAAGTGAAGGTAAATAAAACAATATCATGAAACAAAAATCTCGCGGCGAATTGTTCTCGCGGCAAATTGTCCCGCGGCAATTCGATTGTCGGCGAATTGTCCCCGCGGCAAAACGGGCCGCGGCCAAACAGCCGCGGCGAATCGGCTGCGGCGAATGGTCCCCTACCCTTTTAATTTGTGAACCTGTGCTTAATTTAAGGATCAAAATACCAATCTACAAATTTCCCTTTTCTACAACTGAGCTTACGCCGCTGTTTTATACAAAACACCAAAAACTTTCTATACAAAGCATAGTTTATATGTTGTTTTTTAGGATCTAATGGCGGCGCATTTTCAAATTTCAGATAAATATAACAAATCCTGCAAAAGCATAAAAAATACAAAATCAAAGGGGTTGCAGATCTATATGTCCTTCAGAACTCTTTATCATTTGCAGATTCATCTCATAGGACATTTAATTATTGAACACCCTGTATAGGATATGGCAAAAGTTTTAAAAAAATCGAAAGATAAAATAATGTATAAGCTTACCTTATAGGATCCTGCGGAAATCGAAAATAACTTCGATTAAGGGTATACCGTCGCGTGGATTTACAGTCTCTTACGGCACAAACCGTTCCCATTGTTTAAAATCAAAAATCACTATCAAACACAAAAATCACATCTACACACCGCTAAGGCTCAACACGTACTATAAGTTTAAAAAATATTGAAATACAGAATGCGCCTCTGTACTGGTTGACCCCAACATGGCAGGCTGCGTGAAAGATGCGCGTAGCACCCCCCACCACCTGAGTTCCCTATCTGTATGTTAGGTGATCCGTGGTAATATATATTTCTCTATATATGTTATTTCCTATAGAATTAATCAACAAAAGCACCGAATTGCAGTATGGTCGGGACATAGAGATGCGAAAAAACCACACCTTGAGTTAAGATTCGAAAAAACGTCATTTAGCGAATTTTAGGGTAGGGAATCCCATGAGACCATGGACAAACTATAAAAATTCATATTTTACAAACTAGACCGTTTATCAACAAAAGGACCGAATTGCAGTATGGTGGGGACATAGAGATACGAAAAAACCACACCTTGAGTTAAGATTCGAAAAAACGTCATTTATACGTTTAAGGGTCAAACCTAATTTCCGTATACATGATTCGCAAAAATTTTATACACCCCTTTGTCTGTTTATTATATTGTAAATTTAAAAATTATTATTACCAACATTACTATTATGACGCACTTCATACTTAAATTGTTGCCAAACAACTTTTAAACACCGATCCCGGATTTAATCCCTCACATAAAATTTTGTCTGGGTTTAATCCCCTTTTATAAATAAAATTGACATTTTTTGACCATTGTAATATTGGTAATCCCTTGAATCCCATTTACTTCAAAAAAAATATATGGTTGCAATAAAGGATACATGGATTTAGTGGCGCCAGTGATTTTAAAAGAATGCAGACTGTACATGCAAAAAATAAATTTGTATAAAAGTGGACAAAAGCGCCTGTTTTTATTGGCGCCAATAAATCATGCATGTCTAAATTACAAAATTTCCCCAAAAAAGGTACAGAATTCCCTTTCATCATCAACTTCTTGATAAAAACGGTTAATTCCTTTTTCCACGGATCACCTTTGTTAGGTGATCAGCAATTAAGACCTCTACATGGTGTCGAATTAGTGGTAGTTTCTTAAAAGTAAAGTGATTTTATTAATTAAATAATTTTTTCTCAAAAACCATGAGTTTTTAAAAAAAAACCTTGTAGAGACCAATTGTAGAGATTAAAACTGCCTATAAAAAATATATAACTTAGTTTCCTAGTTTGAATTCCTAGCTGCCCAGCACAGGAAAAGAAAAAATCTGTTTTTATTATATTAAACACGGATTTCTGGGCAACCAGTATGTAATACGTCAAAATAACATTTTTTATAGCCCGTTAAATTTCAAATTCATTGATATGTGACACAACTACATGGCTACATTACCACGACTAAGAAAATTGTTTACAGCTGATGAATGACTGATGCAACCGAGGCCTAAACGAATAGGTGCATCTTATAGCCAGATCAATTGTCTTTTGAACGATGTAGTTTATATAAGTACCGCTGTCTTTAAAATCTTCATGCGCAGTAACAACCGAGCGGCATTGCATCATATGCCAAGTACTGCGTAAATATACTTTTGAAGGCGACGCTCACGGCCGATCGTTTGAGGACCTACTGGTTGGAGAGTAACCGTTTAGGCGCAGACCGTTTGGGCGCCATCAATTTAAGCACCGATCATTTGGGCTTTGGACAATAGCCGTAAACAACAAAAAATAATAATGCTTTGACACCCACTTTTTTTTGGGACGATTTTTTGGGCACCTGCTGTTTTAGGCCGACCATTTGATAGACGATCATTTAGGCGGTGAAAGTTTGGGCCACTTGGGCATCGACACAGGATGTATTTTTAAGTTTTAAAACGTTGTGTGCGTGTGTGTGCAGTGGCGCACCCAGGAATATGTCTTAAGGGGGGGCCGAGGCCTCTTGGGGGGGGGGGGCCGAAGCCTCATAATGTCGAATTTTAGGCTATTTTTTGTGTTTTTTCATGAAATATGGTAAAAATATGTAAAAAAATTTAAGGCTTGGGGGGGGGGCCGAGCCCCGGGCCCCCCCTGGGTGCGCCCATGTGTGTGTGTCAGGTGTGATATGTTGGTGTATGTGTGACGAAGTGTGAAGGTGTGTGCGTTTGCAGAGAGGGGTCACTAAAGGCAATTACATAAAAATAAATAGGATATATAACAGTGGGAGATTGAGTACCATTCCATTTTGGTACCAACCATTTGGGCGTCGACACGACGCTTGCGTACCAGTAGTAAAAAAACAAGACAGGATGTATTTTCAGGTTTTAAAAGATTGTGGGTGTGTGTCAAGTTTGCATATTATGGTTTAGTTCACCTAAGGGTCCGATACTGCGTTTAATGATAGAAGTAACACACTTGGTATGGATAGACATAAGACTCGCCCGAACATTTTACGAAAGGGAACCACTCTTCCCACCCCTGGCAGGGGGGGTCGTTCCCCCCTTAAACGTGCTTTTTGATAGTTTTTTGCTAATATCTCGAAAACAGTCAACTTTTTTAAAAATCTTCCAGATATCATTTTTCAAGCGGATACAATTTCCTTTCAAACGATGTACCCTAGTACCCTCTGACGGCAGTGGTGCACATTCCATTAGCGTACGAAAAAGAGGAACATTTTTAAAATTTTTATCTATTTTTTGTGGTATTTTTTATCCTCAACACTATTTTTTTTCAAAAAAATATTTTTGGTTAAAAGCTCATTGTAGACAGTTTAATACTTATTAAGCTAGACATATATTTTTTAAATAGCCGCCTTGAAATTAAAATAAATGTGTTTGTAGAAATCCTTAAATCAAACAAAAATTTTGAACATTCATTTTTGTAACTGAGTAAATAAAAATGAGAGTGTGTAAAAAATTATTTTTGAGTTGTAGTAACTGACTTTATCTAGTTAACCTTTCTTCAAGTGGGGCTGGGGGCATCCCTCCTCTCACCCCCCTCAAATGTGCTCTTACAGTATTTTTCCAATTATTTGCACACATTTGAACTTATCTTGGCAAAAAACAACTAAGTAACAAATATTAAGGCTGATGAAAAGTCCTCTCTAACGATGTATAACACGCCCCCCTTACATCAGTGGCGCACCTTTTATAGGCATTTAAATAAATGAGAGGTGTGGAAAAAACTTGTTTTTTTAATTTTCTTAAATTTTAATGTCCGGTTTTCAAACTTATTTTTAAAGCTGAAGAAATTTTGTTTCCAACGATGTATATCACTCCCCCAAGGCAGCGGTAGATCTAGCATAGACGTACCAAAAATGGTCAAATTTGGTATACACTTGAATCTTCATTTAAGCCAACCATGTTGGAACAATATTAATACACACACTACGTTCAATGATAGAAGCAACGCACTTGGTATGGATATACAGTATACTTCTCCCAATAATATAACGAGGGGGATCCACCCGCCTACTCTTGGCGGGGGGTGGTCCCCCCCTTAAATATTTTTTTAAAACATTTTTTCTAATTAACCGAGAAATGTCAAAAAAACATTTAGGGTTGGGACCAACCCCCCACCAAGAGTGGGCGGGTTCCCCGTCGTAATATTTTCGGGGGAGGATACTGTATATTCATACCAAGTGTGTTGCTTCTCTCATTGAATGCAGTGTGTGTATTAATACTGTTCTAACATGGTTGTCCTAAATAAAGATTCAAGTGTATACCAAATTTGAACCTTTTTGGTGCGTCTATGCTAGATGTACCGCTGCCTTGAGGGGGGAGTGATATACATCGTTGGAAAGGAAATTTCTTCATCTTTAAAAATAAGTTTTACAACCAGAAATGTGGGACAATAAAATTTAAGAAAATAAAAAAAAAACAAGTTTTTTTCACACCTCTCATTTATTTAAATGCCAATAAAAGGGCGCGTTATACATCGTTAGAGAGGACTTTTCATCAGCCTCAATAATTGTTACTTAGTTGTTTTTGCCAAGTTAAAACTTTGCAAATAATTGGGAAAATACAAGAGAGCACTTTTGAGAGGGGTGAGAGACCCCCACTTTAAAGAAGGTTTACTAGAAAAAGTCAGTTTCATGCTATTACTAACCAAAAATAATTTTTTACTCACTCTCATTTTTATTTACTCAGTTAAAAAAATGAATGTTCAAAATTTTTGTTTGATTTAAGGATTTCTACAAACACATTTATTTGTATTTCAAGGCGGCTATTAAAAAATAATACGTCTAGCTTAATAAGTAATTAACTGTATGAAATGGGCTTTTAACTAAAAATATTATTTTGAAAACAAATAGTGTTAAGGATAAAAAGTACCACAAAAAATAGATTAAAAAAAAATATTTTAAAAATTTTCCCTTTTTTTCGTACGGTAGTGGAATGTGCACCACTGCCGTCAAAGGGCACTAAGGTACATCGTTGAAAAGGAAATTGTATCTGCTTGAAAAATGATCTCCAGAAGATTTTTGAAAAAGTGGACTGTTTGCGAGTTTTTAGCAAAAAAAACTATCAAAAAGCACGTTTAAGGGGGGAACCACCGCCCTGCCAAGGGTGGGGGGGGGGGGGTTCCCTTTCGTAAAATATTCGGGCGAGTCTTAAGTCTATGCATGCCAAGTGTGTTGCTTCTATCATTATGTATGGCGTTGATGTAATGTGTGGGTGTATATGTGACGAAGTGTAAAATAAATAGAGCATATGTATCAAAGTGGGAGATTGAAATTTTAATATAACAGTGAGCGGATCGTTTGAGCCCCAATATAAACTAAGGAAGGTGGGCGTAAAGGCATTCTTAAAAAATATATGTATATTTACGGCTATTGCCCAAATTGTCGCCTCCCAAATGGTCGGCGACAAAACGGCAGACGCCTAAAAATTCAAAACGCAAAAAAAGTGGGTGTTAAAGCAATATTTTTTGTTGCTTGCGGCTATTGACCAAACGTTCGACGCCCAAATAGTCGGCCCCAAATGATTGGCACCCAAATGGGCTGCGCTTAAAGGGTAAGTGTCCCACCAGTGGGTCCTCAAATAATCGGCTGTGAGCGTCGCATTCAAAAGTATACCTATGCAGCACTTGGCATATGATGCAGTGCCGCGTGGTTGTCACTACGCATGAAAATTTAAAAGAAAGCTACATAGCTTTTAAGCGCATCGTTCGAAAGAGAATTGATCTGGCTATAAGATGTACCTACTCGTTTAGGCCTCTGATGCTTCGGTCATCCAAAAAAATCGGCAAATAAAAAAAATTCTTTATAAAAATAATATAAGTATAAATACTGTTCTTTTAGCAGTGTTAATATCGCTATATAGTTGTGTCACACACCAATCGATTGGAAAGATAACGGGCTATACAAAATGTCATAACCAATTTTGACGTATCTCATATTGGTTGTCCAGAAATCTGTGTTTTATACAACAAAAACATAGATTTTTCCTGAAGTCAAAAATTGAAGCTGTCCTGGACGGCTACGAATTCAAACTAGGAAGCTAAGTTTATATTTTTTTGTAGGCGGTTTTACTCGATACAAGTTTGGTCCTAACAAGTTTTTAAAAAAAGCTGTTTTTAAAAAAAGCTTATAATTTTTGAGAAAAAAATGTTTAATTAAAAAAATCACTTTACTTTTAAGAAACTATCCCTTATTCGACACCCTGTAGGGTTGTTATCTTTCCGACGACATTGATTAGCGAAACACCAATCTAAAGCTCTGGTACTGTACTTTTTAATGCGCCTGCTAAATGTTATCAGGATCCATTTCTCAAGGGTGTTTTTGCCAGAAATAAAAAAAACTAAAAAATCTCGTTTTTAGATCTGTTTAGGAGGTTGCTGACCTCTTATTGGGGGGGGTAGATGGGTAAATTATGTATGAAAATGCTGAAAAATAGTGGATTAAAAAAAATAATGTGAAACTAACCCTAGTTTTCATTTTTAGAAAAAATGCCAGCCCCCACCCCCTTGGAGGGGGCAGAGTGGTTCCGCACCACATGCCAGATCTTTACCACATAAATTCATAATATACGATTTTTTCAAAATATCACACAATATTGTATCACAAATAGGCAAGCTGAAGCTAAAAACGACCTATTTCAAAACTGACCATGGATCAGTTAGAATTTTTTTCTACCCTCGCAACGTATGCTTAAATGTGATGTGAATTTCTAAAACAATTTTTTTTATTGCCCATAGTTTTGGATTTCGCACGGATTACCTTGGTAACCTGTGAAACGTGAAGCGTTTCGCCAAGGGTTTCCGGCGCACCCCACTCTCTCACAAGTAAAACTATTCTCTTCAAAACTAACATCTCTCCCATTTATAATAAACGACACGGTTTCCATAATTCTATTTTATAAAAATAAGTTAAAACAACAAAAACAGTTTCAAAAAAATTGAGTTTTTGTTTTCCAACCATAGCTTGGAACCAACCTCCACGGCTGGTTGTAAAATTTCCCAACCCGATTGCAACGGTGACGTCATTGTTTTAAATAGAAAGGCGTGGTTGTGGTTCCAACCACAAACCTAACTTAAATAGAAATCAACATTTCAACTGCTAACGCAAAATATACGAGTCGTTAAATACCGAGATGAATTCCATCAAAGGAGCATGCGCCAAAATTAACGTCAAAATGTCTAATTTAAATTATTGGCGCGAATACCGGGATTGGCGCGAGATCGAAGAGCTTAACGTATAATAAAAAATTCAAGGTATAAAATAATGGTCAATTCTAATTTTTAGGTATGATTTTATGTAGGTACCGGGTGGTTTTTTATAACCGGAGCACTCAGCAACTTTATCGTTGAAAATAAAGGGCTATAATAAATTGTAGATTTTTTTTGGTTAATTATAATGATGATGAACTTTAAAAGCCAACATAATTTTTTTCTATCCGTCACTATGTACAGGGTGTCCCAAATTCGATGTTTTTGGAGAGTTTCGGGTATTTCTAGAGGGGCTAAAAAAACCTGATCAACCTTTGCGACACTCAAATTTCAAAAGAAGCTTAAAGGTGAAAATCGCATTTTGATATAGCAAGCCGTTTTTAAACTACGGGGTGTTTTTAAAAAGTCTGCATTTTGGGAAGGGGTCTATAACTTGTTTATTTATTAATATTTTTATTTCTGTGAAAACATTCTTTAGACACTTTTTTAAGAGGAATTCAACTGTTAAATTAAATTTCATTTGTCACGTTTAGTTTTTGAGATATCACATAAAATTAATTTTTCTTTATGGGATTAGTGGGATTTCTTTATATTTTTGTTTTTTTTTAATTTTTACCACATATTATAGTTTGCTTAATGGGTTTAAAATATTTTAATATTATGAAATTATAAAAATAAAAAAATAATAAAGAGGTGATTAAAAAATAAGAATAAAGAAAACAATAAAAAAAATTAAAAATTAAAATATTGAATGTGATACATCATTTTAAAGGAAATTTTAGAGAGAGTTTTAGAGTTATTCTGTAGCTTAAAAACGGCTTGCTATATCTAAATGTAGTTTTCACCTTTAGGCTTCTCTTAAAATTTGAGCGTCGCTCAGTTTTTTTCTTTCTCCCCTAGAAATATCCGACACCACAAAAAAACAACGAATTTGGGACACCCTGTACAGGGTGTAAGATTCGTCTTTTCTTTTTGATTTTAAACATATACAATATCTATGTATTGCGATTAATATTTTTTGAGGTATATGCAGTATTTCTTCTATATGCATTTCACGTTTATTTTGTTTTGCCATGGGAGTATTGACAAATTTAAATACGCTAAATCTTTAAAAAAAATGTTTATCGTAGCATAGACATACAGTAGAACCCTGATGACAGTGTTTATTCAAATTAAATTGGGCACTAAATAATTTGTCACACAACTTGCACGTCACCGGCATTTTCACAGAACAAAAACGACGAATTTTCATCAAAAAGAACTGGGAATTATTAAAGTTTTGCTGTATAAAACCATACACGACCACAGGTCGTGGTGAACCATACTGAAATATCTCTCAGTTGATTGGTTGGCAAAAGTGACAGATCAACGCTTGCGCACGTCTTGGAATTCATCTCGGTATTTAACGACTAGTCAAAATATTGGCAAATGTCAGAAAATTAGGACGTACGCGTCCTTTGTTGTGCTAAGGCCAACAAAAATATACAGGCCACGACCCTGAAAAAAATCAGCTGTTCTCTGGGGGCTGACTTTTACATTGGGTCTTATGGGAGGTCAGACGTTTTTTTAGGATATTTTCAAAATGGCACTACAGATTTCCGCGAAATTTCAGTGAAATATTCTTAGACACCATCCCGATATTCTACCAAACTTTTGTAAGGATGCAAGATGATTAAAAGGTTAAAATCTTCAAGATTTAACATTTCTTATTTTGAATTCAAATTACCCGTCATATACCGCATGCCAACTGTTATATTTGACATGTATTTGACTTTGTCATCTGTGTTTGTCACATTCGCGTCTACTTTAAATTTAATTTTTGTGTGAGCTAATAAAGCGGCTCTGAAAAATTAAGAATTACTATACATTTAAAAAAAATTGTTCTGCAAGAATATAGTAAAAACAATCTCAAAACCGGCTTTATTTAAAAAAAAATTAAACATTCATGAACCGTCATTCCAACTTGAATATTTTAAAGATAATCAGCTGTGTCGTAATGTGACCATCAAAAAAATATCAGCCCCGGATGTGACGTCAACAAAGTGGAGGATCGTGGCCCGTCCGTTTTGATAGCTCTGGTTGTGCCAGTCTCCACCTCAACGGTACAAAACAAATATACAAAGAAATAATACTTACTTCAATTCAAGTTTTAACTTGAATTTAACTTTATTTATGATAAAGGTATTTATAACAATAACGAAATTCGGCGTTAAAGTGCCTGATCAAAATCATCCTAATATCTTACCGCTTTTTCTCTTCTTCCTGGCCTCTCGCACAGGAGAAGCTGACAGAGCGGCGATGGGCTCAACTCCTACCGGCTTTTGTACGGCGGCTGGCGCCTCTTCTACGGCGCTAATTTCAACGGCGGCGGCAGGTTCCGGGGCAAACGGGGACTCCGGCACATCAAATAGAACCTACAACAATTCAACTATTGTCTAAATAGTTAAAGCAACATTTTGGAAAATCCACTTTCTAGAAGCATTTTGTATTACTTTTTAGCAATTAGGTCTTATGTTCTCTCCTATTTTTTCCAGCCCTTTATCTACTATAAACTTATCTTCGTTATTCAACTCCTTCGTGCATTAGTCAAAGAATTCATTTCTGTTTGCCTATTCGACCATTATTTTAGAGTTACACGAAATTAAACCAAACCTTTATTCTAAGAAAATGCAATACAATATCTTAATTTTCGTAGAGGGAACAAATTTAGAGTTAGCCTTCAGCCTTTTCTAATTTTTTTAAATCCTTAGATTACTGAGTCATTCAACTCCTTCGTGATTTTTTAAAATTTTACCATAATATAATCTACTTGAATTAGTCACAGAATTCATTTCTGTTCGACTACTCAACCATTATTTTCGAGTTACACATAACCAAACCTTTAGTCTAAGAAAATGCCATACAATATCTTATTTTTTTAGAGGGAGGCAATTTGGAGTTAGCCTCCAGTCTCGTCTAATTTTTTTTGCTTCCTTAAGATGACTAAAATTAAATATTATGTTTTCTCCTGTTTTTTTCAGCTCTTCATCTATTATTAACTAGCCTTGGTCATTCAATTCCTTTTTGATTTTTTGAAATTTTATTATAAAATAATATATTTGAATTAGTCAAAGAATTTATTTCTGTTCGACTATTAGACCAAAATTTTCGTGTTACACAAAACCAAACCAAACAAAACCTTCTAATAAAATGCTATACAATGACTTAATTTTTTTCGAGGGAGCATATTTAGAGTTAGTTCCCAGTTGCTTCTATTTTTTTACTTCTTCCTTTCTTATTCTTATTCTTATTCTTATTCTTATTCTTATTCTTATTCTTATTCTTATTCTTATTCTTATTCTTATTCTTATTCTTATTCTTATTCTTATTCTTATTCTTATTCTTATTCTTATTCTTATTCTTATTCTTATTCTTATTCTTATTCTTATTCTTATTCTTATTCTTATTCTTATTCTTATTCTTATTCTTATTCTTATTCTTATTCTTATTCTTATTCTTATTCTTATTCTTATTCTTATTCTTATTCTTATTCTTATTCTTATTCTTATTCTTATTCTTATTCTTATTCTTATTCTTATTCTTATTCTTATTCTTATTCTTATTCTTATTCTTATTCTTATTCTTATTCTTATTCTTATTCTTATTCTTATTCTTATTCTTATTCTTATTCTTATTCTCAACCAAGCAAATCTTCTACTTTTAATGAACCTCACTACTTCCTCCCTTAAGATTACTGAAATTAGATATTATGTTTTCTCCTGTTTTTTTTTCAGCGCTTTATCTATTATTAACTAACCTTGATCATTAACTCCTTTGTGATTTTAATTTTTATAAAATATTTTTGTTCACCTACTAGCCCACATGAACATATCGTCTAAAAAAATACAGTATCTTTATTTTTTTAGAGGGAGCTCATTTTGAATTAGGCTCCCAATCTCTTTTGAATTAGTCAAACAATTTTTTTTCTGTTCGACTGTAGACCATTATTCATGAATGTTTGTCTCAAAAAATGCTATCTAATACTTCTATTTTTAGCTTCCCAATCTGTCTCCTAGCTTTTTCATTTCCTCCCGCAAGATTACTAAAATGTCTTATTCATTCAACTCCTTTGTAATTTTATCACGGATTGATCCGTCGGTTCGGATTTTATTGTATGTTCGCCCGTCACCGTATAATTTATTCATGAACTTTTGGTTTAAATGCTCACATTCTTTAACAATATATTATATTTTTTTCGGTAGGTATCAATAGATACAAATAATAGTCGAATCCTAAAAATATAAAAATAGCTTTTTGTTAGTCTAAAGCGCACACCCTTAGGTAACTGTGAAAGGGTCTTTTTGACTTTTTCACTTTACCCTGCAAAATTACTAAAATGCATACTTATATATAAATGCAGTGGTGTGTCCTAGTATCAAATTCTAACGATATAAAAATAGCTTTTTGTTATTTTTTGTTTAAAATCTATATCGCACAAGCTTAGGTAACTGTGAAAGGTGTTTTTTGACTTTTAGCAGCCGTGATGTTTTTAAATTTTACCACAATAATATTTTTGAATTAAATAATTTATTACTGTTCACCTATTAAACCATATAATTAATTATTCATATGCATTTCGTCTAAAAAAATGCCATAAATAGATAGGTGGAAATAGTCATAATATCGAATACTAACGATATAAAATTAGATTTTGTTATTTTTTATTTGAAGTCTCAAGCGCCCACTCTTAGGTAATAGCTTTTTCACTTACTATTCAAGTAAAATGACTAAAATGCATACGGATGTATAGATGCAATGTAAAGTGTCCTAGTATCGAATATTAACGATATAAAAATAGGTTTTTATTAGCTTTTATTTTAAGTCCAAAGCGCACACCCTCTGGTACCTGTGAAAAGGTCTTTTTGACTTTTACACTTTGCCCTGCAAAATCACTAAAAGGCATACGTATGTATAGATACAATGTGGAGTGTCCTAATATCAAATACTAACGATATAAAAATAGCTTTTTGTTATTTTTTGTTTAAAATCTATATTGCATAAGCTTAGGTAACTGTGAAAGGGATTTTTTGACTTTTAGCAGCCGTGATGTTTTTAAATTTTACCACAATAATATTTTTGAATTAAATAATTTATTACTGTTCACCTATTAAACCATATAATTAATTATTCATGCACCTTTCGTCTAAAAAAATGGGGGAGCTCATCTTGAGTTAACCCCCCAATCTTTGTTTAAAATCTATATCGCATAACTTTAGGTGAACTAATGTGAAAGGGGTTTTTTGACTTTTAGCAGCCGTGATGTTTTTGCATTTTTCCACAATAATATTTTTGAATTAAAGAATTTATCACTGTTCATTTTGAGTTAACCTCCCAATCTTTCTCCTAGTTGCTTCACTTACTCCGGAAAAATTACTAAAATGCATAAATAGATATGTACTCGTATATGATATGTGGAAATAGTCATAATATCGAATACTAACGATATGAATAGATTTTGTTATTTTAGCTCACACATATACTATACTATAGTAGTGTGAGCTATGGTGATCCTAATTTTTTCGAGAAAAAAAAAGTTGCTCCGATTTCAAAAATTTTTATATATCTTTGCGTTTCAGATGATTTTGAAACTTTTTTGTTGCGCCGTCTGTCTGTCTGTCTGTCTGTCTGTATGTCTGTCTGTCTGTCTGTCTGTCTGTCTGTGTGTCTGTATGTCTGTCTGTAACGACCAACGCGCATAACTCAAAAACCGCTTGGCCGATTTTAATGAAATTTGGTACCTAGGCTGGGTCTTGGCTCGAGATGGTCCCATTTAAAAATGAACAAAATCCACCGAACACAAACCAAATAAAAGGGTGGGGGTAGATTTCAAAAATTAGAGTTTATGTGAAAATATGGCGTGTGTGATATTAAACGAAAGGTAATTGAGTCTGCAGTTAAACAAAATACATTTTAATTTATTTAAAAAAAAGGGTGGGGGTATATTTTAAAAATTAGAGTTTAAGTGAAAATATGGCGTGTGTGATATCAAACGAAAGGTAACTGAGTCCGGAGTTTAACAAAATACATTTTAGTTTTTTGTTTTTTTTAAGGGTGGGGGTAGATTTCAAAAATTTGAGTTTAAGTCAAAACATGGCTTGTGTGGTATCAAACAAAAGGTAATTTAGTCTGGAGTTAAATAAAATATATTTCAGTTTTTAGTTATATTAGCTCACACGTACACTATAACTATAGTACCTAGTGTGAGCTTAGGGGCCCATATATTGGCAGAGTATTTTATTTGAAGTCTCAAACGCTCACCCTTAAGTAACTCGGAAAGGGTATTTTTTACTTTTAGTAGCCCTGATTTTTTTCTGTTTACCTATTAGATCATATAATGAATTATTCATGAACCTTTCGCCTAAAAAGATGCCATACAATAACTTTATTTTTTCAAGGGAGCTCATTTGAGTTAGCCCTCCAATCTCTCTCCTAGATTTTTCACGTCGCTTCTCAAGATTGTGAAAATTGTCATAAAATCGAATACTAACGATATAAAAATAGCTTATTGTTATTTTTTTTTAATCTAAAGTACACACCCTTACCATAGTGTCCCTACACTGTGCCCTTACACCTTTAGGTAACTATGAAAGGGTCTTTTTGACTTACTTATAGTAGTAAATTTGTAATTAGATTTTATGTGGAATTTTGAGATAAAGTTCACGATGTTAATATCGAAAACGTCAAATGCGTTTAATATAGTTATAAACACCATGCACTAGCAAACAGTATAAAAATTTATTTTTGGCAAGAGTTGGTTATTTGTGATTGTTTCATAAAAATGGTGAAAAACTAGGTAATGAAGTCAATGGACTAAATTATTGAGTAAATATTTTTTTTACTATTTACTAAAAAAATTCAACACTGAATAAATAATGTCAACAAATACAATAATTACAGTGGAGATCTTAAAATTATGTTAAAGAAAATCGACGAAATAGGTACGATTTACTAAAATCTCAGCTTTTTTAACTTATCAATCAATGAACGAATAAATCCTTGATTTCAGTTAAAAAAACGTTTTCACCCAGGTGTCATATAAATTCCTTTTTGGATTTTTATGATTTTTTGGTGTCGTATTTATTGATATACTTATATGATAAAACCAAGCAAATAGATCTCGTTTCATATAAGAGATGTCTCATACATTTTGTAAAACAAATAAGGTTTAAATATAAAAAGATACAATAGAGTATCTAAATATTGGAATGAATCCCTTTTGGGATTTGACCATTTTTTTATGTCTCATTTAAAAGTAAATTTGTCATTATGAGATAAAACCTTGTTGTTCAATCGAACATCGATTGTATATAATATATATTTTTGTTAAATTTTAAACTTAAATTAACAAATTTAACAAATCATCATGGGACTAAAAAGTAGTCCTTTATTTTATTTAAATAATGACAGGTTAAAAAAAATACAGGGTATATACCCTGATGTTTGGCACAAAACCGAGAAAATAGCTCTAATAGAGAAATATGCCATTTGAATCCGTTTTAGGGTTTGTAATTTTCCTGTGTATAATTTAAAAATAAATAGGACATTTGTGGTAAAACCAAGGAGATCAAATATTGTTTCTCTTGTTGGTGAAAACAATTGTCTTCAATGTATAGGTTTTGTTAAGTTTCAAACTTAAACTAACAAATCTAATTTAACCTGATATTTGGTTAGAAAATGTCTTATATATTTTATGAACGAAAATGACACGTAAAAAAAATACAAACTTCTTTAGGAGAAAATAGCTGTATTATGGAGAATGGTGCCATTAGAATATAATTTTTTTGTGTCTATGAATAGAATTTTTTTCGATATTGTTGGATAAAATTATTGTCTTTAATGTAGAGGATTTGTTAAGTTTATAAGCTAAACTAGCAAATCAGACATAAAATATCCTGTTTCGCAAACCAAATAAATATATGAAAGAAACCCAAGTATAGGTATAAAATGTATACAAATAGTGCCAGTAAATGATGTTGATAATAATATTTGATCAAAAATTTGATTAAAAATTGGAATTACCCTTGTTGTGGTATAGGTAATTTGTGGTATACTTCAAAAAAATTAAAACTGCCACTATAATAATATAGTAATAATTAATTATTATGTCTTATTTGCTAAACATTTTGTTGTGTAGTTTAAATACTAAATAGAGTTTTGCTTTCTGCTTAGTAATGATCGAAAATTAAATTGGCAAAACTTACATGGGTACCTACGTTACTTTCCTTGAAAAACTCCATTATTTACATTTAACCAATTCCTCTAGGGGACAATGAAATTACAATATAGTCGGGGATTTTTATTAAATGAACACCAAACATATTAGATTGCAAAAAAAACATAAAAGATTGACATGATATGTTCAACACACACCTCTTTTATCTATTTTGGTGCAATGCAATGTGTGTTAAATGTTCCACCTTAAACGCGCCCCAAGATATTTATGGATCTTTTATCTACGATAGTAGATATAATATACTAATTTACTCAATACAATTATATATACACTTCGACAATAAATTACTCACAAAAATCTACCTTACTTTCATCTTCATGGTTTTCTGAAAGAGATAAAGTTATTCTTTCTCTCCCATATTATATTTAAAAAAATTTATAATGTGGAGGAAGAAAGAAAGTTTTACAGCACCATTGTCATGTCTTACGGCCTTCTCTAGGAAGTATTTTGGAGGGGTTTACCCCATAACATACGTTTTAAGACGAAAAAAAATACCTACTAAAAGTATTTGGTTTAATGTGATAAAAAATTCTATTTCAAATGTGACTAGCATATTTTTGAATGCTAGTTTTTAATATTTGACGTCATATAATTTTTTTTGTCTGGTACATCGAACATTGAATCTTTCGACAATAAATTTTTGACAAAAATCTACCTGTTATCTTCATGGTTTTCTGAAACAAATAAAGTTGTTCTTTCTCTGCCATATTTTATTTAAAAAATTTTATAAGGTGGAGGAAGAAAAAAAGTTTTAAAGCACAATTGTTATGTCACCATAATGTGATAAAAATTCCATTTCAAATGTGTCTAGCATATTTTTGAATTCTAGTTTTTAATATTTGACGTCATATAATTTTTTGTCTATTATATCGAACATTGAAATCAACTTGAATTCGTATTTCTCCTATAACGATAATCGAATGTGCTAAACTGTTTTTGGATATCTCCTTTTATCAAGATTTGATGCAAAAAATTGTTTTGTCAAACGCTGAAAACCATTTTTTTTTGTTTTAAAAGTTTTGATTATAGGTAAATGATTTTTTTCATATTTTTAACCTTTCATGTTTCATGAAATTGTTTATAGATCTTATTTAGATCGATCAATATTTTTTTCTGAAAATAGATTTAATATCTGTTTGTTAGTTGTAGGGGTACAAACAGAAAATACTGTGTCAATATAAACACCCCCGCACTCATTCTTGTGTTGATTTAAATACCTTTCTTTTGCCAGATACGGGTGTTATAATGTAAAAACTTTCTTAGACAAATAATCGTTTTAAAGCTTGTAGAAAAACAACTTGTTTCTGGCCTTGTGGTCTTCCTTATCTTCTGCACTTGTTAGGAATATAATCAATACTAATAACTTTACAGATAAAATGCCGAAAAATGTTGAGGTATCCATCTGTAAATATGGTACTGTATGTTAAAAAAAAATGTTAAACGCTGAAAATCGCTTTTTGATATGTTTTTGGTTTAGCTTTTATTGTAAATGTTATTTTTTTACCCTTTTAGGGTACACTTCATAAAAATTGTTATAGATCTTATTAGAATGGCCACAAATTTTTCTGAACGTGCATTTAACATCGGTTTGATAGTTTTGCAGCGGAACAGACAGAAAATATTGTGCAAAATTTCTTAAAATCACCCCAGGCTCATTTTTGTGTCGATTTAAATACCTTTTTTTCGCAAGATACAGGTGTTAGGAATGTAAAAACTTTCTTAGACAAATAATAATTGTTCTTAACGCTTGTAGAAAAACTAGTTTCTGGCTTTGAGGTCTTGCTGATTTTCCACGCTTGTTAGGCAAGTAACTAATATAATAACTTGGCGTCAAGAATGGCGAAACATTTAAATATTGCCTACATTTTAATATTTGAGGTGTCCATTGATGGATACGATGTTTTACGTTAAAAAAATGGTTAAACGCTGAAAACCGCTTTTATTATAAATGCTGTTTTTCACCCTTTTAAGGGTACATTCATTTTCATGAAAGTTTTTATAGATCTTATTAGAACAACCACTATTTTTTGTGAAAATGCATTTAACATCGGTTTGGTAGTTTTATAGCGGAACAGACAGAAAATATTGCGTCAAAATTTGTTTAAATTACTATAGTTTTTGTTTCGATTTAATTACCTTTCTTTTGCGAGATACGGGTGTTAGGAATGTAAAACATTTCCTAGATAAATAATAATAATTGGTTTCTAAGGCTTGCAGTCAAACTTTCCGTCTTGTTGATTTTCCGCACTTGTTAGGAAAATAGTGAATATCAATAACCAACAGAAATCGCGAACAATTGACATCTTTTCTAAACTTTAATATTTAAGACGACTATTGGTCGATACAGTGGTCTGTCTACGTTTAAAAAAACTTCTTTTTGATATTTTTGATGGTTTAGAAGTGTTGATTATAACTGTAATTTTTTCACATTTTTAATCGTAACTAATTTTCATGAAAGTGTTTATAGATCTTATTAGAACGACCACTATTTTTCCTCAAAATGCATTTAACATCGGTGTGGTAGTTTTGGAGCGGTACAGACAGAGAATATTGTTTTAAAATACCTAAAAAGCACCGTCAGACTTATTCTCGTGTCGATTTAAATACCTTTCTTTTGCTAGATATCGGTGTTAGGAATGTAAAAACTTTCTTAGACAAATAATTGTTGGTGACCGCTTGTAGAAAAACTTGTTTGTGGCCTTGTTGATTTTCCACGATTGCTAATACTAATAATAACTTTGACATCAAGAATGGCGACAAATTTAAATCTTGCCTAAAGTTTAATATTTAAGGCGTCCTTTGATAAGTATGTAAAAAAAAGTATTAAAAGCTGAAAACAGCTTTTTGATATTTTTTATAATAAATGATATTTTTTTACCTTTCTAGAGTTAAAGCAATTTTTTGTGAAACAGTTGGTAGATTTTATTACAACGACCACTATTTTTTTCTGAAAAAAAATTAAAATCGGTTAGGTATTTTTAGAGCGGTAATAAAGACAATAATTTAAAAACAGCTCCAGGCTCATGTTTGTGTCAATTTAGATACCTTTCTTCTGCAAGATACAGGCGTTAGGAATGTGTTTCTTGGACAAATAATTGTTTCTAACGTCTAACGCTTGCAGAAAAAAAACTTGTTGAGGTATAAATAACTTTACAGCAAAAACGGCGAAGAATTAAAATCTTGCTCAAATTTTAATATTTACGCGTCTGGTCCATTGTTAGATACCGTGGTTTATGTTAAAAATTGTTAAACGCAGAAAACTGCATTTTTGATATTTTTGTGCAATTTAGAAATTTTTGTTATAAATTTAATTTTTTTCACCCTGTTTAGAGATTTTATTAGAACGACCACTATTTTTTCTGAAAATGCCTTTAATGGTAGTTGGTTTTGTAGTGGAACAGACAGAAAATATTGAGTCGAAATTTCTCAAAAACACACCCAGACGCATTTTTGTCGATTTAAATACTTTTCTTTTGCGATGTTAGGAATGTAAAAACTTTCTTAGATAAATAACTGTTTGACGCTTGCAGAAAAACTGGATTCTGCCCTTGAGGCCTTGCTGATTTTCCTCACTTGTTAGGAAAATAGCGAATACAAATAACTCTCCAGACAAAATGGTGAAAAATTTAAATATTGCTCAACTTTTAATATTTGAGGGGTCCATTGGAAGATAATACACGCTGAATACAGAGTTTTGATAGTTTTGTGGTTCAGAAGTTTTTACTATAAATGTTATTTTTCCACCTTTTCAAGGGCACACTAATTTTCATGAAAGTTTTTATAGATCTTATGAGAACGACCACTATTTTTTCTAAAAATGTATTTGAAATCGGTTTGGTAGTTTTGTAGTGGAACAACCACTATTTTTTCTGAAAATGTATTTAACATCGGTTTGGTAGTGTTGTAGCGAAACAGACAGAAAATATTTCATCAAAATTTTTTCAAAGCACCTTAAGATTCGTTTTTGTGTCGATTAATTACCTTTCTTTGACGAGATACGGGTGTTCGGAATGTATAAACTTTCTTAGATAAATAATTGGTGTCTAAGGCTTGCAGAAAAACTTGTTTCTGCTCTTAAGGTCTTGTTGCTTTTCCGCACTTGTTAGGAAAATAGTGAATATCAATAACTTTACAACAGAAATGGCAAACAATTGATATCTTGCCTAAACTTGTTTCTGCGCTTAAGGCCTTGCTGATTTTCCGCACTTGTTAGAAAAATAGCGAATACAAATAACTTTACAGACAAAATGGCGAACAATTTTAATCTTGCTCAACTGTTAATATTTGAGGTGTCCATTGGTAGATAATACACATTGAATATAGTGTTTTGATAGTTTTGTGGTTTAGAAGTTTTTATTATAAATGTTATTTTTTCACTCTTTTAAGGGTACACTAATTTTCATAAAAGTTTTTATATGTAGATCTTATGAGAACGACCACTATTTTTTCTAAAAATGTATTTGAAATCGGTTCGTAGTTTTGTAGCCCAAACACACAGAAAAAATTGTGTCAAAATATCCTAAAAACACTTTCAGACTTATTTTCGTGTGGATTTAAATACCTTTCTATTTTGCTAGATATGGGTTTTAGGAATGTAAAAACCATGGGTCACTTTTTGTTAGGTGATCCGTGGTAAAAACTTTCTTAGACAAATAATCGTTTTTAAAGCTTGCAAAAAAACAACTTGTTTGTGGCCTTGTCGTCTTTCTTATTTTTCTGCACTTGGTAGGAAAATAGTCAATACTAATAACTTCTTGCTCAACTTTTAATATTTGAGTCATCCAGTGATAGATATGGTGTAAAATATTTTTTGTTAAAAGCTGATAACCCCTTTTTTGATATTTTTTATGATTTAGACGTTTTTATTATACATCTTATTTTTTCACCCTTTTGTGACGACCACTATTATTTTTCTGAAAATGTATTTAAAATCGGTTAAGTATAGTTTTAGAGCGGTACTGACAGACATAAAGACAATATTGCGTGAAAATAAACACCCTCCGTAATAATTTTTGACTCGAGTATTTTTGCAGGGAAACAATTATTTCTAACGCTTGCAGCAATACTTGGTTCTGGCCTTAAACTATAGCTGATCTTTCGCACTTGTTAGGAAACTAACTCACATAGATAAATTTACAGCAAAACGGTGAAAAATTAAAATCTTGCTCAAATTTCGATATTTGATGCGTCCAATGATAGATACAGTGCCGGTAACCTAAATAAGGTTTCCGGCACTGTTGCTAGGTTACATTTTTATTAAACAATTAAAATCCCTCTAGTCCTTTTTTAGAGGGATTCGATTCAACTTTTATTATGGAAAATAAATATGTATATTTTTTTAAATTAGGCTACGATAGCTATCATTAAACTTGTTTGCTAGCCAGGGAAATAATACTTAATTATTCGAAGTATTTGGTGTGATGTGGCTTTCACTTTTCTATACTCATCAATGTAGTTCTTCGATATAGCGTTAAAGATATGACTTTATAATTTATTCCTCGTTATCCTACATTCATATTTTTATTTCCAAGTTGGTGGCTTAATGGACGTCATATTAAATAATTTCACTTTATCCAACATTCACCATTTTTCTCCAATTTGGTGGTGATATGTGTTCCATGTTTGATTTGACATGACGCTAAATGTATTTTTATACTCTAGTATATTTAAATATGCGATTTCATCGTTTTTTTCTTCAATTTGGTGGTTTATCTAAAGTAAAAAATATTTATAATTAAATTTACCCCAATTTTTTATAAAAAATTTTGGGAGTTTATGTCTTGTTGTCCAAAATTCTATATTACTGCACCTTTACCCAAACCCTAACAAAGAAACTCGCATTTACGTCTTAACACAAAACGACTAGGTTGATAAATTAAAGCCACGTTTTAAAATTAATAATAAGACAAATAATAATTTTGGAGGTGAACTACAAATAGTAATTAATAAGTTAAACGCAGTTCCACTTGTGAAAGTTAGCAACTACCTAAGTAAAAAAACATCTAGGGTTGTCAGATCCCAGGTTTGTTGTTTAAACATTAATGTATCATGTACATGTTAACACAAAAAAGGGCTAAATTGTCTAGTTAAAGCTAGGTCTTAAAATGATTAATTATGCACTAAAATTGTTGAATTTGAAAGTGAGTAAGTCCTACTTGAGAAAGTTGGCAACCACCTAAGTAGAAAAAACTAGAACTGTCAGACAAAAGGCAGGTTGTTGAAACACTAATTATTATTTAATTATATAATTATTTAAAAATTGGCAAATTGATACAAATTTCAAAGGTTATTGGCCACACTGTATCTCCTTAATCTATGTTTTTTGATCACACTAAATAACAAGATCGTTTGAAATTGTCCACTCTTTAAACTTGATAATTGCGTTAACTTGGAAACAAAAACTTTTGAGCAAAAGTTTTTTGGAGATTTTTTCTTATTTTCCTATTCGTCGTGAACCCTGTAGATATGGACTTAGTTTGTCTTTAACTTACGTCTCAAGCCGCTCCCTCCCGCAACAGGTTCCCCTGTTGCGGGATCCCTTCCCCACCTGGCCATCTCCATTCTCCTTTTCGCATCTCGGCGTTGTGCTATAAAAAGCAGAAATGTGTTTTTGGATTATCCCATATATTTTATACTGCACCTGCATATTCAGGTCTCACTAAATTGGTAGTTCATTGTCTTTGTCATTTACAATATTTTTTTTTTAAATTGTTTTACGCTCTGCTCGAGGTCAGCAAAATTGCACCAAAAGGGCGCTGTTGCCACTTCTTACTTTTAAATACTTTGCTCTCGGCTCCTAGGGGCTGTAAGGGGGCTGTAAGGGGCTCATCACTTGAATGGGTCAGATAATCATTAAATGCAAACATTTTGATCTTCTGGGGCCGCCCCTGCATAGGGGCTATAAATTTTAAAGATCGAGCAGTTTGATCGAATGTAATCATTGCAACTTCAAAAAGAGCGCATTTGTGTGGCAATAGTTCAGGCCCTACATCCGAGATTTGAGCGATATGCTGCGTTTAATGATAGAAGCAACACACTTGGCATGTATAGACATAAAACTCGCCCGAACATTTTACGAAAGGGAGCCACCCTCCCCAACCCTGGCAGGGGGTGGTTCCCACCCTTAAACGTGCTTTTTGATAATTTTTTGCTAATAACTCGAAAACATTCAACTTTTTCAAAAATATTCTGGAGATCATTTCAAGAGGATACAATTTCTTTTTCAGTGATGTACCTTAGTACCCTCTGACGGCAGTGGTGCACGTTCCATTAGCGTACGAAAAAAAGGGGAAAATTTTAAAAATATTTTTTTGTGGTATATTTTATCTTTAACACTATTTTGCTCTCAAAAAGATATTTTTGCTTAAAAGCCCATTGTATACAGTTAAATATTTATTAAGCTAGACATCTTTTTTTAAATTGCCGCCTTGAAATAAAAATAAATGTGTTTGTATAAATCCTGAAATCAAATAAAAATGTGAACATTAATTTTTGTAACAGTAAATAAAAATGAGAGTGAGTAAAAAATTACTTTTGGTTAGTAATAACTCAATTTTTCTAGTTGACCTTCTTGAAAGTGGTGGTGGGGGGCATCCCCCTCTCACCACTCTCAAAAGTGCTCTTACAGTATTTTCCCAATTATTTGCAAACTTTTAATTTGGCAAAAAAACTACTGTAAAAGATCACTTTTGAGGGGGCGAGAGATGAATGAATGAATTTAAATGAATTCAACTCGGAAAATTCAGTTTTAAGTTAATACCATTCAAAATATTTTTTTACTAACCTTGAGTATTATTTACAGTTACAAAAATGAATGTTCAAAATTTTTGTTTGATTTGAGGATTTCTACAAACACATTTATTTTTATTTCAAGGCGGCTACTTCAAAAAGTTATGTCTAACTTATTAAATATTTAACTGTATACAATGGGTTTATGAACAAAAATACTTTTTTGAAAAAAACAATGTGTTAAGGATACAAAATGCCACAAGAAAATTTAAAAAAACATATTTTAAACATTTTCCCCTTTTTTCGTAGGCGTATGGAACATGCACCACTGTTTTTAAAGGGTACTAAGGCACATGGTTAAAAAGGAAATTTTATCCGCTTGCAAAATGATTTCTAGAATATTTTTAGAAAAGTTGACCGTTTTAGAGTTATTAGCAAAAAACCGTCAAAAAGCACGTTTAAGGGGGGGAACCCCCCCCCTGCTAGGGTTAGGAGGGTGGTTCCCTTTCGTAAAATATTCGGGCGAGTCTCATGTTTATTCATAGTAAGTGTGTTGCTTCTATCATTAAACGCAGTCTCGAACCCAGTAGGGCCTGAACTAGAATTAATATTCGCAATTATTACATTTGCGCGAACTACTAGATTCTTAAAATATAGGGGCCTCTATATAGGGGTCCCCTGAAGAATAAAAATGTTGCATTTTGTGATATATGACTTATCCAATTGATGAGTTTAAGATATCCAGAATAAGTGATTATGAGTCGGGACAAAATAAGATATTGGCACAGAAGAGCCACCTTCTGAGATATTGGCCCCTTACAGCCCCTAGGGGCCGAGAGCCAAGTATAAGTATTTATAATTAAGAAGTGGCCACTGCGCCCTTTTGGTGCAATTTTGCTGACATAGGGCAGAGCATAAAAGAATTAAAAACAATTATTGTAAATGACAAATTTTAAAACTAGGGGTCTTCCTAACAGCTTCGCTTTTTTCATATAGTATTCAAGTGGCCTATTGTATCCCGTGGGATAGTTGTGGAAGATTTTGTTAAACTACTCTAGATCGATTGATACTAGATCACACAATTTTAAGTCATCGGGTTTTCGCCTCCAATTTTTGTAGGGGGGCCGTTGTGACGTCGTAAATCCTTTTTTCAAGTTTTTTCACAAACTTTGGCTTATAACTTTTTCTAAATTAGTTTTACAGGACAAAACTTTTTTTTTGCAATAGAACACCAATTAAAATGGTAAAATGAGTTTCATATCTTAAAAACTAACAAAGATATGATTTTTTTTAAAAGACAAAAAATTGTAACTTTTTTTTTACTTAAAGAAAATTGAGGAAGAAAGTTTTAAACTACCCCAAATCGATTGGTTATGGATCACTCAGTCTTAAGTCCCTTGTGGTTTGCCTCAAATTTGAGTACGAGTGCCTGTGTGACGTCATATATCCAAGATTGCAATTTTTTTCTTTCACAAACTTTTGTTTTTAACTTTTGCCATATCAACTTTACAGAAAAATTGTATAGATTGTGATTTATGTGCCATAGAACAACAAGTAAATTGTCGTTTTAGTAAGCTTTATATCTGAAGAACTATAAATCTTTAAAAAATTCAAAAAATTTAAGATTCAGCAAATAAGTTTAATACTACCCTTGATCGATACGTGGTGGATTACTCAACGTTAAGTAGCCCGGTATTTGCCTCAAATTTGAGTAGGAGGGCCTATATGACTTCATAAATCCAAAATGGCGACTTTTTCCATTTTTTTTATAAACTTTTGGCTTGTAACTTTTGCTAAATTAGTTTTACGGAGAAACTGCAAATAAGGTTTTTGTTTGCAAGAGAACAGCAATAAATATAGTAAAGAAGGTAGCTTCATTTCTTACAAACTAACAAAGATATGATTTTTTTTTTAAATTCATATCTTTGTTAGTTTTTAATATTATAGTTAAATTCTTTACTACATACATTATTAAATGTTCTCTTGCAAACAAAAAAACTTATTCAGTTTTTCTGTAAAACTCATTTAGCGAAAGTTATAAGCCAAAGCTTGTAAAACAGGATAGAAGCCAGCCGCCATCTTGTATTTATGACGTCACACAGGCCCTTTTACTCAAATTGGAGGCAAACACCCGGCGACTTTACATTTAGTGATCGATGACCAAACGATCTAAAGGGTGGTCTAAAACTTTCCTACTCAATCTAAAAATTTTATATTTTTTTATATTTACAAAAAAATAGAAATATATCTTTTTGTTCTTGAGACATAAAGCTTGTTAAAACGACAATTAAATTGTTGTTCGATTGCAAACAAATCATACTCTATACAATTTTTCTGTAAAATTGATGTGGCGAAAGTTAAAAGCAGAAGTTTGTGAAAAAAATATTGAAAAAATCGCAATTTTAAATGTATGACGTCACACAGGCGCTCTTGCTCAAATTTGAGGCAAGCACCCAGCGACTTAAAATGTAGTGATTCATAACAAATCGATTTGAGATAGTCGATTTCTTCTTCAATTCTTTTTTCAGGTAAAAAAAATTACTATTTTTATCTTTTAAAAAACTTATATTTTTGTTAGTTTTTGAGATATAAAGCTAATCTCCTCATTATAATAATTAGTGTTCTCTTGCAAATAAAAAAGTTATTAACAGTTTTTCTGTGAAACTAATTTAGCGAAAGTTATAAGCCAAAGTTTGTGAAAAAACATAAAAAAATGTTTGGATTTATGGCGTCACACAGGCCCTACCACTCTAAATGGGAGGCAAACACCCGGTGACTTAAAATTGTGTGATCGATCAGGGTTGTTTTAAAAAATCTTCCACAACTCTCCCACGGGACACAATTTTGGACTATAAGCCTCTCAACTATTAAGACTCGGCTTTAGTTAGACTTTGTGTTAAGACGTACATGTTTTAATGCGATTTTTTCCATTAGTCTTTGGGTAAAGGTGAGGTGTTATGGAATTTAAAAAGTTTTATCTTTGCTTGGAAGGCCTAGCCTAAGTAAGCGCGAAAAAAAATATTGCTTTATCCTTGTCTATGTGAGATTGTCTGAATGTAAGAAAATCCCCAATTGAGCTAGCGAGAATTCGAGGTGACTTAGGGTGGGCTTCAGCGGAAAAAAACCGGACCGCGTCTTCCAGCAATGACCATGATGCGCCCTTCAATAACAGGCCTCCAAAATAATTGTGTATGGTGCTCGTCCCTTGAGGAAACACTGGGGATACAACGCCGTCAGATTCTCCAACAGGGAAGGACGATAACTCTCCTCCAGGACGCGTCCTCGTCGGAGGGGGGTGGAAAGGAGTCGGCCGTCTCCAGACACCGACCTGTCTGTGGTTCCAACTACCGCAGGGGTTGAGGGGATGCATGAGTACAACAAGATGGTTTGACTTCCAAACTTGCTTTAAAATTCTTTGTAATTTTCAGAGCGGAAGACTCATTTAGCTGGTGGGTCTTCAGTTCCATAGATAGGTGTTTGGTAGGTCCGATTGCGCGATTAGGGAGCTGGACTTAACATACAGACAGACAGACATTCGTTTTTTTTTTTCGGACACGGTCGCTATAACACGTGAGGGTGTGAAATCTCGCGTAAAGAGCTCCCGCCATCTTTGATCGTTTTTGTGCTGTTTGTGTGTTGTCGTGATTCGTGCTTTTGTGAACTGTCAATTATTTACTACTTCCATTTCAGTTTAAAACATAGACCGAAAGAATCCACTTCTCATAAGAAAAAAATAATAAATGTTGATTTTTGACTTTCCGAGTCTATAAAGTATCTTTAATCATCATTTTTGAAGTTGTAATTTTCGTAAGCAGGAGTTGTTTGAACAACTTTAAGTTAACTCTCTATTTCAGTTGCTTTAAAAATTCAGGGATTTATGGTTTTGTAATTCCTTGGAAGGGGTTGAACAAGAAAAATATTGGATTTCATTAACCAGTTTTTGTATTTTTTGACAATGTAATTAATAGTTTGACATTCATATTCCAAGTTTGAATTTTTCTTGTTTTTAAGGATCAGGGATTTACATTCTACAAATCCTTTGAATGGTTTAAATAAGAAAAATAATCTATTCAATTCAATTTATCTTCACAATAGAAAAATGATGACTTTAGATACGGAAAGTTAAAAAAATTTCGAAAGACATTGAACAAACGAAAACAAGGATCAATATCAGGAATAAAGTTCAAAAATATTTCACAGAAACAAAAATATTTCAAAAAATTGCAAATACGCAAAATTTCCTAAACTTTATTAAGTATCAACATTTTACCCCCCTCCCCCGAATTTTTTTCCTCGTTACTACGGCCCTGAAAAAAAAAGTTGCTTTTTTACTTTCCAAGGCTAACTATTTTTCATTTTTTAGTTTAACAACATTAGTAACATTTCTAATTTAAAATATAAACAATTATATAATAAAAAAAATAATAACATTGTTTAAAAACAAAAAATCTGAACTGAAGATTTTTTTAATTTTGGTCAATGTAGTTAATAGGTGCATTGATTGTCCAATTTTCAATATTTTTTTTGTTTTTTAAAGGGCCAGGGATCAGTTCCACAAATTCGTGAACTAGTAATAAAATAATATTTTGACTTTTTTTACGAAAATACACGGGTAAAAATAAAAATTAAAAGTTTTAAAATAAAAACCTATAAAAAAAAATTTATGAAAATAAAAACTTAAAAATAAAAAATCTAAGTTATAAAATAAGTAAAAATTATTAAAAAATTCAAAATTTAAAAAGTCTAATATTCAAAAATTTAAAAATAGAAACCTATAAAAAAATTAAATAAAAATAAAAATTTTAAATTTAAAAACAATTTTTTTTTAAATTGAAGAAACAATTAAATAAATAATAAAATAAAAATGTATTTATTTATTTTAAATAAATTTGTAAAAATCAGATTTTTTGTTTCAATCATTGTTATCCTTATGCCAAACTACGATGGTTCGCAAAAACACGTCATCTTAAACTTGTCGTCAAAAATGCGTTGCGCTCGTGTTAAACGTTGGAATCGACTCACGCGTTTCGCTAGGGTAAGTTTTAGTTAGGTTAGCATAGGGACCTTAGAAAATCGGCCAAGTGGGAACCAAGCCACGGTTGTACTCTTGTTCCCCTCTCCCAGTTGTAGTCAGAATCCCAGGTCAAAGGTCAGTGTTTGGAAACGACCAATCCCTTTTCACCTCCACTAGGCGAGGACGCATCCCGGAAGAGAGTCAGTAGTCCTTCCCTGTTGGAGAATCTATCGGCGGCATTTCCCCAGTGTTTCTCCAAGGGGCGAGCTCCATGCACACAAAGGGGCCTGTTATCTGGGCGCATCTTGGTCGCTGGAAGACGCGGTTCGGCTGCTGCAAGTACCACCATGTCGCCTCAGGCCAAGCTTAGGGTGTGTGAATGTGAGTGTGAATGTATAAAAAAATGTGTGCCTGCAAATTTTTTAAAAAATGTTCGAGGGGGGTAGTAGTAGTAGTAGTAGTGTGGGGTAGGCTCTAGGCCTGGCGACTAGGCACATGAAGCGCCCTTTTCGCCAATCGAGGGGGGTAAGACGGGTGCCGTTGTTGGTAGGTTTGACACTTCACCAACAAATATTAATAGTCTCCATATAAGTTCTCGCAATTAAAAAAAAAGCGCTGGTCTTATAAACGATATAAACTTAGGTTCAGGTTCGCGAAGAAATCTTCGGGGACGCAGTATATAATATTCAGCTCCACGAGCGTCTTCCTCCGGAATGGATGGCGTGGAAGGTGGCGAAGAACTTGCTGCCGGGCTGCCTACTAATAGGGGGTAATAAAATATAAATTAAAACTAAAATGACAGGTCTGGTATGTAAACTACTATTTCTTACGTCTTTCTTCGGTTTCAGCCTGTTGTCGGTTTTTCTTCCGGTTCACCTGTTTGCGGTATCAAAGGACGTCCGTTCAAGGTTCGATTCGGCCTCTTTTCGCAAATATGGCCAAAAGAGGCCGAATCGAACCTAGCTATAGTTAAAAAAACAAATAATAAAATATACATTTTAAAAAAAGTAACACTCCTGGTATAGAAACTACTATTTCTTTAATCTTTCTTCCGGTTCAGCGTGTTGAAGGTCTTTTTTGGACTTATTTATTTAGCCATGGTTTAAAAAATATCATGCCTGGTATAAAAAATTATATTTTTTACGTCTTTCTTCCGGTTCAGCGTGTTGTAGGTCTTTCTTCCGGTTTAGTTGTTTGAGGAATCCAAGTACGTCCGCGCAAAATTCGATTCGGCCTCTTTTGGACATATTTATTAGGATATAGTTAAAAAATAAATAATAATAAAATATCAATTAAAAAAATTAACACCCCTGGTAAAAAGACTACTATTTCTTTGGTCTTTCTTCGGGTTCAGCGTGTTGTAGGTCTTTCTTCCACACCCGCGGCCAGTTTCATCTTTTGGATATATTTATTTAGCTGTAGTTAAAAAAACAAATAATAATAAAATATAAATAAAAAAAATAACATGCCTGATAAGAAAACTACTATTTCGTTAGTCTTTCTTCGGGTTCAGCGTGTTGTAGGTCTTTCTTCCGGTTTAGTTGTTTGCGGAATCCAAGTACGTCCGCGCAAGGTTCGATTCGTCCTCTTTTGGACATATTTATTTATATAGAAAAATGGTCAAGAAAATTTGTGACAAAGATAAAATTCCACCCTTTTTTCCATCTTCAGTCCCATTTGTAATATTGCTAATTACAAAAAGTATGAAGACTTTCTGATGCCATTTAAAACAACATCTTTAGAAAACTACTTCAAAAAGTTTGTAAAACTATTGTTTAAAAAGATAAATCACATTGCCAAAATTACATGATGCATTGCGACAAACCTGGCTCTCAGCACCTTCATATTTTATGAAAATATTCACATTTTTTTTCAGACTTCATAAAACTTCATATTTTTAGAAAAACCATCATATTTTTCGTATTTTCCCCAATGAAGAAACTTCAGTCATAGAATAAGTGTGGAAATTTTCGATATTTTTCCTAGTCTTGAATTATTAGTTCAATTTAGTTTCTTATTAGTTTGTTGCCTCTGAGAAAGTCTGAATAAAGTAGGGCTTTTTTGTTTTATTATTCTTATGTTTGTTGCATTTCTTTTGTTAATTAGTTGTTTTGGTCATCCGTGGTTAGTTCTGAAAAAGTCTAATTGAGCAGGGATTTTTCATGAATTTTATTCTTTTACTCTGTAATGTTGACTTTTTTTTAATGTTTATGTATATATCATCGAGTATACTTAAGTTTTCTGTGTTACTAGATGTACAGAGTGTTTTGGTATATTTCCACAAAGGTCTAATATACTGCATTTATTTCAAGAGATAGAATATAGGGTACCTATTTTCAAGAAATGTAGAGTAGGTCCCAAACCGCTAGAAATTGTAGATACTAATATTTTAACAGTGGCTTTATCAAATGGCAGTTTATCATATATTTTTGAGTTTAGAAAGAAAATATCTATTTTTTAAGTTAAATCATTAACATATTTATTTGTAGCATGTTCCGTAAGAGATTTACAATGTTTGTGTTTTTTTATAACTTTTTTTGATGGTATAGGATAAAGCCTACAACTTTTGCATTTATAATTTTTTTTTCTATTACTTTGAATAATTGCAGTAGACCTTGGTTTAAAAATACGGAAACACCTTATACCTTGTTGTAAAATATGCTTTAAAAAATATGCCTTGTTTTTGTTTGGCCATAGTTGTTTGGATGGGAATCCAGGCCTAATTCAACTTCAAAATGTTTACTAATACTTTTCTTAATAAATAGAATCAAGAAATATATATTTTTGCTGAGTAAATGAGTTTTCCTAAAAAACAGTTGGGTTTTACATAAGGTAGAGGACCCAAAAAAAATTGTTTTTATTAATATTTCCTTCATATTTTGTTTTCTTAATTTCATATTTTTCATAATTTTATTAAAAAAGTTCATATTTTTCATATTATTTTGCTGTTTATCTGTTGAAAGCCCTATTGATGTCGTTCCTCTCGTCATGACTGACGATGGCAAGAAAATTAATGCTTAATGTAATGGATTTTAAGTGAAATTACGACCAAATTCATCTCTTCAACTATATATTTATATAACAGCATTGCTAGAATTATAACAAAAATTGTCTTTTATCTCGCCCCCCGACCTTAACTTAATATTAGTCTTCTTATCCTAAGCATTTTCTCACTTTTTCAGTTTAAATAATACACCATAGATTAGGCTAAACTTGTCAAAACAGTTAAAAATACTAAAAAACTTACAAATAATTAATAATAATAATAGCACAATCAACATAATATATTTAAAAAATACGTATTTAAGAAAAGTCTTAGTTTATAAGTTAAATAATTTAGCAAATAAAGATATTTTATTTTAATTTATTTTTCTTACAAAACATGAGTTCCTTAAAATACTGTTAACCATTTTAAATGTTGACTTATTATTAATTTTAAAAGTTAATAAAAACTGAAGCAAAATAAAATCATTGGCAGGTGGGATAAATAACAAACTCACACAAAATTTATAGTTTAATACAAACTTATCAAAAATTGTTTTATTTCTCGGATGATTGTATAAGGAACCCAGTAAACTCTCAACAAGATCAGTTGTTTGCGCAATCCAAGTATGTCCGCACCCGCGGCCAGGTTCATATCGTCATCTTTTGGATATATTTATTTAGCTGTAGTTAAACAAATAATAATAAAATATAAATAAAAAAAATAACATGCCTGATAAGAAAACTACTATTTCGTTAGTCTTTCATCGGGTTCAGCGTGTTGTAGGTCTTTCTTCCGGTTTAGTTGTTTGCGGAATCCAAGTACGTCCGCGCAAGGTTCGATTCGTCCTCTTTTGGACATATTTATTTAGCTATAGTTTAGTTAAAGTCAAACCAGTGTGCATACCTGGTATAAAAACTATTATTTCTTCCTTTCTTCTGATTCAGCGTGTCTTTTAGATCTTTCGGTTCGGTTGTCTGCGCAATCCAAGTAAGTCCGCACCCGCGGCCAGGTTCAGATCCTCATCTTTTGGATGTATTTATTTAGCTATAGTTAAAAACAAATAATAATAAAATAAAATAGCACGCCTGGTAACAAAACTACTATTTCTTTGGTCTTTCTTCGGGTTTAGAGTGTTGTAGGTCTTTCTTCTGGTTCAGTTGTTTGCTGAATCCAAGTACGTCCGCGCAAGGTTCGATTCGTCCTCTTTTGGACATATTTATTTAGCTATAGTTTAGTTAAAGTCAAATCAGTGTACATGCCTGGTATAAAAACTACTATTTTTTATGCCTTTATAGTTTAAAAAAAACACAATAATAAAATATACATTAAAAAAAATAATATTGAAAAAAATTAATCAAACATAAAAAACTATATAGACCTGGTTCAGCTGGGAGTGTGATAGGTAATGTACCTCTTTAATTTTTTAGTACTTTTCCATGTGGATACATACCTGACCTTTATTGTTCCAATTTGCCGCCCTTGTAGCGCTACTTTGTTAGACATCCAGGAGCTTTTTCTAGTTCCTGTCTCCAGTCAGGTACAGGAACGTATCCCGTACCTAGTGGCTTTGATGCCCCTATACCTGTCTCATAAAACTATATTTCTGCTCCTGGATTGTTTCCAATATATTCTCAATGTGGAAATAAATAAAATAAAGGAGTTTCCGCTATTTGCCTCTTTAAATAACGAGCATTATCCATTAGGTAATGAAGCTATGTAATAAAACCTCCCATCACGAAAGAAGATGGATGAGAGAGGATTTTTTGCCAAGTTTGTATTATTAGTTTTTTTGTTTCGTTACCGCAGGTCCGAACTGCACGTTACAAATATAAAATCTCGACCTTGAAAGAGGTTCTTCATATTTATAAAAAATTGTGCTTCCCTTAATATTGCAGCTTCCCCAACCCTAATTGCTGTATGGGAGACGTAGCTTAATTAATAAATATACATCTGCCTCCGTAAATTTAATATATCATATATTATTCATAATTAAATCCTTTATTTTACAAGATGTAGTTAATAAATTTTAATTGTTCGACCTGTCTCATCCTGGCTACACTGGCCAAGTTCGTTTTCCACCATTTTACCTGCTGGTCCAAGTTGCTGGACCAGCACTTCCTTTAACTCCCGTATAGGAGGATATAAAGCTCCCAAGTAAACGAAATTTAAATTAAACCTGGAAAGCTTTTTACTGTTTTCCAAAAACTTTATTGTAAATTTATTTACATTATTCCACGTCCTTAAATTTAATATTGTGAAAATTATTGAATTAATGTAAATAATGGAGTTAAAATTAGTATAATGTGTTAAAAAAGATAGTATCCTCAAATCATTTACTGGCCTATTTATACATTAATAAAAAATTGTTGGGTTTCTTTTAAAAAAATGTGGTGGCTCGTTCATCGCATATGCGATGGTTAATGCCGTGACTGACCAGTTTAGACAATGACAACGCGAGAGAGTGACCACGGATATGGATCCCCTTCTAAAGATTGTATGAAAATCCCCATCCAAACTTCGAGTGGTCCTCTCTCTAATTCATCCTACTACCGAGTAGGCAGAGTTGTATAATTAGTTTAAAAAAATACAAATAATTGTTATTTACACTTAAAATGTAAATCGTATGAGGTATGTTATATGGTATAAAGTGATTAAAGTTGATTTCAATTTAAAAAAAAAATGGCTTCCACTGAAGCCCCGTCCAAAGGTCTAACCATCTTCCTCTACTGCGGTGCATCTCGGTAAGCCCAAGGTATTGATTGGTCTGACGCTTACTAAAAGCTTTATATTATGTCAACGATCATTTGGCCATTGAAAATATGTGTTGAATTGAAGTAAGATCGCTATTTAAATAAATGGTACTAAGAGAGATAAATAATTTAGCGCTGTTGTCAAGTTAGCAATTCAAGAAAATGGTTTTCTTTTCGCGATCTAATGACGTTATTCTTACCGGCTGAGTAGGCCAAAGGCAAAGCGCCATCTCTTAGATATCATTTGAACTGTATGACTAATAATCAATACTGCAAATCCGTAATTAAGTGTCCCTATCCTGAACTGGGACCCTGAACAGATAGGTATCAACTGGCCTTCCAGATCAAAAGCTCCCTGTGCCGTTCTATATGACGTGCACATTGCATATATATTTCTATTTCATTTTCATGACTATGTTTGTGGTGTTGGTCCCTATCCTGAACTAGGACCCTGAACACATAGATATCAACTGGCCTTCCACATTAAAAGCTCACTGTGCCGTTCTATATGACGTGCACATTGCACATGTATTTCTATTTCATTTTCATGACTATGTTTGTGGTGTTGGTCCCTATCCTGAACTGGGACCCTGAACAGATAGGTATCAACTGGCCTTCCAGATCAAAAGCTCCCTGTGCCGTTCTATATGACGTGCACATTGCACATGTATTTCTATTTCATTTTCATGACTATGTTTGTGGTGTTGGTCCCTATCCTGAACTGGGACCCTGAACACATAGGTATCAACTGGCCTTCCAGATCAAAAGCTCCCTGTGCCGTTCTATATGACGTGCACATCGCACATGTATTTCTATTTCATTTTCATGACTATGTTTGTGGTGTTGGTCCCTATCCTGAACTGGAACCCTGAACACATAGGTATCAACTGGCTTTCCAGATCTAAAGCTCCCTGTGCCGTTCTATATGACGTGCACATTGCACATGTATTTCTATTTCATTTTCATGACTATGTTTGTGGTGTTGGTCCCTATCCTGAACTGGGACCCTGAACACATAAGTATCAACTGGCCTTCCAGATCAAAAGCTCCCTGTGCCGTTCTATATGACGTGCACATCGCACATGTATTTCTATTTCATTTTCATGACTATGTTTGTGGTGTTGGTCCCTATCCTGAACTGGGACCCTGAACAAATAGGTATCAACTGGCCTTCCAGATCAAAAGCTCCCTGTGCCGTTCTATATGACGTGCACATTGCACATGTATTTCTATTTTATTTTCATGACTATGTTTGTGGTGTTGGTCCCTATCCTGAACTGGGACCCTGAACACATAGGTATCAACTGGCCTTCCAGATCAAAAGCTCCCTGTGCCGTTCTATATGACGTGCACATCGCACATGTATTTCTATTTCATTTTCATGACTATGTTTGTGGTGTTGGTCCCTATCCTGAACTGGGACCCTGAACAAATAGGTATCAACTGGCCTTCCAGATCAAAAGCTCCCTGTGCCGTTCTATATGACGTGCACATTGCACATGTATTTCTATTTTATTTTCATGACTATGTTTGTGGTGTTGGTCCCTATCCTGAACTGGGACCCTGAACACATAGGTATCAACTGGCCTTCCAGATCAAAAGCTCCCTGTGTCGTTCTATATGACGTGCACATTGCACATGTATTTCTATTTCATTTTCATGACTATGTTTGTGGTGTTGGTCCCTATCCTGAACTGGGACCCTGAACAGATAGGTATCAACTGGCCTTCCAGATCAAAAGCTCCCTGTGCCGTTCTATATGACGTGCACATCGCACATGTATTTCTATTTCATTTTCATGACTATGTTTGTGGTGTTGGTCCCTATCCTGAACTGGGACCCTGAACACATAGGTATTAACCGGCCTTCCAGATCAAAAGCTCCCTGTGCCGTTCTATATGACGTGCACATTGCACATGTCTTTTTCTGGCATTTGGTGATCTCTGTAATCAATTTGTAATTAGCGACAGCGGCACTCTTTCACTCCCCTTCTCTCTCTCTCTCACCCCATCTCTCTCTCTCTCTTCCCATCTCTCTCTCTCCCCATCTCGCTCTCTCTCTCTCTCCCTCTCTCTCGCTCTCTCTGTCTCTCATCTCTCCCTCGCTCTTTTACTCTCTCTCTCACTGTGTCTATCTCTCTCTTTTTTTCCATCTCTCGCTCTATCTCTCTCTCTTTCTCTCTCTCTTTCGCTCTCCCTCTCTCCTCTCCATCTCTCGCTCTCTCCATCTCTCGCTCTCTCCATCTTTCGCTCTCTCCATCTCTCGCTCTCTCTCTCTCTCTCTCTCTCTCTCTCTCTCGCTCTCTCTCTCTCTCTCTCTCTCTCTCTCGCTCTCTCTCTCTCTCTCTCTCTCTCTCTCGCCCTCTCTCTCTCTCTCTGTCTCTCTCGTTGTCAACCCTCTTCTTTCGTGATGTAATCGTTGCCACAACACAGTTTGGTGGTTTGTGGCGTGACAGCGGTTACAGAAAATTTCATCACATTTTTCTTCTGCTTTTGCTATCTCTCTCGCTTTCATCCCTTCTATTATCGTTGCCACAAAACAGTTTGGTGGTATGTGGCGTAACAGCGGTAATAGAAAAATTCATCACATTTTTCTTGTGCTTTTGCTATCTCTCTCGCTCTCATCCATGTTTCGTGATGGGAGTTTCTACTATCGTTGCCACAAAACAGTTGCGTGGTTTGTGGTGTGACAGCGGTAGTAGAAAATCCCATCACACTTTTAGTTGTAAGTTTTTTCTCTTCTACTCTACCTCTCCCTCTTGCTCTCTCTCCTCTTTCTCTCTACCTCCATCTCTATCACTCTTTCTCTCTCACGCTTTTGTTGTAAATAGTAATTTTAGTCATTTTAGGCTTAAGTGTGTACATGGTGTGTGATTTGAGTTGCGTGAATGTAGTGCGTGATGTGTGGTGTGGATGTTTGGTGCGAATGAGTTGCTTTTTCTGTAGTTTCTAGTTTGTTTATGGGGGACTAGTCTAGTCTTTCTCTTTTTTTCTTTTACGTTTTTTCCTTCTTCTTTTTTGTTTTTCTGTCTGTTTTTTTCGGTCTCTGGCTATTATTTAACAAAAAAAAAAAAAATAAAAATCCAAAAAAATTAGTTAGCTTAGGTTTAGTATAATTGGAGTATCTGTATTGTTGTCACAGCGCAGTGGGTGTGGTTGTGACAACAATATAGAAATTCCAATCTAGTAGTTAAGTTGTTCTTAGGTTAGTTGTATGATTGTATGTGTGAATGTTTCTGTAGATTAGTTTGTTTTTATTATATATTTATTGGACCTTATTGTTTGCCAGAGACCATCTTTTTCTATTTTTCTTCTTATGTGTTTTTTTACTATTTTTTGTTTAATAACTTTCTTCCTTGTTCAATTTTTATTATTTTATGTTTTCGTTTTTTTCAACTAGGCTAGTTCCTCTGGTGGTGGGTAGTAGTTTTAGTAAGTTGGGGTTAAAAAAAAAAAAAAAAAAAAAAAAAAAAAACAAACAAAAAAAAAATCCGAGGGAGTTTTGGCCCCTCTCCTACCGGACGCGTCCACAGGTGGCGGATAGGGAGCCACCCGGGGTGCATGACATTTTATGCTGTGTTACATAGCATTAAATGTATCATGCACGCCGGGTGGTAATACACTGCGACTCACTTCTGTTAAAACCTTAAATATAGGAGATAAGAGAAGTGAGTCGCAGTGTATCGCGGACCAAAAGGGGCCATTTATTTGTTGAATTTTTTTTTGTTTTATTTTTTTTGGTTTTGTTTTTTTAATTTTATTGTATATAAAAATGGGGCGTGCAGTCGATACGTAGTTGCATTTGTTTGTAAAACCATACTTGATGTAAATCTATAACGTAATTAATTTAAATGTATAACGTAATCATCTGGTGTATTTTTTGCAACACAACAGTTTTTAAAAAACGTTCTTCTGTTACCGCACGCCCTTGCCGCATTTTTTCATTATAATTTCATTTTAACAACTTCTTTAACATAAGTACTGTTATTATGCGGTATAGATACATCGATCCTTTACCAGAGGTACTTATGGATATTCGTCACAATTTTTCTACTTGTAGCATAAAGCTGTAGGTAAAATTAAAGGGTCAATGGTATTTGTCACACTTAAGAAACCCACCCTTTTTCTCAAAAATATATCTAAAAAGATAAATTGTTACAACAGGTGTTGTGTTAAATTTTAGAAAATTGAATTTACTATACACAATTATGATGTATTGAAAACTAGTTTCCATCAATGAACTTGTAAAACGTTGGTTACCTTGCATGTAGCTATACTTTTGCTCACAGAAAACGCAGACACAGAATTCACAAGTAAAAGTAACACCCTATATTAATTATGATTACCATTTACCTTATTGGTTACCTAGTGCCTTTGCTTACCTTTGTAATTAACCTTAATATAACTGACATTTATACGCTTGTCATCAAAAAATAAGGTCCCTATGATTTATCATTGTTTTATATTGTTTTGAAATTTTGAAAAGAAAATCAATTTTGTTTTTTCTAACTTTATTAATCTACCTATTTTTTTAAATATTTGAATTATTATTCAACCTAAATTTAAATTGTAATTATAAATAAATTAAAATAACAGCTAATATTTTATGAGTTCACCATTGTTATCAAGCTGGGGACGCCTAGGCATAGAATAACTTAAATTTAAAAAATAATTTTCTACTTCCGAAAGGATATCCAAAGTCCGTTTAATTGCTTCACTCAGCTCCTCAGCATTTTTGGGTCTCCAGTTTCTTTGGTAAATTATTTTTACAAGCCGTCCCCAAATGTTTTCAATTGGATTGATATCTGGACTGTTTGAGGGCCAAGGAAGAACTTGAATGTTTCTGTCTCGGAACCAAGTTTCCACAACATTGGCGGTATGCACCGGGCAGGTGTGCTGATAAATGAAATTCTCTTCATGCAAAAGAGCAACCAATCGAAGCATAACATAAAATTTAAAAAAAAATTTATATATTTTTCGCTGTTGAACCTGTCGATCCTCCAGAAAACACCCAAACCTCTCGCACTTAACCAGCCCCACATGTCCACGGAGAAACGACCTGATTTTTTTATACTATGGGTATATTGTGGATCAAACCTTGAATTTTCTGGGCGATATACCAAAATTTTCCTACGATCTGATGTTGACTGGTGATCTTTTTGTCTGTGAACACCACTCGCTCCCAAAAATCATAGCGTTCCAAAATATGCTTGGCAGCATAAATAACTCTAGCCTGCTTGTGCTCCT
Organism: Aspidapion aeneum; assembly: GCA_963576565.1. Lineage (NCBI taxonomy): Eukaryota > Metazoa > Arthropoda > Insecta > Coleoptera > Brentidae > Aspidapion > Aspidapion aeneum. The sequence goes on along the minus strand of OY755041.1, from coordinate 1,531,143 downwards.
CAATCAAAAAAGATTTTTTGCGGTAACCCTGCATTTCAAATTGGACTTTTTAGTCCTCCTTTCGGCTGTTTATCGGGAGCCGGGAAACATGCTTGCGGCAGAAGCTTTGGCACATGTTGTAAAAGGGTTTTGCCTCAAATGTTTCATCAGTGCTTTATAAGGACACTCATCGTAAAGGCAAGCTTTACGATGAGTGACCTTAGTGCTTCATCCTGCTTTTCAGAACTAATTTTAGTTAGTCTTGTACACTGTACCCTTTTTCTTAAAATGGTTCGCCCCTCTTCTTATAGACCAGTGATCTTCCAAAACTCGAGTTGTTATTTGAACTTTTGTAAATTCAGATACTTGAGGCATTTTTATACTTCAGAAATAAAATTTAAAGCAAACTGCCAAATCCTGTCAGGAAAATGTCATATATATTTTAAACTGGTGGCATCCTGGTGACCTATCCAATAAAAAGGTGAACATATTAGGTGAAGACAAATTTTCTATGTTTGCGTTTTTTGTGAGCAAAAGTATACTTCTCTCTTTTTTGGCATAGTTGAAGTGTAAATTACCAATATCATAATAATGAATAATGGGTCGCTCAAGATCCCGATCCCAGTCTCATGATTTTGACGAATTTTCTGGTGCAATAAAAGATCCGTTAAATGATCTATGACGAATATCATGCTCATTTATCAGGTCAAACTGACCGTGTTGTGATAAATGTCCGATTGTCCATTTCATTATTAGGAAACCAAACTTTTCATAATTTACCTGATAAGGGTTTCAGTATTTTTTAATTTAACACTTTAAACCTCATGTATATGAACCCGTGTATATTTTTTAATACTTGGGGTTTATTTTCATTTATTCGATAAAAACTGACGTGTATTTAATCCGAACACAATTAAGTGTAAGTTTGGCAACACGGCGAGAAAAATAAGTTTTTATTTTGATAAAAATGAAGCCTTGGGTCAATTTGTAGTTTTTTGTAGCACACTACAGGGGTTAATGGGTTAAATTCAATTCCATTTTCTTCGTCATTTAGGGTAAAACTAGATGCATGCTCCTCATTTTAACCTTGACACACATATAGTAGAATAAAGGCCCCATAGACTCTTTGGGATAATAATTCATAAATTTACCACATCCCAATGTTAAAATCCTAAAATAACATTTTTTCTAAACGGAATGTAATATATTACAAAAAATGTATTTGTTAATTTTATATAAAAGAAAATATATTAGGGTATATAATATATTGTTCCAGGAGTGTGGCAGACTTTATTTTGACGTCGTAAATATTAAAGAAGGTCAAATATCTAAGAATTTTTATATCTCATATATTAAACTCGATATTTAATATTTAAAATACCAGTTTGTTATCTCTTTCATCCTTAGCTGGTATAAATATGGGTTCATATGGATTGCTCCAATCCCATTCCAAATAAAAATATTATAAATTATAAGTCGTCATTAATAGAAAAGCAAACTTTCATATTTCCTATATTTTAACGTTTCCAATATAACCTTAAATACATTCCATTATCTCTTTTATTATAACGCTTTATATTTTATATTTAAAACTCCATTTCTTTATCCCCTTCATCATTATCTGATATAAATAATACATTCATAATTTCAAATAAAATTATGATTTATTCATCGTTTAAAAATAAACCTTCATTTTATGATAGGGTTCCTAATATATTGATCTCCAATTCCATTCCACACAATTTTCAATAAGGTACCTTATTATTCTTATAATATTCTCATTTGTGTATCGTAAACTTGAGGTTTGGTTTTCATCATTATCTGGTTTATGTAGATCTACATAATGAATTTACCGATTTTATTTCATTTAATTAATAGAAAGACAAACTTTTCATCATAAAATTAGTAATGTGGTGAAATTACAGATAATATATATATTTTATTTAGCAGGTATAAAACATAATAAATTATATAAATAATAAAAATCATAGATAATAATATACATATAACACATAATAAATCATATATATTTTGTTTAACAAATATAAAACATATAAAAATCATAAAGAAACATAGATATCCAGAAGGTTTTGAATAAGGTTGTTTAAATAAAGGTATATAGGTAATTAAAACTAAAATGGTCAGTCACGGTATCATTGGCTCAGTTCAGGTTGCGTTTTAGAGTTAAGTTCAGTTCAGTCAGGTTTTTTTTCTGTAGGTATTCTATTCTGTAGGTATTCTATTCTGTTGGTAACTTGTCATATATATTTGTAATATAGGGTGGTTCAGGACATAAAAAATAACTGAGAAATCCCCAACTACGCTCACCGGCGATCCAAGAATGTTAAACAAAAATACATGAGATATTTTTGACGGCCTATGTGTTCTAGTCAGATACATCTTAATTATTTTTAATGAGAAGACCCCACTTATTTTAGTAAGCTCAGAAACTTATTGAAAAATAATAATAGCTGATTTTGTTCTTTGACATAAAAAAACGTTTTTGACATCGTTTGAAAAATGTCAACAAAATTATGATGAATTTAGGTTTTTAGAAAAGTGGTTGCGACAAGACGAGTCTTCTCATTGACAAAAAGTTGCTTGTGACTAGACCAGAGGTTCATCCAAAAATTTAAAAAACATTATTTTAAATATTGCTCAACATAAATTTCAGTTGACGAGTTTGTCGATTAAAATAAACGAATATTAACCCGCTAGCTCTCGTATTATTTTGTAAAAATGAAAATAAAGTTTGATTGATATTATCAAACAAATTAGGAATCTTCCCACTGCACTACGGTTGTGAAGAAAATATTATAATTTTACTCAAATATATTTAGAATCAAATAAAATACGGAGTGTTTGAATCACTTTTATACAGAGCTTATAACTTGTAAGCCTTGTAACGTTTTGAAACTAATACTTTTCAGTTTACATTTGTCCGATAAAAATTAAAAAAGTTAAATACTATATCTATTTATAACGGATAGTTATGTAACTTTGAGTTTCATAATTCGAAGAAAAAATCAATGCGTAAATATCCACAACAGTTTAAAATGTGTGTTTCTCTTAACAATTGTTTTCATTTTTGAAAACTTTTTAGTTATACAGTTAAAGGTTAATTTATTTATAATTAATGATCGCCGGTAAATTTTTTGACAACTTTCGTTAATAAAATCTGACGTAATCCCACCTATAGTTGAGGATTTATATAAGTGGCACCGCGTCATACCTATGGTAAACCAAATTTTGCGGCAAAATCTAAGTAAAGAAGCCGTAAAAAATTAGTGTTTCACTTTGTACATGCAGTGTGCCGCTCGGGGTTTAATGTTCGAATGATAAAACACTAAGACCTTTTAAAGGAGAGATCAAATAGGTACTTACCTAATAAATAAAGATCCGAAACATAAAAGAGGATCCAAAATTATATTAAAATGTGCGCAAACTTAGATTTAGTTGCAAAAACGGTCATTTGTTTTGTGAAAAGCTCCGTCATAATTTGTTTGACATAAACAGTCAAAACAACGAATTGAAGACGGCTAAATCAATAATATGTTCGTAACAACCAGATAAGAGTATATATGTTCCTTTCTAATGAAATCGTTTAGAAGAAGACATCAATAAAAAGCAAGTAGAATAGTGGGCTAATGACTAATTAGTGCAGTGAAGAATCAATATCAATAAAAAAATTAAAGGAAGTGCGTGCCACTGTATGTACCCCTCTACTCCCTTCCCGCCCATCAAGGTTTTGATGAAGCGGTGTCATGTATAGCTTAAAAGCGCCAAACATACAAAAGTGTTAGTGTTGTGACTAACGGTGTCATAAAAAAATGAAAGCGTGGAAACTGTCCCAGTGTTATATATTTTTTAGCGTAGTTGGGTGAATCAGTTTTTTTTATAGTTAAAAAGTGCTAAAACATTGTCAGGGGCATAGTAGGTACCTACCATCTTTACAAAAATGAAAAACAATAAAGTTCGTTGCACTTTTTATCTTTTATTTTCGGAATCAATCAGTATTTTTGTCATTGCTGTGAAAAACAGCATATAACACATGATGAAAGCTTTTAAGCGTTTTGTATATTATATATACAATTATTATTTCTTAAAGATATATGTTTCCTACTAAAAATACAGATAAAAATAAAAAGAAATATATATTTTTTTTTACGGTTATGCGCACTCGCAAGGAGATCCGTATCACGCTGGAGAAGCGGCAAGTGCGCGGAAGTGTTGGTGTATGTTGGTTTTGGAACGGTTCAGGTTGTAACCTGCAGGGAAAACTGTCGCAGAGAGTTTATTCCACAGCGATGCTGTTCTCCAGAGATATAATTTCTGATATAATAATGTTCTTGGTACCTCTATTTTGACAGTAAATTGATGGTTACCGTCTGTTTGACGTGTTCGCCTAGTAGGTGCTACTCCCGGGGGGATCATACGTGCCAACTCTACAGAGCATTTTCCGTGATAATACCTTAGAAGAGAGATAGATCGCCCACAGTTCTTCGATGTTCGAGACCATCCAAGCTACGGGTAAGTGCGGGGTCATTGATCAGCTTGATAACTCGTTTTTGCACGGTGTTCAAAAGCATTAAGGTATGTTTGTGCCGCACTCCATATATGTGAGCAGTACTCCATAGTTGGTCGAATCTGGGCTTTGTAGAGGGTCAGCAGTTGGCTTGGTGTATACAGATGTCTTGTACGAAATAGCACCACAAGCTTTTGGGACGCCCTTTTTGCTATATCTGCCACGTGACTGCGCCAAGACATGTTGGTCTCTGCAGTGACTCCTAAGATGTTCAACTGGCTCTGCAATGTGACAGCACTTCCAGATAGCATGATGTTTGGTCACCGGTGCTAGTCTTTTTTGAAAACAGGGCTGCTTGGGTTTTTTGCGCGTTGAACTGTACAAGGTTTTTGTTGCCCCAGTCCTCTATTATGTCCTGGTTGTTATTTATCGGCGATATTTGAGTTAGTCTAAGATGATGGAATTCACGTGCGGAGAGACATGTGGGTGGTATGAGTGAGGAGACTACATTGCCATCATATGCAAAGCAATAAAGTGGATTTACTGTTTTATCTATGAGGTCATTTATGTAAATCAAAAAAAGTGTTGGCGAAAGGATTGCTCCCTGTGGCACACCAGCATTTATTTGGTAAGAGTTGGAGTTCTGGCCATCCAGTGCAACATAAATGGATCTATCCTTAAGGTAACTTTCAAAGTTTCGGCGACAACCCTATTGCTTTGAGTTTGTTGAGCAGATTTTCATGCCAGACTTTATCGAATGCTTTAGATATATCTAAGGCAATTGTTCTTGTTTCACCCCGCAACTCAATAGCTTTTTGCCATAAGTGAGTGACGTATGTAAGTAAATCGCCAGTTGACCTATATTTTCGAAATCTGTATTGCTTATCGTTGATAATTTTGTGTTTACAACTCTTTCCATTACTTTAGATATCACCGGAAGTAGAGCAATTGGTCTATTGTTTAACGGATCTGTCTTTTTTTCTTTTCTTTGGAATGGGTTGTACTGCGGCAGACTTCCATGATGATGGATATACTTCTTTTCTGTAAGATAAATTGAATAATTTAGCGAAACTTGGGGTGAGTTCGTTAGCAGAATTTTTGAGTACTATCGCGAGTATGCCATCTGGACCCATGGCTTTGCTTGTATCCAACTTTTTAAGGGATTTTCGTATTTCTCTGTGACAAAAGGGTACCTCTGGCATACTGTGCGAAACCCTTTCAGTGAACGGTGGAGTTTTTCCATTTGGCACTGTTAGGTGTGAGTTGTAGGAAAAAATTTTGGCCAGCATATTGGCTTTTTCCTCTGATGTTGTGGCTAAGTGAATATTTAGTGGTGGTATGGATGACTTGGTGAAGTTTGATCCAACAGCTTTTGCAAGAGACCAAAAGGACCTAGAACTACTTGGACAATTCAGCAATCTGTTTTTTATTCTTTGATTGTATGTTTCTTTGGCGGCGTCAATAGTAATTTTGCAACTATTTCTGGCTTCTATACATTTTGTGTGGTTTTGAGCGGTTTGTTGTCGTTTCCAAAGGTTATATGCTCTGTGTTTTTTTCTGTACAGCCGTTTAACACTGGCTGTTAAACCAAGGTTTTGCATTAGCTCTGCGTTTTTGTTGTATGTGAGATATATGCATCCATTCCAATATTAAAATAAAAATAATAAAAGTTGACTTTATGGGAAACTGTATAGGTGTTTATACAAAACCAGATAAAAATACACAGGTGGCCAACTTTTAACTTTTATTTAATTTTTTTTCTGGAAATGGATGTGCGCAAGTGCGACATCGCGTCACGTGACATTTGTTGTTCCACATGGAGAATTATATGGTTTTTTTTGGGTTTTTCGTACCATCTTAGTCAATACAACTTTAGAAAGCCAGTGGTTTAATTCAAAATTGACGATGGATGAAAAAATCTTAAACCGATGTAATAATACTTTACATATAAAACGATATTATATGGTGTATTTTGTAACAGTGGCGTAGATACGGGAAAATTAGACCCCTCGCAAAATTCTAGCCAGAGCCTCCTTACTTTTTTAATTCGACGATAAGTGAAAATAGTAGAGAGAATGGACAAGGTAACTTTCGGAGATGTACCGAATGTCGAACACTTATATTTTTAAATAAAAAATATAATTTTTGTTAAAAAATTGAGTTGCCCACATTTTTTACTAAAATAAAACTTTTTTCAAAATATGTATGTATGTTTTTTAGTTTCCATAATATGTTCAATACTTCTTCGAGATAAGTCGAAAGCCTCTATTCGGACATAGTTTGGGGGTCTACGAGGGTGTCCTCTACGTCACTGGTGTGTAAGCGTTTAGGTAAGAGGGCGGCCACACATAAAATCATATAAAGTCATAAAATATTAGACTGATCAGTGGTCAAGCGTTATGGAAATAACCAGAGTACTTTATATTTCGTCTACTTGTTTGCAGCACTTAAATTCATATATAACAAAGAAACTAAATTAAAAAGTTTATTCTACCTTTAATAATAAAAAACTGGGACGCCCTGTATAAATTTAACTTACACTGGGCTCTGTTCAGCAATTCCAATGAAGAATTTTGAATTTTGATATTTTTTCCTAATTGAAACTTGTCACAATCATTGCCAATTTTGATATGTGCTAAGTGCACTAAATATTAAAATATAAATCAACCGAAAACAACTATTTCTAACAAGGGCCAAAAATTAATAAAATTTGAAGTTTTAAAAAAATCTTGGTTATAAAATTTTAAGACAGGAACCTCGAAAATATTTCCTAAAAAGTCGCCTAAACAAAAATTATTTCTAAACAAATAAAATTTTGTTATAAAAAGTCATAAAATTTTATTTTAAAAGTAATATAGTTTTTTCTGAAAAAAGTTATTAAATTTCGAAAAATAAGACTTTAGTCAGTGGCCGCCCTCAGAATTGTAAAGATGGTAGCCCTAAAAATGTTCTGAACCACCCTACTAGTTTATTTGCGCGCCTATTTGGTAACTTTTTTTTATTACATTCTATTTTAACTAATTTGGGATCTGTCAATAAAAAGTTATTTCCAGCATCAACAGCATCAAGATTCGTCAGAAGGGCTTGTCTTTTTTGAAATTGTCACACCCGTTAAGTTTGAAGGAAAATTGTCACATTTAAGGAAAAATAGGTTTGAGGTTTATATAAGAACAGACAAGACATATTTTTTCAATAAATAAAAATTGGTTGTCAGAAAGATATTTTTAAGCCTACCCTTTCTACAAGCATAACACGATTTTGTTTTTACACATGTCAATTATTTGTTTTATGTCCCACATGGAAATATTCGACGTAGTCGAGTAAACCATGGGCAAACCCTTAAAATTTATTGAGGATGCTAGTTTGGTACTCATGTACTGTGTTCAACCTGAATTGGATAAATAAATAAATAAAACAGGGTTATTTATTGGCTAAAATTATTATCATTGACGCTTGTAGGTATTTTAACGTTTCACTTCGCTCGATCAGTAGGGTGTTTAACTAAACCCTGAAAACAAAAAATTTTTTTTTTAAATATATTTCCTGTAACGGGTGTGACATTTGGCCTCGAAGAAAAGGATTTTAAGGTAAATATTTAGTTTAGTAGGTACAAAACAGAATATGTTCCGCGTTACAGATAATAATATAAAAAATCGATTATCCAGTGGCAAATTATAATTTTTTATTTGTTACGTCTTGGTTAATGTCTATAACAATCTTCAGTAAAATTAAAATTTGATGCTCTAGATATTTTTTTTAAGGAAATTGTAATCCATTTCAGAATATTTTTGGCTCGAACAGTAATTACTTTCAAATCTTCGCCACAAAAACGTCTCAAAAACTTTGGTATTTCATCTTGACACTATTCTTTGTCCAAATAATGATTTATTTTGGAAATCTGACTTAAAAGAGGATTATTTAAACTTGCTGCGATTTTAATACTCTATTCTTTAAAAAAATGATTACCTCTGTTAAATAGAGATGCTATTTTACTCCTCAAACTATTGTGCAAATGATAACTTATTGTGGGATCCTTAAGACAAAATTCCTTAAACTGTCTTTGTGCAAACTTTTGTAATCGTTGGCATAAAAGGAACTCTAATGTGCTGCAATTTTAATCTGTTACTGTTTTTGCTGTTCTCGGGTGTTGATACAAGTCTTTGAACTATTTTTGTCTAAATGAAAAGATGACTACTTTTGAAATCTTTGAGACCAATGGGACTCTAATGTTTTTTTAGTATTTTACACTTTAGAAATGGTTACCACTGATACAAGAGAGACTGGCTATTATTTGCGTATTCAAAATATTTTTTGTACAAATGATGACTTATTGTGAATTCCTTGACACAAAAACCTTTGAATTATTGTTTGTCCAAATAATGACTACTGTTGAAATCCTTGACACATAAGGGACTCTAATGTGCTGCAATTTTAATATTTTACTCTTTAAAGATGATTACCACTGATACAAAAAGAGACTTGCTGCTATAGTTTTCAAACTAATCTTTTACAAATAATGACTCATTTTGCGATCCTTGACACAAAAGTATTTGAACTATTATCTGTCCAAATGATAACCACTTTTAAAATCCTTGACATAAAAAAGACTGAACTGTACCTACCCTCATTTTTAATATTTGACTCTTAAATGATTACCACTGATACAATAGAGACTTGCTGCTATTTTAGTCTTAAAGCTAATCTTTGTACAAATGATGATTCATTGTTGGATCCTTGACACAAAAGTATTTGAACTATTCTCTGTCTGTGTTTAAAATCCTTGACACAAAAAAAGACTGAATTGTACTGCCATTTTAAAATTTTACTCTTTGAGAATGGATAGCACTGATACAAGAGTAACTTGCTGCTATTAGTCTTGAAACCAATCGTTATACAAATGATAACTTATTCTACGATTCTTGACACAAAAGTCTTTAAACTATTATTTGTCCAAATGATGACCACTTTTAAAATCCTTGACACAAAAATGACTCAGATGTGTTGCCATTTCAATATTTTCATTGTTAATAATAATTACCCCTGACATAAAAGAGACTTGCTGCTATTTTGATTTTGAAACTATTGTTTTTGCAAATGATAACTCATTTTAGGATCCTTGACACAAAATAGACCCAAACGGGCTTCCTGCCATTTTAATATTTTACTCTTTAAAATTAATTACACGCGATACCTTATGTATAATAATAATACTTTTGTATAATAACACTGAGATATACAAGCTTTTATTAAAAATGTTCTTTTTAATTTTCAATTCAAGTCAAATCTAAATAAAACAAAACATCTTTTTCAAAAATATTACCAAAAATACTCAGAAAATAGGTTGGAACACATTGTTGTTAGTTTTATTGAAGAATGCATCCCAACCTCACAAACTGTACTACTTCGGCCAGTTATTTCAAATTTTCCATAAGATGCAATCATAAATACGCTTGAATAAAGGTAATAATAACATTCTCATGTAAACCAAGACTCAGTTCAGGTTGCTTTACATTTTCTTTGATCTAAGAATGATTACCAGGAACAGAAAAAAGGCTTAACGTGCTGCCATTTTGAAATTCTTCTTTTGAAGAATGGTCTGTGCCCAAATAATGGTGCCTAATTTTATAATGGTCTACCCCATGCCGACAGAAAAGGAACGTGTTGTCATTTGGGTTTTCTACCTGTTCTAAGAATAGTTTCCCTCGTCGGCCTCGCCCGCGTCACAAAACAGGGTCTACCTATTGTATTCAATAATAAAATGTTGGCGAATTTTGTTACCCTTGCACGAAAGAAACGTGTCGCCATTTGGGTATTCACCCAACCCTCACAAAACAGGCTCTTCTATGTTATTGTTACTCAATACTCTTTGTCAAAGTAATGCTACCTGGTTTTATTATCGTCTACACAAATGGGACTTGTTGCCATATACCCATATCCATCTAAGTTAGGAATTATTACCCTTGTATCAAAACCGGCTCAAGTCTACCTATTGTAACTCTATACTCTTTGTCCAAATAATGTCATACTTTCTCAGTCACAAAATAGGGATAGTTTAACAATTTTCAATATTCTTGACTATTTAGGCTGGTAGTATAATTAAAGAAAAAGTAGTATGTTGTTAATAGGCTTCTAAATTTTAGGTATTGGCAGATTTATGACGATGTGGGTTAGAAATGTTATGCTTTTGTGGATTATTGAAAGGAAATTTGCCAAGCTTTTCAGATAATTTAAGTACAAGAAAGTTTGTGTTCTAATTCAAATCAAAACTCTTGTAAATTTGCTTAACTGGTCCATGAGCGCTTAAAAATTAAAAAAAAGCAAAATGCTGTTTAAGTAATTCAACGAATTTGTCATTCACTTCAAAGTATGTCAGTTTTAATAATGAGTATTAGACAAAATCACAAATTCAAGATAAATCTTAAGAAAGGTTGAAGTCAATTTCAAGTAAGTTAATTCAGAGTTTGTAATTCAGCACAGACTAATTAATTTATGGGGTACTAGCAGTGAGAAAATAATCGATGAGACAAAATGTTTTTTAAATAAATTATTAAATTTGTAACTCACTTTAAATTTCAATTTAGTTTTAATGAGTATAAGACATTATTTCAAAGGCTGATTCTGTTTCGATCAAAATCACAATATTAGAACTGATCAAGTTGAACTCAATTTTAGTATTGATAGTTGCAATTCAACAAATACTGATTAATTTGAGGGTTCTACCAATGGAAAAATATATGTTAAAACAAAATTCTGTTAAAAAAATTATAAAATTTGTAATTTATTTAAAATTTCAAGTCAGTTTTAATGAGTATTAGACATTATTTCAAACGCTGATTAACTCTTGTTTTTATTAAAATCACAAGACATAACAAAAGCCAAAACCTAACTTCTAACTTTAAGTAAGTTGATTCAGAGTTTGCAAATCAACAAACACTAATTAATTTGAAGGGACTAGCAGTGGGAAAATAACTGTTTAATCAAAATTCTATTTAAATAAATTATACTATTTGTAATTCGGTTCAAATTTCAATTAAGTTTTAATGAGTATTAGACATCATTTCAAACACTGATTATCTTTTGTTTCTCAAAATCACAGCTTATCAAGTGGAAGTCAATTCAAAGTTTGCATGTCAACAAACAATAAATTGTTTTTAAACAATATTCTCTTTACCTAAATAAATTATAAAATTTGTAATTCGATTCAAATTTTAAGTCAGTTTTAATGAGTATCATTTTAACTTTTGTCTTTAACAAAATCACAGTTGATCATATTGAACTCAATTTTAAGTAAGTTGATTCAGTGTTCAGTTGGGTTCGGTTTGCATTTTAACAAACAATAAATAATTTGAGGGTACTAGTAGTAAAAATCTATATAATTTAGAAAACATGCTGCTTAAATAAATTATAAAATTTGTCCCTCAGTTGAGATTTTCATTCGATTTAATGCGTATTAGACATTGTTTTAAACGCTGATTAACTTTTGCTTTTAAATCAACATCACAATATTATAGCTGTTCTTGACCATGTTGAGCTCAATTTTGAATTAGATAATTTAGACATTGCAATTCGACAAACACTGGTCAGTTGGAGACCTACTGTCAGTAAGAAAATAATTGAAAGAACAAACAAATTGCTCTTTAATAATTTATAAAGTTCGTAATTCAGTGCAAGATTTAGGTCAATTTTACTGAGTAATGACATTATTTCAAACGCTGATTAACTTTTCTTTTTACCAATATCACAAAATCAAAGCTGTTCTTTAATGTTGAACTCAATTTTAAGTTAGCTGGTTCAATTGTTTTCCAACAACAAACACTGGTCAATTAAGGGAGTACTGGTAGTATGAAAATAATTTAAAAAACAAAATTAAACAAAAGGCTGTTTAAATAATTTACCAAATTTCTAATTCAGTGTAAAGTTCAAGTCAATTTCACTGAGGATTAAACACTATTTCAAACTCTAATTAACTTTTGTGTTTATCAAAATCACAAGATCATAGCTTTAGCGTTGAACTCAGTTTTAAGTTAGTTTTTTCAGGGTTTCCAATACAACCAATACAACCAACACTCGTCAATTTCATGGGTAAAGCAATTATTTTTTTTAAATTTCTTATTCAATTCAAAGTTCAAGTCAATTTTAATGCCATTAGACATTGTTCCAAATATTGATTGTTATTGCTTTTAATTAACATTTTCCTGAGGATTAGACGTAATTTCAAACGCTGATTAATTTTTGTGTTTATTAAAATAACAAGATTATAGCTGATCCTAACCAAGATTGAACTAAATTTTAAGTTAGCTGGTTCAGTTGGTATGCATTAACAAACACTGGTCAGTGATCAGTTTAAGGGTACTGGTAGTGAGAAAATAATTAATTATATCATTTGTAATTCAGTCCAAGTCAATTTCAGACAGATTAGACATTATTTCAAATGCTGATTAGGGTTTCCAATACAACAAACGTTGGTCAATTTGAGGGGTACTAGCAGTGAGAGAGTTTTTAGAATTTGTAATTCAGTTCAAAGTTTAAAACGTTGATTAACTATTGTTTTTAATCACAATCAGAAGATTATAGATCTTAACCAAGGTTGAACTCAATTTTAAGTTAGCTGGTTTACATTAGCAAACACTAGTCAGTGGTCAATTTAAGAGGTACTGGTAGGTTTAAATACTTTATAAAATGACTAATTCAGTTCAAAGTTTAAGTCAATGTCAATCAGGATTAGATATTATTTCAAATGCTAATTAACTTTTGTGTTTATCAAATTCACCAAATCATAGCTGACCTTAACCAAGGTTAAACCTAATTTCAAGTTAGTTGGTTTACAATATCTAACACTGGTCAATTTAAAGGTGATGTTAGTAATAAAAAAAACAATGTTAAATAAAGCGCTGTTTAAATAATTTATAAAATTTCTTATTCAGTTCAAAGTTTAAGGCAATTTCACTGAGGATTAGACATTATTTCAAACGCTAATTAATTTTTGTGTTTATCAAAATCACCAAATCATAGTAGATCATAACCAAGGTTGAACTTAATTTTAATTTATTTTATCCAGGGTTTCCAATACAACAAACACTGGTCAATTTTAAGGGTACTAGCAGTGAGAAAGTTTAACGGGGAATGGTAGTGAGAAAATTAATGATAACATTTGTAATTCAGTTCAAAGTTCAAGTCAATTTCACTGAGGATTAAACATTATTTCGAATGCTGATTCCAATACAACAAACGCTGGTCAATTTGAGGGGTACTAGCAGTGAATTTTTCTTTAGAAATTCTAATTCAGTTCAAAGTTCAAGTCAATTTTACTGCTATTAGACCTTATTCCAAACGTTGATTAAGATTGTTTTTCATCAAAATCAGATCATAGCTGATCTTAACCAAGGTTGAACTCAATTTTAAGTTAGCTAGTTCAGTTGGTTTACATTAGCAAACACTAGTCAGTGGTAAATTTAAGAGGTACTGGTAGTGAGAAAATAATAAAAAACAAAATTAAACAAATTTCTGTTTAATAGGGATAAGGATTAGACATTATTTCAAACGCTAATTAACTATTTATCATAATCAGAAAACCATAGCTGATCTTAACTAAGGTTAAACCTAATTTCAAGTTAGCTGGTTTAGTTGGTTTACAATAACTAACACTGGTCAATTTAAAGGATAATGGTAGTGAGAAAAAAAAAAAAAAACAAAGTTAAATAAAATGCTGTTTAAATAATTTATAAAATTTCTTATTCAGTTCAAAATTCAAGTCAATTTTACTGAGGATTAGATATTAAGGTGGAACCCAATTTTAAGTTAACTTATTCAAAGTTTCTAATACAACAAACACTGGTCAATATCAAGGGTACTAGCAGTGAGAAAGTTTAACGGGGACGTAGTGAGAAAATTAATTATAACATTTGTAATTTAGTTAAAAGTTCAAGTCAATTTCACTGAGGATTAAACATTATTTCAAATGCTGATTAGGGTTTCCAATACAACAAACGCTGGTCAATTTCAGGGGTACTAACAGTGAGAAAGTTTTCAGAATTTGTAATTCAGTTCAAACAAGTCAATTTTATTAAGGATTAGACATTATTTCAAACGCTAATTAACTATTGTTTTTATCAAAATCAGAAGATCATAGCTGATCTTAACCAAGATTAAACCTAATTTCAAGTTAGCTGGTTTAGTTGGTTTACGATAACTAATACTGGTCAATTTAAAGGGTGATGTTAGTAAGAAAATAATAAAAAACAAAGTTAAACAAAACGCTGTTTAAATAATTTATAAAAATTTGAATCAGTTCAAACTTCAAGTTAATTTCATTAAGGATTAGACATTATTTCAAACGCTAATTAACTTTTGTGTTTCCAATACAACAAACACTGGTCAATTTTAAGGGTACTAGCAGTGAGAAAGTTCAACGTGGACTGGTAGTGGGAAAATTAATTATAACATTTGTAATTCAGTTCCAAGTTCAAGTCATATTCACTGAGGATTAAACATTATTTCAAATGCTGATTAATTAAGTTAATTTCATTAAGGATTAGACATTATTTCAAACGCTAATTAACTAACTTTTTTATCAAAATCACCAAATCATAGTAGATCATAACCGGGGTTGAACTTAATTTTAATTTAATTTATTCGGGGCTTCCAATACAACAAACACTGGTCAATTTTAGGGTAACCAGCAGTAAAAAAAATTTTCATTTCCAATTCAGTTCAATGTTCAAGTCAATCTTACAGCCATTAGACATTATTCTAAACGTTGATTAACTATTGCTTTTTATCAAAATCACAATATCAGAGCTGATCTTAACCAAGGTTGAACTCAATTTTAAGTTAGCTGGTTCAGTTGGTTTATTTTCATTAGCAAACACTGGTCAGTGTTCAATTTAGAAGGTACTGGTAGTGAGAAAATAATTAATTATAAAATTTGTGTTTCAGTTCAAAGTTCAAGTCAATTTCACTGAGGATTAGACATTATTACAATTGCTGATTAATTTTTGTGTTTATTAAAATAACAATATCATAGCTGATCTTATTCAAATTGGACTCAATTTTACGTTAGGTTAGGGTTCGCAATATATAACAAACACTGGTCCATTTAAGGGGTCCTGCCAAAGTTTAAGTCAATTTTACTGCGGATTAGACATTATTTCAAACGCTGATTAACTATTGTTTTTTATCAAAATCAGAAGATCATCTGAGCAAAGGTTCGGTTCATTTTCAGTCAGTTGATTCAGGTTTTGAAATTCTAGCAGTGAGAAAATAATTAAAAAAACAAAAACAAAGTACTTTTTGAATAATTCATAGAATTTGTAATTTAGTTCATGTTCAATTCAGTTTTACTGAGTATTATTAATATTAGCTTTATTTCAAACGCGTTTATTATTAAAATTAAACAAACTAATGAATTGGAGAGGTACTAGCAGTAGGAAAATAATTGGAAAAAAACAAAACAAACAAATTTTACTGAGGATTAAGCATTATTACAATTACATTGTGAAAATAATTTAAAAACAAAGTGCTATATTTAGTCCTAAAATCAAGTCAATTTTACAGAGTATTAGGCGTTATTTCAAACGTTTTTTTTATAAAAATCAATTTACCCCTTTTACATTAAAACAAAATGCTGTTTAAACAATCCGGTCACTACAAGCTGGAAAATTTAAAATAGATTCTTAGTCCTATCTCATGGTTAAAAAGTTAAAGTAAAATATTATTAATTTAATATGATGTGTTGACCAGAGTGTTCCTATATTAAAATGTCCAATTAAAAAAAATAGCATTACTAAAGTTGCTTAAAATGATAATACTTTGTTTGAGCTCTTGGTCACAAAAATTGAATAGTTCAAGCGTCAATAAAAAAAAAACGGGTATAATCAATTCTATAAAGTATTTTCTGGTTGCAGGCATATGATTTTTTTTCCTGTGAGTGTTTCCACAAAAGGGGCAAATAATAGAATTCAAGAAAAAAAAAACAATTGTTATTTAAGGAATTTAATGAAATTCAATAATAAAAAATTCGGTTGCCATAAGGATATATTTAATAGGTTTTTTTAAGGAGTAGTAAAATGTTTAAGGTTATTTTAAATAGGCTAACAAAAGCCATAGCTAAAAAATGCTACCATATCATTTTGCCAATTTATATTGACAACGAACAAAACAAGGGGAAATCTCTAAATACACATATTCTGATTGTAGAAAATGTAGAAAAATAAATATAATTTATTTCTATTTGTTTTATTACATTTTTATACAATTTGGTCTTGTGTATTTTGCTGAAAAATGTTTTTGTTTGCATTATGTTTGACTAATAGGTACTTATATAATAATAATAATTATTAAAATTGTAAGTTATGGTTGCCATTTCAAACCAAAATCATGTACAAGATAATGAAAATTTAAGTAGGTATGTAATTAGGATATTTAGGTTATTACTTTTTATTGTATAAAAAGAATCAACAACTTTGATGGTATAAAATTTTTGTACACCCACCGATTCTGCTTTTCCCAACAAGAAGCAAGAAGAGTGAGAACATCCATGACGTTTAGCCAATACGTCACGAAAGGCCTAGCAAAGTGACCAAAAATCAACCAAAGTTATGCAGTCGACAAAAAGCGCGGTGAGCAGGGCCGTGAAGATGTTCAAGGGGAGCCAACGTCAACCCCTAACAAGTAAAGAAGCTGATAAACACGCCAAATTGGAAACTACAAGCCATAGACGCCAGGGAAAAACCAACGTCCACCCCAAGAAGTTTCACAATTCATAGAAACGACCAACCAAAAACTACATCGAATCCTAGAGGCTATAGGGAGCCAAGATTAACCCTAACAAGTTAAACCAATAAACACAACCAACTGAACACTACAAAAGAAGTAATCACCCAGGGGAGTCAAAATCCACCCTTCAGAAACTGGAAACGACATTCAATACACGCCGAGGGGAGTCAACTAACCCCTGAAGAATGGTAAATCGTTAAACACGACCACACCAGCAAGACATTCATTTGACATCAGAGTATATAGCAGTATTAGAGCTTTGTGTACAGTAACAGAGCCTTTAACAATACCAGCACACAAGAAGATTGACAGGAAAACCGGAATGTCCTTGATTAGAACTATAGGCGACAATTGAAGAGGTGAGTTTCTTTTTTGTTACCTATTTCTTATTTCTTACACTAAATTCTTAATTTTGTTTTAAACCTTCTTATAAACACACTTTTTGGTTTGTTTCAGACAACAGATGTTACAAACAACGGACGATCGGAAGCAAATTCAACAAGTGGTGACAATCACCATTTAAACCGATATTTACACAAGGTTAGTTTAAGGAAATTATTTTCTTGTTACTTTTTAATTATATTTTTTTTATTTGATTTTTAAAATGACTAATACTTTATTTTATTTATTTCAGGCAGCGTGCGATCCGCAAATTTGTCGGAAAAGCAGAATTGCGGTTGATTTAAATAACACAGCAATAAGATTACGAAAGAATATAAAAGTTTCGGTGGGTTTTCAACTTCTTTAATAGGGAAATATTTTTAGGTTTAATTAGTATAAGTTTTCCTTATGGCAACATTTTATTTTAATTTTTTAACGCAAGGTTAGACTAAGATTATTGACTAAGATTAGAATATTTTGTAACTGTAAACAAAAAAATAATGCCGCAAAAAAAATATCTAAAAAAAGAAAAAAATGTGAAAAGAGAAAAAATATAAAAAAATATATATATAAAAAAAGAAAAAAATAATAAAAAATATATAAATAAAAAAATATAAAAAAAGAAAAAAATATAAAAAAATATAAAAAAAGAAAAAAATATTCTAAAAAAAAGAAAAAAAAATAAAAAAATTATAAAAAAAATTAATTAAAAAAGAAAACGGCTTAAAAAAATTTGTGTACCCTATCTTTTATAAAACATTTGATGGGTAATGTAATACTCCATCTTTTATAAAAAACTTATTTTCTTTTGTATGAGATGGGGCTATTAAACTGTTAAATATTTTACAAATTTTATTGTTATTAAACTTCTTTGTATAAGATATTTAATAGTGTTACCATGGAGGTTGGATGTCATCAAAACTTGACATTTGTTTCACTCACATCCAAAAACATTTATAGATGTCCCCTCCACGTTAACACAGTTTTTTTAAATGATAGATATTATAGTTTTTCAGAGATATGTGTTGATTTTAAAATGTAAAAAATTGGTTTGGTTTCTGAAAAAGTTATTTTTGTATGGTAATGGGAGCACTCATAAAATGCAAATCTATATTTAAAAACAAAATGGCTGCACTGGAAATATTTGATCGAATTAACACAGAATACTTTCACGTATGAATATCAAAAAGCAACCAAAAATTTTGATAGAGTAAAGTTTCATCAATCTTTGATAGAGTATTATTATTATTTAAGCAAGTAACAAACATGCTCTTTATAAGAGCTCTATCGGAACACTCAATCTTAGTTCTGCTTTAATTTGGAGTGTTCTTTATCTAATAACCGAAAATCATGCTATTATGAATATTTATAAACAAGTTTTTAATATTTTTCCTACTTGCGAGCGTAAAACGCGTTTTTCCGCACCAATTTTCATGTGGAAAGTTCAACTTCCCGCATGCCGTACGTAAAAAAAAAATTTTCACGCACGGCGTACGTAAAAAACTGGTTTGGCGTGCGTGAAAATGATACTATTTGGACCAAATAGAAATTATAATAATAATACAAAATGACATTTTTATAATCGGTATAAATTCGTGACAAATTTTTTGGTTTCATAACAGTTTTTTATTATAATTTTATTTAGTAAGGGGCAAGTGCCCCGGTCGCCCTGCCCTCACTACGCCGCTGTATGAAGTGACATAAAAGCAATATATAGAGTGACTGCAATTTATATAAAACTTTAATTATAAATTAGCGTGCGTAAAAGTAATTACTTTTAGGCACGCCGTGCGTGAAAAATACTTTTACGCACGCTAAATTTCAAATTGAGTTTTAGGCCTAATCAGACTTATTGATCCATTTAAAAACTCGATTAAATGAAAAATGAAAATAAAATTTGTTTTTTGCTGTTTTAATGTAAAAAATACCAAATATATTGAAATGCAACTAGGAAAAATTTTGTACCTAACTCTTGCGGAAAGTGCCTTTTCCGCCCTTGACGGCGTGCCCGAACTCCGCAAAGTGTCGTTCGGGCAACTGCCGTCGCGTGCGTAAAAATATCACTTTCCGCACTAGTTAGGTAAATAACTATTACCTACTCGCGTGCGGTAAAGTTACTTTACCGCACGCGCACAACTTAGACACCTTAGCAACGCTTCAAGCGGAATGTGTCTATCATCACTTTCCTCGTTTGTTAGGTAAATAACTATTCCTTGGCACTTCCGATAAATACCCTAATACTTTTACTAATTTTGGTAAAATTGTATTGAACTGAATATAGCACTTATTTTTTTACAAAAAAACAATTTAACTAATTTTTAAAAAATTATTTTAATACACTATAATTCAGAAAAATATTAAGGGATGATCTGCAGTAATAAGTTTTAAAAGGGTTAAAAAAATGTACCTAAGTATGTAAATGATAAGTAAAATAAAAAGTTATAAAACATACTAATCTAATACAAAATTTTTATTTTAGAACCCATTTCGAAATAGGGTTAGTGGGTTAATGGGTCAGAATGTAAATGACAATGCGAAAGAGCGTAAGTTTTTTTAAGTTTTTTGTGATGAAGAATCGCTAGAGTTTAAATTTTGTTCTAAAACTTTGGTAAAATTGTACTAAACTAAAGCACCTATTAAATTTGGTAACAAAAAAATTTTGAACTGATTTTTTAAAATATTTACATTAAAAATGTTATTATAAAAATTGCTATTTAAATAATAAGTAAAATCAAGTCAAAACTAACTAAATACAATAATTTTATTCTATACCCAGAAATATTGCCATTGTGTGAATAGGTCAAAATGATAATTGCCATAAGACATTAAATATTACATTAAGGGTCGCGAACTACTGGCCCATTATTAAAATTTTTTGATTTTTTTAAATAATAAAATAATTCAAAAAAGTTTTCTTGACTTGTGGTTCCAACAATGAATCATTGCTAGCGTTTGAATTGTGTTCTAATAATTTTGGTAAAATTGTAGTGAAATGAAGCAGCTATTTGGTTACACAAAATTTTTTGAACTGATATAAAGAACAGGTATTTAAACGTTTAATAATGTCAAAAGTCTTAAAACAAAGTAACGTATTAAAAATTATATTAATGGATTCATGGATTAATGAGTCAAAATGCAAATGGCAATGTGGCAGTATATACTAGAATGGAGGTCGGAGTGAGCCATTATTCAAATTTGTTGATTTAATTTTATTTAATAAAATAATTTCAAAAAAGTGTTTTTAAGAATTTGCTTGGCCCGTCCCTATAAGTTTTCTAATTGACTTGAATTATAACGTTGTTTTTTAATTTTTTGCGATGAATATTTGCTAGTGTTTGAATTTTGTTCTAATCATTTTAGTAAAATTGTATTGAAATGAAGCAGCTATTTGGTTACACAAAAACTTTTGAACTGGTAAATAATTGCTAGCGTTTGAATTGCGTTCTAATTATTTTGGTAAAATTGTGTTGAACTGAAGCAGCTATTTGGTTACACAAAAACTTTTGAACTGATATAAAAAATTTACAAAATTTTTTTTTAAAGAATTTGCTTGGGCCGTCCCTATTTTTTTAATTGACTTGAATTATAACGTTGTTTTTTAATTTTTTGCGATAAATAATTGCTAGCGTTTGAATTGTGTTCTAATAATTTTGGTAAAATTGTATTGAAGTAAAGCAGTTATTTGGTTACACAAAAACTTTTAAACTAAACGATAAGTAAAGTTAAAAGTCATAAAACAAACTAACCTATTAAAAATTATATTATTCGGTTCATGGGTTAATGGGTCAAAATGCAAATGACAATGTGACACTGTATATGAGAATGGGGTCTGAGTGGGTCATTATTCAAATTTGCTGGTTTTTTTTAATCAATAAAATAGTTTCAAAAAAATGTTTTTAAGATTGAGCTTGGCCCGTCCTCATAAGTTTTTTGTTTTTTTACGATGAATAATTGCTAGTGTTTGAATTTTGTTCTAATCATTTTGGTAAAATTGTATTGAAATGAAGCAGCTATTTGGTTACACAAAAACTTTTGAACTGATAAATAATTGCTAGCGTTTGAATTGTGTTCTAATTATTTTAGTAAAATTGTGTTGAACTGAAGCAGCTATTTGGTTACACAAAAACTTTTGAACTGATATAAAAAATTAACAATTTTTTTAAAAAGAATTTGCTTGGCCCGTCCCTATGTTTTCTAATTGACTTGAATTATAACGTTGTTTTTTAATTTTTTGCGATGAATAATTGCTAGTGTTTGAATTGTGTTCTAATAATTTTGGTAAAATTGTATTGAAAGGAAGCAGCTATTTGGTTATACAAAAACTTTTGAACTGATATAAAAAATTTACTCAGGTATTTAAACGATAAATAAAGTCAAAAGTCATAAAACAAACTAACCTATTAAAGATTATATTATTCAGTTCATGGGTTAATGGGTCAAAATGCAAATGGCAATGTGACACTATATATTAGAAAGGGGGTCGGAGTGAGCCATTATTCAAATTTGTTGATTTATTTAATTAGTAAAATAATTTAAAAAAAAAATGTTTTTAAGATTTTGCTTGGCCCTTCCCCATAAGGTTTCTAATTGACTTGAATTATAACGTTGTTTTTTAATTTTTTGCGATGAATAATTGCTAGTATTTGAATTTTGTTCTAATCATTTTGGTAAAATTGTATTGAAATGAAGCAGCTATTTGGTTACACAAAAATTTTTGAACTGATAAATAATTGCTAGCATTTCAATTGTGTTCTAATAATGTTGGTAAAATTGTATTGAACTGAAGCAGCTATTTGATTACACAAAAACTTTTGAATTGATATAAAAATTTACTAAATTTTTTTTTAAAGGAATTTGCTTGGCCCGTCCCTATAAGTTTTCTAATTGACTTGAATTATAACGTTGTTTTTAAATTTTTTGCTATGAATAATTGCTAGCGTTTGAATTGTGTTCTAATAATTTTGGTAAAATTGTATTGAAATGAAGCAGTTACAAAACTTTTAAACTAAACGATAAGTAAAGTTAAAAGTCATAAAACAAACTAACCGATTAAAAATTATATTATTTTGTTCATGGGTTAATGGGTCAAAATGCTAATGACAATCTCGCACATGGGGGTCGGAGTGAGCCAGTATTCAAATTTGTTGATTTCATTTTAATTATTAAAATAATTAAAAAAAAATATTTTTAAGATTTTGCTTGGCCCTTCCTCATAAGTTTTCTAATTGACTTGAATTATAACGTTGTTTTTTAATTTTTTGCGATAAATATTGCTGGCGTTTAAAATTGTGTTCTAATAATTTTGATAAAATTGTATTGAACTGAGGCAGCTATTTGGTTACAAAAATACTTTTGAACTGAACCGAAATTTACTCAGGTAATAAAATGAGTAAAGTCAAAAGTCATAAAATAAACTAACCTATTAAATATTATATTATTGGGTTTATGGGTTTATAAGTCAAATTACAAATGGCAATGTGAAACTATATTTTCGAATGGAGGTCGGAGAAGGCCATTATTCAAATTTGTTGATTTTTTTAAATTATTTAATTTTCAAAAGGCTTTTAAGATTTTGATTGGCCCGCCCATAAGTTTTCTTCTCGACTTGAAATTTCAACTTTGTTTTTTTTTTGTTTTATTTTTTAAATAATTGTCGTTTAAAATGTTGATAAAATTATGTTGGACTGATATTTTGGTTATAGAAAAACGTTTGAAATGATATTTTTTTAATATTTATATTCAAAATGTAATTATACAAAATGTAAAAAAGATTTGAAAGGAATATGAAAAATATTCCTTTCAATTCCAGAAATATTGTTAATGGGTTAATATGCAAATGGCAATGTGACACTATATGTTATAATGAGGGTCGGGGTAAGCCATTATTTAAAGTTGTTGATTTTTTTCAATAAATAAATTTAAAAAAAAACCTTTTTAAGATTTTGAATGGCCCGTCCCCATAAGTTGTCTACTGGACTTTGTATTTCTTTTTTGTTTTTTGTGATGGATAATTGCTAGCGTTTGAATTGTGTTCTAATCATTTTGGTAAAATTGTGTTGAACTGAAGCAGCTATTTGGTTACACAAAAACTTTTGAACTGATATAAAAAATTTACAAATTTTTTTTTTAAAGAATTTGCTTGGGCCGTCCCTATAAGTTTTCTAATTGACTTGAATTATAACGTTGTTTTTTAATTTTTTGCGATAAACATTGCTAGCGTTTGAATTGTGTTCTAATAATTTTGTTAAAATTGTATTGAACTGAGGCAGCTATTTGGTTACAAAAATACTTTTGAACTGAACCGAAATTTACTCAGGTATTGAAATGAGTAAAGTCAAAAGTCATAAAATAAACTAACCTAATAAATATTATATTATTGGGTTTATGAGTCAAATTACAAATGGCAATGTGAAACTATATTTTCGAATGGAGGTCGGAGAGGGCCATTATTCAAATTTGTTGATTTTTTAAAATTATTTCATTTTCAAAAGGCTTTTAAGATTTTGATTGACCCGGCCCGCCCATAAGTTTTCTTCTCGACTTGAAATTTCAACTTTGTTTTTTTTTGTTTTATTTTTTTAATAATTGTGGTTTAAAATGTTGATAAAATTATGTTGAACTGATATTTTGGTTATAGAAAAACGTTTGAAATGATATTTTTTAAATATTTATATTCAAAATGTAATTATACAAAATGTAAAAAAGAATTGAAAGGAATATGAAAAATATTCCTTTCAATTCCAGAAATATTGTTAATGGGTTAATATGCAAATGGCAATGTGACACTATATGTTATAATGAGGGTCGGGGTGAGCCATTATTTAAAGTTGTTGATTTTTTTAAATAAATAAATTTAAAAAAAAAACCTTTTTAAGATTTTGAATGGCCCGTCCCCATAAGTTGTCTACTGGACTTTGTATTTCTTTTTTGTTTTTTGTGATGGATAATTGCTAGCGTTTGAATTGTCTTCTGTTGATTTTGGTAAAATTGTTTTGAACTGAATCAGCTATTTGGTTACAACAAAAACTTTTGACCTGATATTTAAAAAAATATTTATCTTCAACATGTAATTATAAAAAATTTAAAAAACAAATCTGGGAAAGATTCTCACTTATGAGATTTAAAAGTCAGACTAATTGATTTTTAATATCTTTTTTTTACGTAATAAAACAATTTTTGCTTGGCCCCCCCTCTGAGTTTACGACTTGACTTAAAGTTCCAATTTTCTTTTTTTTTTCTAAATTTTGTGTTGATAGTTGCAAGCTTTTGAATTGTGTTTTAATAATTTAGGTAGCATTGTATTGAAATGAAGCATCTATGTGGCTACAAAAAAATTTAAAAAATGTTCCCAGATATTTTAATAATAAAGTAAAATCAAAAGTCAAAACAAAGTAACCTATTTGATTACAAAACCACTTATACACTGTATTTTTAAAAAATTTGCGTGAAAAATTTTATTTTTAAAATTTCGAAGGATTACAGGTATTAATTAAATGACAAGAAAATCAAAAGTCATAAAACAAACTAACCTGTTAAATACAACAATTTAATTATATAACCCAGGCAGGCCCATTATTATTGGGTAAATGGATCAAAATACAAATTGCCATTATTTAAATTTATTGATTTTCTTTTATACTTGACTTGAAGTTCCTACTTTGTAGACTTTTTAGTTTTTTTTTATGATAATTGCGTTTGAATTGTGTTCTAATAATTTTGTGAAAACTGTTTTGAACTGAAGTCTATTTGGTGACAAAAAAACTGAACTAATTTTTTTTGTAAATGTTTAAGTTAATTTGAACAGCTTTAACAAAAATTAAATAATTTTTAAATAATTCAAACAAATTCAGGGGATGATCAGCTGATGAAATCTTGGAAGGATTACAGGTATTTAATTAAATGACAAGAAAATCAAGTCATAAAAAAACTAACCTATTAAATAAAACAATTTTATTCTATAGCCCACGCAGGCATATTGTTATGGGGTAAATGGGTTAATGCGTCAAAATGCAAATGGCCATTATTTAAATTTGTTGATTTTCTTTAATTATCAAGTTAAACTATCCCATAAGATTTCTAGTTGACTTGAAATTCCAACTTTGCATAAGGATGATTCTACCAAAAGTGGGCTATATGGATATCATTTTTGGTCATTGCCTTTAAATAACAGTACAGCACAGTAAATAATTTTGTTTTTTTAAATTTATGTAACTAATTAGGTGTAAGCTAAGAAAAATTTATTTTCCCGAATTTTAGGAATTATTGCATAAAAATTCCAGAGGGATGAGTACCAGAGGAATGAGTTTTTTAATGGTTTTCCACAAAAACATTCAACTAAAGGTAGACCCCGTATAGAAATCCTAAACTTCATCAGACACAAAAAGTATTATACTGGGGATTTCTTTCAAATTCGCAACAATGTTGCCAGTACTTTTATAACTTGTAATTTTGATGTAGGTACATACGTAAAATGGTAACTAATAAAAATCAAAAAAATATTTTGTTTTTGAATTCGGCTTACGTTTTGGATTGCTATACATGTATCTGTAATAGAATATGTTTACCATCCTATGTGAGAAAAGGATTGTTTTCATTGATTTTTTTTTTGAGATCTTATCATTAATAACGTTTTTCTATACAATTTAATTCTAGGTTGTAAGTATAACCTCTAGATATGTATGTATGCATGTCTGTCTGTGTACCTATATGCACATATGTATACAAATGTTTGAAAAAATGTTTTTTTTTAAGTTAGAATATGTTATCCAATAATCAATCGGTAAATTTTTGTTTACATAGGTACCTAAACTTAACAAAAATCATAAAACATTTGCTTTCAAGTCCCTGTTGTTATAGATCTATGTGGCGGTTTAAATCCTTATCTATTTTGAATTAAAAGGAAAGTATAAATTAGAAATAATCAGCTAAAGTTGGTTTTTTTCGAAGATTGTTGATTGTCGATTTTTATAGAACGTACAACGATTAGCCCAAAATTGCAATTTTTGTGCAGTCAACCAACTTGAGCTTGTTTTTTGCAGGAACACAAAATAACTAGCGGCGATATCCTGTAATGCAAACCATTTTTTAAAACTGCACATGCGCACCTCTCTTTTTCTGATCACATAAAATTATCTTCCTCTTACTAACATCACACATGCTCGACCACAGCTGAGAGGGAGATATTTTATGTGAGAAGAAAAAGTACGGTAGCGAATGCGCAGTTTAAAATATTGATTTGGTTTTCGGTTTTCTGAAAAAAACGGGACTCCATTTAAGTGTGAAAAACGTTCAACTGAAAGTAAGTTTAATTAAATTTCTTTGGTGTGAGGTTAGAGTTCATAAATAGTTTATTAGTTTTGTCTTCCTAGGTGGTATTTAAAAAGTTATTAAAACCAGATGACTAAACTGCACTTTTAACTATTAATTATTGTTCTCACTACAAATGTTTTCGGTATAAAAATAACTCTTGCTTTTAGTCCAAATAAATTTAAGTTAAATGTTTTGATCACGAAAGTTAAAAAAACCTTTTCTTTATATAATATATATATATATATATATATATATATATATATATATATATATATACAATTTTCTACATTCTTTCCTTTTGGGCCACAGGTTTACAACTACGTGTAGAACATATAGGGCGCCAAATTTGCAAAAATTATTATTTTATTTTATGTAAAAACGGTAGGTCCTAGAAAAACACATTATAGACAAGAAATCTCCAGGACGCCATTCTCTACAATTCACCTATGTGAGTCACAGCTCTATGACTTATGGTTTTTGCGTAAAACGAAAAAAAGTATATAATGGGCATTTTCGGCACCCTCTGTCTTCAACACATATGGTTGTAGAGCTGTAAATTGTCATTGTCGCATTGTAGAGAATTGTGTCTTGATCATTTTATGTCAATAAAGTTTTTTTTATGACTTACCGTTTTTGCATAAATTGCAAAAAACATAATTTTATCAAATTTTCTTCTAAACGTGTGGTTGTAGACCTATAGACTATGGAGACCGATTGTAGGGAATTCTATGGGTAATATTTCTCATATATTAAATTTTGCCCTACGACGCGTAAAATGCAAAAAACTGATTTTTGTTCGCTATTTTTCAGAAAAAAAATTAATAGCGGCAACCATGTAGACCAAACGTCACCCTTGCATAAATTATTGTTGCCTTTCAGAGGTTATCCGAATAAACGTGCGTTTTCGTTGTTTTTTTTGCAATATTGATCACAAAATTAAGATTTTTTTTATTAAATAACTTTAAAAATGCCTAAGAAGTGTGACAAAAGTGAAGAGAAGTGGCTGGATTTATCATTTCACCGGTAAGTTTGAATCTCTTCCAGAAACCGTCATATTGTTTACGATTTGGTAAGACAGTGGTGTGGTTTATAACTTTTTTTACAAAATATTAGTGATTTATTTTACAAAGAAGTTTTAAGAAACATTATTTATTGTTGCAAATTCCCTTATTTTCCCACCTCTAGTGTTTGGGTTTTTTTGGAAAAGTTTTTGAATTTATTCTGGCAATAATATATAAAAAAATATATTTCTTATGTAAACAACCATTTTCACTCGGTAATGTTATGTTATGTCATGCTACTGTACAATTATTAAACATTTTAAAAATATTCAAATTTATGAGTTGACTAGGTTCCCCACTGATCCAAACAAGAGAGAGCTTTGGAGGGAGATTATTGGCCTTAATAAGGAGAAAATTCTGTCAAAATGGGCATTCTTTGTTCTGACCACGTTGATCCTCAGTATGTTCGTTTAGCACCTAGTAGGCACTATCTTGTACGAAATGCCTTGCCCAAGGTCAGGTGTTAAAGACTAGTTCAAATTAAGAAAACTACTTACTACTAGTGGTTGGTAGTTAACTATTCAACTATCTCTTTTTATTATAAAGTATACATAATATATTATCACTGGTTGTTTTTGATGTTCGATCATCATATAATGATGTAAAAAAGTAGTTAGAATTAACAAATATAACTATAAGAAGAAAAAAGGTAGTACCTACTTTTACACAGAAAAAAAAGAGTTTTAACTTCCTTTTCACTTACTTACTGCATAGTCCCTGGTGATTAATTAAAAGAGAGCCTTGAGTCAAATGGATTAAAATATTGTTCTTAATTCTTATATTTGCCAAATTTAATAATGTTTGTATATATAGGGTGTCCCATAACTTAGGGGCCATAGGCCAACAAGTGATAGAGGAGGTCATGTCTGATCAAAAACTTGTTGTTGGCAATTTTTTTAACTTTTGTGATAATAACTTTAAAAAAACGCAGTAAAAATATGAAATTGGGTAGTCTTGTATTAGAACAAAAGCAGTAAATTGAAATTAATTTTAAAAAATTAATTTGAAAAAAGTTAGTCAATTTTTTTAGAAAATACTATTTGTTTGGTATGAACTTTTATGAATGCCATATTGAATGCAATGTTTTTTCAATATTTTTTGTTAATAAAAACAAGTCTCTAGCGAGACATAATAATAAAATATTATTGATATTTTATAAAAGAGAAAGCAAAAATTAATTTAAAAAAAATATATTATTTTAAATGAACCTCCTCCACTTGTAATATTATCAAAAAAGGAGTACCACATTTTTTAATCACAATTAGCTGAGTATTCAGCTGGCTGTCACAGATTTTTTTTTGTATAACCGGTTTTCACCCACTCCTCTTTAAAAATCCTATATCTTAAAAACAGATGAATGTTGACCCCATGTTATATAAACTTTTTTCTTGGAAATAACCTCCTCTATCACCTGCTGCACTACGGCGCCTAAGTTATGGGACACCCTGTATAATAATCACTTAATTATAAATAATATTTTTTCATTTTTATTTTATTTGGTAAATAAAAATTAAATATTAGCTCACACATATACTATACTATAGTAGTGTGAGCTATGGTGATCCTAATTTTTTCGAGAAAAAAAAAGTTGCTCCGATTTCAAAATTTTTTATATATCTTTGCGTTTCAGATGATTTTGAAACTTTTTTGTTGCGCCGTCTGTCTGTCTGTCTGTCTGTCTGTCTGTCTGTCTGTATGTCTGTCTGTCTGTCTGTCTGTCTGTATGTCTGTCTGTAACGACCAACGCGCATAACTCAAAAACCGCTAGGCCGATTTTAATATAATTTGGTACCTAGGCTGGGTCTTGGGTCGAGATGGTCCCATTTAAAAATGAACAAAATCCACCGAACACAAACCAAATAAAAGGGTGGGGGTAGATTTCAAAAATTAGAGTTTATGTGAAAATATGGCGTGTGTGATATCAAACGAAAGGTAATTGAGTCTGGAGTTAAACAAAATACATTTTAATTTATTTTAAAAAAAGGGTGGGGGTATTTTTCAAAAATTAGAGTTTAAGTGAAAATATGGCGTGTGTGTTATCAAACGAAATGTAATTGAGTCCGGAGTTTAACAAAATACATTATAGTTTTTGTTTTTTTAAGGGTGGGGGTAGATTTCAAAAATTTGAGTTTAAGTCAAAACATGGCTTGGTGGTGTCAAACAAAAGGTAATTTAGTCTGGAGTTGAATAAAATATATTTCAGATTTTAGTTATATTAGCTCACACGTACACTATAACTATAGTACCTAGTGTGAGCTTAGGTGCCCATATATTGGCAGAGTATTTTTTATGGAAATCAAAAGTATTTTGTTGATAAAACTGAATAAGTCAAATTTTTTAACATTTGCAAATGTAAAAAAACACAGACTTATACCAAATATTTTCTAAAAAAACTAATTGCTAGAGTTTAATAAACTAATGAATGGATTTTGGTAAAATAAACCAATGAGTGCTTTTTATTTCGAGGCAAGAGTTTTGCTGATAAAATATAACAAAAAATCTATATTATAAATATAGGCTGTCCCATTTTTATCATTTGGGTGGTTTCGGGAACTTCTAGAGAAGATTGAAGAAAAAACGACTACACCGTAGTGTGCTTTAATTTGAAGAGAATAATGATGGTAAACATCGCATATCAATATTATAAACATAGAAACCGAAAACACCCAAAAGTGTCGAAAATGCACCCTGTACACTAGGGGATAGACTCTTTAAATCCTGATGCAAAAATTTTGATAAATATCTCAAGGTCTGAGTATATAATTCGGAGTTTTTGACTTTTTTTAACAGAACAAATCTACTTACTGTAAAAAATTTACTAAGAGCAATGTATTACCAAGGTGAAAGAGTAAAAAGCTAAAAAAACACCTTTGACAATTTGATTTAAAAAGAAACACTTTTACCTGTGTTTTAAATTTTAGGGATTAAAGTAACACTTTTCTATATCCAGAAAAAAATAATATAAAGTAGATTTCTTATCTTTAGGGAAAAATAATAAAAATCAAAACTACGGATATTACCAGCTGTAAATAAGTTATTGATTTCTAATATTATAAATCGATAAAAAAATTAATTCTGTAAAAATAGAATGGCTGTCAAAGCTGTACCGGTAATATTTTACACTTATTTAAATTTTATAATTTTGGGTGCAAAAATTTTATAGGAAAATGTCTATAATATATTTATTTTATTTTCAACAAAATCTGCACGCCCATGGTTTTTCATCGATTTCTCTTTTATACCTCTTACAGTGTTGCCTGCGAGGATTCGGCGAAATTTTCTGAGATTTCATGCATGATGAATGAATTTGCGTATTAAATAATGGGGATGCGGCTTCTAGGGTTCCTTGAATTTCTTTGGTTTTCCAATTTAAATCAAAATCTATTTAGACTACTTAACTTAAGTTTTATATAAACAAAGTTCCTATACTTATAATTTTAAAACAATCAACAAAAAAATTATACTATTGATATCAGTCGAATATTTACTTACCAGAGGAATGATAATTGAAGCGTTCCTTTTGGATTTCTCTGAAAAAAACTAATTTTCTGCCGAAAATAAAAAGATCTATAACTTAAACCAAACTAAAGTTGACATTATCTGTCACAACTTGTCACCCTCACAAGTAAATTAGATATCCAGGGCTTCTCTAGAAATTAACCGCTGGTATTCACAAATATTGTGTTATTAAAAATGGAGCACGTTTAAAACTGTAAAATTTTCCGGAGAAAATGTAAATTCGAATTTTTAAAAATATGACTGCAAACTTAAGTTTTATCAATTTTTTGATAAATAGTTAAGACTTGGTTAAATATTATTTATTAGGATATTTTTTTCAATCTGAGTTTTTAATATTTGGTTTGAGACTACACCAGAGGAATGAGGTATTTGCTTTGTAATAAAAAAAATTATAAATTTGCAATTTTTTTTATACATTAAACTCAAATGCTCCATAAAGAAAACATTTCATTTTAAATCTTATAACTAAAACTATGCTTCATTTGCAGTCTGTGTTTGAAAAATATGCATTCCTACTCCACAGCACCATTTTTGTAGAATCATCCATAATAATTTTGTCAAAATTGTATTTAACTGAAATCTATTTGGTGGCAGAGAAAACTTTTAACTCAATTTTTTTTGTAAAAATTTACAATTTTTTGGAAGGATTATGAAATATGTACTATTAAATGGGTAAAATTAAAATTCATAAAACAAACTATCAATACAATTATTGGGTCAAAATAAAAACAAATTAAAGCGTGAAAATATTAGAATGGGAATCAGAGAGAGTCATTTTTGATTATTTTTTTTACTTAATCAAATCTTTTTTTTTGCTTAGCCCCCTTTGAGTTTACTACTTGACTTGGAGTTTGTCTTTTAATTTTTGACGTTTTATATTGTTGAATTATATGTTAACCTCTTAAATTAAAAATGAAGCAAAATTACCTTTGCAGGGGATTCGCATTATGAGTTTTGAAAGAATTATAAAGTTGCTATTTTAAGTTAATAAAATCAGAAGTTATAAAATAAACCGATCCACAAAAAACAGTAAATGATTTTTGTTTAATGCACCTTTGCAAATTTTCTTTCCATTCTTATATAGTTTTTACTAAAAATGTTTATGGGGGACTGGCACCTCTATCCTTCATAGATTCGCCATTGATAAATATATAAATTAATTGAAATAAAAAAACGTTGGTACTTATTGCAAAAGAAATCGTAATAATATATAAACACCTAAAATAGTAACGAGATTTTTTGTGACTTTTCTAAAAACATACTTTTAAACTATTTCTAGCCCTTTTTGACAAAAATCTGTTCTATATACAAAGAAGGATCTTTTCTGTGTCAGATTGGTACTTTCATAATCAAATATCTTCTTTTTCGGACCATACTGTCTCTACCATCTTGAGACACTTTATTGGCAGTTTGTCTAAAAGATAAAGAAAAGAGTTTCTTTTCGGAATATGTCAAATCAGTATTTTCAGAATTCATAATTAAATATCTCCTTCCTTTTCGTACCCCACTGTCCCTCTACAAAGGTTGATAATCCATGTGGCAACGCTTACCCTTGATACGGCATGTGGTATCAACAAAAAGCACACACAAACGAGCAGTCAAACTATTTAGGTAGATCTTTGAGCCATTTTTTTGGCAGTTTGACTAAAAAAAAATTAAAAAAAGGTTTTTTTTTTTAAATTTGAATGCTTTAATACAAAGTATTTTTTTTAGTACTGCCGATTGGAAGAAAAATTTTGAGCTATTTCAAACATATTATAAGATTTGGTCCTTTTTTATGTACGTTTTTATTAAATCTAACAAAAATCTAAATTTTAATTTTGTTGGCCAATCTTTTTTGACAACAATCTGTTCTATATACAAAAAAGGACCTTTTCTGTGTCAGATTGGTACTTTCTCAATTCATATTCAAATATCTTCTTTTTGGGACCAGACTATCCTAACAGTTCTGAGAGTCACTTTTTTGGCAGTTTGTCTAAAAGATAAAGAAAAGAGTTTCTTTTCGGAATATGTCAAATCAGTATTTTCTGAATTCATAATTAAATATCTCCTTCCTTTTCGTACCCCACTGTCCCTCTACAAAGGTTGATAATCCATGTGGCAATGCTTACCCTTGATACGGCATGTGGTATCAGCAAAAAGTACACAAAAACGAGCAGTCAAACTATTTAGATCTTTGAGCCAATTTTGACTAAAAAAATTAAAAAAAAGTTTTTTTTTTAAATTTGAATGCTTCAATACAAAGTAATTTTTTTGGTACTGCCGATTGGAAGAAAAATTTTGAGCTATTTCAAACATATAAGATTTGGTCCTTTTTTATGTACGTTTTTATTAAATCTAACAAAAATCTAAATTTTCATTTTGTTGGACTATATCAGGTAGTAGAAACATAATATTGGATATCTCGAAAATCTTAGTCTATGGTGCTATCTCTTAAGATTTAGATATTAATAAATTAAATTTGATAGACTGAAGCATCAACAACAGAAAAGTCATTTTGAGAGAGCGGTTATACCGTCCTAAGTTCACGGTGTTAGTTTTAAAACTCCTATTAAGTGGAGTAAATAACTCTTGTGAAATTTGGTAGAGATACAACTCTTTATGAATTTTTAAAGCCCTAACTTTATATGTATGGTTTAATGTATGAATAATACAATTTGGGGTGAATACTACTACTACGATACAAGAAGGACCTGTACTGAGTTTTGTCATTCCATAAAAAAAATCATTTGTTTTTAACTAGAAATTGATAAGTGTACAGGAGAATTTCTTAACTGGCTAAAGTGGCAATAAAAATTACCTTGCAAGATCCAAAAAAAGTACATGTTTTGATGTTTGTTGGCACATGATAATTACTTATTCTTGTAGCGTTAATAATATGTATGAAAAGCTGGTTATATTGAAAAAAAATGTGTTATATCTACCATAGAAAAATTGTTTCTTCTGTTAATGATTCTTATCACCTCCACATTAAATACCTAAAATTTATCAGTCAGTTTTATTTCAATTTGGCCTTGTATTAGTACTTCCACCAAACGTAATATTTTTTTTTATATTTATTTTAAAAGTCAAAAAATTACATCAATTTTAAGACTCATGACAATAATAAAATAATTTGTATCTGGCTTCTGATGTACTATAACCTAAAAATGTCTATCTATAGATAAGAAATAGAACGTAATATATTTTTTATATTTAATTTAAAAGTCACTGTTAAGACTTATGACAATAATAAAAAAAATCGTTCCTGACTTTTGGTGCGACCTGTTATTTAAAAAAATCTAATAATCCAATAATGTGGCCTTAAAATGTCTACCTATAAATAAGAAATAGAACTTAATATATTTTTTATAATTAGTTTAAAAAGTCAAAAAACTTTTTACTTTTATGACTTCTGACAATAATACAAAAATCGTACCTGATTTCTTCTGTCACATGTTATTTAAAAAAAAAACTTTTTACTTTTAAGACGTATAACAATAATAAATAAAAGCCGTACCTGTCTTCTGGTTTGACATTAAAAAATCTTATAATCCAACACTGTATCCTAAGTCTACATATAGAAAACAAATAAGTAATTTTTATATAACTTTAAAACTTACAAACAAATTTAAGACGTTTTATTTATTTACCGATTTCTTTTGTTCCATGTTTTCTCTCTCGATTACTCTTAATTATTCTCATTTTCTAAAACCGTAAAACACTATCTACCCATTTTTTTCATTCAATTTTTTCGCTCTTGATTACTCCTAAATATTTTCATTTTCTAAAACACTTGATGACTCTAAAACTTCTCTATTTTGGAAACCCACAAGTCATCTCATCTACCTCACAATCTATGGATTTCTTTTATTAGATTTTTCCTCTCTTGCTTACTTTTCCTCATCTTTTTTTGCGTACTTAATTGTCTTTTTGATAAAATAGTATTTATCTACCATATAAGTTATGGCGAAGAATTTTCAAATAGTTAATAAGTAAGAATCGTCCTTTCTTGAAATAATTAAATGTAGAAGATCGTGCCTCTCTTTAGTTTAGTTTTCATATAAAAATTGAAGGTTAAGAATCGTCCTCCTCCTCTACTCATATGTATAAGTAATTTTAACGAATCCATTGCTCCTCAAATAATAAAAACCTCTCTTTAAAATAATAATGGAAGGTGGAAGGTTAAGAATCATCCTCCTTCCTTCTCTCGAATACTTTATAATAAATAATTAAATTCATTTGAAATTAAAGGTGAATAATTGTCCTCCTCTTCTACCTACTTGTATATGTAGGAAATGGCAGTCAATCTATTTTTCATCAAATCGTTGAAAATAAAGAATCTTCTACTTATGTAAGTAATGGCAAATAATCCTCTTTTTCCTAAATTAAATGGTTGAAACTAAAAAAATCTCCTTCTCTCATATAAGTTATGGCGAAAAATAGTTCATGATGAAGTCTCAAAGAATTAAAGGTAAATAATTGTTCTTTTCTTCTACGCAAATAAAAAAAAAGAAGAATGAATTATTACGAAACGAGAAAAAAAAGCAACATTCAATAAGTTATTGCACGCGACTAAAACCGTTTATCAAATTTTACACGAGGGGCACTTCTGTCGCCCTTCAGGAGGCAGGGGTGGTACGAGGGAGGTGGGACCCCTCTTCCTTCTTCTTCTTCTTCTTCTTCTTCTGTACTTATAAGTAATGGCAAAGAATACCCTTTTCTCAAATCGTCCTTTTCTGCTCTTATAAGTTTGGCGAAGAATCCATATTTTCTTAAATAGTTCATAATGAAGAATCCTCTGTCATGTCATCAAAGAATTAAAGGTGAAGAATCGCCCTTCTTCCAATCATTCAAATGAAGAATCGTCCTTTTCTTCTCGTCATCTAAGTAATGACGAAGTATATACTTTTCTTCAATTAGTTCATTAATAAAAAAATCCTCCACCTTTTGTCAAGTCAAATTAAAGGTAATGTTAAACGTACATAAATCATACTATTTCTAAATTATTTTCCTTTTTTTTAGAATTAAAAAAAATATATTTTTGATAAAATATTATGGAGCCAAACACTATAGAAATAAAAACAGTCCATAATTTTTTCGACATTCTTCTGTAATTTCTAGAGCATCAATTTTCTTTTGCAAGAATTGATCAAGTGTCGAACTGTTCATAATCATAAATAACTGTTGTAAAAACATAGCCTTCTAATTTTTATCCTACGAAAAAAGTGTTTCATTTTATTGAATAGCTACTTTTTTCACAAATATAGATTGTTTGTCATTTAAGTTTAGAAATGCGGGTAATTTTGTGTATTTGGCAGAACACTATGAAACAATTTGGTGCTTTAAAAATGTATATGTTAGTTGCTACGTATAACTAAAGTATTTTTAGTCATTTAACAAGCGACTGTAACAGCCGTACCATATGACTAAGTAAGTTATATTATTCATATGACCGTACCCCACAATGCAAAAATTACATAGAACGATGTTAATGTTATTTAACATAACAATGGCATTTGTAGTTGGGTAGAATAAATTGTTTTTCGGATAATCGATTTTTAAATTATTATCTATTTTTCATATTTTGTATATTATTAATTTTTAACGATAAAAGGTCTAATATGAACGATTTGTCTTAATAGAAACAAAAAAGACAAGCCCAATGACGTCAAATTACAAATATTTGAGTGTCCGTTGTAAACGCGGACAAAAACTGCTGCATAGTGGATCCGAGGTCGATTCCCGACCTTGCCGCTGGGTGTTGTGAGCGTTTTATAATGTCCTTGTTACCATCATTTTTGTTTCCAGTCGTAGAAACACTGGGCATTGATCAAACGGGATATTTTCTACCCCCGGGTAGTGGCTTTTTTATTGAAAAAAAAAGTTCAAATATTAAAGTTTTATAGTTTATCACAGTTTATGACAGATGTTCTCAAATGTCATTCTATATGTCAAAATTTGACATCAACTTTCCTATTTTAAATGGAACACCCTGTATATGATTTTATTTTTAATTCGCCTTTTCTCGATAATTTTAAAAATGTATAATTTATAACTAAATGCGATAAATATTTTCTAAGATTTGTCGCATATAAATTTCTCATACTCCATACAAGTATTTATAGATGGGTAAATTTTGTTTTCTTTCCAAAGGAACATAATAGTCCTTGAATAAATAAAATAATAATGAAAAAATTATTTTCTCTTATGCGATCGCCAGCGGAAAAATTGACGGATTCCGAAATTAGTAAAAAATATATTTACCAAAAGCGCCTATTTTTAGGTATATTTTTTAAATTTGTAATATATTTAGGGTAACCATTATTCTATTTTATGAAATATTTATATTCTTTCTTTTTGCTCAGTTGTCTATTTGTATATATAAAACTGTAAATCCTCCATTTATCGTCATATAAATCATGACGAAGAATCCTGCCCATATCCTACATAAATATTTTATAATGAAGAGTCCTGCACTTATCCTCAAATAGTTGAAAGTGAAGAAACATTTTTTGCGCTACTACTAAAATAAGTAATGGCGAAGAATATCCTTTCCTCAAATAATCCATAATGAAGAATTGCCTTCTTCTTTTCCTTATGTAATTATGGCGAGGAATTCACTTTTTTCCAAATAGTTCATAATATATATTCGTCCTGTTCTCCTCATATAAATATGGCGAAGAAACCACTTTTCCTCAAATAGTTCATAATGAGGAATCATCCACTTTCATCAGATAATTGAAGATGAATAATCGTCTTCCTCTATCCATAAAAGTAATAGAGAATAATTCCCTGGTTTCTTCTCCTTATATAAGATGGTGAAGAATCCTCTTTCCTCAAATAGTTTATAATGAGAAATTATCCACTTTCATCAACGAATTAAAACTGAAGAGTCGTGCTCCTCTTCTTCCAATATAAATAATGGCTAGGAAAACACTTTCCTCAAATAATTGATAATGAAGAATCTTCCTTTTCTTCTCCTCATATAAGTATGGCGTGAATCCACTTTTCTTTAATTAGTTCATAATGAGGAATCCTCCACGTTTATCAAAGAATTGAAGGCGAATAATTGTTCTTTCCTTCTACTCATATTAATAGTGAAGAATCCCGTTTCCTTAAATAGTTTGAAATTAAGAATAGTTTTTTTTTCTTCTACTTTTATAAATATGGCGGGTTATGTCAGCGGCGGCAAGTTGTAGCGAGTTTTGTTAGTGTGGCAGCGGCGGTTAGTTGTGGCGGCGGCAGCGAGTTGTAGCGGCGGCGGTGAGTTGTAGCGGCGGCGGTCCTATTCTACCTCTTTTCTTGGTTACTTTCGGCGGCGGTCTTATTCTACCTATCTACTTACTTACCTCTTTTCTTGGTTACTCTAATACTTTCTTATTTTTTAAACTCTCGGCGGCGGTCTCATTCTACCTATCTACTTACTTCTTTTCTTGGTTATTCTAATACTTTCTTATTTTCTAAACTCTCGGCGGCAGTCTTATTCTACCTATCTACTTACTTACCTCTTTTCTTGGTTACTCTAATACTTTCCTATTTTCTAAATTCTCGGCGGCGGTCTCATTCTACCTATCTACTTACCTCTTTTCTTGGTTACTCTAATACTTTCTTATTTTCTAAACTCTCGGCGGCGGTCTCATTCTACCTATCTACTTACCTCTTTTCTTGGTTACTCTAATACTTTCTTATTTTCTAACTCTCGGCGGCGGTCTCATTCTACCTATCTAATTGCTTCTTTTCTTGGTTACTCTAATACTTTCTTATTTTCTAAACTCTCGGCGGCGGTCTCACTCTACCTATCTACTTACCTCTTTTCTTGGTTACTCTAATACTTTCGTATTTTCTAAACTCTCGGCGGCGGTGTCATTCTACTTATCTACTTACCTCTTTTCTTGATTACTCTAATACTTTCCTATTTTCTAAACTCTCGGCGGCGGTCTCATTCTACTTATCTACTTACCTCTTTTCTTGGTTACTCTAATACTTTCTTATTTTCTAAACTCTCGGCGGCGGTCTCATTCTACTTATCTACTTACCTCTTTTCTTGGTTACTCTAATACTTTCCTATTTTCTAAACTCTCGGCGGCGGTCTCATTCTACCTATCTACTTACCTCTTTTCTTGGTTACTCTAATACTTTCTTATTTTCTAAACTCTCGGCGGCGGTCTCATTCTACCTATCTAATTGCCTCATTTCTTGGTTACTCTAATACTTTCTTATTTTCTAAACTCTCGGCGGCGGTCTCATTCTACCTATCTACTTACCTCTTTTCTTGGTTACTCTAATACTTTCGTATTTTCTAAACTCTCAGCGGCGGTGTCATTCTACTTATCTACTTACCTCTTTTCTTGGTTACTCTCATACTTTCTTTTTTCTAAACTTTCGGCGGCGGTCTCATTCTACCTATCTACTTACCTCTTTTCTTGGTTACTCTAATACTTTCTTATTTTCTAAACTCTCGGCGGCGGTCTCATTCTACTTATCTACTTACCTCTTTTCTTGGTTACTCTAATACTTTCCTATTTTCTAAACTCTCGGCGGCGGTCTCATTCTACCTATCTACTTACCTCTTTTCTTGGTTACTCTAATACTTTCTTATTTTCTAAACTCTCGGCGGCGGTCTCATTCTACCTATCTAATTGCCTCATTTCTTGGTTACTCTAATACTTTCTTATTTTCTAAACTCTCGGCGGCGGTCTCATTCTACCTATCTACTTACCTCTTTTCTTGGTTACTCTAATACTTTCGTATTTTCTAAACTCTCAGCGGCGGTGTCATTCTACTTATCTACTTACCTCTTTTCTTGGTTACTCTCATACTTTCTTTTTTCTAAACTTTCGGCGGCGGTCTCA
Organism: Aspidapion aeneum; assembly: GCA_963576565.1. Classification (NCBI taxonomy): domain Eukaryota; kingdom Metazoa; phylum Arthropoda; class Insecta; order Coleoptera; family Brentidae; genus Aspidapion; species Aspidapion aeneum. Next base: position 1,490,761 of record OY755041.1, on the reverse strand, counting down.
TTCTACCTATCTACTTACCTCTTTTCTTGGTTACTCTAATACTTTCTTATTTTCTAAACTCTCGGCGGCGGTCTCATTCTACTTATCTACTTACCTCTTTTCTTGGTTACTCTAATACTTTCCTATTTTCTAAACTCTCGGCGGCGGTCTCATTCTACCTATCTACTTACCTCTTTTCTTGGTTACTCTAATACTTTCTTATTTTCTAAACTCTCGGCGGCGGTCTCATTCTACCTATCTAATTGCCTCATTTCTTGGTTACTCTAATACTTTCTTATTTTCTAAACTCTCGGCGGCGGTCTCATTCTACCTATCTACTTACCTCTTTTCTTGGTTACTCTAATACTTTCGTATTTTCTAAACTCTCAGCGGCGGTGTCATTCTACTTATCTACTTACCTCTTTTCTTGGTTACTCTCATACTTTCTTTTTTCTAAACTTTCGGCGGCGGTCTCATTCTACCTATCTACTTACCTCTTTTCTTGGTTACTCTAATACTTTCTTATTTTCTAAACTCTCGGCGGCGGTCTCATTCTACCTATCTAATTGCCTCATTTCTTGGTTACTCTAATACTTTCTTATTTTCTAAACTCTCGGCGGCGGTCTCATTCTACCTATCTACTTACCTCTTTTCTTGGTTACTCTAATACTTTCGTATTTTCTAAACTCTGAGCGGCGGTGTCATTCTACTTATCTACTTACCTCTTTTCTTGGTTACTCTCATACTTTCTTATTTTCTAAACTCTCGGCGGCGGTCTCATTCTACTTATCTACTTACCTCTTTTCTTGGTTACTCTAATACTTTCTTATTTTCTAAACTCTCGGCGGCGGTATCATTCTACTTTTCTACTTACCTCTTTTCTTGGTTACTCTAATACTTTCTTATTTTCTAAACTCTTAAACCACTTTATCGAATTCCCGATTTTTCTGTGCTTTGATTTTTCCTTTCTTGGTTCCTCTTAACTTTCTTATTTTCCAAACTCTTAAGCCACTTTATCTACCTCCTGATCTACTTTTTTTTTGATTTTTCCTTTTTTGGTAATTTTAATACTTTCTTATTTTCTAAACTCTCAAGCCCCTTTATCTAACTCCCGATCTACTGGGTCGGTTCCTCTAAAGTTTCTTGTTTTCTAAACCCTGAAGCCACTTTATGCCTCCTCATGAACTTTTCTTCAATATTTTCTTTTTTATTACTCTAATACTTTATTTAATTCCCGATCTATTTTTCTTTGATTTTACCTTTCTTAGTTACTCTAATATTCTCAAGCCATCTAACTCATGATCTACTGATTTATGTTCTCTGATTTTTTCTTTCTTGTTTCTTCTAAAGTTTCTTATTTTCTAAACTCTTAAGCCACTTTATCTGCCTCCCGATTTACTTTTATTTGATATTTCTTTTCTTGGTTACTCTAACACTTTCTAAAATGTCAAGCCACTTTACCGATTTCTTTTCTTCGATTTCTCCTGTCTTGGTTACTCTAATACTTTCTTTTTTTCTAAATTCTCAAACCACTTTATCTACTTACCAATCTACCAATTCTTTTTCTTCGATTTTTTCTTTGTTGATTGCTCGAAAAACTTTTTTTGATATAAACTCTCAAGTCAGCTTATCGACATCGCGATCAACTGATTAAACTATTAAATTAAATAGTTTATAAGTTCAGTAATTCCCCTTTGTTAAAAAAGTACTAGAGTCATATTCTTTTTCTACCGGTATAAGAAATGGCAAAAAATCCACTTTTCCTCAATTAGTTTATAATAAAGAATTCTTTACCTTTCATTAAAAAAATTGAAGGTGAAGAATTGTCCTCCTCTGCCTATAAGTAAGGGCCAAGAATAAGTAATGGCGAAGAATCTACTTCTTCTCAAAAAGGTTAAATAAATTCGTACCCCTCCTATGTTCAAATAAGTTATGACAAAGGGTCCACTTTTCCTCAAATAGTTTATACTGAAGAATCCTTCACATTTTATAAAAAATTTGAAGGTTAGAAATCGTCCTTCTCTTCTGCCCATATAAGTTAGGGTAAAAAATCCACTTTTCCTCAAATAGTTCATAATCTAGAATCCTCCACCTTCCCTAAAAAAATATAAGGTGAAGAATTGTCCTCTTCCTCTGGCTATATAAGTAAGGGCAAAGAAAGAAAGAATCCTCAAACTTTCATAAAAATTGAAGATAATTGTCCTCCTCTGCCTTTATAAATAAGATTATAAGTAATTAAAAAATTGAAGGTGAAGAATAATTGTTCTACTCCTCTGCCCATATAAGTAAATTTTCTTACTTTTCATTCAAATAAACAAAATGAAGGTGAAGAATTATCCTCTTCTTTTGCCCATATAATAATTCATTCAGAACAGCCACCGGTTATAAAATTATAGAAAGTTATCTAATTCCCGACCTACTTTTCTTTGATTTTTCCTTTCTTGGTTATCTAATACTTTCTTATTTTCTAAACTCTCAAGCCAGTTTATCTAACTACCGATCTACCAATTTGTTTTCTTCGATTTTTTCTTTTTTGGTTCTTCTAATACTTTCTTATTTTGTAAACTCTCAAGCCACTTTATCTGGCTCCCGATCTACTAATTTCTTTTCTTTAACTTTTCCTTTCTTGGTTCCTCTAATACTTTCTTTTTTTATAAAATCTCAACCCACTTTATCTAGCTCGGGATCTACAGATTCTTTTTCCTTGATTTTTCCATTCTTGATTGCTCGAAAACCTTATTTTTTAAACTCTTAGCTTATCAAAATCCCTATCCCTTTAACTATTATTAAATTAAATAGTTCATAATTCTCCATGTTTCATGAAAAAATTTTTTAGGGGTCATATTTTTCTATCCGTATAAAAAAATTTATTTTTTCTCAAATAGTTTATGATGAAGAAGTATGTATTATAGTGAAATTGAAGGTGGAGAATCGTCCTCTTTTACCCAAGTAAGTTATGGCAAATAAACCACTTTTGCTCGAATAGGTAATAAAGATTTTCACCTTTCATTAAAAAAATTGAAGGTGAAGAATCGTCCTCCTCTTTTTATATAAGTATATAATAACAAATATTCCCTTTTCCCATAATATAGAATCACAATAAATTGAAGGTAAATAGTTATCCTCCTTTGCCTATATAAGTAAGGGTCAAAAATAAGTAATAGCGAAGACGCTACTTCTGAAATAGTTCATAACAGAGAATCCTTCACTTTTCATAAAAAAATTGAAGTTGAAGAATTGTCCTCCTTCCTTGCCTATATATGTAATGCCAAAGAAGTCACTTTTCCTCAAAAAATGTATAATAAAGCAATGGCGAACAAGCCACTTTTCAAATAGTTCATAAAAGAGAATCTTTCACCTTTCATTAAAAAAATGAAGGTGAAAAATCGTCCTCCTTCTTTGCCTATATTAGTCATGGTAATGGCAAAATAGTTTATAATGAAGAATCCGCCACCTTTCAATAAAAAATTGAAGCTGCAGAATCGTCCTCCTTTTCTGCCCATATAAGTAAGGGCAAAAAATCAATTTTTTCCTAAATAGTATATAATGAAGAATCCTCTACCTTTCATTAACAAATTAAAGGTAAAGAATTGTTCTACTCTGTCCAGTAATGACAAAATTTACCTTTTCTCACATAATTTATAATATAGAATTCTCAAACTTTCATTTAAAAATTGAAGGTAAAGAATTGTCCTCTGCCTATATAAATAAGGACCAAGAAAAAAATCCTTCACTTTTCATTAAAAAAATTGAAGGTGAAGAATCGTCCTCCTTCTTTGCCTATATAAGTAATGGTAATGGCAAAATAATTTATAATGAAGAATCCGCCACCTTTCAATAAAAAATTGAAGGTGCAGAATATGGGCAGAACCATATAAGTAAGGGCAAAAAATCCAAAAAGTATATATTGAAGGATCCGCCAACTTTCATTAAAAAATTAAAAGTAAAGAATTGTTCTACTCATGTGCCCATATACGTAAACTCTTTCTCAAATAGTTTATAATATAGAATCGCTCAACCTTTCATTTAAAAATTGAAGGTAAATAATTGTCCTCCTCTGCCTACATAAATAAGAGCCAAGAATAAGTACAATAACTTTTCAAATTTAAAAAAAGAATCTTTCACCTTTCATTACAACCTGAAGGTGAAGAATCGTCTTCCTTCTTTGCCTACTTGCAAAGAATTCACTTTTCCTCAAATAATTTATAATGATGAATCCGCTACATTTCGATAAAAAATTGAGTGTGCAGAATCTTCCTTCTCTTCTGCCCATATAAGTAGGGGCAAAAATTCACTTTTCCCAAATAGTATATAATAAAGAGTCCTCCACCTTTCATTAAAAAATTGGAGGTAAAGAATTGTTCTTCTCTGTCCATATAAGTAATGAATCCACTTTTCCTCAAATAGTTTATATTATAGAATCTTCAAACTTTCAGTTAAAAATTGAAGGTGAAGAATTGTCCTCCTGTGCCTATATAAATAAGAGGCAAGAATAAGTAATGGCGAACGAGCCACTTTTCAAATAGTTCATAAAAGAGAATCCTTCACTTTTCATTAAAAAATTGACGGTGAAGAGTTGTTCTACTCCTCTACCTATATAAGTAATGACAAAGAGTTTGCTTTTTCTTAAATAATTTATAATGTAGAACCCTCAACCTTTCATAATAAATTGAAGGTAAAGAATTGTCCTCTTCTGCCTATAATAAGTAAGAACCAAGCATAAGTAATGGCGCACAAGTTACTTTTTAAATTCAAAAAAAGAATCTTTGACCTTTCATTAAAAACTGAAGGTGAAGAATCGTCCTCCTTCTTTGCCTATATAAGTAATTGCAAAGAATTCACTTATCCTCAAATAATTTATATTCATAAATCTGCTACCTTTTGATATAAAATTGAATGTGCAGAATCCTCCTTTTCTTCTGCCCATATAAGTAGGGGCAAAAATTCACTTTTCCCAAATAGTATATAATAAAGAGTCCTCCACCTTTCATTAAAAAATTGGAGGTAAATAATTGTTCTACTCTGTCCATATAAGTAATAAATCCACTTTTTCTCACATAGTTTATATTATAGAATCTTCAAACTTTCAGTTAAAAATTGAAGGTGATGAATTGTCCTCCTCTGCCTATATAAATAAGAGACAAGAATAAGTAATGGCGAACAAGCCACTTTTCAAGTAGTTCATAAAAGAGAATCCTTCACTTTTCATTAAAAAATTGACGGCGAAGAGTTGTTCTACTCCTCTGCCCATATAAGTAATGATAAAGAATCCGCTTTTTCTTAAATAATTTATAATATATAGAACCCTCAACCGTTCATAATAAATTGAAGGTAAAGAATTTTCCTTGTTGTCACCACGCATGAACATTTTAAAGACAGCTATACTTATATAAGCTACAAAGCTTTTAAGCACATCTTTTGAAAGAGAAATGATCTGGCTATAAGACGCGCGTATTCATCGGTCTCCAATGCTTCGGTCATAGAAAAAATCCGCTGCAAACAAAAAAAATTCTTAGTCGTTTTAATATAGCTACGTAGTTGTGTCACACCAATCGATTGGAACTTTTACGGACTATGAAAAATGGCATTACCAATTTTGATATATCTCATATTGATCGTCCAGAAATCTGTTAATAACAAAAACATAGATTTTTTGCTGTCCTGGACAGCTACGAATTTAAACTAACTAACTGAAGCTGAGTTATATATTTTTTGTAGGCATTTTAAATTTCTACAAGATTGGATTCTACTAAGTTATTTAAAAAACTTATCGTTTTTGAGAAAAAATTGTTTAATTAATTTAAGAAACTAATTTCACACCTTCTAGGGTTGTTAGGGACCACAATAAGGGATGCACCAATTTAAAGCTATGATCCTGTACTTTTGAATGCGTTTATTAAGTTTTATCAGTATCCATTTCTCAAGGGTGTTTTTGCCACAAATAAAAAAAAAATCACGTTTTTAGAGCTAATTAGGCGGGTTACGTTTATAGTGGATTTAAAGAACCCAAGTGAAAGTAACCTTCTGTATTTTTTAAAAAACAACACCCAACACCCCCTTGGAGGGGGTACAGTGTGGTTCTGCACCACATGCCAGATCTCCACCATAAAAATTCGTATTCTACGAAAGTTTTGATGAATCATTACACAATATTGTATCATAAATAGGCAAGTGGGAGCTAAAAACAGCCTATTTCAAACCTGACTTTAATCTTTAAATTCGTCAAAAAATTGAAGAATCGTCCTCCTCCTCTACCCAAATAGGTAATGGCGAAGAATCCAATTTTCCTTAAATTGTTCACAAGAAAGAATCCTTCACTTTTTTCAAAGAATTCATAGGAAAAACTACCCTATGAGTAACTAGTTACTGATGAAAAACCATTGTTTACTTTTTGTAAGAAAAATAATGGTCAAAAATTTCAAATGAATGGATCCATGACAGATCTGATACCTTCCAAGCCCATTAGCACACTCCATGCTATATTAACCTTGAAATCAGATTTTTTTTTTAAAATGTGCTCTACTATATTCCAAAAACCGCATATTGATGCGATGCTCCGTTAAAGTTACCATTTTTTAAACTTTTGACCCAAATCTATCTGCTAACTTAATGAGCTATCGTGTTAAGGACACACACACGGAAAGACGTCACGACGATATTATAAAGATAAGTCAAAATACACCCAAATAAAATATTTTCGGCGTTATCACAAAAAAAAATTCGTCCAAAACAATACCTTCTCTAGCCATTGTTGCGCGGGCTAGGAAGGTAAAAATATAAATTGTTTAAAACAATTTTACGCACTCCTTTTTGATATTTATAGTGAGGTAGTTTTTAATGAAACTTTGAGCCCTAATTCGTCTCACAGAAATAGTGGGATTTGCAGATGATCTGCTGGAAAAGAAATGCTAGTGGCTTATGCCAATTAAAATATATCAAGAATTAGTAAATCGCTAGAACTACACAAACTAAAACTTGCTCCAGGAAAAACTGAAATGATTAACCTTAAAGGAAAGAGAGAAAGGGAACATATTCGAATACAAGTCGAAGGCATAGAAATTTCACCAAGTTCGTCACCATACCTGAGTGTTACACTAGACAAAAGAGGTTCCAAACAACACATAGAAAATGTAGCAAAAAAGGCTAAGAAAGAGTTAGAGATAATGCCAAGGACAACAGGTCCAAGAAGCCTAAAGAAAAAAGTTTTATGGGAATTAATACATAGTATTATTTTTTACGCTGCCTTAGTTTGGATAAGTATTCCAGATCTAAATAAATACCGAGATCGTATACTACAAGTACAACGAAAAATCCTCATAAGAGTAATTTCTGCTTATAGAACTATATCAGCTGTAGCTGTTCAAGTAATAGCAGGAGCTGTACCAACAACTGATCTACTTGCACAAGAAAAAAAATATGTTTTTGAAAAAGAACCTGAAGAAACTATAGAGCAAGCCAAAAAAATAGCAAGGGGAAAAAGTATTTCCACATTGCAAGGGAGATGGGAACAGAACCACATAAAAGAACCGTGGACTAAAAGATTAATAAAGCGATTGGAACCTTTGATATTGTGCAAAAATAGACATGTTGATTATTACCTTACACAAGCATTGTCGGGACATGGATGCTACCAAGCATATGCAAAAAGGTTTGGGAAAGAAACAGAAGAAATATGTCAATATTGTAAAGAAAGGGATAATGTGGAACATACACTGTTCAACAGCAATACATGGAACAGTATTCGACATATTATGACCTATACTGAAATAGATGATATACGTACTCCTGATAACATAATAAACCACATGTTTAATAATAAGAGAAAATGGACTATAGTCCACAACATGATCAGCCAAATACTTAAAGTAAAGGAGCACGACAAGATGTAGTGACTACACATAAAGACTGCTGTGCCACCTAATGTAATGTTTAGAAAACGGTCTTAGTGGCACATGCATTTCGAAGGGAACACTTGCTTCAGTGCTTGCACTGACTACGCCCTTCAAAAAAAACAACCAAAGGTTTATTTCGCGCCCCAGCAAGCAAGATCAGGATCGCCATGATGATCACCAACATCTAAAATGGATAGGCATCGCAAGACGAAGAGCAAATAAAAATATAATCGTAACATAAATACTATATTTTTTTGGAATTTTTAAATTTTGAAATGATACTGAAAATAGTTAAATGTAAAACATAAGATTTTAAAGAGAAACCTTGATAAAGATTAATGAAAAGTAATCAAAACAAAGCTGCTAATTTTTTGTAGTAAAGAAAAAGTAATTTTAATTTTTTTTGAAAGTATTGAAGGTAATGTTTTTGAACTATGAAGAATATATTATTGTATAAAACTTGTAAAAATAAAAAAAAGTATGTAGCAAGACAATAAAATATTAATTAATTTTTTTTTATTAAATTTAAAAAAAACTCTAAATAAATTTGCCTTAAATATAAAAAAAAATCTTCTAAACGTGATCCTGCTGGAATGGTTCCTTATATAGAAGCAGCAAGTATTTGGCTTTTTTACAGAACTTAGTAGTTTTTATTTATCTAGCATAAAAACATTGGTTTTTTAATTAAAAATTTGTATGTGGAGAAAGCCAAATAATATTTTATTTTCAAAAACAAGTTACTTAGGTTAAGTAATAAGGAAAAGAAAAACTTTAAATGCCGTGTTAAAATTGTGTAAATACCGAATTAATAATTTCTTTTTTACTTCACTTGTTTTCCTAACAAGGTTGGAAATTCCTACTTAACTGCTCACTAAACTCCAGTAAGATATCAAGATAAAAAAAATTATGCGAAGAACAACAGTAAGTATCGGTTCAACTAATCAAAAGGATAAATAGAGAAATAAGTCCTTTAATAGGAGATGAAAAGGAAGATCAACAAGTATTTGGTTAGATGAAGTGTCCAAATACAGAAGATATGGAGCCTATAAAGAAGAATAATTGATCAAGTAGCATCTCAACACATGTAAGTAATACGTCAATCATTTTTTAGACATATGATTTTTCGGGTAGCGGTAGGTTTACCTAGAGTCCCTGTATGTAACAGATGTAATATCTGTCACATGCAGGGACTCTAGGTTTATCCTATCAGGGACAATGAGTCATCCCTGCCCACTGCAGACTCCAGGGGCCTTCTGACCCGGAAGGCCACTACCTGTCTAGGGTCCCTGTCCAGGGTACGGACATGTCATGCCACGTTTTTATTATCGCGGGCACAATCAAACGAATTCGTTCCCTTGTGCCTGCTGAATGTAGTGTTCCCAACCTCTCGAGAAAAAATTCCCTAATAGGTGATTGAAACATTCCTTTTTTGGCAATTTTGGACAAAAATTTCCCTCGCTATTGGGGGAATTTTTTGTCCGACATTGCCAAAAAAGAGAATTGTCAACATTCTATTAGGGAATTTTTTTTCGAGAGGTTGGGAGTAGTGCATTCGGCAAGCACAAGGGAACGAATTCGTTTGGTCGTGCTTGCTATAATGAAAACGCGGCAGCACATTATAATATAATGCTGGTACTAATTATCTTTTTGTTTTTTAGGGTCTACGAGAGATCCAACTAGAAGAAGGTCTACAGCAGATTTATAAAAAGATAAGTACCTTTGTTTTTTTGATTAAAAAACTAAGCTTGATGGTCAGGTCAAACCTATCTTTGTTTTAAGTCCAACCCCTTCTTAAAACAAAGATAAAATTGGCCTAGTCCAAGCAAGTTTGGTACAGCGGGGAGCCATTAATAATCTAGGACCTGATTTAATTAAAACTAATGTGTTTTTATGATTTTAGGGACCACCAAAAAGCTAGACAAGCAGGATGTTGCAAAAAACAGGAACGCTGAACTTTATTGAAGAAAAAAGCAATTAACATATGTTGCAGTTTATTTGTTATGGGCTGGACAAAGACATAACAAAGTAACGGGAAGCAGTTCGCAAAAAGATAAGTAATATTTTTTTGTTACAAATACACGGTCTGAACAGTTTGGTTTACTTGGTGAGGTCAAATTTATCTTTGGTTTAAGTCCGACCCCTTCTTAAGACAAAGATAAAATTGGCCTACTCCAAGTAAGTTTGGTACACGGGGAGTCATTAATAATCTAGGACCTGATTTAATTAAAACTAGTGTTTTTTTTAATGATTTTAGGGACCACCAAAAAGCTAGACAAGCAGAATGTTGCAAAAAACCGGAACGCTGAACTTTATTGAAGAAAAAAGCAATTAACTTATGTTGCAGTTTATCTGTTAAGGGCTGGACAAAGAGATAACAGAAGTAACGGGAGGCAGATTGCAAAAAGATAAGTAATATTTATATGTTATTGAAACACGGTCTGAATAGTTCGGTTTTCTTGGTAAGGTCAAATTTATCTTTGGTTTAAGTCCAACCCCTTCTTAAAATAAAGATAAAATTGGCCTAGTCCAAGCAAGTTTGGTACAGTAGGGAGCCAATAATAATCTAGAACCTGATTTAACTTAAACTAATGTTTCTTATACTTTTAGGGGCTACATCTTCTAACCACCACACAGAAACACTAAACAGCACATCCAAAGAAATAAACAGTTGCAGTACACATGCAACCACAAGAGAGCTGGACAAAAACATAACAGAATACTAGGTAGCAGGAAGCAGATTCAGATTGCAAAAAGATAGGTAATATTTTTTTGTCAGAAGAACAGGGATTGTTTGAAAAACATGGTTTACTTGGACAGGCCAAACTTATCTTTGTTTTAAGTTCAACCTCTTCTTAAAACAAGGTTAATGTGGGCTTCGTCCAAGAATCATTCTTTTGAGAACCATACAGTCGTTGTTTTTATATCACGGTTTTTTTGTTATTTTTGGTATTTTTGTAAGACTTGATTCCCTTAACTGAAAAATGTATTTTAAATTTTATTAAGTTGATTCTGTTTTAGATTTTTGCTTTTTTCATCGAAAACATTGATTTTACAAAAAAAAAATATGGTTATTTATTTACTTTTAGGAAATAGTCTATATTATGGAGAAGTCATTCAATAGAAATCAAACAGATTGTTGTCTTCCTCCACAAATATTTAATTTGTTTTAAACAAATTAGCCCGACGTATTTCGTAAGTAGTAACTTACATCTTTAGGGGACATTACTAAAAGAATCACAAAAGAACGGTAAAAACTTAGCAACTTAGAAAATATCTTTTGAAAATAACAACTAACAAATTTGAGAACCTGCCTAGATTAAGAATCAAATTAGAGGACTTACCTAATCTAAATTAGCAGAACATTGTAAAAACTGGTTAAAAAACTTTTTGTAATGTTGTGCTAATTTAGTTTAGGTAAAAGCCGTCTTAGGTTTTTTATGTAGGAAGGTTCTCAAATATGTTAGTTATTATTTTCACAAGATAATTTCTAATTTTAAGTTTTTAACTTTCTTTTGTGATTCTTTTAGTAAAGTCCCCTGAATCTGTAAGTTACTACTTATGAAACATGTCGGGACTATTTGTTTCACACAAATTAAAAATAAGTGGAGAAAGACAACAACCTGTTTGATTATTTATCTAATTACAATACTTTTATTATTTTCTGTTAAGTTTCAAAAGCTTAGAAATAACGATTTGTAAAATATTTTTAATTGTCCAAGTTTTTCTTTGATATGGCATATATTTCAGTTGAAATAGAAGGCAATTTTAAAAAGCTCATAGCTTATTTGGTCAGGTCAAACTTAGCTTTGTTTTGAGTCCAACCCCTTCTCAAAATAAAGAGAAAGTTGACCTAGTCCAAGTTAGCTTGGTACAGAAGGTAATATATTTTAAAAAAGGCCAGAAAAGGTTTGAAAAGCTTGGTTTACTTGGTGAGACCAAACTTATCTTTGGTTTGAGTCCTACCCCTTCTTAAAACAAAGATAAAGTTGGCCTAGTCCAAGCAAGCTTAATATAGAGGGGGATATAAAGACTAATCTACGACCTGATCTAACTAAATCTAATATGTTTTTTATATTTTTAGGGACCACAAAAGTTTCAGTACAGCTTTAAAACCACAAAGGTTGGACAATGGAACAGAAAAAAACCGATAGCAGATTTAGAAAAGGCAAGTAATAGTTTTTAAGCAGATAAAAATGAAAAATTATTTTCAAAAAGCGTACTACTTATGTGTTTTATTAGGTCAAACATATCAGTGTTTTGAATTGTTTAAAACTTCTTTTTAAAACAAAACATTGATTGATATCCTGCAATTCTTACAGATACAGTGTACGCACATAAAGTTTTTGAGTATTTGTTTATGGAATTTGGAAAAACCCTGAGACACGTCAGTTTTCTTTGTGAGGGTTACAATTTTTGGCTATCTTGAAATTTTCGCAGCAGGCCTCTCTTGAGGGGTAAACTTTACCCCTATATTTTAGATAGGGCAAGTGGGTCAAAGTATTACCTTGTTTTGAAGGTCTGATGAATGTATTTACAAATCTGTAAGAATTTAAAAAATCTATGGATTAGTTTTGAGATATTTGCCTTCAAATTTTTAAATTTAACATTATCAGTCCAAATTTGAAAATTTAAAGTTAAGTATTTTAAAAACTAATTTGACATTTTTACAAGGCTGCAAAAATATTCCAGAGACTTTCAAAAGAAGGTATCACTCGAAGGTATCATTTTACCCCCCGAAGGGGTTGCGTGTTACAGAAATTTCACAATAGCGAAGAATGTCCTCTTCACAAACAAAATCGACGTATACGAGGGTTTTTCCCAATTCCATCAAGAGATACCTAAAAAAACCTCTGTTAAGATTTCATTGAAACACTCTGTATGTTTTGTTTTTAGGAGCCACATTATTGCTATGTAACTGTGACTACAACAAAGTTTGACAAGAATGAGATTTACGGGAATATCTGAACAAAAAAAAGGTTAGTAGATAGGGACTATTTGAGTCGGTAAAGTCGCCACTAAATAACAATTTCTGAGGTGCATTGCATTTGAGTTTCGGCCGTAAAAAATATATAGGTATAACAATAACAGTAGTAGCTTTATGGATATTAGAGACTTATTGGAATAAAACCTGACTTTATTTTAGACTCGACTTTATTCTGACACATTTGCACAGAAAACTAACAGCTGACCTCTCAAAATTGACCGGCCGAATTTTGAAGCAGAACAGTTGCTTTTTATATGCAAATCTGTCACCATAGGGTCGATGTTTAAATAAGGTCAGGTTTTATTCCAAAAAGTCCCTATTTTAATACGCACTAGCCAATAAATAAAGAAAAAATCGAAAATAAAACGGATCTTTATTAACACTTTCGTTTCTTTTTTCTTCCCCTTTTATTAGCTAGTGCGGTGCGCGATAGAGTAGAAATGAGCGGCAGAAAAAAGGTCGAAAGTACAAAAGATAAAAGATTGAAACCCAAACCAAGTCGACTTGCAAATTGAAAAGTAAATTAAAGATCTCGCTCTGCAACCGAACCGAACTTCCGTTCGGTTCGGATTTACCCATATACTTAGTTTTAACTTATTTGTATTGTTGTATGCACAAGACATACACCCTTTCGATAGCTTTAGGCGCTGGTTAAACTTTTAACGCATTAAGGATAAAAATGAAAAATAACGCGAGAACCATACAAAATGTCGATTGACACCTACCTTGCTATTTCTCGGCGGTACAAATTCCATTCACTGGGCGCCCAGGCTTCTACCAGAGTTCTTGAGTTGATCGAAATCACTGTGAGGAGTTGAGGTAACAGATTGGAATGATTTTAGAATTGATTGGCACTAATTGCAATTGATTGAATTGTAGTTTTGGAAAACCGAGTAAAACACGCCGGTTTCAATATGGAGGTTACGATGATCTCTCTCTCTTATCATCGCGCCGGTGGGTTGCGCACTGTCTATCCGCGCACTTTGCGGTGTCACGTGACAACCTGTATGGCTCAGTGCAACGGAATAATTAATATTTAGGAAAATTAACTAAGTATTATTTGTCTTGCACGTACAATTGTTACTTGTTTAATTATATAATTCTTTACTATCTATCTATTTGTAATTATTTTGTATTGCCGATTTTTTTTTCGACTTTTTGTGCTTTCGACCTTTTGTACTTTTGACATTTTTTACTTTCGACCTTTTATCCGCCGCCCATTCACAACGCTATTTTTACCCCAATTTTGGAAAAATCGCAACGTACTGCAATTTTTTTTCCGAAGGCACAGGTATATAATTTTAAAATGACCTCTACAATCTACAACTTCACCAAATGTTTTGCTTTTGTTGATTTCAGCTAAGACTACAAGGTAACAAACAGACTCAAACAATGGAGACATTTAGAGGAAAAACAACATCATCATCATCATCAAAGTATGGCCCTGCATCAGTAAATAACGAAGAAAGAATATTCAGAGAAAACACTTAAATGGATTTAGGGTTACTTCTAATTTTGGTTACATACAGACGGATTTAAAAATAATGTCGCATTATATACACTAAATTTAAAGAAATATTGCAATATGACCTACTTAAGACATGGAATGATATGTCATCATAACTTTTTACCTAATTTTGTTCAGTATGAGATGCATTGGTGCCAAGCTAATTTAAATTTGTGTCCCTAAACATTTAAGTTGCGACATTATTTATTAATCTGTCTGTACCTAGTCCAGGGACGGATACACAGCGGAACAGCAGAGCTTTCAATAGGCAGGGCCTACCCTCTCAAGAGGTCAAATTAAAGCTTTAGAGGGGATAAACTATAGCTTAAGGGGCGCCAATTCAGTTTTTTTCCCAGGGCGTAAAATATGGGCTAAATTCTAGAGAAGGCCCTGGGAACAACAATCCACAAACTTTTATTAAATTTTTTTTGGCTTAGGGCGCTAAAATGTGTTTTTTTTTTAATTAAAAGTAAAATTAACATTTTTCAAATTTTGCCTCGGCATCAAAAAATGTTTTTTAAGAATCTTGATCGCAAGCAAATTTTAGTGACATTTTTAAAACGTTAAAAAAATTACTTTTTCTAAACATCTATATACTTGTAACTTTGGTTTGATTATAATTGCTTAAGTTTTTATAAGTCATTTTTTGTTTCTTTCATAAAAAAATGTGTCATTTTTTTTTCTCACATAAGCTTCGTATCCGTCCCTGTGATTATAACCACATCTCAGAATTTAGCTTTTATAATTTTATCTTTGTTTTTTTGAGATGTCAAACTAAGATAAGATTATAAAGGTTAACTGGTGAGATGTTTATGTTTTGGGTACTACAACTTCACAACTCTCGTCCGAAAAACCAAATAAAGAAACAAAGGTTGTAAAAGCTTTTACCTTACCTTTAACAGTTGATAAATTAAAAATTGCAAAAGATCCAAAAAGAGGAAGGGGGTTTTAAAAAGCAACAAAAATTCATCTAAAAGAGGTTATTTACATATTTTATTTTCTGTGAAAAATTTGCCAATATCTTAAGATCTGTAAAAGATAGCGATATATATTGTTAGGATTCCGATATATTTTGACTTGATATCTTGAGGTTTTTTTGAACAAAAATAATTTTCAATAAATTTTGCAAAATTTTTAAAAATTAGTGATAAAAATTAATAACAGCCACAAATTTTTTCAGATTTGCAAATCTGTTTCTTTTAGTTACAAATTTTGAATGCTTATTGAAGAGCAACATTAGCTTCAAAGATGGGCTTAAATAATATAATTCTTGATTATTTCTTAGATAATTGTGAAGTTAAGTTCCCAAAACATAATTATTTAAGTCTCGCTTATCTATCTTTTTTATACGCCAGGGTTTTATAAACTGACGGCTAAAAAGAAGAACGTGAACAAATTTTGTAGAATGCGCATGTGCCACCATCTTTTTTTACTCATGTTAAACGTACTTTCTCACTAAGCTCGTACATCCTCGACAGCTTGGTAAATAAGAAGGAGATAATTTTACGTGGATAGAAAAGGGAGGATGACATATGTGCTGATAAAAAAATTGGTTCATGTTCCTTTTTTTAGCCACCAGTTTTTATAAGACACTATCTCACTTTCTGATACACAAGAAAAGTTGTGCTCATTAGAATGCACTAAGAAGTACAGGGTGATCTGTTAACACAACATTGAAATCAGAAAAGAAAGAAAAACTAAAAATGAAATAAAATGACCAGTCATATTACATTTAAAAAACTTAAAACGACAAAAAATTTGACGGTACACTTTGCTTATTTAAAATTTACCGATAGATCGCTGTAAAAAATATGACAGATCACCCTGTGCACTTGGGGCAAAAAAACTAAGGCATCTATCTATACAGGGTGGCCAACCGAAACTGTACCGGAGACAATTTCCAATATTTAAAGTAATTTTTTGCTTAAACCCTCTCCATTTTATTTTCAAGGGGGGCACTTCTTTGTGTTCTTGGGATATTTTAATCTATCAACCCCTAGTGGGGTAGCTTTAATCCCTTGATTTAAGATAGGAAAAGTGGGTCAAGTGATACCTCGTTCGAAAGGTTTTTTAAATTCCTTTACAAGTGGATATTATTTCAAAAGTTTATCACTTACTATTTGAGATTTTTGCGTTTGTAAAATGTAAAATAATTTTAAATGCAAAGATCTTGAAAACAGATCAGTTAAAATGTTAAAAAAAGTACAGAATTAAAAAGTCTAATCAAAGCCCTTTGTAACACGCCAACACTTGACATTGATTCCCAATTTAAATTTTGGGGGTAACGCCCCTAAAATTAAAATGGGGAACAAGTGTTAAGTGGCTCCTCTTTGGAAAGGTCTTCTATTTGTCTTTCAATTACTGACCTTTTTTATTTTTTTACCGATTTGTTTCCAAGATATTTGCATTTAAAATCATTTTTTTTTACATTTTTTAAATGCCAATATCTAAACAACTAATTGATAAATTTTTGAAATAATATCAACTTTGCTTTGTAAAGAATTTAAAAAACTTTTCCAACAAGGTATCACTTCATCCACTTTCCCTCTCTAAAATCAAGGGAAGAAAGCGACCCCCAGCGAGGGGTTGATAGATTAAAATATGTTAAGATCACAAAAAATACCCTCCTAGAAAACTAAATCGACGTGTCAGAGGGTTTTTGCAAAAACTTACTTTAAAACTGACAATCGCCTCCGATACGTTTAGGTGGGTCACCCTGTATGTTAGAAAACTTAAGTCGGTTTAATTTGTTTTTGGATCACTTTTAAAAGTTGGCGGCTCGATTTCTTCTTTTTAAATCCTCAATGGGGTGTCCTTGGCTGCCAGGACCATGGCGGCCGACATGGTTCTCGTAGTCAGGGGCACTCGATCGAGGATCTGAGAGGAAGAAACCAAGTCCTAAACTTTTTAAAATTGTCTAAAAATTAAATTAAAAATTGGCTAACCACAGGAACTTGAATACTCACTTTCCTTTTCTTCTGTTAATTATTTTTATCTCTCTTTTGAGATTTAGCTTAAAATTTACCTAGAAAAGGGAAATAGATCATTTCCGTTTTTGAAGAAAAGCCCGAATAGACTATTATATTCCATAGATTTCTTAAAAAGAATGTTCGTTCTGGATTTCTTGTAATGCCCGGGCGTATAAAAAAGATAAATGGGTTTTCTTTTAACTGGTGGCGCCATCAAGCAAATCTTAATTAAGGCTTGGAAACTAAAACAAAAAGCTGTGTGGTGGCGCCCTCAGACGGTTTTATACTTAGTTAAGAAAACCACGGAAAATACAGGGGTCTGTATTTTGTCTTTGCCACAATTACAGAAACCTGTAATTCCGAAAAAAATTGCAGGGACCTGTATTTTTTGTTTGCAAGAATTACAGAAACCTGTAAATCCAAAAAAAATTGCAGGGACCTGTATTTTTTGTTTGTAAGAATTACAGAATCCTGTAATTTTTTATTAAAAGAAGGCCAATCAGTTTGGTTGTTCAGAAGTAAATGTATAGATGGCGCCAACAAAATTTTCTCAAATTTCCGGCCTGTCTGGTAAAGCGTGGGTTTAAGGCCACTAAATTTTTAATTTTTCCCGGCCAATTTGTAGTCACGTAGGTCTTGTATTGCAAAATCAGCTGTTTTTTTAATTTAAAGTTAAAGCTGGGTTTATATAACATTTTAAAGATTAAGGTAGGCATAAACTGGGAATTTTGAGCAACATTGATTTAAACTAAGTAAACCGTGTCATTTTTTTAACAAATTTGGGTTTGCTGATGGCAAGCGCACTAAAGTTAGGGTAAATCTTGTTTCTTAAATTATTTTATTTTTTAAAAAAACCCAGCTTTGCAGATGAAGTAAGTCTGTCTGTAGTGTGGTTCTTGGCAAGTTTCTAAATAAAGCATAGTTTACACTAACTTATGCCTGATTTTACCAATCTTTTTAGCACTATAATCTTTAAGGAAAAAGTATAATATCTAGATTACTCTCAAAAAGGCTTATTATCATTTGCCAGTAAACAAATGTCCTACTTTTAAATATTAAACAAAAATTGAATGTTTGTTCACTAAGAGTGAACACCTTACCCTCTTCCTTCTTATTTAAAGCCATATAATATAACAAAGGTAGGACATTCATTGATTCATTAGCAAAGAGAGTTAGAATGAGACTCATACAAGAATAACACTAAATTTATGCTTAAAAATTGGTAAATGAGGCTTTTTGGTACAGAATTTATGCCTAACTTAGAATTCTGTAGAAATAGGAAAGTGCTGATTTATACTCCTGCTCCACAAAGCTTGGATTAGCACTTGGCTAAGCTAGTTAAAGTATGAAAAAATCCATTGCAATGGTTTTAAAAGCATGTAATCACCTAGTTGTGTGGGGATAAGAATGGGTGTGCTGTAATTTGTTAGCAATAAAGTATCTAGGTGAAAAAATTGGCTAAAAATATTTTTAATTAATAAAAAGGGTGTATTTGTAACATAACTAGGTACGTAATTTTATAGAAAGTTTTGTTGGATCTTAATGTACATGAGTAGTTTATAATTTAGATTTTAGTTAAGTAACTCTAAAAGTATGTATTGTTTGTATTTTTCTGAATAAACTATTTTTGAGCCCTTGCTAAAGTTCCATTGGTATAGAAAAGACTTGTCTTTTTTATAGCCAGTTTGGAACTTTAGCAATTCCTATTTTCTTTTATTTTTAAAATGGTACAGTTGAGGACACAATTAATATTTGCAAAAAGAAAGATATATTTTCACAAGCAAACTATGGTTTATGTTTCTTTTTCTGTGTAGCTAAGAGATGTACCAAACCACAGTTTGGTTAATGCTATATGCAAGTGAACCAATCTCTAGCTTTGAACATATAGATGTTCGATGTGTCTAGAAATAGTTAAATTGTGTATAAGGTGGGGGTCAATCTGTGGTTTAGTTTATCTCTTAACATGCAAAGACAAAAATCAGTTTACAAGCGAAAATTTACCTTCAACTATAAAAAAAATGTATATAAATATACCATAATCACGTAACCTACTTTTTCGTGTTTTTTTTTTAATTACCAAAGATTTATTTTTTTTAAATTATTTATTTTGTTCTCAACCTGTAACTTTTTGTGAGGGAAAAGAAGAGCAAGATATTTTCACGATTAGTAAGTAAAAGTTATTTTCAATTTTTTTTTAATGATGGGTCAAAAATTGGTTCATGGTTTTTAAATAGATGGCACCACCATATTTTTGCGCCTTTTTTAAAAGCGACACCAATAAGGCCACTAAATTTTATTCTTTTTACTATGAAAGCGTTAGCAAAGTTAGTTTGATGGATTGCGAATAGATGGTGCCACAAAGAGTTTAATGTGAGCGCTCAAGACGGTATTCTTGAAATCCGTGAGGTGAACCACCTTTTTCAATGTGGTTTTTTTCCACCTATGCGTGCCCACCCTGATTCAAAAAACGCATCACGTGGCTGCACATGAATTTTCACGGGTTTTAAATGCAGCTTCACCTGGTGCGTGTTTGAATCAGAGTGGCCTGGCCACGCATAGGTGGAAACCGGTTATAAAAATGAACATTTAGCTCAAGGGCAGTCAAGAATAAACGTTGACCAAAAGAAATTAGTGGCTTTAGGCCTGATCCGCAGTTTCACTTCTTGCTGCTCACTTCGATTTATTTCTTACTCTAACAGAAAGAGAAAAATGGAATTTATCACTGTCCCTAGAATAGGGACCACAGATTAAGTTAGATAAGATTAGTAAAAAGGGACCGAGAAGAGCGTGGGGTCGGTCTTCTCGTATACGGACCGTGGAAGTGAGCGGCAAGGAGGGAAACTGGATTAGCCCTTATGTATATAGATTCTTGAAACGAGTGAGAATGATCATCTCCCCACGTCAGGTCCCAATACACCAGGTTGCACCTACGTCTTTCTCCTGGGTGCCCGCTCACGCGTCCCATGATCTCAATATAAAATGTTAGGACAGTCATGTGACGCGGGCACGCACGAGAAAGTCGTAGATGGGAACCGGGTTATAGAGATGCGAAGTTTGACTTCACCGGATTTTGAGGCAGGACTCCTCAGCCATTCAAGAGTTCATACACTGGTGTCGCTTTCCTGGCAGGCGGGTAAACAAAAAATTAACCTCACTTTTTACACAAACAGCTGATTTTTGTTTATAAAGTGAACTTAAAAATATTAAAATTTGATTTTTTCAACATATTTTTGCAGTTTACAACCACAGATCAGGTTAGATAAGATTAGTAGAATTTGCAACCTTTTTTTGATAAGCCAAGCTCGGTTATTAACTTGAATTGAATAAATCTTTATTAGCAAATCATGCTATTTCAAATTACAACATTTAAATGCTAATAGATACAACATACACCACTGTTTCTATAACATAACAATTCCAAACTTCTAATACTAAATTAATTTGTAGGTATATTTATAAGCTTTTGCTCTTTTATTCTATTTATCAGTTTAATTGGGTAAAAAGTGGCTAAAGTGGAAAATTTCCTATAGAAATGAATAAATTATTGGAATCTGAAGGAATGTGTGTAGAGACCTTTGTGTCCTGCATCCTAAAAATATCTTTATCAGGCCAAATGTCCTGATTTTTTATATTTTCCTAAATTGTTCAGAATCTGAAATGATTTATAAAATACATTTGTATTTAGTTTTTTTTTCTATAGATGTAGTTTCACTAAAAACTGTAAAAAAACCATTATCGACCAATTTTCAACCTAATATTTTGGATTGGGCCTAATTTAATTTTTGTATGGCTGCAAATTTTATTTTCAATAGTTTTTATGTTGTTACTAATTTTTTCCTTTAAAAAGGTATCCGCACAGGTTCAATATTATAGGTAGAACTTTTAAATATGAAGGAAGACCTCCCCTCCACATCTTGCAGCAAATACATAACATCTGAAGGGTTTACCATAGAAAAATATGAACATACCTTGGCTCAGGATGAGGACACTTTATCTGAGGAGGAAAAGAAAAAACCTTTGGGACCTAGCAAGAGAACAAGACAGTCCAAGTTGCCGTTGCATCTTAAGGGCCTTATGGGTATGTATGGAGTGTTAATGTCAGATATTGATCTGATACCTTTCATGCTATATGAACCTTAAAAACAGTTTTTTGTAAATATCTCTGAAATGAAAGCTCCTACCAAATACCTTCTCTAACAAAGAAGAAAAAAGTTGTTATATATCTTATTGTTTTATTTTAGGAGAAGCCAACTTACGGTGTGCACGAAGAGAATATGACCTAGCAAAAAAAATGTGCTTTGAGATAATTAGACAAGCTCCAGAATGAACCCTATGAAACACTGGCTCACATGTATGAAAATACCAACACCAAAAAGTACAAAGGCTTTTTGACATTGGCCTGTCATCTAGAGCCTTCAAATTCGGATCTATGGTGTTTGTTGGCAGAAACTGAATTGCAGGTAAACATTAGCAGAAAAATAAATAAATTAAAAACAGATATATATGACACTGTCTCGAAATTAGATGTCAATATTTTAACCAGATATTCTGCGGCGATCTCATATTATCTAAACTCACAGTGTGGCTTTCACTATACTGTAACTCGTTGTACTTGTTGCTAAAGTGTATTTGTTTTGCCGTTTTGGTCATATGGGTCATATATGGGATCTCATCCTAAAATTCGCTAAATGAAGTTTTTCCAAATCTCCACTCATAGTATGGATTTTTGGCATTTCTATGGCGCCACCATACTGCAACTCGGTGCGTTAGTTGATAAACTGTATAGTTTTTGAAATATGAATTTTCAAAGTTTGGCTTTAGGTCTTATGGAATTTTTTACCCTAAAATTCATTTTTCCCAATCTCCACTCATAGTGTGGCTTTTTGGCATCTCTATGGTTCCACTATACTGTAACTCGGTGCTTTTGTTGCTAAAATGTTTTGTTTGTAAAATATGAATTTTCAAAGTTTTGCCATTTTGGTCATATAAGATCAGATATATTAAAAAAATATTAAAATTCGCTAAATGACGTTTTTTCAAGTCTCAATAGACCACTTGAGTCGCAGTAGAGGGGCGACAGTCACACCACTCATAATCAAACCTAACCTAAGTCTCAATTCATAGTGTGGCTTTTTGGCATCTCTATGACGCCACTATACTGCAACTCGTTTTGCCATTTTGGTCATATTTAAGGTATCATATTTAGACCCACTTTCCCTTTTCAAAATATACTTTACCCCTCAAAGGGGATTCGTGCTACAAAAATTTCAAGATAGCCAAAAAGTGTCCCCCTCGCAAACAAAATCGACGTGTCCGAGCGTTTCTCCAAATTCGCACGAAAAATACCCAAAAAGGCCTCTGTTTCGAAGTCCGTGAAACAGGCTGTACTATCTAGCCATTGCTGCACGGGCTAGGAAGGTAAAAATAGCAGGTAACAAAAATTTAAAAAAAAAACGATAATTATTCTTTGTTATAGGAGGGCAACCTTTCTGATGCCATTCAGACTTACTCAAAAGCAATTCAAGCTAATCCCAGGGACGAGGAACTGCACCTTAAGAGAATTGAGTTGGTAAAAAAACAAGGTATGTACAGGGTGTCTCAAATTCCATGCTTTGTATTGGGGAGTTACAGGTATTTCTAGGGAAGATTTTTTTTTAAAATTTATTTCTCTCTTTCTTTTTCATTAATTTCTTAATTTTATCTAAATCAAATATTTTATCATTTTAAAATATTTTAAACATCAGTAAAAAATATATAATCAAATACAAACAAACAATACAAAGAATATGAAGAAATAAAGGGACCATTCCATAAGCAAATAACAATTTTATATAATATTCTAAAAATAAATAGTGACAAAAGAAATTCAATTTAGCAGTTGAATTTTAAATAAAAAAAACATATAAAAAAGCAATTTAGACGAAAATTAAATTATCATAAATAAAAAAGGTAAAGGCAGATGCGGACTTTTCGAAAAACCTCCGTAGTTCAAAACGCTTTGCTATACTAAAATACGGTTCTAACCTTTGAAGTTCTATGAAAAGTGGAGCTTTACAAGTGTGGGTCGGTTTTTATCTGTGTCCCCTAGAAATACCTCAGAAAAACATATAGAAATATCTATATTTTCTTGCGAAATTTGGCATGAACCCCAAATTTATAGTATATATATATATATATATATAATAACAATTTTAGCTATATATATATATATATATATATATATATATATATATATATATATATATATATATATATATATACTATAAATTTGGGGTTCATGCCAAATTTCGCAAGAAAATATAGATATTTCTATATGTTTTTCTGAGGTATTTCTAGGGGACACAGATAAAAACCGACCCACACTTGTAAAGAAAAACCTCAGAAAAACATATAGAAATATCTATATTTTCTTGCGAAATTTGGCATGAACCCCAAATTTATAGTATATATATAGCTAAAATTGTTATTATATATATATATATAATATATATATATATATATATATATATATATATATACTATACATTTGGGGTTCATGCCAAATTTCGCAAGAAAATATAGATATTTCTATATGTTTTTCTGAGGTATTTCTAAGGAAGACGTAGAACGTTGTGAAACCGATAAATATATATTTATATATATATATATATATATATATATATATATATATATATATATATATATATATATATATATCGGTTTCACAACGTTCTACGTCTTCCTATACCCAATCTCCACTCGTTTCTGTTTGCCCATAATCATCTAGGCCTCTTATTCTTATTGCACTGTCTATTCTTTCTCTCCAGCTTCTCCTTGGCCGTCCTCGTTTTCTTCGGCGAGTCGGTTTCCGTTGTAGTATTTGTTTAGGTAGTCTTTCATCATTCATTTTTGTACATGTCCGTACCACACCAGTTGTTTTGTTCTTATATTATCCACAAGTACGTTCACCCTTATTTCTTTGATTTGTAACTCTTTCTCTTTTTGATTTCCCTGCTGCTCTTCTGCTATAATCCATCTCCGTAGCGGAAAGCATTTTTTCTGTTCTATCCTTGATTGGCCATACTTCTGAGCCGTATGTAATAATACTTTTTACAATGGTGTTATATATAAGCTTTTTGTTATGTTTTGATATACTTTGGTCCCAAATTATTTCATTTAATAAAGTTATTGCTTTTCTTCCTTGTACGTTTCGAGCTTTTATAGCTTTGTCTAGTGTTCCGTGAGCTGTAATTTTTAGACCTAAGTATTTATACTCATCACAGGACTGAATTCGGTGCTCGGTATTTAAGATTAGATCCTGTTTCATTCCACCAATACACATATACTCTGTCTTATTGAGATTAACCTCTAGTCCCCACTTATTGTACTCTTCTATTAGTTTTCGTGTCATATATTCGAGGTCGTCATAATCCTGAGCCACTACTATCTGATCATCGGCGAAACATAAAGTATACAAGGTGGTTTCGTCCAACGGAATTCCCATGTTTTGGCATTTTCTCTTCCATACTTTAAGGACTTGTTCCAAGTATATCTTGAAGAGTGTAGGTCTCGCCTCGAGATACAGCAACCTTGTTTAAGACCTTTATTTACTTGAAAGGCTTTGGTTAGTTTTGCTTTTATTTTAACTTTTGCCTTACTATTGCGGTATAACTCTTTGATGGCCTTAATTAGTTGTACGCTTATGTTTGTGTTTTCCAACGCTTTCCAAAGTAGATTTAGTGGTATACTATCATATGCCTTTTATAATTTATAGTAAATAATTATTCTTAGTCAATTAATCATTTTTACCTTCCTAGCCCGCGCAACAATGGCTAGAGAAGGTATTGTTTGTTAACACGATAGCTCCTAAACCGCTAAACCGATTTTCATAAAATTTTCAGGTAAAATACTGTTTGACACTGTAACAAGCTAATTAGATTTTGTTGAAAATTCATTAATGTTAATAACAGTGTTTTGACAATCAAAAAGTTTAAAAAATGCTAACTTTTTAACGGGGCATCGCATCAATATGCGGCTCGGTTCGGTTTTTAGTAGACTACATCTTGCTCAATAATTTATGTTATAACTAAAAACTTCGTAGAAGCATTAGTTTCCGAGATATTTATAAAAAAGTGTTTTTAAGGGTGATTATCATAGCTTCACTTGTGCAAACAGGCTAGCTAAGAAGGTATCAGAAATATATTTTTAAACCTTAAAACATATTGTGTGCTAAGCTAACCCTTACCTTACCCACATTTTGTTAGACTTTTTTATTAATAACTTTCACCACAGATAAGGAAATATTTTTTGTGACTTTCACTTATTCTCTCTCATGACCCTTGAAAAAATATCACCCTGTAGATTTTTTGAAGAAATTGGCTTAGGTAAACCTGTAAACCCTATAGAGTAATCTGTGAGCTAAATTTGAGTTAAGAAACTGTAGCATGGTGGAGGGTTTTTTTTAAATTCTCAAAAGACAAGAAAAATAATTGTTTACCAATGTTTGGGAAACACCCTGTATACTAGCTTAATAGAAACAAACTATAGAAAAAGCCTTGTCTTAACACAGTTTTTTTTTGACAGATGATAACAAGATTGCCTTACAGAAATGCCAGCTTTTGTTAGTCAGCTACATTTCCACCAGTGAGCATGAAAAGATCATGCATATAGCTAAAGATCTGGCTGAACAATATTTTAAGTAAGTAGAGTATGTAGTACCCAATCAAGGGTTAATTAAATTAAAGAACGAAAATAACATGTTTTATGTGAATTGTTTTACATTTTTTACAGAAAAAATACACAATTTTACAGGACAAACGCATAACACCGCAATATTTAAATAAACCCACATAGCCCCTGTGTGTCTATGTGCCAAAACTCTCCTTGTAAGCGGACACTCCCTTTGGGCGGACAAATATGTTGGAACCAAGCTTTTCTCTATTTCTTTACATGTAAAATTCACTCCTATAACCGGACACTCTAATAACCGGACACGGACAATTTTTTTTGGTTAAAAAATTTTGAAACCTCCCTTAGCCGGACGCGATCCTCTGACAACGGGACGGAGCGCTACACGACATGGTCATAAATATTATGTAGTATGTTGGCAACAGCGCACTCTGCAGCCGGGGAGTTACCTCTTCCCGTTTTAATGCGGAGACTAAATACTTCTGTCTCTATTGTATTGTAACATATTTTATTCGGCGGGACTGCTGTGTTTTATTTTTATTGTTCAGTTGGGTAGTAATAGATCTCTTTGAAATGGCGCAAAGTAAAAACTTTTTAGTTTACGTGAAAAAATGCAAATTATTAACGTTTCGGAGAAGGAACATCTATCAGCACGAAAAATTTAATATAGGATAAACTCAAGCAGCGGAAATTGTTAATAAATATATATATTAAAATTTCGCAGTTCTCTTTTATAAGCAGACAAAATTGACGAAACCGTGAGTGTTCGCTTATAGGAGGTTTCACTGTATTTAAAATATTCTTAATGCTGTGTTTTAATATAAAATATTTAATAAATTAGTTTTTGTCTTACAGAAAATAGCTTAAAACAGCTGAAAATCAATTTTATTTACTTATAAATAAAAAATTTAATAAAATATATATATATTTATTGGTTTCACAAAGTTCTTCGTTTTCCGATACCCAATCTCCACTCATTTCTGTTTGCGCATAATTCATCATCTAGGCCTCTTATTCTTATTTCACTGTCTATTCCTTCTCTCCAGCTTCTCCTTGGCCGTCCTCGTTTTCTTCGGCCAGTTGGTTTCCATTGTAGTATTTGTTTAGGTAGTCTTTCATCATTCATTCTTTGTACATGTCCGTACCACACCAGTTGTTTTGTTCTTATATCATCCACTAAAGTACGTTCACCCACTGTCATAATTTCTCTTATTCTTTGATTTGTAACTCTTTCTCTTTTTGATTTCCCTGCTGCTCTTCTCCAATAGTCCATCTCCGTAGCGGAAAGCATTTTTTCTGTTCTATCCTTGATTGGCCATACTTCTGAGCCGTATGTAATAATACTTTTTATAATGGTGTTATATATAAGCTTTTTGTTATGTTTGATATACTTTGGTCCCAAATTATTCCATTTAATAAAGTTATTGCTTTTCTTCCTTGTACGTTTCGATCTTTTATAGCTTTGTCTAGTGTTCCGTCAGCTGTAATTTTTAGACCTAAGTATTTATACTCATCACAGGAGTGAATTCGCTGCCCGGTATTTAAGATTAGATCCTGTTTCATTCCACCGATACACATATACTCTGTCTTATTGAGATTAACCTCTAGTCCCCACTTATTGTACTCTTCTATTAGTTTTCGTGTCATATATTGGAGGTCGTCATAATCCCGAGCCACTACTATCTGATCATCAGCGAGACATAAAGTATACAAGGTGGTTTCGTCCAACGGAATTCCCATGTTTTGGCATTTTCTCTTCCATACTTTAAGGACTTGTTCCAAGTATATCTTGAAGAGCGTAGGCGAGATACAGCAACCTTGTTTAAGACCTTTATTTACTTGAAAGCCTTTGGTTAGTTTTGCTTTTATTTTAACTTTTGCCTTACTATTGCGGTATAACTCTTGGATTTGCCTTAATTAGTTGTACGCTTATGTTTGTGTTTTTCAACGCTTTCCAAAGCAGATTTAGTGGTATACTATCATATGCCTTCTGCAAATCCACGTAAAGCAGATGCAGCTCTTGACCGTATGCCATTTTCTTTTCAATAACTTGGGTTATACAAAAGAGATGATCTGAAGTCGATCTACCCGCCCTGAAACCAGCTTGTTCTTCTGCCTCCATGTCTTTATATTCGCTCTCTACTTTATTTCTTATTATTTTACCGTATATTCTGCTTAGCGTACTAGTCACAGATATACCTCTATAATTGTCACATATATCTTTCCTTCCTTTTTTGTGTATTGTGGATATATATGACGTTTTCCACTCAGTTGGGACTACAGTTCCATTTAAATATTTTTGGAAAAGATTCCGTAATCTCCAAAACAGTTCTTCAGTGCCATATTTAATAAGTTCGGCTGGGATATTTCCGGGTCCGGCAGATTTACTGCTTTTTAAGGTTGTGCACGCGTTTTTGACCTCAGAGATTGTGAGGGGTACTGGAGATCCCATCGTTCTAATTATATTGTCTCTTGCGTCTTCCTTGAATTCTGCTCTATCTTTAGTTAAAAGTTTTTTAAAATGCTCATCCCATTCTTTGTCTGGTATTGGTGAAATGATATCTCTGCATGTTTCTTTTTTAATCGATCTTATAGTTTTCCAGCTTTCGGTACTTCTCCTACCTCCTAAGTAAGAATCTATTTTCTGGCACTTTTGCTTCTCGTGTGCTTATCAATATTCCAATGTTTCTAGGTGCGTGGACCTCTCGGTGGTATGGTAGTTTTAACTTACGACAAAGCAAACAAGTATTGGATTTTTGCCAAAATATAAGGTGAACCAAAAAACCGTATATATCATATTTTTACCAATTTCTCCTATTAATCGGAAAACCTAAAGATGTTTAGCTTTTAGTAAGTTAAAAATAATTGGATTTAATATTTAAAATATTATAACTTGGAAACCATAACAGACGGTTAGCTGTGGTATTTGCATTGCAAAACTGTTTCAAAACATTTTCAAAATAATCAGTGTTGCCAGGTTAAATTTTACCAAAGTACTTCATCATAGAGAAGAAAAAAATCAATAGATTTTTTTGCGTAGTTTTTGTTGGTAAGCACGCTATCAGCATCATAAAAGTGGTACGCGATAAAGATAGGTATTTTTTAAGGTCACTATACAGGGTGTCCCATAACTTAGGGGCCATAGGCCAACAGGTGATAGAGGAGGTCATAGAAATAAAATTTTGGACTTCCATTGTCTTTATTTATTTTAAAACACGACGTTTCGGTTAGTAAGTATCTCTAACCGTTATCAAGTGTAAACTAAACAATCTAGTCTCTAGGCTACTACTTATACTACTTGGTGTGCAGTCAGGTGTGACGGCCCGCCCCCCTTTTTAATTCTAAGACGCCTGTTTTCCTTAAGGAGTGGTTTCCATATGTTTGGTATGTCCGTGCTTGGTTGACTGAAAACTTCTTTATTCTGCATTATATACGCAGCTTCAATAAAGTTTCGTTTTCGCCAATGCGACTCCTTATGTAAAACTTTAGCTTCTGACCACTGAATCCTGTGATCATTTGACCATGCATGATCTGCTAAACCGGATTTTTCAATATCCCATAATTGGGTACTTTTTAGATGTTCATTTACTCTAACCTGAAGAGGGCGTTTCGTTTCACCTACATATGATTTACCACACTCACACGGGATTCGGTAAATACATTCCTTATTATTTGAGGGATTGTCTGGTTTTGTTTTAGTTACAAAACTTCTTATCGTATTTCCCGAAGAAAATACTGTTTTTATATTATAGTGTTTAGCTATTCGTCTTATGTTTTCTGAAATCCCTTGAACATATGGAATGTTAATAACACCTAACGGATTATTATTTTGAGAATTTGGTACATTTAGTTTGTTTTTAATTTTAAATATCGTTGAGTTTATTAATTTCTCGGAATAACCATTCTGTTGTAAGTCCTTTTTAATGTTGTTAATTTCTGTGGTTAATTCTTCATTATTACTACAAATATTTACGGCTCTTAAATACAAACTTCTTATAACTCCTTGTTTTGTTGCAACAGAATGATTAGACTTAAAATTTAGGTACTGTCCCGTGTGTGTAGGTTTCCTATATACAGTGGTTTGAATGTTTCTGTCTAATCGTTTGACAAGAACATCCAAAAAAGTTATTTCTACACAATCATTGTCTACGAGTTTCAAACAAAGAGAGGAGGTCATATTTGATAAAAAACTTCCTATAATGCATGGGTCAAAACTGTTTCTTTGTCGAGATACAGAGCATCAAAGTTGGCGATTTTTTAAACTTTTTTGATAACTTTTTTAAAAAAAGCAGTAAAAATATAATATAGTATAAGAACAAAACAACTGGTGTGGTACGGACATGTACAAAGAATGGATGATGGAAGACTACCTAAACAAATATTATAATGGAAACCAACTGGCCGAAGAAAACGAGGGCGGCCAAGGAGAAGCTGGAGAGAAGGAATAGACAGTGAAATAAGAATAAGAGGCCTAGATGATGAATTATGGGCAAACAGAAACGAGTGGAGATTGGGTATCGGAAGACGTAGAACGTTGTGAAACCGATAAATATATATAGTAAAAATATGAAATTGGGTAGAGTTGTGTTTTAGATCAAGAGCAATAAATTGAAGTAAAAATAATTAAAAAAAAATTAGTATAAACTTTTATGAATTCGATATTAAACGCAATGTTTTTTTAATTTTTTTTGTTAATAAAAACAAGTCTCTAGCGAGACATAGTAATATCAATCAATAATATTATTGATATTTTAGCTCACACTACTACTATACTATAGTAGTGTGAGCTATGGTGATCCTAATTTTTTCGAGAAAAAAAAAGTTGCTCCGATTTCAAAATTTTTTATATATCTTTGCGTTTCAGATGATTTTGAAACTTTTTTGTTGCGCCGTCTGTCTGTCTGTATGTCTGTCTGTCTGTCTGTCTGTCTGTCTGTCTGTCTGTGTGTGTGTCTGTATGTCTGTCTGTAACGACCAACGCACATAACTCAAAAACGGCTTGCCCGATTTTAATGAAATTTGGTACCCAGGCTGGGCTTTGGTTCGAGATGGTCCCATTTAAAAATGAACAAAATCCACCGAAAACAAGCCAAATAAAAGGGTGGGGGTAGATTTCAAAAATTAGAGTTTATGTAAAAATATAGCGTGTGTGATATCAAACGAAAGGTAATTAAAAGTGGAGTTAAACAAAATACATTTCAGTTTATTTAAAAAAAAGGGTGGGGGTAAATTTCAAAAATTAGTGTTTAAGTGGAAATATGGCGTGTGTGATATCAAACGAAAGGTAATTGAGTCTGGAGTTAAACAAAATACATTTTAGTTTTTAAAAAAAGGGTGGGGGTAGATTTGAAAAATTAGAGTTTAAGTCAAAACATGGCTTGTGTGGTATCAAACAAAAGGTAATTGAGTCTGGAGTTCAATAAAATATACTTCAGTTTTTAGTTACATTAGCTTTTACGTAGATACACTATAACTATAGTATCCAGTGTGAGCTTAGGTGCCCATAAATTGGCAGAGTATTTTAAAAGAATAAGTAAGCAAAAATTAATTTTTTAAAATATTATTGTCTGTACATTTTTGGAGGTTATTTCGACAGCCTGTATCTTCTCAACTTGTAATTTTATCAAAAAAAAGAATACCAAATTTTTGAATCACAATTAGTTGAGTATTCAGCTGGCTGTGACAAATTTTCTTTTTTTTCTAAAACTCTTTTCCCCCCACTCCCCTAAAAATCCTATATCTTAAAAACAGTTGTGTGTTGACCCCCATGATATATAAACTTTTTTCTCGGAAATAACCTCCTCTATCACCTAAGGTCACTCATCGTCAAGCAAGCTTTACAGGTAGCGAAGCCTAACTCTGATTTTCTATTTTTTGGTTATAATTTTTGACATGTTTTCCTCGGTTTCGCATTGGCGTATCAATAATGATACAGTTTCAAGATAGTTTGCAGCATAACTTTTTAATTCTAATTACATAAATATATATAGTTTAGGTACCTTCATACTGTGTAAAACAACATCTTCAAAATAAAACAGAACCGCCAGTGCGAAACCGAGGAAAACATGTCAAAAATAATAACCAAAAAATAGAAAGCCTGACGTTAGCTTCGCTTCCTATGAAGCTTGCCTTTACGATGAGTTTCATTACTATCACCTGCTGCACTATGACCCCTAAGTTATGGGACACCCTGTATAACGAAGTTACTGTATTTTTAAAATTGCATTGTTAATTACCGGATTATATTTTGGCATGAGCATAAAGGACTAGTTTTCAAGATATTAAAAAAAAAACATTTTTTTACATGGTATACGCAGATGAAAAATACTGGGACATTCTGCAATCTCGTCAATCTTTTGACGGCATTTATTTCAAGATTATTGAATTACAAAATTTTCAAGTCAAAACTGAGCAATTCCATTTAATTAATTTTTGGTCTGAACCAGGGGGCGGGCAGAGGGGCGCGGGCACCCCCCCCCCCCCTTCCTTACATAAAACTTTTTTTAGTTGAAGGCAAGAAAATGCCAATGAATCAATCGCGACTTTAAACAAAATTTACCCCAAACATCACTTTTTTATTTTTTTTTCTAAAAAACACAAGTATTTTAAAAATTTTCGCACTGTGAATTTAAATTTCACACCTAAAAATTATTAAAAAATTAGGCAAACCAAGGAATATTTTGGTTTTTGGTTCCTTCTTGCCCCCCCTGGAAATCCTGAATCCGCCACTGGTCTGAACACTCTAAAATTAAAAAAAAGGGCCAAAACCTGGGGGTCCATTTATATTGCATCGCACTGTACCACTTTTATGATGGCGCAAGTGTACATACATACCTACATGTAAGTATTAAAACTTTTAAAAAAATCATGTTACACACTTCGCACCAATTGGTGCATTTACCTAATCTGAATCTGACAAATGTTATTTTTTTTATATATATTATTATTATTATTATTATTATTATGTAGGTTAATAAAGTTATTAAAAACACCTCTTATTTTTTTATTTTATCTAGTTTTTGTATGTAGAATGCCGTATTTCCTTGCGGCTACCTTATTCATGTTTGATTTTGTAAGTGTCCAGGTCTGGGATCCATAGGTAAATACAGGAAGGATACATTGGTTATACACTTTCGTTTTGAGGTACTGAGGATATTTTTTAATATGGAGCTTAATTTACTGAATGCTGCGCAGGCCAATCTTACTCGTCTCTAATCGTGATATCTTCATCTGTGTTTGTTATGATTTTAATTTTAGTGTAGTTTATACTCAAGACTATTTTTAGCTGCTGTATCCAGTTCTTCCAGCATATAAGCCTAAGATTTTTGTATATATTTTCCACATATTTCATTAATAAACGCAAAAAAATAGCATGAAATACGACATCATGGGGCATGTGAAAGGCTTTCGCGGCAATCGTCCTATGGTGGGTGTGCTTTCGGGCTGTTCGGTCGTCGTCGCTGGAAATTCGTTCTCGACGAGTTGTTGACTGTTTGTCGGCTTCTCGAAGACTGGTGGTTAGTCTGTCGCGGGCGCAGGTTATATACGCTATGGTGGGCGCGGCGTATATCAGAGCTGGTCGGTGATTGGTCACATTCCCTTGATTCAGTTTTGTTATTGTAAGCGAGCCGTTTAGTGTTTTTAAGAACCGGTACCCATGTTCTGTTAGTTTTAAGAGTTTCTTCAGATCTGTTGAAGTTCTGCTGGTGTTTATGAATTTCGATTGCTTCTCTATAGAGTCTTGGATAGTATGAAGAGGAGGCGCAGAGAACTTGTGTGTCTTCGAATTTTATTCGGTGGTCTTCATTGTTTAGTGTGTGGTCTGCAACTGCGGATTTTTCCGTATGTCCGAGTCGACAGTTGGCTTTGTGTTCTTTGATTCTTGTGTTTACGGACCGTTTGGTTGTTCCGATGTAGACACTTCCACAGGTACAGGGAATGCGGTAGACACAGCCTTAATGAATTTCTCAACCACATTAACAGCATACACCCCAGTATACAATTTACAATGGAAACAGAGAACAACAGAGAATTAGCATTCCTTGACGTACTAGTAACGAGGAAAGAGGGACGACTAGGACATACCGTATACAGAAAATCTACTTACACAGACCGCTACCTAAACAACACATCTAACCACCACCCGTGCCAACGAAAAGGGGTAATAAGAACATTGGTAGAGAGGGCGAAAAGAATCTGCGAACCAGAACATCTAGACAAAGAATTAAACCATCTTAAAAACGCCCTCGTAGCAAATGGATACACTCAAAGCGACATAGATAAATGTATACGACCAAAGCCAAGCACTAGAAGTAACAGTAGCGGTGGACTGAGCAGCCGCGAAGTTACTTCAAGAGCCTTTCTGCCCTACATCCCTAGAGTGACAGATAGGATCGGACGTATTCTGGGAAAACACAACATAAAAACGATCTTCAAGCCATCTAAGAAGATCGAGAACCACCTCAGATCTGCGAAGGATATAAGGAACCCACTAAGTTCTTCGGGGGTATACCGCATTCCCTGTACCTGTGGAAGTGTCTACATCGGAACAACCAAACGGTCCGTAAACACAAGAATCAAAGAA
Organism: Aspidapion aeneum; assembly: GCA_963576565.1. Taxonomy (NCBI): domain Eukaryota; kingdom Metazoa; phylum Arthropoda; class Insecta; order Coleoptera; family Brentidae; genus Aspidapion; species Aspidapion aeneum. The sequence goes on along the minus strand of OY755041.1, from coordinate 1,456,179 downwards.
CACAAAGCCAACTGTCGACTCGGACATACGGAAAAATCCGCAGTTGCAGACCACACACTAAACAATGAAGACCACCGAATAAAATTCGAAGACACACAAGTTCTCTGCGCCTCCTCTTCATACTATCCAAGACTCTATAGAGAAGCAATCGAAATTCATAAACACCAGCAGAACTTCAACAGATCTGAAGAAACTCTTAAAATTAACAGAACATGGGTACCGGTTCTTAAAAACAGTAAACGGCTCGCTTACAATAACAAAACTAAATCAAGGGAATGTGACCAATCACCGACCAGCTCTGATATACGCCCCGCCCACCATAGCGTATATAACCTGCGCCCGCGACAGGCTAACCACCAGTCAACAGTCAACATCTCCTGAAGATGCCATCCACTCGAGATGGCGAAACGTCGAAAACGAATTTCCAGCGACGACGCCCGAAAGCACACCCACCATTACCTTGAGGAGTGTTATCGGTCGATAGATTTTTAAGTCTGCTCTATCGCCTTTCTTGTGTAGAATAACGGTTATGGATTCTTTTTAGTTGTTTGGGATTATTTATGGAGGGTAGTAACTACAGCTTTACCACCGTCCTTGAGTATTTCTGCCGTTACTCCGTCTTTTTCAGGTGATTTTTTATTTTCTTGTGTGCTCTCTTTATTTCTGCTTTGTTTATTTCAGATTGTAGCTCTAAGTTTATGTTCTTTATTTTTGTTTGGCGTTTCTTTTAGAGATGGGCGATATTTCGATCACTGCGATTCAGTAACAGTGAAACAAAAATCACTGGCGCTACCGGTTATCGAAATTCTGCACAAGCAGTTATTCAGTGATTGGTAAATATTATTACCGGTATCTGAGGAATGTCGCGTCTCACGACGTCATCGTGTCGCTGGTCGCACCCGAACGCATATTTGGCAGTGAAATCGCGTTTCACCGTAACAAACGGAAACGGTGATTTTCAACTAGCCAGTTAAATCATAAATAGCACTACCGAATATTAGGTAACCTTTTTCGCGGCCGAAATAACTGTATAGCCGCAGCCGCAGGGAATGCTCTCCGTAATACTAGGTAAAATAAATAATACTAGAAATATATAGAAATATTTTACTAGGTAAAATAGTGAATGAAGAATGAATAATAGAAATATTTTATACAGTGATTGAAATCACCGTTAAAAATCACTGGTTACTTATAAATCGCTGTCGCTACTTCACCGGTTAGTCGAAAATCACTGTTTTGCCCAACTCTAGTTTCTTTATGGTTTCTCATGATGATTCCCTTTTTGTTTGGTATAATTATGTATAGAATAGTTGTGTGATATTTATAATATCCTCAAACAAGTTTCGTGGCTAATCGGGCAAAAAGGAGATTTTTTGTTTCCCTTATATTTTTCCGTGGGTAGCTTCAAAGCTTAACCTCACGGGGGTCCAAGATTTAATGGACACCTAATAAGTGTTGACAGTTAACCGTTTCGTCCTTATGGGACTCCTCAGAACACTGCTGGTCAATGTGACAAATCTTGCGAAGTTAATCAGACGGTTTTGTCTCTAATTAAATGTAATTAGTGAGCGAACTATAGCAAGAGGCGCCATCTACCGAGATACGAGAGAAACAAAAAACCAAAAGCAGGGAAAAACACTGCTATACAATATCGATCAATGAAAAGATCGAACACAAATAAAAGAAAACAACTATAGTCCGTGACCTACGACAGCTCTTTGTCTTTCAGGCCGGATCAACACAGATTGCATTTTTACCCGTCTTCAAGACAGTGAGCGTCAATCAACGGAATTTTTAAGCCAAATAATACTAACAAACGTGGAATTTCGTACCCGTGAATTTAAACTCTACTAATTATTCCATTTAATATCCTCTTTAACGTTACATTCGGCCATGTCATATTTTCTTATCATTTTTCTTATGGTTTTATTTATTTCTGTGCATTCTATCATTGTTTTATTTCCTTTTTTCTCCAAGTTCCGCCTTTTTCCCATCAGTTTCTTTATTTCTTCTGATTTTTTATCTTTTTGTGCGATATCTTTTCGTACTGCAATTTTGAAGTACCTAGGTATTTTAGAGAGAAAATAAAACATAGGTTTTTTACTTGTAACATTAATTGTAATTTCACCATATATTTTAACTTGTAAACATTATTAAAATTTTTGAAACTTATACATTTTTATTGTAAAATGGGGGATGATTATTTCATGTTTGGGATATATGTTCATATGAAATTTTTTTACCCCCTTAAATATTAAACATATAATTAAGGAACACCCTGTATTAAAACGGCTTTTTCTCTCCAAGCCTCTGCGATAATTTATGTTAATGCCTTATACTAATTACGTATGTAATGCAATTCGTAAGTATTGAGAAAAAAAATCTTTTGCACTAACAACTATCATGGTTGTATAGAAGTTCAAGCTCCCTCCCAAGAACTTAAAAATAGATTATGTAAAAAATATTTCCGCCCCTGACTGCAACTATAGGCGCTATTAATTCTTCTAATCTTGATAAAAGGGACCTATTGCAATAGTGCCAGGCGCACAAATTGTGCTGGGCACTATATTGTAGATTGTACGGTAGGATTCTTAGAGATCTAATAGAGAAGGATTTTCATGAACAAGAAGAAGAAAAGCAAAGTGGGTTTCGTGCAGGCAGATCTTGTAGTGATAATGTTTTTTGTCTTAAACAAGTAATTGAGAAAAGGAGCGCCAGAAATATAGAGACTCATGTTACCTTTGTGGACCTACAAAAAGCATATGATACCGTTCCAGTAGAAAAACTATGGACAGTGTTAGAGTAGACTAATATCAATCATACATACATAAAAGCGATAAAAGAACTATACAAAGGGTCAAAATCTAAAATTAAAATTGGAAATCGACTTTCAAAAGAATTCCTGGTAACAAAAGGCTTAAGACAGGGATGTTGTATTTCTCCAACTCTTTTTAAAATATATATCGCAGTAGCTCTAAAAAACTGGAAACGGAAAGTGCACGGCATGGGAATACAACTTAACGACCGATTTACCATATACACACTACAGTTTGCTGACGACCAAGTAATTGTAGCTAATGATAAAGAGGACATGGAGTATATGATGAGAAAGTTAATGGAAGAATACCAAAAGTGGGGATTAACAGTGAACGTGGACAAGACACAGTACTTATGTATTGGAAACGAATCCAGTGAGTTAGAACTAGACAATGGACAAGTAATATCTCCATGCAATGAGTATGTATACTTGGGTGTCACATTTGATAAGACAGGAACAGACTGTAAAGAACTGGAAAAAAGAATAGTAAAAGCAAAAAAGGTTATTGGATGTCTTAACAGTATTTTATGGAGCAGAGAGATAAAAAAATAATGTAAAATTTAACATATATGAAACAATGGTGAAAAGCACGCTGTTGTATGGAATAGAGACTTGTCGCGTAACAGAAAAATACAAAACAAAAATTGAAAGTGTCGAAATGGATGCAATAAGAAGATCAATGAGAATATCTAGAACAGATCACATAAGAAATGAGATTATAAAAGAAAGAATGGGAATCGAAGGTAGCATAACGGATGACATCACTAAAAGACAACTGATATGGTACGGCCATGTACAACGGATGAACGACGAAAGATTACCAAAGCAGGTCCTAGAATGGCAACCAATAGGGCGTAGAAAAAGAGGGCGTCCTAAACTAGAATGGCAACAGTCAATCCAAAGATCAATGAGTCAAAAAAATCTGACAGAAGATGATTGTCAGGATCGAAGGAGGTGGAGAATAGGCGTCGGACAACGTAGAAAAACGTTCTAAACCGACTAACTAAAATAAAATAACTATATTGACAGTTTCGCATTACAAACTGACAGTTGGTCTTTCAAAATTAACATACCAAAGTCGAATTTATAAATCCCGTCGTTTATTTTCCATTAATAGTGGCGTCACTATTAAATCCGGCTCGTATAATACACAAAGGCCTAATTTTCAAAGGACACAGCTGTTCTTATAGTGAGAAACTGTCAATATAGTGTCCGGCACAATTTGTGCCTGGCACTATTGCAATAGGTCCCTAAAATGTATATTTAAATAATAGAACGTATTAATACTGACTTATTTTCAAACAGGAGTATCCAACTCATTTTACTCTTTCAAAGAATCCTTCATTTGCTTCGATAAACTTCTGGCAGTCAAGCTACAGGCAACATGTTTGTTATTTCCCTAAAAAATATTTTGTATTAGTACCTATAGCTTACTAAAATGTAATAAGGCAAGTTTTTACTCAAAATGGTAAACCACAATTCCAAAAAAGGGGTGACATTAAAGAACGCAAAATTATAAAAAAAGTTTCCTGTGCTTTTGCCGGGATTTGAACCCGAACCTTTGAATATGTACGTCAGCGCCCTAACCAATTAGGCCACCGAAACCATAAGTATAAATTTTTAAAACTCTATATGACGGTCAGTGTCACAGTGTAGGAACGCTAGTTCTCAGTGTATTCACTCGACCAAGCCATTTAATTAATTTTATAACAGTGGGAGTGAAGAACTATAAAATTACTATATATATTTATCAGTTTCACAACGTTCTACGTCTTCCGATACCCAATCTCCACTCGTTTCTGTTTGCCCATAATTCATCATCTAGGCCTCTTATTCTTATTTCACTGTCTATACCTTCTCAGGAAAGTTTTTTTTTTGAAAAAATTATTGGTTTAGTTTGCTTTGGTTCGGTTCGGTTAGATTTGATTGATTAGCTTTCGTTATGTTAGCGTTTTAACCTGACAGTTGAATACGCTTTTGTAATAGTTTAATGAGAGATGTTCTCTTACAGATCCGTGCTCATTTCGAGATCAAAACTCTTGAACCCAAATATATTGTAACATTTCCGTGTCTATTTCAAAACCGCGCCGACGTGAAATGAGCACGGAAACGTAAATACGCGTCCCGGGAAGGTCTCTGGAACGTTTCTGTGGGTCTTTTTTACAATTTTAAAACGTCCCCACAGATCGTTTTAAACGCGTTTTTCGGACGTTTATCAAATTTAATTTTTTATACCTACTGCAAAATTTGGGGACGTTTAATAAACATTTCAGTGACATTCGGAAATGTTCCAAAGCGTTTCGACGACGTACAAAAAACGTTTCAAGGACGTCTTAAAAACGTTTTAGGGGACAATTAAAAAAGCTTCAGGAGACGTTTAAAAAACGTTTCAGAGGACGCCCACAAAACGTTTCAGGGGAAGTTTAAAAAACGTTTCAGGGGATGTTTAAAAAACCTTTCAAGGGATGTTTAAAAAACGTTTCAGGGACATTTTAAAAACGTTTTAGAAATGTTTTAAAAACGTTCTAGCGGCCCTACACAAAGTCTAGGCCCCGGGCCCCTTGGTATGGATCCTTACATGATGGGCTCTTCCATTTGGGCCCTTTCATATTAGGCCCTCTTAAAACTTGACTCCAGTTCAATCTGACTATGGTAGAAAAGTTTTAAATGTAGGTTTTTCTGATCAGCCTATGTAGATAATGATGATGATGCTGGTAAGAGAAATGTGAGGGACCTTAAAAAACGTCCATTTGGAGACGTTTTAAAAACGTATTTGCGGGACGTTTTAAAACGTACTTTTCTGGACGTTTTAAAAACGAGCTCTTCGGGACGTTTGAAAAAAGTGCTTTTCATGTATGTTTTGGGACGTTTTAAATACGTACTTTTAAGGTACGCCAACCTAAAAAGTACAAAAAAAAACGGCCTGACTAGCTCGTTTTTAAAACTTCTTTTTTGAGAGGTTTTAAGAAGCAAAATTTCGGACTTCCATTGGCTTGGTTTATTTTAAACACGACATTTCGGTTAGTAAGTATCTCTAACCGGTTTCAAGTGTAAACTAAACAATCCAATCTACAGGCTACTACTTATAGGGCAGTCAGGTGTGACAGTTCGCCTCCTTTTTAATCCTAAGACGCTTGTTTTCCTTAAGGAGTGATTTCCACTATGTGCTTAGTTGACTGAAAACTTATTTATTATGCATTATAAACGCAGCGTCACTGTGTGACGCAGCGTCACTGACTGACCATTGAATCCTGTGATCATTTGACCATGCATAATCTGCCACTTGTAATCCGCTAAACCGGATTTTTTAATATCCCCTAATTGGGTTTTCTTTAGATATTCATTTACTCTGACCTGAAGAAGGTCGTTTCGTTTCACCTACATATGGATGATTCTACAAAAGTGGGCTATATGGATATCATTTTTGGTCATTGCCTTTAAATAACAGTACAGCACAGTAAATAATTTTGTTTTTTTAAATTTATGTAACTAATTAGGTGTAAGCTAATAAACGTTTATTTTCCCGAATTTTAGGAATTATTGCATAAAAATTCCAGAGGGATGAGTACCAGAGGAATGAGTTTTTTAATGGTTTTCCAATTTAAATCAAAATCTATTTAGACTACTTAACTTAAGTTTTATATAAACAAAGTTCCTATACTTATAATTTTAAAACAATCAACAAAAATATTATACTATTGAAGTATAATATTTCTCTGAAAAAAACTAATTTTCTGCCGAAAATAAAAAGATCTATATAAACCAAACTAAAGTTGACATTATCTGTCACAACTTGTCACCCTCACAAGTAAATTAGATATCCAGGGCCGTCTCTTTCTCTAGAAATTAACCGGTGGTATTCACAAATATTGTGTTATTAAAAATGGAGCACGTTTAAAATTGTAAAATTTTCCGGAGAAAATGTAAATTCGGATTTTCAAAAATATGACTGCAAACTTAAGTTTTATCAATTTTTTGATAAATAGTTAAGACTTGGTTAAATATTATGTATTAGGATATTTTTTTTAATCTAAGTTTTTAATATTTGGTTTGGGACTAATACAGTATTGCTTATTTACATTATACATTAATCTTGTGAGCTTAGGTGCCCATAAATTGGCAGAGTATTTTAACTAAAGCACATAAAGTATTAAGCCCATCCCACACAAACTTGTATAGGCTGCAAACGCGTAGCGTGGGGCTTTCAATCAATCAGCGATCGAATAGCAGCGGCCATATTGGTTTTGCATAAGAAAAGTTCGTAAGATTGATTTTCTATGCGCCATGCTATGCGCTATGCAGTTTTGTGTGTGATGAGCTTTACACTATTGTTATAATGAATAATAATCCCGTACTACTTACATCTTTATTTTCAAATTTCTTTCTCAGGTCTTTGACAGATATTTTTATTTCATGGATGTCATCAATGGAGACCGCTCGAGATAAAGGTTGAGTTTCGGAATGGATATACATTTTTTCCAGTATGTTATTGACTAATTTTTTTTTAGCAACTTCTTCTACTTCTTGTAAGTCTTGCGACTTTTGATGTTTTCGGCGCAGTTTGTCCGCTTCTGATTCAGTCTTGTCCAGTATAATAGGTTTTGTTCTTATTTCTACTAGGTGCTGAATTTCATTCAAAACTTTAGCTTGTGTCTCAGACTTACTTCTTTGGTAAACTGGATGTGTTGAATGATTGATTGAAAGGAAATTTTCTTCTGGAAAATTATTGCTGTTAGAACTATAATACGATCTTTTGGGAATATCATCATTTTCAAGTGAAATAGTATCTATTTTATTTAATGCATTTTTTCTTACGTTAGGATCTTTGTAAATCTTAGATATTAAGGTATTGTCCTTTCTTTTTGGTATTGCTTCTGTCTCATCGTGATTACTTAATAAGTCATCCGAAGAACTATAAATAAACTTTCTGGTACTTAAAGGTATTGGAGTTGGCGTATACTGGCTTGAACAGTTTGATATGTAGCTTTCTCTACTCATAGGTCTTTTTTCAGCCAAATATTGTTTTACATCACTTACATCAGAAGTAATTGACAGTAAATCTTCTTCAGAACTAAAGAAAGACATCTTGCCTGTTTTTCCAGAAGAGTATTCATTTTCCGAACTTAAATCATCCATGGAATTATAAATTTGTTTGTGAAAAATATTATTTTTCGGCGATGTATCTATGTTATTGTTAGTTTTTGCTATGGCCGGTTCATTATGTAACAAATTCTCTCTACTAGAAGAAAACTGTCTAACTTTACGATCTTTATATATTTTAGCAATTAAGGTATTATCTTTTTTCTTATTTATTACCTTGACTTCAGTATCAAGTGAGTCTATGAGATTAGACTCACTTACGTGTCTTTTTAAAATATGAGTGTTGACCGTAGCTACTGGGTGTACACTTTTTTGGTTGGAATCCGAAGCTTTTTTAAACAAGCTTTTATAATCGGTTTTATCATTTTGTTCGATCACCATCGGTTTTTTATTATTTATTTCGTTCAAATTTACATCAGCCGGAATTTTTAACCCAGCGGATTTAATGGGAATTTCTGTATCTCCATTTTTAGATTTCATAATAACTTGGGCGTGTTCTACGTCATAAAAGTTTATGTAGCTTAGATCAGAATCACTTGTTGTAACTTCTAAAGAATTGTTTATCCCAGACAGATTATTTTGAATGTTATGATGTATTGTTTTTTCTCTTTTAGCCACTTTTTCTTCAACTGTGTTAACTTGAAAATGGCTATTCTCTTTTTTGGCTTTGATATTTGTAAAATCATCAAAATTGCTTTCTGTACTAATTTGATCGTTTTCGTTGATATTATTATCGTTATAATTTACTCGTGGAGGCCAGTTCACACCATTAATCTGAAAAATATAAAAATAAAAATCTCTAACAATTAAATTATCGTAGAAGGATAGTGCAACATAAAACACAAACTAGTAAATTCAAATTAAAGCCCGGTTAGTGTTGAAACCTAGTTTAAGGAAAATTGGGTGTTGTTCAAACTTGGTTCAGCTTTTAAACCCGGTTATTCCAAACTTCCATTTGTGAGCGTTAAAACCAGGTTTAAGTAAAAGTTCAAATTGAATTTTTTTCATTTATAAAAATATGGATTAAATTCTTTAATTATAAAAAAAATTTAAATTTTAAATGAAAATTTTGGAACTTAAAAAACTTGGTATTATGAATTGTATTAACGGTAAATTTAAAACTGATTCAAATTTAAACTCGGTTTAGTTAATCCTCCACTTGAGCCACTGGACTTTAGGAGAAAATAAAGATTTTAATAAATTTTGAATTCACTGCAGAAAACAATCGTATGACTGGTTATCAAAATAGAGGGGCGAGTTCGAGGAACTATTGCGAAATAATGTTTATAGATTAATTATTCAGGGTGTTTCAACTTAATTCTATTTGAAAAATCACGAGTGCGTAAGACAAGGTATATGAGGGTAAATGATCTAAGTGTACAGGATCTGTCATTATAAACTTTCCCTGTAAAAAAGATTTTTTAGCTCACACATATACTATACTATAGTAGTGTGAGCTATGGTGATCCTAATTTTTTCGAGAAAAAAAAAGTTGCTCCGATTTCAAAAAATTTTATATATCTTTTCGTTTCAGATAATTTTGAAACTTTTTTGTTGCGCTGTCTGTCTGTCTATCTGTCTGTCTGTCTGTATGTCTGTCTGTCTGTATGTCTGTAACGACCAACGCGCATAACTCAAAAACCGCTTGGCCAATTTTAATGAAATTTGGTACCTAGGCTGGGTCTTGGGTCGAGATGGTCCCATTTAAAAATGAACAAAATCCACCGAACAGAAACCAAATAAAAGGGTGGGGGTAGATTTCAAAAATTAGAGTTTATGTGAAAATATGGCGTGTGTGATATCAAACGAAAGGTAATTGAGTCTGCAGTTAAATAAAATACATTTTAATTTATTTAAAAAAAAAGGGTGGGGGTATATTTTAAAAAGTAGAGTTTAAGTGAAAGTATGGCGTGTGTGATATCAAACGAAAGGTAATTGAGTCCGGAGTTTAACAAAATACATTTTAGTTTTTTGTTTTTTTTAAGGGTGGGGGTAGATTTCAAAAATTTGAGTTTAAGTCAAAACATGGCTTGTGTGGTATCAAACAAAAGGTAATTTAGTCTGGAGTTAAATAAAATATATTTCAGTTTTTAGTTATATTAGCTCACACGTACACTATAACTATAGTACCTAGTGTGAGCTTAGGGGCCCATATATTGGCAGAGTATTTTCTATATACGCCACTGCTGTCAGCACTACCAGAGTAAACACTTAAAAGGGTACTTAGCCTGAAAATGCTATATAAAGAAATTGTCCCATCTGTAACACAATTTGTCCCGTTTGGTAACGCTATTTTTCGATATTACACAAATTTTTCTGAGATATTGATTTTTGCCACATAGGATTTGCTTTTGCAGCCGTGCGTTTTGGAAAGAGAAAAACCACTACTTTAACATAATCTACACACACATTGGCGTAGCTAGGGGGGGCCAGGGGGGGCCTGGCCCCCCCTGAAGTCCCTCAGGCCCCCCCTAAGATATTTTAGGCCTCCCCTACCGACTAAAAGAACATGACGCTGAAAATACATACTTTTCTATTATTATTCGGGAAATATTCAAATAAAATAGGTGCATTAAAATTTAAAGTCATTCAGATAATGTTTACATTTCAAGAAAAAGCCCTTGTCTTGCGGAATTAGGCTTTTTCTCTTCAAATTATCGGTAACTTTTCTGCACTTATGCAATTTCCCGAAAATATTTTTTAAATTTAAACATAATTATGCATATTGAATATTTCATACATATTGGCGACATCTTGTAAAATATTATAGAAGTGTAAGTTAAATTTCGCATTTAATAAAGACAGCGACCTTTGCCCCTCTGTTTCCGAAATCGAGTTGTAGATGTCGTAAGGTTATAAAAGACCTTTTTAAACTGTTTTTCTAAAATAAATATAATAATCTTTTTAGTTTTTTTGAGGTTAGCGTTTAGTGTCTTATGGAAATTTGTATTTTTCGGTTAAATCAAACTGTTGGTCATGCTTCTATCAAACAACATATAGCAGAAAACACCTATCCAAACCTCTACCAACTTTTTAAAGTTGCGAGTATTCTTCCAATTTCAAGTGCAACTTGCGAGAGGTCTTTCTCTGCCATGAGGAGAGTTTTTAATTGGCTTAGAACAACTATGACTCAAGAGAGACACTCAGGTTTGTCATTGTTATTCATAGAAAAAGATGTTGAGGTCGACTTAGACAGTGTGGTAGACGCTTTCAGTCAGCGACGTAGAAAACTTTCTTTGTAGAATTGCTGAATTACATACTTCCTGTGTATACATATAAATAAGTTGGTAAATGTATTATTAAATTTGTTATATTAAAATATTAGAACATTTAATGCGCGTATTTTTTTTTATTCATTGCACACTTTGCACGACTCTTTAAAACCTATGTTTGCTTTTTGTTCAAGATAGACCGGGGCCACGCCCCCCCCCTGAAAAGCAAGGCTAGCTACGCCAATGTACACACATAATACCATGGACCCAGGGGGGACGCCCCCCAAGCCTATTTTTTTTTAATTTTTGACATTTAATGTACTATCTGTATCTCGTTAACCAGTCATACTATCCTTTCTGTGCCCACAAATCAAGATTAGTAAAATTTGTATTTTCTCACAAGATGTATGCTTGGTTTTATTTGGACACCGTATTATCTTTAATGAAAATGTATGTGATGATAATTTTTAAAACCGATTAGATCTAAAAACATTTAAAACACAAGCACAATAAGCTATATACATAGTATCACAAAAGTCCGAATCCGCCCAAATATTATCTGAACTATTGAAGATCACTTTAGAACCGAACCGAGCCATATTTGGCAGTGATCGATAACATCAATAGATCTATTTTATAAGTTCTGTTCCATCAAACAGTTCTACGGTCATAGAACCGTCCAAAAAATCCCAATGCGCGCGCAATGCAGTACAAGGAGTACGAGGACTGTTTTAAAACGGTTTGGGTTAGATGGAACGACCAAATAACTGTCCAAAAACCGAATGCTGTTCGATTTACTTCAGGCACGTGATCATATGCGAGAGAGTTAAATTCAAAATCACGTGACTAAAAGAAAGGGGTTTTGGCGTCTGGCTTAAAGATAAATCGAAGGCAACGGATGAATTCGAGAGAATTATCATAATATATTTTTAATTTTAGTTCTTTAAAATGCAGATAAAATTACATCAATTTAATTTATAAAGGGTGTAACTAAATAAGTGTAAAACATTTAAGGGGATGATTCCTCATCGAAAAAAGATAGGATCTCGGATCTTTCATATAAAGAAATAAGAGCATCCCTTGTTAAGATACCGCCCCTTAAAGGTCACTACAGACTGCCTAATAAACTAAATATACCAAAAATTAACACGAACTTGCATTAGCACATATTTTTGGGCGAAACTTGTGAAAATATATTTATTTTTTCTAATATCACAAGTTTTATGTGAAATTTATATATTTATTTATTTGTATTTTCTAATTTGATTTTTATAAAATATTTGTGAAATTACCTACATATTATAGAAAGCCTTAATATTCACAAGGTTTTCGTGATTCTTCTAAGAAGTTAGGAAAATCACATTTTGTAGCTTGTACTTTAGTAATGACTTTAATGTCGATGCCTTAAAGCGAATCCTATCCAATCACCTGCTAAACTAGTTTTTCTTTTTCTAAGCAAGCTACCCTATGGTCAGTATAGCTTTTTTTCATGTGGTATACCTACACGATCCGCAGTCCCGTAGTAATAAAAATTAAGAGGCTCTTGCAAAAAAATCAACAGATGCTGCAGATTTTTTTTGGAAATTTAAAAAATATTTGTATATTTTTCCCCGGCATTTTGTCATGTGTTAAAATTGGTTGTAAAACTCAATTTATTTTGAAAAAAATTTTGACAGACAAATGTAAGTTTATTGTAATTTTATGGTATATTATTATCTCAGGTGATGTAAACTAGAAATGTGTGTGTTTTACATACAATTTTTCTACGCCTTCTAATGCGCCTGTGTGCAATTCTTGTCTTTCAGAGGAGTCCGAAACCAGTTTAGGTTGCTTGATGGAACGGAAAACTTACTGTCTCATAACAGTACAACGTCGACCTGGAACGCAAACAGGATTTTTCGTACCGTTATATAACCGTCCCACGCTTTGATGGAACGAACTTATAAAAGGGCGGGTGTGTTGCCCTTACTTTGGGGACGGCATAGGAGCGGTAAACTTAATTTTTTTAAATTGAAACCCCTATTGAGTGATACCTCGTCTTAAGGGTCTTTGAAAAACTAACATTTTTACAAAACTATCCATTTTCTGAGTCAAATCTGTCCAAATCTATGGACAGTCAAACCTAATTTTGTTAAAATTAAACCGTATTTAGTGATATCTTGTTGGAAAGGTGTTTGAAAAACCAACATGTTGGCGTATTGCCCCTTGGTCACGTTAAACGTGTCAAAATCTATCGACTGTCAAACTTATTATTTTACAATTTTCGATAGATTTCAATTTCAAATTTTTTAAGTTTTGGCTAACCGTAGCTATTCGAAAGGTCTTTCAAAAACTAACATGGTAAAAGAATAAATAAATAATAAATTTGACAGTCGATAGGTTTTGACACGTTTGACATAGGCAAGGGGAAGGTACGCCCACGGTATACTAATTATTTATAGTAAGGAAAGCACCCCGGTCTTGTCATAATACTGTTATACATACCCCCTGTATACATTAGTTCGGAATACAAAGTTCGAGAGGCGCTTATTGCAGACCGTCACCCCTGGTATAAAAATATTATGTACAGACTCCTGTGCTGTCGCCATGGACATTAACCGCTACTCTTGGTATATGTTTTTGATTATGACTGACATTAGCAAAACAGATAAAAATATGACGTAAATGTAATTCGGCATTTTTCATTTGTGGTTGCAGTTTTTCGTAATTTTTCGACTTTTTACCTTATTTTTAAAAGTGTTTTTTGCTAAATTGTGGCCTATCGGTAATTAAGAAATTTAAAAGAAACAATTTTGTGTTCGTGGGTGCGAAGACTATGTTAGCAAGCGCCATTCCCAAACGGAACCTAAAAAAAATACTTCGGCAAAAAAACTAACTTTAACGAAAGACGAAATTCACAAATATATAGTGTGTGATGGACACGTTGAACCTGGACGGAGTTTTAAATGTTTAATTTTAAATTTTAATATTTAGAAAAACATAGATTATTTCACTATACATATATACAGGGTCCGGCAGAATGATCTCCCACAATAAAAACGCCATTGTAAATGCTAATTATATTTCTTTTTTTTTTAACTGGAATCGTATTATACCATTTGTTTTTATTAAGTTTTGAAAATTACAGAGTTCATGTGGCGGCCATTTTTTTCGGTACAGAGTCGAAGCTGATTTCTGAAAGTTTCACTCTTGCAGTAACTCTAAAGCGATATTCCTGTAATTTCTTGATGAATTGCTGCTTTCAATTCGTCAATGGTTCATCAGCGCGCATCGTTTAAATTTAAAACTATGTAATTGACGAGTAGAATTAGTTTTTTAGTGTTAAAATTTAATTTGATAAAAACTGTTCAAAACACTATATTAAAAGATGTAGCTTGATTGGAGAACGATTTCATTGATGGCTATGAGCATCCGGTATACAATAATTTAAAAAGCCATCCTGTAGCTTAGAGACAAACTGCGCAAGCAAATCCCCCTGTAAATGTTTAGTACGGAGCACAAAGTTGGCTGATTCGTGCACGGCACCCCGGTATACTGCGCCAATTTAGTAATACAACTCCCACCGTGTAAGTGTCTGGTCTATCTCTGTCATTCGTCTATGGGTACGCCGAAATGTTTCACTTTCACAAGATGTAAACAACAATGAATTTAAAAAAAAACTGAAAATATTAGGTTTGGCGGTCTATAGCTTTTGACAGATTTGATGTATAAAATTGGTAGTTGTCAAAATTTTAGTTTTTCAAAGAGTTTTAAAACGAGGTATCACTCGATAGATGTTGGCCGCCCCTATGCCTATGCTACCCTCTAATACAGGGGCGTCACACCCGCCGCTTTATAAAAGAGATCTCTGTTGTTAATCGATGTTATCGATCACTGCCAAATATTGTTGCGTTATCTTCAATAGTTCAGAAGAAATTTGGGAGGAGTCGGACTTTTGGGACACCCTGTACAAGAAAATATGTTATTAACAAAAACGCGATTGATTGATTTAAATGATATATTTGTATTGTTAGTATTGCCTGGAGCTTTTATTGTAGCACAAAGTAGACTTTATGATTGTAGTTTTACCACACACCTAGCATTTTGTTAGCGCCAAGACATAAGGGCGAATTTTTAAATTTTGACGAGAGAATTGTTACCATGTTTTGAGTTGCATTGCAAACCTTTTATTTTTTCAATACTGAACTCGAACAGAAAGTAATTACTTTACCGCTGGCGAGTAGGTAAAATTATTGACGAAATACTTGCAAAATATATAACTTTGTCTTAAAATCCTTCAAATTCAAATAAACACCTTTAATCCTTTTTTTTTTTATTTAGTCGGTTTAGAACGTTTTTCTACGTTGTCCGACGCCTATTCTCCACCTCCTTCGATCCTGACAATCATCTTCTGTCAGATTTTTTTGACTCATTGATCTTTGGATTGACTGTTGCCATTCTAGTTTAGGACGCCCTCTTTTTCTGCGCCCTATTGGTTGCCATTCTAGGACCTGCTTTGGTAATCTTTCGTCGTTCATCCGTTGTACATGGCCGTATCATATCAGTTGTCTTTTAGTGATGTCATCCGTTATGCTCCCTTCGATTCCCATTCTTTCTTTTATGATCTCATTTCTTATGTGATCTGTTCTAGATATTCTCATTGATCTTCTTATTGCATCCATTTCGACACTTTCCATTTTTGTTTTGTATTTTTCTGTTACGCGACAAGTCTCTATTCCATACAACAGCGTGCTTTTCACCATTGTTTCATATATGTTAAATTTTACATTCTTTTTTATGTCTCTGCTCCATAAAATACTGTTAAGACATCCAATAACCTTTTTTGCTTTTACTATTCTTTTTTCCAGTTCTTTACAGTCTGTTCCTGTCTTATCAAATGTGACACCCAAGTATACATACTCATTGCATGGAGATATTACTTGTCCATTGTCTAGTTCTAACTCACTGGATTCGTTTCCAATACATAAGTACTGTGTCTTGTCCACGTTTACTGTTAATCCCCACTTTTGGTATTCTTCCATTAACTTTCTCATCATATACTCCATGTCCTCTTTATCATTAGCTACAATTACTTGGTCGTCAGCAAACTGTAGTGTGTATATGGTAAATCGGTTGTTAAGTTGTATTCCCATGCCGTGCACTTTCCGTTTCCAGTTTTTTAGAGCTACTGCGATATATATTTTAAAAAGAGTTGGAGAAATACAACATCCCTGTCTTAAGCCTCCCGTTACCAGGAATTCTTTTGAAAGTCGATTTCCAATTTGAATTTTAGATTTTGACCCTTTGTATCGTTCTTTATCGCTTTTATGTATGTATGATTGATATTAGTCTGCTCTAGCACTGTCCATAGTTTTTCTATTGGAACGGTATCATATGCTTTTTGTAGGTCCACAAAGGTAACATAAGTCTCTATATTTCTGGCGCTCCTTTTCTCAATTACTTGTTTAAGACAAAAAACATTATCACTACAAGATCTGCCTGCACGAAACCCACTTTGCTCTTCTTCTTCTTGTTCATGAAAATCCTTCTCTATTAGATCTCTAAGAATCCTACCGTACAATCTACTGAGAGTACTAGTTACTGAAAATCCTTCAATAGTCAAAATTTTAGTTCAAAACACTTTATATTGCATGGCACTAGTAAATTGGGCGTATTCCACCATATGTTCCTAGATGGGTTGACCAGATTATTAAAAAGGACCACAATAGGCAAAAATACACTAGTAAAAATTGTTGGTCAATTGGTGGCGAACTAAAGTTCACAAAATTGTTAAACATTGTTTGATTTCAATATTTACACGATATTGTTTAAATGTCTTTATAAAAATTAGAAAAAGAAAACCGTGGTTTTTATGTATTTGAAAAAAAAAATTGGAAATCGACTTTCAAAAGAATTCCTGGTAACAAAAGGCTTAAGACAGGGATGTTGTATTTCTCCAACTCTTTTTAAAATATATATATCGCAGAAGCTCTAAAAAACTGGAAACGGAAAGTGCACGACATGGAAATACAACTTAACGACCGATTTACCATATACACACTACAGTTTGCTGACGACCAAGTAATTGTAGCTAATGATAAAGAGGACATGGAGTATATGATGAGAAAGTTAATGGAAGAATACCAAAAGTGGGGATTAACAGTGAACGTGGACAAGACACAGTACTTATGTATTGGAAACGAATCCAGTGAGTTAGAACTAGACAATGGACAAGTAATATCTCCATGCAATGAGTATGTATACTTGGGTGTCACATTTGATAAGACAGGAACAGACTGTAAAGAACTGGAAAAAAGAATAGTAAAAGCAAAAAAAGGTTATTGGATGTCTTAACAGTATTTTATGGAGCAGAGAGATAAAAAAGAATGTAAAATTTAACATATATGAAACAATGGTGAAAAGCACGCTGTTGTATGGAATAGAGACTTGTCGCGTTACAGAAAAATACAAAACAAAAATGGAAAGTGTCGAAATGGATGCAATAAGAAGATCAATGAGAATATCTAGAACAGATCACATAAGAAATGAGATCATAAAAGAAAGAATGGGAATTGAAGGGAGTATAACGAATGACATCACTAAAAGACAACTGATATGGTACGGCCATGTACAACGGATGAACGACGAAAGATTACCAAAGCAGGTCCTAGAATGGCAACCAATAGGGCGCAGAAAAAGAGGGCGTCCTAAACTAGAATGGCAACAGTCAATCCAAAGATCAATGAGTCAAAAAATCTGACAGAAGATTATTGTCAGGATCGAAGGAGGGGGAGAATAGGCGTCGGACAACGTAGAAAAACGTTCTAAACCGACTAAATAAAAAGAAAGTTTTTTGTTTAAAGAATTTATTCGCGCTACGGAAGGCATCTGAACCATAGTGCGTCATGTCACGTTCAAGCTGTTTTATTTTTATTTTGGCCCTTTTTACATATAGAACTACCCATATTTGTTTTTTTCCAGTTTGTAAAAATTTACCCTAATATTTATTACCTATAATTCAAAACACAATAACTATTCTTCCTATATATGTATGGTCAATTCAGTTTATTTTTGAACCACTTTTAAACGTAGACAGCTCACGTTCTTCTTCTTAAATCCTCATTATTAGCGCCCCCTACAAATACATCTATTAAGCCGGCTGTCCATGGAGCGTATTTTCCGCGGGGATTATTTTTTCTCAGGCTTTGATTGTCCGAAATTTCTAAATCAACCAATCAGAGCATAAGGAAAGATAATCCGCGCGGATAATACGCTCCATGGAGTGTTATCTCTAAAAACTAGTGTATCTTCATGGCCGTGTGTGACCATTGCAACAAACCATGATTAAACGAGAAGGGATTTTAAACGTACCTTCCTCTTGTGAACATTAGAGACATTCCAGAGAGTGAATTCTCTGGAAAGATACAAGAAGTAATAAACACGGTAAAAGACTGGTGTGACAGGGAACAGATGTCTGTAAATCCCAGCAAAACAGTTATTATACCGTTCACCCGTAAAAGGAAGCTTGATTTCCTGACTCCTCCGGAGCTTAACGGTGAAATAATTCCATTTGCATCAGAGGGGAAATACCTAGGGGTCACTCTAGATAAAACTCTTACCTGGCATGCCCATATAGAAAAAGTAACCCGCAAAGCCACACTGTCCTTATGGACGTGCAAAAGAATTTGCGGAAAAACCTGGGGCACTAGCCCCAAACAAATGTATTGGCTGTATATAATAGTCATCAGGCCAATGATTGCGTATGGCGCAATAGTCTGGTTCGAGAAGGGACATCAAAGAACCTCAAGGGCCAAACTAACCAGCTTACAACGACAAGCCAGTCTTGCCATATGTGGTGCAATGAGCTCTAGCCCATCGACTGCGCTTGAATGCTTACTAAACTTACCTCCGCTTCACATTTTCTTAGAGGCGGAGGCACGAAGAGCAACTTATTAAATAAGGGCCAACCACCAGGATGGCAGGGCAAACAAAGTGATATCAACAGCCCTAATAAGGGAACAAGAGTTGGATGCAACTCTAGGAATGATATCCGACGTCATGCCCAACACGGTGTACAGCAGAAAGCTATACAACATTATCCTCCCGGAGAGGGAGGACTGGTTAAAGAACAAGACCAATTTTTCAAATAACGATAGCTTCTGGTATACCGACGGTCCAAAATGCCTTCGGGCGTTGGATCTGGAGTTGTTAGTATTCATGAAAAAGTCGAGATTAAACATAGTTTCGGCCAATTGGCTACTATATTTCAGGCCGAACTCGTAGCCATTGATCTGTGTGCCCGGTGGATTACTGACCACGAATGGACCAACAGGACAATAAAAATCTTCTCCGACAGTCAAGCAGCCTTAAGAGCGCTTGATTCCTATACGGTCTCATCGAGAACCGTGAGGAGCTGTAAAGATTCGCTGAATGCGCTTGGTAGCGCTAACAATGTATCATTAGTATGGATACCAGGGCATGAGGGAAATGAGGCCGCAGACCTAGCAGCGAGGGAAGCGGCATCTGCCGAGTTTTTCGGCCCCGAGCCATCCCTGGGGATTTCATACAATGCTGCTAAATCAACCATATTAAAATGGATGGAGAATAGCTTCCAACAATACTGGATAAATATGCCAGAACTGGCTCACTGTAAAGAGTTCATTAAAGGACCTTGTAGAAACAGAGCCAGGAACATTATTGGACTGACCAGACAGGAGATACGTATAGTGACTGGTTTTTATACGGGTCACTGTCGACTGAGAGTGTCCATGCACAGAATGGGACTAACAGAAGAGACCGAATGTAGACTCTGTATGGAGGATGACGAAACAGTCAGACATGTACTGTGCGAATGTCCGGCTATTGCACGTTTACGTCAGAATACTTTCGGTAAACCTCAGATCGACTCAGAAGATCTGAACAGTGTCTCACCCAAACTGATAGCCGGCCTTTTTGGAGGATTAGGCATACAGTGGTGAGAAACCACTCAAAAGTGAGCCACAATAGACCCACTGGTGGTCGCAGTGGAAGGGCTGCAAGGCCCACTCACATATGAATCATCAATCATCATCATCCTCTTGTGAAAGTTCGCGAGATTTGCTAGGGATTTGACGCGGATGATAAAACCAATTTTTAAGACGGATATGCCCGTATCAAAGTGCTTTTAGAAACTCATAAAAGTTCGTGAGATCTGCTAAGGATTTGGTGTGTTTAATCTTGTAAACTTTCGACAGATTTAACGCGGATATGCCTGTAATAATATGATAACAAAAGCTCGTGAAAGTTCGTGAGATCTCGTATTTTCTGCAATTATGAAACACCACTTTCTGGTGTAACCTCATGAACTTTCAACAGTTTAAATATATATATTTTAAACTGGTGAAAGTGTTAGAATTTCACTAGAAAATGATGTTGTTTTTAACGAGATTTGACGCGGCATTTTTGGGGGCAGGGACATAAACAAGGATATAAGAAATGGAAATCGAACCTTTTAAAGTTGGTCCCAAAGTAAACTGATTTGACCATACCTATTCGTCCTTGGGCATTGACAATTTAAATATTGAGCTGAATTACCACACCAAATGTTCACTAGGCTATTAGGTTTGAACACTTACCACAAAAATATTTTAAAAAATCTTCTTTGCTTGAAACTCTCTGTGTTAAAAAGGAAATAAAAATTACCTACGCTAATAACAATTTATTTATTTAAATTGGTATCTACAATATTACCAATACCCATCTGCCCATCAAACATTTAGGGGGTGGGCCAAAAAAAAACCGGTCAATTTTTTTTTTAATATAACTTTTGAACTATACCATCGATTTTAGTGGGACAAACTGCACTTGGCGGACGAAACTAATTGATCTTTAAAGATTAGTCAGATTGCACCATGATGTTTTTATTTTACTAAAATCGGTTTAATAATAATGAATTTATAAGGAACTTATAATTTGTAAAACAATGGTTCAAACAAAATCAGATTTTGTGAGAATCACTTCACCGGTGTTAGTACTTTGTACCTTGTTAAGCGGAAGAAAAGTAATGCTCTTCTATAAATTAAAAAATACTCTGCCAATATATGGGCCTCTAAGCTCACACTAGATACTATAGTTATAGTGTACGTGTGAGCTAATATAACTAAAAACTGAAATATATTTTATTTAACTCCAGACTAAATTACCTTTTGTTTGATACTACACAAGCCATGTTTTGACTTAAACTCAAATTTTTGAAATCTACCCCCACCCTTAAAAAAAACAAAAAACTAAAATGTATTTTGTTAAACTCCGGACTCAATTACCTTTCGTTTGATATCACACACGCCATATTTTCACTTAAACTCTAATTTTTAAACTATACCCCCACCCTTTTTTTTTAAATAAATTAAAATGTATTTTGTTTAACTCCACACTCAATTACCTTTCGTTTGATATCACACACGCCATATTTTCACATAAACTCTAATTTTTGAAATCTACCCCCACCCTTTTATTTGGTTTCTGTTCGGTGGATTTTGTTCATTTTTAAATGGGACCATCTCGACCCAAGACCCAGCCTAGGTACCAAATTTCATTAAAATCGGCCAAGCGGTTTTTTAGTTATGCGCGTTGGTCGTTACAGACATACAGACAGATAGACATACAGACAGACAGACAGACAGACGGCGCAACAAAAAAGTTTCAAAATCATCTGAAACGCAAAGATATATAAAAAATTTTGAAATCGGAGCAACTTTTTTTTTTTCGAAAAAATTAGGATCACCATAGCTCACACTACTATAGTATAGTATATGTGTGAGCTAAAATCTAAACCATTTTCGGAAAATTAGAATAAACATTCCTCTTTAAAGGGTCAAGTGGGTATGATTCTGTCCGTCATTTTAACTTTTAAGATAATGGCAAATTTCGATTATAATCTTTAAAGAATAATCAATTCTCACCACGATTTTATTTTATTTTATACGATCGGTTCAGTAATAATGAGTTTATAATTAAATTAATGCAGACAGGATTGGCAATGCAATCGTATAATCTGTAAAACAATGGTTGGGGCAAAAATAGATTTTTTGAGAACCACGAAACCGATTTTACTGATTTGTACCTCGTTATGCAGGGGAACAGTAGTGCTGTTCTATAAATTAAAAAAAACTAAAACATTTTCATAAAATAAGAATAAACACGCCATTTTGAAGAATCAAGTTTGATTCTGTCCGCCATCTTAGATTTTAAGATGGCGATAAATTTTGATCATGATCTTTAAAAAGCAATTATTTCTCACCAGGATGTTTTTTATTTCATTCAAATCAGTTCAGTAGTAATAAATTTATAAGGAAATAAATGCAGACATGATTGGCAAGGTAATCGTATACCGAATATTCAAAACAATCGTTAAAACAATAATCTTTTCGTTTGATATCACATATATGTATTTTAAACTGGTGAAAGGTCACTTAAACTCTAATTTTTGAAATATACCCCCACCCTTTTTTTTAAATAAATTAAAATGTATTTTGTTTAACTCCAGACTCAATTACCTTTCGTTTGATATCACACACGCCATATTTTCACATAAACTCTAATTTTTGAAATCTACCCCCACCCTTTTATTTGGTTTGTGTTCGGTGGATTTTTTTCATTGTTAAATGGGACTATCTCGACCCAAGACTCAGCTTAGGTACCAAATTTCATTAAAATCGGCCAAGCGGTTTTTGAGTTATGCGCGTTGGTCGTTACAGACAGACATACAGACAGACAGACAGACGGCGCAACAAAAAAGTTTCAAAATCATCTGAAACGCAAAGATATATAAAAAATTTTGAAATCCGAGCAACTTTTTTTTCCTCGAAAAAATTAGGATCACCATAGCTAACACTACTATAGTATAGTATGTGTGAGCTAAAAAAAAATAAAACATGTTTGCAACACAAGAATAAACGAACATCTTTGAAGGGTACGATTTAATTTTGTCCTTCGTCTTGGATTTTGAGATGGTGGACAAACAAATATATTTAGTCAAAACTCTGATTAATTCTTTGCCAAGTGCAGTTTGTCTCATTTAAATCGATAGTATAGTTCCGAAGTTATAATTTAAAAAAAAATTGTCCGGTTTTTTTTGGCCCACCCGGTACGGCTAAAACTGGCATAACAAAATTTTTTTTAAAATAAGATCTCTACTTGTTTTTTATTAATTTATGACTTTAGGCATGTGTTGCTTTTTAACGACTGGACATCATGAAACATGGCTATCATTTTCGGGAAAATTAAGTAAAGGATTTTTGACGAAATTTCGACTAACGTCTCTGCTGGAATACAGACTTCTCGGCAAACTAGAATACGTAGATAGTTCTTCTAATCGAGTTATGTGATTTTCCAAACTTACCTCGGATGACTTGGTTTTGCCACCAGAGGGACTTTTTGCTTGCCTGGCATAGTAATCAGGGCCAAACCTAAAAGGAAAGTTGTCAATAAATAAATATGTTGGTAGGGCTTAATTTACCGAATGCTGCCCATGCCAATCTTACACGTCTCTTGATTTCAGCTGTTTGGTTTTCGTTTTTTTAGTTTAATAATTTGTCCCAGATGTAGGTATACAGCGTGTCCCATTTTCGATGGGATTAAATGGGAAACTCTGTTATTATTAAAGATATCGATTTTCTGATTGCACCTTACCGTGCTCTTTTTTTGAGCCCTTAAAAATGGCGTAATCAGATTTTTGCTATACCGCGTAGTTTCGCTAATACAGGGAGTTTTTGAAAAAATTGTATTTTTAATAATCCCTTCTATCTCGCTTATTTTGCGGGATATTTTTATTCTGTAAAAAGCTTTTCATGGCAACTTTTTTAGAAGAAAATAATGACGTTGTCAGCTTTTTAAAATATCGTTTAGTTTTTCAGATATGGTATTTATCATAAAAAAATTAAATACGAACCTGGATTTTTTTATCACTATTTTGTTTGGTTTCATACTAGTATTATCATAAAATAATAAAAATTTAAAAATTTTTTGTTTTAAGGTAAAAAAAAATATTTAATATTTTTAAAAAATATTAGTCCGAACCTGGATATTTCCAACATAAATATAAATAAAAAATTGCTAGTTAAACAATTTTGAGTTTAACTGTTTTGATACTTGAGCATATTAAAATGGTTTTACGTTAATTTACAGATTTATTTGAAACAAAGTCTACGAAAAATACAAAAAAAAAACAAATTACAAAAAATAACTAATTTTTCTGACTACCATTATGTGTAAGACATTGTTGGCATTTTTGAGTTATTTTTCTTAACGCATTTTGCATAAAAATATTTCTGCCAACATATAACATTTTTCAAAATCTGGATATGGTCGATTTCTAGCCAGTTTAAAATAATTGTAAGCCATTCACAAAAATGACAAGTAAAATGACAATGTCAATTCCACGCTTTTGTTTTGTAAATTTCACGACCTGAGGTGCTACCATCAAATAATTAGTATGATATTATTTTTGTTACTTTTTAACGTTTTTTACTTTATTTATAATTTTTTTAATTATCATTTCAAAACAGATAAACTAAAAATCGTTCAACTAGTGTGTCTTGCAATTTTTAGTTTTTAATTACGTTGGAAATTTCCAGGTTCGGACTATAATTTTTTTTTTCAAATATTAAATAGTTTTTTTTCACCTTAAATCAAAAAAATATTAAAGTTTTATCATTTTAAGGTAATAATAGCATGGAACCAATGAAAATAGTAATAAAAAAAATCCAGGTCCGTATTTAATTTTTTATGATAAATACCATATCTCAAAAACTAAACAATATTTGAAAAAATTTATAACGTCATTATTTTGCTCTAAAAGAGTTGCCATAGAAAGGTTTTTACAGAATAAAAATATCTTGCAAAATAAGCGAGATACAAGGAATTAATTAAAATGCAATTTTTTCAAAAACTCCCTGTATTAGCGAAACCACGGGGTATAGCAAAAATCTGATTACACCATTTTTAAGGGCTCCAAAAAAGAGCACGGTAAGGTGCAATCAGAAAATCGATATCTTTAATAATAACCGAGTTTCCCATTTAATCCCATCGAAAATGGGACACGCTGTACATCTTTCTACTTATTCTATTTTTCTTGGATTATTCTGATCATGATACCTATCTGTGTTTGTTATGTTTTAGTTTTAGTGTAGTTCATACTCAAGCCTATATTTTTAGGTGCTGTATCCAGTTCTTACATCATTTTTATCATTTCTCTTTCTTATCTGTTATCAGTGGCGTATATAAGGGGGGGCGGGTGGCCCGGCCCCCCCCCTCGAAGCTTAGATTTTTTTAGATATTTTCGACATATATTTCATGAATACAAACATAAAATAGCATAAAATACGGCCTCATGAGGTTTTGGACATCCCCGAAACTGTCTAAACTGTCTCGCCCCCCCCCCCCCCCCGAACCGAACCGAACCCCCCCCCCCCCCCCCGAAACTTTTTTCTATATACGCCACTGTCTAAGTGAATAAGTATTGTCCGCTTATTTTCAATCCGTTTTTAAATACATCTTCTAGGGCCTGGTTCAATAGTTTAGTGGATTTTGTGTCAACCTGCAGGACACCTCTTCTTATTGGGATTGGCTTGGTTCCTTTGTGGATTTTAATTCGCTATATATCATATAGGAAAATGCTATACTGGCCATAGGGCAGCCTATGCTTACAAAAATAAATACTCTGCCAATATATGGGCCCCTAAGCTCACACTAGGTACTATAGTTAGAGTGTACGTGTGAGCTAATATAACTAAAAACTGAAATATATTTTATTTAACTCCAGACTAAATTACCTTTTGTTTGATACCACACAAGCCATGTTTTGACTTAAACTCAAGTTTTTGAAATCTACCCCCACCCTTAAAAAAAACAAAAAAACTAAAATGTATTTTGTTAAACTCCGGACTCAATTACCTTTCGTTTTGATATCACACACGCCATATTTTCACTTAAACTCTAATTTTTAAAATATACCCCCACCCTTTTTTTTAAATAAATTAAAATGTAATTTGTTTAACTGCAGACTCAATTACCTTTCGTTTGTTATCACACACGCCATATTTTCACATAAACTCTAATTTTTGAAATCTACCCCCACCCTTTTATTTGGTTTCTGTTTGGTGGATTATGTTCATTTTTAAATGGGACCATCTCGACCCAAGACCCAGCCTAGGTACCAAATTTCATTAAAATCGGCCAAGCGGTTTTTGAGTTATGCGCGTTGGTCGTTACAGACATACAGACAGACAGACATACAGACAGACAGACAGACGGCGCAACAAAAAAGTTTCAAAATCATCTGAAACGCAAAGATATATAAAAATTTTTGAAATCGGAGCAACTTTTTTTTTCTCGAAAAAATTAGGATCACCATACTATGGTATAGTATATGTGTGAGCTAAAAATCGTTTAGCAGGTGTTTAGATAAGATATACCAGAGTGCGGGGGAGAACAAACAAGCTCTCGTTATAGTGAGTGATAAGGACAAGTTGAGACTCAACTTAGCATTAACACCCTTTTCCAGGAAAACGGGAGGCGCGAGAAAATTACGACAATTTCATAGATTAGTTTTTGAAAATTTTAATTTTTTCTAGGGTGGTAGTGCTGAGTGAACAACTCAAGCATTACCACCCCTTTCTAGGAAAACCGATGGCGAGACAATTTTTTTTCTTTTACGACAAATTTATGACAATTAATGCATATATTGCGAATATCCTGCTAAGTTTAAGGAGGTTCGAAGTACTTCCCAATTATTGTCCCTGTTATGCCCGTAAAGTTTATTTTTAATCCACAAAAATAAATCATTGGGAGCAAGATCGGGCGATCTTGCTAGTCATAAGATAGTTCTCCGTGTGTTTATCAATCAATTGTAATTGAAAAGATTCCTAGCATCTTGTTGCGTGGGCCTCTCTGTATAACTTAATATTCATATTAAAAGAAGCGGTAATAATTTTATTTAAAAACTTACAAGTGCACTCTTCCATCTTTATTCGAATCCTGGGAAATTACGTCCAGTAAAGTTTTCGACATGTTATTATCCACGCAAACCGATTTTGTATTTAAATAAATAATTCTTAAACATTTGGATAATAACAACTCTTTAAATAAATCATTTTTATTTTAATCCAATCTTTAATCTTGATATTTGTGTCATGAAAATACTTTTGTAAGATAAAAACTATAAGCCAACTATACAGGGTGTTTGAAAATTAAATAACATAATCTGTCAAACGTCTGTTTTGTGTTCTGTAGGCAAAATTAATTAAAAAGTTCCGAAAATAACTATAGAAAAAATGAAAAATCAATACCAGTGAAAAACCGCCAGGAAAATATAGAATTAGATCTGTGTACAGAGTGTCTCATTTTCCCAAAGATATCGATTTTCTGATTGCACCTTACCGTGCTCCTTTTTTGAGCCCCTAAAAATGGTGTAATCAGATTTTTGCTATACCCCCTGGTTTCGCTAATATAGGGAGTTTTTGAAAAAATTGCATTTTCAATAATTCCTTGTATCTCGCTTATTTTGCAAGATATTTTTATTCTGTAAAAACCTTTCTATGGCAACTTTTTTAGAGCAATTTTTCAAAAATATTGTTTAGTTTTTGAGATATGGTATTTATCATAAAAAAATTAAATACGGACCTGGATTTTTTAAGTACTATTTTGATTGGTGTCATGCGATTATTATCTTAAAATGATAAAACTCTAATATTTTTTTGATTTAAGGTTAAAAAAATATTTAATATTTTGTAAAAAATTTCATCCGAACCTGGAAATTTTCAACGTAAATATAAATTAAAAATTGCAAGACACACTATTTAAACGATTTTTAGTTTATCTGTTTTAAAAATAAATAAATTAAAAAACGTTATAAAGTTACAAAAATAATATCATAGTTATTATTTGATGGTAGCACAGCCACTCAAAAAATTTACTTCAACATGGAGAAACAAAAGCGTGGATTTGACATTGTTATTTTACTTGTCATTTTTGTGAATGGCTCACTTAAAATAGAAATCGACCATATCCAGATTTTGAAGAATGTGATATCTTTGACTGATTTCTTCAAGCAACAAAATCCCAATATTTAAACGGCAGAAATATTTTTATGCAAAATGCGTTAAGAAAAATTACTCAAAAATGCCAACAATGTCTCACACTCATAATGGCAATCAGTTTGAACATTTATATCATTAAAGAAAAATTAGTTATTATTTTTTGTAATTCATTATTTTTTTTCTATTTTTCGTAGACTTTGTTTCAAATAAATCTGTAAATTAACGTAAAAACATTTTAATTTGATAAGTATCAAAACAGTTAAACTAAAAATCGTTTAACTAGCAATTTTTAATTTATATTTACGTTGGAAATTTCCAGGTTCGGACAAAACTTTTTTAAAAAATATTAAATAGTATTAGCGAAATCACGGGGTATAGCCAAAATCTGATTACACCATTTTTAAGGGCTTAAAAAAAGAGCACGGTAAAGTGCAATCAGTAAATCGATATCTTTAATAATAACCGAGTTTCCCATTTAATCCCATCGAAAATGGGACACGCTGTACTGTGTACTTTCTCCTCTTTTTTGTACACACGTCACAGAACATTGATGTCTTTTTGGTTAGTTGGTAAATACTGTTGCCAAAAAGATCTACCAGATTTTATAAAAAATAATTGTCATAAAATTAAATCTGCGGATTACCCCGCATTAGTAAGTCTTGAAATAATTGTCTGGAATCAAAAATATTTTAAATGTAAATTACATTATATTAGGGACCTATTGCAATAAAGCCAGACACAAATTGTGCCGGGCACTATATTGACAGTTTCGCATTAAAAACTGACAGTTGATCTTTCAAAATTGACATACCAAAGTCGAATTTAGAAACCCAGTCGTTTATTTTCCATTAATAGTGGCGTCACTATTAATTCCGGCTCTTATAATACACAATGGCCTAATTTTGAAAGAAGCCAGCTGTTCTTATAATGCGAAAGTGTCAATATAGTGCCCGGCACTATTGCAATAGGTTCCTATTTTGTCCATTAACATATTTAATACGTTAAGGTGCATTTCTAATCGTGTTCGCTGGCAGAGTTGCAATCCGACACGCATGCTATGCTATGCTAATGACGACCACCGTGCCCGCACGGTCCTTCGTGCTTGCAAGCTGCAAACTCTGTGGCCTGTGCTGGCGTCCGTGCAGCGTACCAGACATGCGCAGTTCCATCACCTAAATGATCGGTATCGGGAATAATCTCGATCGAGATCTTTTTGGCTATATCTGTTTCCTATATTAGATCGAGTAAAAGAAAGATGAACATAATATATTACGTGCTCTTTCTGCAATATCGACTTGAATCCCTTGTCACTTTTATCATACAAGGGTTAATATTTGCAGACACGTTGTAGGAAGAATTCGTCACTTTTTTTATTTGTCGATTGTAAGTTTTCCATTTTGAATAAGAAAAATATCTTAAAAATTTTGAAAAATATTTATTTTGTTTACAACAACATGGCCTGTAATTATAAACACATCAATTACGCATGCGCTAACCACAGCACGCACGCAGGCACGCAACACGATTAGAAATGGCCTAGTCCGTG
Organism: Aspidapion aeneum; assembly: GCA_963576565.1. Classification (NCBI taxonomy): domain Eukaryota; kingdom Metazoa; phylum Arthropoda; class Insecta; order Coleoptera; family Brentidae; genus Aspidapion; species Aspidapion aeneum. The sequence goes on along the minus strand of OY755041.1, from coordinate 1,426,449 downwards.
ACGACACCCGTGCTGGCGTTCGTGTCGGCCCACAAACACGATTAGAAATGTAGTTATATGCGCGGCAACACTGTCTCTAAATAAATAAACTAGTAGCCTACGTTATTGGAACACAAGTAAGGTCAAACACTATCCTTTAGTAAAGGATAAGGTTCAAACCAGGTAACTGCGCATGCCTCAAATAAAGGATAAGTGAAAAATGTGACATGCAAAAGGTCCCTGAATAAACAAGGCATTACTCTTAAACAAAAATGTTTCATGAAATGTTTATCAGTCATTGAATCTTTTTGGCTATATCTGTTTCCTATATTAGTTCGAGTAAAAGAAAGATGAACATAATATATTAGGTGCTCTTTCTGCAATATCGACTTGAATCCCTTGTCACTTTTATCATACAAGGGTTAATAATTGCAGACATATTGTAGGAAGAATTCGTCACTTTTTTTATTGGTCGATTGTAAGTTTTCCATTTTGAATAAGAAAAATATCTTAAAAATTTTGAAAAATATTTATTTTGTTTACAACAACATGACCTCTAATTATAAACACATCAATTACGCATGTGCTAACCACAGCAAGCACGCAGACACGCAACACGATTAGAAATGGCCTAGTCCGTGACGACACCCGTGCTGGCGTTCGTGTCGGCCCGCAAACACGATTAGAAATGTAGTTATATGCGCGGCAACACTGTCTCTAAATAATTAAACTAGTAGCCTACGTTATTGGAACACAAGTAAGGTCAAACACTATCCTTTAGTAAAGGATAAGGTTCAAACCAGGTAACTGCGCATGCCTCAAATAAAGGATAACTGAAAAATGGGACATGCAAAAGGTCCCTGAATAAACAAGGCATTACTCTTAAACAAAAATGTTTCATGAAATGTTTATCAGTCATTGAATCTTTTTGGCTATATCTGTTTCCTATATTAGTTCGAGTAAAAGAAAGATGAACATAATATATTAGGTGCTCTTTCTGCAATATCGACTTGAATCCCTTGTCACTTTTATCATACAAGGGTTAATAATTGCAGACATATTGTAGGAAGAATTCGTCACTTTTTTTATTGGTCGATTGTAAGTTTTCCATTTTGAATAAGAAAAATATCTTAAAAATTTTGAAAAATATTTATTTTGTTTACAACAACATGACCTCTAATTATAAACACATCAATTACGCATGTGCTAACCACAGCAAGCACGCAGACACGCAACACGATTAGAAATGGCCTAGTCCGTGACGACACCCGTGCTGGCGTTCGTGTCGGCCCACAAACACGATTAGAAATGTAGTTATATGCGCGGCAACACTGTCTCTAAATAAATAAACTAGTAGCCTACGTTATTGGAACACAAGTAAGGTCAAACACTATCCTTTAGTAAAGGATAAGGTTCAAACCAGGTAACTGCGCATGCCTCAAATAAAGGATAAGTGAAAAATGTGACATGCAAAAGGTCCCTGAATAAACAAGGCATTACTCTTAAACAAAAATGTTTCATGAAATGTTTATCAGTCATTGAATCTTTTTGGCTATATCTGTTTCCTATATTAGTTCGAGTAAAAGAAAGATGAACATAATATATTAGGTGCTCTTTCTGCAATATCGACTTGAATCCCTTGTCACTTTTATCATACAAGGGTTAATAATTGCAGACATATTGTAGGAAGAATTCGTCACTTTTTTTATTGGTCGATTGTAAGTTTTCCATTTTGAATAAGAAAAATATCTTAAAAATTTTGAAAAATATTTATTTTGTTTACAACAACATGGCCTGTAATTATAAACACATCAATTACGCATGCGCTAACCACAGCACGCACGCAGGCACGCAACACGATTAGAAATGGCCTAGTCCGTGACGACACCCGTGCTGGCGTTCGTGTCGGCCCGCAAACACGATTAGAAATGTAGTTATATGCGCGGCAACACTGTCTCTAAATAAATAAACTAGTAGCCTACGTTATTGGAACACAAGTAAGGTCAAACACTATCCTTTAGTAAAGGATAAGGTTCAAATCAGGTAACTGCGCATGCCTCAAATAAAGGATAAGTGAAAAATGGAACATGCAAAAGGTCCCTGAATAAACTAGGCATTACTCTTAAACAAAAATGTTTCATGAAATGTTTATCAGTCCTTGAATCTTTCGACACGACATTGATAAAAGAAAATGACACATATTTTTAAATATAAACTGATAAGTCGGACATTATCTTATCAAACACCTGCAAATTTATATAAAGATAAATTATAACAAGATAAATTCCAAACTAACTAATCTAACAAAAACATAAAAGCTACATTAATTTTGGTGCACCTTTTTTGCCAAATTTTAGCAGAATACTTTGAACTAAAATACACTTTTATTTTAGCCGGTTATTTTAGGGCTAGCTATACACTGTGTCAATCAAAAGAACAAGCAGGTTTCAGAAAAGGTTTCAGTACAGTTGACCACCTATTAACCATAAAAATCTTAATAGAACGAGCCAACGAATACAACATTCCTCTGTATATTGCGTTTATGGACTTTGAAAAAGCTTTTGATAGCATTGAGCAGTGGCGGATCCAGGATTTCCAGGGGGGAGGTGCCAAAGGACGCAAAAACGAAAATATTTCTTGCTTTTCGTGCGTTTTTAATAATTTTTAGGGTTGAAATTTAAAGTCACAGGTGACGAGATGCGCCGCAGGCGAAAATTTTTGAAATACTTAATATTTTTGAACTAAAAAACGTTTATGTCAGGAAGGGGGGGGTGCCCTGGCCCCTCTGGCCCCTCCCTGGATCCGCCACTGGCATTGAGCACTGGGCAGTAAAAGCATCTTTAATTAATAGCCGACTAGATCACAGATAAACAGATTTAATAGCCAATATATATATATATATATATATATATATATATATATATATATATATATAGCGAAGCAACAACATCAAACAAAATCCACGAAGGGACTAAGCCAATCCTCATAGGAAGAGGTGTCAGGCAGGGTGACACAATATCCCCTAAACTATTTAATCAGGCCCTAGAAGATGTTTTTAAAAACTTAGATTGGGAAGAAATAGGCATCAAAGTAAGCGGACAATACTTGAACCACCTAAGATATGCTGACGATATTGCCTTAATAACAGATAAGAAAGAAGAACTCATAAAAATGCTGAGAGAACTGGATACAGCAGCTAAAAGTATAGGCTTGAGTAGGAACTACACTAAAACTAAAATCATAACAAACACAGATGAAGATATCACGATTCGAATAAACCAAGAAAAAATAGAACAAGTAGAGGAATATATATATATATATATATATATATATATATATATATACAGGGTGTCTCTAAAAGGTCTGTACAAAATCTTAGCACATATTCATGAGGTCAAGATAAGTCGATTTAAAGCAACTTACCTTAGTCCGAAATTGCTCCGTTTCAGAGATACAGGGTGTTTTTTATTTTAATTGAACCAAGTGAAACTATTTTCCCAGAAATTGACTGATACCTACCGAAAATGACTAAAGGATAAAAAAAATAATAACTGATTTACTGACTAAATTTAATCCTTAAAGGGCAGCAAAATCTTTTGATCCAAAATAATTTCAATATTCCGTTGCGGCATCCAACAATAAAAACGGAAATATCTCGAAAACGGCTCACTCTAGCAGATTTTATCAAAAGTACCTTTTTTGCTTAAAAATGTTCAGAAAATTATTTTATCACCAAAAAAAGTTGAAAAATACACTGAGAAAAAAGTTATGGTCATTTTAAACCATAAAATAAGCATTGTGAAGCGCCCTCTGACGGCCACAGTGAAAAAGTGTCCATATTTAGGTTTCCCATCCCAAAAAACCCCCGAGTACCAATTTTTAAAGTAATGCGTTGGGAAATGTTCATAAATTTTAATAAAATCGATGTTTAATTTTTAAATTCACCACCCTGTATCTCTGAAACGGAGCAATTTATTAAACTGCAACAAATTTAAAAAAATGCCGAGACACATCGATTTTGTTTGCGAAAGGGACATTTTTTGGCAATCTTAAAATTTTTTTGGCACGCACCTTCTTTGAGGGGTACACTTTACCCCTATATTTTAAATAGGACAAGTGGGTCTGGTGATACCTTGTTTTGAAGGTCTCTTGAATATCTTTACAACCGTGTTAAAATTTCAAAAATCTATCCATTAGTTTTTAAGGTATTTGCTACACTTTCAAATTTGTAAAATATTGTTAACAGATAGTAATCTCTCTGGTAGTGTGAAATATTTAAAAAGTAAGATACAACTTTTAAAAGAACATGAGTTGGTAGTTAACTTACACTTTATTGAAATAAATATTAAACTTTGTGCTGGGTAATTTTTCAAAAAATTATTGACGACCACTACATTCAGTTCATTGAATGGGAAAACCATCTCACTTATTCACAAAATCACTTGTTTCTTTTTATTAAATTATTGTGAAATGTTTTATATTGAAAATTTTTCTTCAGATAACTCTAGCGAGTGTTTTTGTGGAGAAAAACTATTGTCAAAGCTTGAAAAAATTAGTTTAAGGGCATGTAAAGTTTTTTTAAATAATTTTATTAAAAAGCACAATGATTTAGTGTCTGCTAATAAATCTTTGAATAAGAACTCAAAGATGATGACAGTCAAAGAAAAATTAAAAAACTAAAAGCTTAGGTTTGATATGTCCAATTTTGAAAGACATGTATAGATTTGAAGTTACTAACGATATTATGTACCTAATATATGTACCTGAAGATATTAGAGTGCAAATTTTGTATAATTTATTATTTTATAGATTCAGTTCTTTTATCCATAATAAACACATATATCAGCAAAATATTTTTTTCAATTTTTGCCTATAAAAGAACAAAAATGTTTTTGTTAATTTATTTAAATTGTGTGAAAACATATAATATATTAAGCAATACGATAAGAATCCTGGGACTCCTAAGATCACGTGACCGCCGACTTGCTTATAACGCGCCATGGCCGGTCTTTATTGTTGGCTGCGCATTTTATCAAATAGGAGTTATCGTCTTACGGACAGACTTACACACCTATACACATAGGGGAGACCGGGGCCCCACCGTCACTTTTTTAGATTAAATTTTTTTCTGGTTCGCAAATAATTTTTTTTAACTGATTTCACTAAAAATGAATCAAGTAGACTATCTCTTATTACAAATAAAATATTCGAAAAATTTAAAATGTGGCCGGTCACGGGGCATTTGGCCACGGCTGCGGGGTGCAGTGGCCACTGATTTTCAGGGTACAGAAACAATAATTAACAACGCCTAATCTAAAGACAAAAAACTTACACTTGGGGATAACACTTTAAGCCTAGAAATATTAAAACAAAAAATGCTTTGTTGCTATAAAAAAATCTAATAAAATATTTAGAAAAATAATATATGCGGAAACCGAAAATCTTTACTTTATAGGAACCCTGTAAGAGTTGGTTACCTTTCCCACTCTCTCATAGAAATATCGATGATTCAAGCGAACAAAAAAAATGAAGTGGCCATTAATGTGTCCCAAAGAGACCAGGCCGTGATACTCCAATCTCAATCTTAACAATTTTTCTATATTCATATAATTATTTACTAATATTTCAAACCCAATAAGAAGTATAATTGATAAGTAACCTGCTACTTAACAACCAGTAGCGTGTCGTGGATAAAAGGGCGGGGGGGGGGGAGGGGGCGAAACCTTAAGGGGCGCAAATATGGGTATGGGAGTCAAATAAATTACAAACCTTTTCACGCGCACCATTTGTTTTTGCATTAAATTTAGTTTTTCTATTTTTTTCTCAAAGGACGCCAGGGGCGCCAAGCGCAGAGGGGCGGGGGAAGGGGGGGGGGGTCGCCACCCTGGCCCCCTATACGGCACGCCACTGTTAACAACTACGAAAAATAATAACAATAGAAAAATACGTGTTTACCAAATTTATACAAAAACAAACTATCTAACTAACTATCGATCAAATCTTGTGAAGCGTTTTTGACACACTTCCCATTATCCGATTTGGATGAAATTTGGCACACACATAGTGGTCCCATGACAATCCAACACTAAGAAAAAAATATCCTACCACCCCTACCCCCACCCCTTCTATAGAAAAATGTGTTTTTGACACACTTCCCGTTATCCGATTTGGATAAAATTTGGTATACACATAGTGGTCCGATGATAATACAAGAATAAGAAAAAAATGTCCTCCCACCCGTACCCCCACCGCCTTCCATAGAAAAATTTGTTTTTGACACACTTTCCGTTATCCGATTTGAATGAAATTTGGTATACATATAGTGATCCGATGACAATACAATATTAAGAAAAAATTATCCTCCCACACCTACTCCCACCCCCTTTCATAGAAAAATGAATTTTTGACACACTTCCCATTATCCGATTTGGATGAAATTTGGTATTCACATAGTGGTCCGATGACAATACAACATTAAAAAAAAATATCCTCCCGCCCGTACCCCCACCCCCTTCCATAGAAAATGCATTTTTGACACCCTTTCCATTATCCGATTTGGATGAAATTTGGTATACATATAGTGGTCCGATGACAATACAACAATAATGAAAAAATGTCCTCCCACCCTACCCCCCACCTCCTTCCATAAAAAATGCGTTTTTGACACACTTCACTTCAAATGACTTTTTTAAAATTTGGTATATGCATAAAGGTCCGATGGCAATACAGCCCAAACAAAAAATATATTTCTACCTCTACCCCCACTCTCTCCTTCCCCCAATAGAAAAATGAGTTTCCAAACAATTCACGATCAGCGATTTCATTATAATCTAGAATAAACTCTTCTGTTCTGTTATTGAACAAATATTTTCATTTAATAGAGTAGATAGCTGAGACTAAAAAGTAGAAAATAAATTGGTAAAAAAATTTTTTTAAGTCACAAGCTTTTATAAAATGCATTAAAAATTAAAAAATTATTTTCTAACATTCTAATATTATCATAATAATAAAAGCGATGGCCGCAAATCAAAGCATAAGTTAATCTAAATTTGTGATCTAAACACTTAAAGAATATTCAACATAGCAGGTCTTCAAGGATATGTTTACCTACCATACCTATGTCAGAGAAATGCTGGGGTATCTTGGGTCGGGTTAGATGGGTTTGGTACCTCTGCATTTTTCTGCTAGATTGATTCTTGCAAATAGTGATATTTAATTGATACGGATATCTTATTGTGCTAACATCGTCAAAATTCAGTCGGCCATCGCTTTTATTATTATGATAATATTAGAATGTTAGAAAATTATTTTTTAATTTTTATTGCATTTTATAAAAGATTGTGACTTAAAAATTTTTTTTTATCAATGTGCATGACACCCATAAACTACAGGTTAGAACTGGCCCGTAGCAATGTCAAAGTCTACGTGCAATTTGTATTATGCATGATTAAGAACATGGCATAGGTTGCAGTGGTTTCCTTCACGAAATATCAAGAGGTGGCCATTGTGCCCCATTGGGCCCCGGTCTCCCCTATACACACACACACACGGACAGGCGTTACTACGATATTGCTATTATAGCACGGATCATCTTTTGTTAGGTGATCCGCATTGGCGTAGCTAGCCTTGCTTTTCAGGGGGGGCCGTGGCCCCGGTCTATCTTGAACAAAAAGCAAACATAGGTTTTAAAGAGTCGTGCAAAGTGTGCAATGAATAAAAAAAAAATACGCGCATTAAATGTTCTAATATTTTAATATAACAAATTTAATAATACTTATTTATATGTATACACAGGAAGTATGTAATTCAGCAATTCTATAAAGAAAGTTTTCTACGTCGCTGACTCAAAGCGTTTACCACACTGTCTAAGTCGACCTCAACATCTTTTTCTATGAATAACAATGACAAACCTGAGTGTCTCTCTTGAGTCATAGTTGTTCTAAGCCAATTAAAAACTCTCCTCATGGCAGAGAAAGACCTCTCGCAAGTTGCACTTGAAATTGGAAGAATACTAGCAACTTTAAAAAGTTGGTAGAGGTTTAGATAGGTGTTTTCTGCTATATGTTGTTTGATAGAATCATGACCAACAGTTTGATTTAACCGAAAAATACAATTCTTTAAAACGGTCATTTCTGCTCTTAGAGCAGAAGTATTAATATTAAAAATTTCCCGGTATTGCTCGACGAATTTATTCCATTAAACGACGTGGGAAAACTTAATATGAATATGGTTATGAAATTGTCACCAAAATCGGAAAATTTCCATAAGACACTAAACGCTAACCTCAAAAAAACTAAAAAGATTATTATATTCATTTTAGAAAAACAGTTTAAAAATGTCTTTTATAACCTTACGACATCTACAACCCGATTTCGGAAACAGAGGGGCAAAGGTCGCTGTCTTTATTAAATGCGAAATTTAACTTACACTTCTATAATATTTTACAAGATGTCGCCAATATGTATGAAATATTCAATATGCATAATTATGTTTAAATTTAAAAAATATTTTCGGGAAATTGCATAAGTGCAGAAAAGTTACCGATAATTTAAAGAGAAAAAGCCTAATTCCGCAAGACAAGGGCTTGTTCCTGAAATGTAAACATTATCTGAATGATTTTAAATTTTAATGCACCTATTTTATTTGAATTTTTCCCGAATAATAATAGAAAAGTATGTATTTTCAGCGTCATGTTTTTTACTAGTAGTCGGTAGGGGAGGCCTAAAATATCTTAGGGGGGGCCTGAGGGACTTCAGGGGGGGCCAGCCCCCCCCCCTTGCCCCCCCCCTAGCTACGCCAATGGTGATCCGTGATTATAGGTAAAAAACACCAAAGTAAGACATTTTCGGCGTTATCTCAAATATTTTTCGTCCAAAACAATACCTTCTCTAGCCATTGCTGCGTGGGCTAGGAAGGTAAAAAATGATACAAAAACTCACATTTTTAATTTAATCTTCCAATTATTGTACAATTAAGCACGTATAGATGCACACTAAATACAGTTTAAGCGATATAAACTTGCGATATAGAAAGATAATAGATAATTAGTTGGACTGCTTATCTTTACAACATATACCTTAAGTGTGTGAATCTTTTTGCATACTAATTTTGTAGCATTTTTTATATAAATAAGTAAAAAATCATATAAAAACTTTCATTTAAAGGAAACTGACTGCTTATCTTTACAATATATACCTACCTCAAGTGTGTGTCAAATTTTTTTGCATAGGTAATGGTTTTGCAGCCTTTTTCTTATAAAAAAGTAAAGATGCTATTATAGAATCTTACATTTTTAGGAAATTCTGCTAATTTATTCGTATATATATATACAGGGTGTCTTAATTCCATGGGTCACTATTGCTATCTCGGTAACTATAAGAACTACAAGGTTGTTCAAATTAGATAAAATGAGCAGCTTTTGGAGGACATTAAAAATCTGGTTTCACATAAAAAATACTCTGCCAATCTATGGGCACCTAAGCTCACACTAGGTACTATAATTATAGTGTACGTGTGAGTTAATATATAACTAAAAACTGAAATATATTTTATTGAACTCCAGACTCAATTACCTTTCGTTTGATACCACACAAGCCATGTTTTGACTTAAACTTTAATTTTTCAAATTTACCCCCACCTTTTTTTTAAACTAAAATGTATTTTGTTTAACTCCAGACTCAATTACCTTTCGTTTGATATCACACACGCCATATTTCCACATAAACACTAATTTTTTAAATTTATCCCCACCCTTTTTTTAAAAGTAAAATGTATTTTATTTAACTCCAGACGCAATTACCTTTCGTTTGATATCACACACGCCATATTTTTACATAAACTCTAATTTTTGATATATACCCCCACCCTTTTATTTGGCTTGTGTTCGGTGGATTTTGTTCATTTTTAAATGGGACCATCTCGACCCAAAACCCAGCGCAGGTACCAAATTTCATTAAAATCGGGCAAGCGGTTTTTGAGTTATGCGCGTTGGTCGTTACAGACAGACAGACAGACATACAGACAGACAGACAGACAGACAGACAGACAGACAGACAGACAGACAGACAGACAGACAGACAGACAGACAGACAGACAGACAGACAGACAGACAGACAGACAGACAGACAGACAGACAGACAGACAGACAGACAGACAGACAGACAGACAGACAGACAGACAGACAGACAGACAGACAGACAGACAGACAGACAGACAGACAGACAGACAGACAGACAGACAGACAGACAGACAGACAGACAGACAGACAGACAGACAGACAGACAGACAGACAGACAGACAGACAGACAGACAGACAGACAGACAGACAGACAGACAGACAGACAGACAGACAGACAGACAGACAGACAGACAGACAGACAGACAGACAGACAGACAGACAGACAGACAGACAGACAGACAGACAGACAGACAGACAGACAGACAGACAGACAGACAGACAGACAGACAGACAGACAGACAGACAGACAGACAGACAGACAGACAGACAGACAGACAGACAGACAGACAGACAGACAGACAGACAGACAGACAGACAGACAGACAGACAGACAGACAGACAGACAGACAGACAGACAGACAGACAGACAGACAGACAGACAGACAGACAGACAGACAGACAGACAGACAGACAGACAGACAGACAGACAGACAGACAGACAGACAGACAGACAGACAGACAGACAGACAGACAGACAGACAGACAGACAGACAGACAGACAGACAGACAGACAGACAGACAGACAGACAGATGGCAATGTAGTCTCCTCAGTCATACCACCCACTCAGTGTCTATCCGCACGTGAATTCCATCATCTTAGACAAACTCAAATATCGCAGATAAATAACGACCTGGAGATAATAGAGGACTGGGGCAACAAAAACCTTGTACAGTTCAACGCGCAGAAAACCCAAGCAGCCCTGTTTTCAAAAAAGACCAGCACCGGTGAGCCAAACATCATGCTATCTGGAAGTGCTGTCACATTGCAGAGCCAGTTGAACATCTTAGGAGTCACTGCAGAGACCAACATGTCTTGGCACAGTCACGTGGCAGATATAGCTAAAAGGGCGTCCCAAAAGCTTGGGGTGCTATTTCGTACAAGACATCTGTATACACCAAGCCAACTGCTGACACTCTACAAAGCCCAGATTCGACCAACTATGGAGTACTGCTCACATATATGGAGTGCGGCACCCAAACATACCTTAATGCTTTTGAACACCGTGCAAAAACGAGCTATCAAGCTGATCAATGACTTCGCACTTACCCGTAGTTTGGATAGTCTCGAACATCGAAGAACTGTGGGCGATCTATCTCTCTTCTACAGGTATTATCACGGAAAATGCTCTGAAGAGTTGGCACGTATGATCCCCCCGGGAGTAGCACCTACTAGGCGAACACGTCAAACAGACGGTAACCATCAATTTACTGTCAAAATAGAGGCACCAAGAACCTCATTATATCAGAATTCATATCTCTGGAGAACAGCATCGCTGTGGAATAAACTCCCTGCGACAGTTTTCCCTGCAGGTTACAACCTGAACCGTTTCAAAACCAACACACACCAACATTTCCGCGCACTGGCCGCTTCTCGAGCGTGATAGGGACCTCCTTGCGAGTGCGCTTAACCGTAAAAAAAAAAAAAAAAAAAACAGACAGACAGACAGACAGACAGACAGACAGACAGACAGACGGCGCAACAAAAAAGTTTCAAAATCATCTGAAACGCAATTTGGTAATTTTTAAGAAAATTTACTACAACTAGTTTTCGAGATGTTACTATTAACTTACTTTTTTTAGATACGGACCTGTATTTTTTATTCTATTTTTTAAAAGAACTTTTTTATGATTTCAACGATGTATCACATGGCCATATTTGTTTGTATTTTAATGCCAAAAAATGGCAATTAAGTTTTTTGGCACTTTTACCGTTTTATCATAGGTGGCTTGGACAGCAAAAAAAAAACAATAAAAACCTATAATGCGTAATACTAAATTTAGTTTAAATCAACATGGCAGCATATTTCAATAGTGAAAAATTAGATTTAAGATCAACAGAACAATTAAGTGTTTTATAAACAAACAGACTGATGCCGCGTTTAATGGAAAAAATTTCTACTATTACTTAGGTTACTAATTAGTAACCTAAGTAATAGTCGTATAGTTCGTTTTCGAGGGGTGAACAGCTCTCACAATCGGTGTACACATTTCTCACAATCTGTTCACAATCCTTCACAATCTTTACACAATCCCTCCCAATCACCCACAATCTGTCACAATCCTTCACAATCTTACCACAATCCTTCACAATCCCTCACAATCTTACCACAATCCCTCACAATCTTTACACAATCCCTCACAATCTTAGCAAAAAAAGCACACATTTTGGGGCTAGCTGGTCACCCCTCGGTTATTAAGTAGCAGGGCCGGTAACGGTCTTTCCACAATCTTAGCAAAAGATTGTGGATTTTCACAATCGGTGTACACATTTTGGGTTAGCTGTTCACCCCTCGGTTATTAAATAGCAGGGCCGGTAATTAAGAGGGCGGCCAAGGAAACTATAGACATGATGACTTCTTTTTGTTTTTTTTTTTTGGTCGCCAGAATTTTTGATGGGATGACCCCCCCTTCAGGTACGCAGGTGCGCTACGCCGTTGCACAGTCCTCCACAATTCCTCACAATCTTTACACAATCCCTCCCAATCACCCACAATCTGTCACAATCTCTCACAGTCCTTCACAATCCTTCACAATCCCTCACAATCTTACCACAATCCCTTACAATCTTTACACAATCCCTCACAATCTTAGCAAAAGATTGTGGATTTTCACAATCGGTGTACACATTTTGGGTTAGCTGTTCACCCCTCGTTCGTTTTAATAATATTGATTTTAAAAATGTTTCGTAAAATAATGTGATATGTCTTTTTGAACTTGTGTTTTTTGTATGTCGTTTTAATTAATGTAAGGTGGAATTGTGAATATATGAATGTTCTGAAGAAGGTCTTTAGACCGAAACGTTAATAAATGTAAATTAAAAGTTGCTAGTTGATTAATGAACCACATACCCAAGAAACCTACAAACCTAAAAAATATAAAATATATGGTTCAAGAAAAAGAAAATCCAAAAAAAAAAAAAAAAAAAATATATATATATATATATATATATATATATATATATGAGGCACATAGAATAACAGTGGGCTAAATCAACCAATTTCAATTAATATTAGTACCATTATTACACTTAAGATTTTTTGTTTCGAGGGCTGCGTTAAAAAATAAAAACCGTCATCGATTAGTAAACACCGAAAACTTAGAGATAGACCAATTTTATTCTGATAAAATCACATAAAGCAATGCGTTTTAGATTGAATTTGGCATTTCTGAGAAGAAATTGGAGTTAGCCCACTGTTATTCTACGTGCCTCATATATATATATATATATATATATATATATATATATATATATATATATAATATAGCAGGTCAAAATCAATATACAAGGTTTTTATATTTAATTGCTATTTAATTGTTTCATATTTACTGCGTTACTACCATCCTTGGTATCATTTTTATTTAAAAAAATGGATCCAGGCCGGATCTGATAGATTCTAGTTAGCACTCTTCAAGTGAAGCCATAATATATCAGCCTTGAAAACAGTTTTTTTGTAAATATCTCAGAAATTAAAGCTCCTACAAAGTTCTTGGTTATGACACAAGTTATTTGGCAAAATTTATTGTACTATATTTCAAAACCCGCATATTGATGCGATGCTTCCTTACAGAGTAAGCATTTTATTAATTTTTTAATTGTCAAAACACTATTATTAGCGTTGAATGGATTTGGATCAAAATCTAAATAGCTCGTAAGAGTGCCGAACACTATTTTACCTAAAAACTTTATGAAAATCGGTTCAGCGGTTTAGGAGCTATCGTGTTATGGACAGAAACACATACACACCTATACTGTAAAGGTCGGGGTTTATTTAATAAAATATAAAAATATTTTATCAAAAAACTGAGAAGTTTCAAGATTTCCGTTTAGTTGATAATAATATAACACGATGAAAAATAAATAAGTAAAAAAAAAATAAATGAGATATTATTTTTTTTAACAAAAAAAAAATAATATTCATTAAAATTCAAATTAAAAAGAAATTAAATTAAAAAAAAAATATATATAATAATTAATTTTTTTTAAGAAAAAGAAAAATATTCATTAAAACCTAAATTAAAAAAATATTAAAAACATATTCCAAAACTGGCAGAAAATATACAAGTATTATCGAAGCAAGAAAGTAAAAAATAACAACAAAAAAAAATATTATTTTTAAAATAAATTAATAAAAACCAAAAATTTAAAATATTAAAATTAAAATAATAAATTAAAAAATATTCAGAGACCAGGCGATGCCAAAGTAATATTTAAACCAAATTTAAAAAAAAAAGAGTTAAAATAAAAATGATTAAGACTCACATAAAACAAGCTGAAGTCAAAACCCTAACACTTATTTTCACTGGAGAGCACTGTTGATTCGATCGATCGCAAAATTACAAATGAAATTAATTAAATGAGCCACAAAAGAGGTTGACAAAAATCCCATTTTTACCTGTTTTGTCCACGCCTTAGGAAATTGTTTATATTAGGGAGCAATGAATACACGACTCTATTGTATTCATTAATTAGGGCTATATTCAGAAACACTGGCTCGATCAAAACACATTGACCTGTTTCGTCATAAAAATTTGTGGGATAAACAAGAGGGGATCGCCTATAATTCGATTTCTTGAATTATATCCGGGCATTATTAAAGTACCAGTGTTAAAGTTGCAGCCAAAAGTGAAAAATAGTAAACAGTTAAAATTAAAGTGAATTAGTAAAAGTTGAGTTAACCATTTTATATGAAAATGTAGTCTTCAAGAAAATCCAGAGTTTTTGCTCTAGGATAAAAAATATATTTTAGTGATTCGATGACAGAAAGTAAGTTAAAACTATTTGAACATTAATTTAAAAAGAAAATATTACCGTTTATTTAATTGCTGTAGACAATTAAATTATTAGACTTTTATACGTAAATATGGATTAGTAATTATAGTAAAGATGAAAAGATGCGAAAAGTGCATTTATTATTTGACGAGATCTAGACTATTGGAGTAAATTTACTATGTTTACGGAATTTTTATGTGTTACCATTGAGTTAATTTCACAATATTATGTCCTACAACGTTTTTTTTTAGACTCTATCATTTTAATTTGCGAAGACAATTTTGTGTCGGAAAAATTGTAATAAAACCAATCAGCTTGGTTCGTAGATAGACTCTAAGGTATTGGCTAATGTTAATTTTAGCGCATTTTCGTAATTAATTTGAATGTTAGGATCATGCTAGACTTTGGTTCTACGATTTGTATTAATAATTTTTGACTTTAAATTTAACGTATTCTTTATAACAATTGGTGTCTAATTTATCATAGCTATGTGCAACTAGGACGCCTACCTCCAAATAAATTTAATGTAATCGTGGAAAGGGACAAGTTGTATAAATATACCGCTCGACTAAAGCACCCCTAACCGCGGCGTTACAATACACACACACAGAGATAGACATCACGACGATATTCGACAAGGAAGATAAACATTAACGCTTAATATAGCGATAAAACATTTAATTGCTTGTTAGAACCACCCTAGGTAACACTTTTTTAAAATATAATTTCCTCTGTTAGCTGTACCAATGCACAATAAAATTAAATCGGTTCTGTTCGCGCAGTAATTGCATTTTATTAGCGAATTTGCAATTTGGGAACAGAGCAAATACTGCAAACATAAAACGTTTGCTTACGAATGTTTGTTGCATTCCGCGCAAAGTGCGTGGATGGTTTGGTTCGTTTAAAGTGTTTTGTTGCAAATGAATACCTACCTTAATGATTGAACTATATATGTAGACGCGGCGAGAGTTGATGCCACACACGTCATCAATTTTATCTTGGTATACGCCTACTTGCGGTCGGACAGTGCCGTGCGGAATAAATTACACATAATAATTTATAGCGGTAAAATAAAAATAATTGAACCCATCCCAGGTAGCAAGGGGTCATCAAATGACGTCTTTTTTTCGTCAAAAAGTGGTCACTTGGATGACCAGCAGGTCATCTACCAAAAAATGTTGTCTTCAAGGCGTCAGTTACTTGACGTCTTTTCGTAGTGTAGTATTTGACGTCTGAAAAACGTCATATATTGGTCACTACCCACATTGCACACTTTGTCCAAGGGACATACACCCATACTTACATAGATGGTGCCCCAGTCAGTACTTTACCGGATTTATACGGAATGTGGGGGTACGTATGTAAAATAAATTAAATATTAAATCAAGACAAACTTCGAACAAGACGCTAGCGCTACCAAGTCCACTTCCAATCCCTGGCTTCGCATGCGTAGATCTACCAATATTATTTACCTCATGTATTAGAATCGATGTACAGGGTGATTTTCACTTGAATGATTCTAACCACATAAAAATAGAAAGTTTCAAAAACCTAACCTAACGAAACCTAATCAGATCTAACCGAACCGAACCAAAGCAAACTAAACCAATATTTTTTTTCAAAAAAAAAACTTTCCTGACTTCCTACCTGGGATGCTAGAGGATATGAATCCGAACCGGACCGTACCGAACCGAACCTATCCAAACCTAACCCTACCCAACTAAACCTAATTAGCAGTACGTGTTGTAGTTTAGTTTGGTTAGGTTAGGTTTGGTTCAGTTTAGTTAGGTTCGGTTTGGTTCGGTTCGGATTCACATCCTCTAGGATCCCGGGCAGGAAGTCAGGAAAGTTTTTTTTTTGAAAAAAATTATTGGTTCAGTTTCCTTCGGTTCGGTTAGATTTGATTAGGTTTTGTTAGGTTAGGTTTTTGAAACTTTCTATTTTCATGTGGTTAGAATCATTCAAGTGAAAATCACCCTGTATGCATCTATTCTAAGACATGAGGTAAATAATATTG
Organism: Aspidapion aeneum; assembly: GCA_963576565.1. Lineage (NCBI taxonomy): Eukaryota > Metazoa > Arthropoda > Insecta > Coleoptera > Brentidae > Aspidapion > Aspidapion aeneum. Next base: position 1,409,445 of record OY755041.1, on the reverse strand, counting down.
GTAGATCTGCGCTTGCGAAGCCAGGGATTGAAAGTGGACTTGGTAGCGCTAGCGTCTTGTAAACTTCGAGGCTTCTTTCGCTCCAAGATGGAGATGTGTAAGTCTACTAATACCTCAGAGACGAACACCGCTGTACCTGTTCCAGTACTTTCAGGTCTAAATCACAGAAGAGTCACCTTCTGTGTCTAAGTTTCCTTCAGTGTTCTCAACTGCAGGGAATATTTCATATATTCAGACGAGTTTAAAAAAAGTCATAAATGGTTTGTGTCTGTGTGTGTGTCTGATGTTCTGATTTGGTCCCAAATACGTCATATTGCTGACGTCTTTAAAACGTCTAAAAATGACGTCATTTTGGGTGTGTCTTTTGAATGTCATTTAAAGGTCATTTACACGTCAGGTTAGAGACGTCAATGGTCATTAAAAATGACCTGTTTTTGACGTTTAAAAAACGTGACCTTGCTACCTGGGATAAAACACTACGCCTATGGATCTCCGAAACAGCCAATCACAAGCTAGAGGCGGGGCCAGTAGATCCCCTCAGCCGTGACGTGGGTGGCTTCAACTCTCGCCGCGCAAAACTATACCTTGATTTTGATGCAGGCGTGTTAATTGGAACTCCTTCGATTCCAGTGGAATTATATGTTTCAATATATTCATCTTCACCTGTCTGGTTGCTTCCGTAGATTGTTGAATATTGTGAATCTGATGTGTAATAAAAACCCAAATTCAGTGTAATTAAATTCACTCTTATCAAATAAATGGATCCATGATGGATCTGATACCATTCTAGTCCATTAGCGCACTCTAAGTCAGAGCTGTCACAAGTACATTAGGAAAGTACTTCAAGTACAAGTACCAAGTACATTAAGATTTGTAAAAGTACTTGAAGTACATTTTCTTTTCAAATGTACTTCAAGTACCAAGTATATTATAAAAGTACTTGATTTTCCCCAAGTCTTTTGTGTGTGCAAATAATTAAGCCTATAGGCATTATTCTTTGGATGTGTACAGCGTGTCCCATTTTCGATGGGATTAAATGGGAAACTCGGTTATTATTAAAGATATTGATTTTCTGATTGCACCTTACCGTGCTCTTTTTTTGAGCCCTTAAAAATGGCGTAATCAGATTTTTGTTATACCCCGTAGTTTCGCTAATACAGGGAGTTTTTGAAAAAATTGTATTTTTAATAATCCCTTGTATCTCGCTTATTTTGCGAGATACTTTTATTCTGTAAAAACATTTTTATGGCAACTTTTTTAGAAGAAAATAATGACGATGTCAATTTTTTAAAATATTGTTTAGTTTTTGAGATATGGTATTTATCATAAAAAAATTAAATACGGACCTGGATTTTTTTAATTACTTTTTTGATTGGTTTTATGCTAGTATTATCATAAAATAATAAAAATTTAAAAAAATTTTGTTTTAAGGTAAAAAAAAAATATTTAATATTTAAAAAAAAAAATAGTCCGAACCTGGATATTTCCAACATAAATATAAACTAAAAATTGCTAGTTAAACAATTTTTAGTTTAACTGTTTTGATACTTAGCATATTAAAATGGTTTTACGTTAATTTACAGATTTATTTGAAACAAAGTCTACGAAAAATACAAAAAAAAACAAGTTATAAAAAATAACTAATCTTTCTGATTACCATTAGGTGTAAGACATTGTTGGCATTTTTGAGTAATTTTTCTTAACGCATTTTGCATAAAAATATTTCTGCCATTTAAATATTGGGATTTTGTTGCTTGAATAAAGCAGTCAAACATATCACATTTTTCAAAATCTGGATATGGTCGATTTCTAGCCAGTTTAAAATAATTGTAAGCCATTTACAAAAATGACAAGTAAAATGACAATGTCAATTCCACGCTTTTGTTTTGTAAATTTCACGACCTGCTGTTTGGTTATCAAATAATTAGTACGATATTATTTTTGTAACTTTTTAACGTTTTTTACTTTATTTATAAATATTTTAATTATCATTTCAAAACAGATAAACTAAAAATCGTTGAACTAGTGTGTCTTGCAATTTTTAATTTATAATTACGTTGGAAATTTCCAGGTTCGGACTATATTTTTTTTCTCAAATATTAAATAGCTTTTTTTAACCTTAAATCAAAAAAATATTAAAGTTTTATCATTTTAAGGTAATAATAGCATGGAACTAATCAAAGTAGTAATAAAAAAAATCCAGGTCCGTATTTAATTTTTTTATGATAAATACCATATCTCAAAAACTAAACAATATTTTTAAAAATTGACAACGTCATTATTTTGCTCTAAAAAAGTTGCCATAGAAAGGTTTTTACAGAATAAAAATATCTTGCAAAATAAGCGAGATACAAGGAATTAATTAAAATGCAATTTTTTCAAAAACTCCCTGTATTAGCGAAACCACGGGGTATAGCAAAAATCTGATTACACCATTTTTAAGGGCTCCAAAAAAGAGCACGGTTAGGTGCAATCAGAAAATCGATAACTTTAATAATAACCGAGTTTCCCATTTAATCCCATCGAAAATGGGACACGCTGTACCTAATATTACGATTTTTTGGGCGATTAATTAAGACGTACCTACTCAGGTTGCCAAAATATCGGACTTCTCTGCCAAGTTGATAAAAAAACCGGACAGGTGGCAACCCTGAGGTTACCACTTGTCTTCGGCGCATTAAAGTTATATCTCACCTTGAACTTCAAGAATATTTTATTGTACTTAAAGTACTTGGAATGTACTTAAAGTACTTTGAATGTACTTAAGTACTTTGAATGTACATGAAGTACTTTGAATGTACTTGAAGTACTTATAATGTACTTGAAGTACTTTATTTGACAAAATCAAGTACATTTCCAAGTACATTGTTAAAAGTAGTTCAAGTACCAAGTACAATTACCGGATTCTAGATTTACTTCAAGTACAGTACTTGAATTACTTAAAGTACAATTTCAAGTACTATACTTGAAGTACCTGACAGCTCTGCTCTAAGTGAACTCCACGCTATATCAGCCTTAAAAACAGTTTTTGTAAATATCTCCGAAGCGGAAGCTCCCACTAACATAAATTATTGAGAAAAACGGGTTCTATTCTATATGGTATCAGATCCATCATGGATCCATTTGTTATTTTCTTGTTGTAACTATAAAATCTTTACTCACGGCAAATGAGCTTTTAATTACCAATGATCTCTCTCTATATATATACAGTGAAGTCCGCTTATAACGAACCCGTTTATAGCGAACTTTTGGTTAATACAAACCTTTTTTCTTTATACGAAAAGTCGTCCATAAATACTCATGTATTGTCTTACTGGTTATAACGATCCCGCTTATAGCGAACTTCCGGATATAGCGAACCTAATTTTAATAATCTAGTATACATATTTTCCTTTTAAAACGAACTTTATATAAGCAGACAATGGGCATTTTCACACTAGACGATACGGCAACGACACGAATGGTTGCAAAGACATGCACAAGACCCAGAATGCTTGATTTAGTAGAAGAACAAGCTAAAAGAAAAATGTGTGACTTCGATTTTAACGATTATGTGACTATTGATAAAGACATTGTAGCAAGAGAAACGTTGACTGATGAGCAAATTATAATCTCTCCGTAACCTCAAATATGGTTTCAAGTGATAATGACGAAGATAATGATGATCCTGGTCAAGATAATTCTGTTGAAGTCACTAAGGTTTATGTTCCAACCATTCGTGAAATAGAAAACAAAATTTCAGAAACTTTTTGGATTCACGCCAAGTTCCTGATAAAATATGGGCATCATTTTGTAACCTTGAAAGCTATATAAACAGGGAATATTTTTCAAGTAGAAATGTACAAACATAAATTATGGATTTCATAATAATAAAAAAAAAGATTTAGGCTTCTTTTATGTATGTATTACATACCACCATATTATGTACTTTACATATTTATATGTATAACAATAATAATAAACGTCTTTATTCATATATATTCTGCCTTTTTCTAAAAATATAAAAATTTATAGTATTTTTTGTAATATTTTTAGTTTTCTTAATCTTGGATACTATTAAAATAGAAACACAAAAAATTAAACAAAATTTATTTATTACTGTTTATAACGAACCTCGGATATAACGAACCGTATTTAGTTCATTTTTGAGGTCCGTTATATCCGGACTTCACTGTATATATATATATATATATATATATATATATATATATATATATATATATATATAACTGGATAGGCCTTTCCATATATGCAAAGTGAGGCAAAAATATTGATATTGTTTGAAGAGAGAGCACGCTGCGCAGGAGGTGCTACCTTTCCTTTTTTACTTTTACTCTCCGATGATTTTCTGTGGTTTTGAAAGTTCGCGGACGTTTGATGATTTTTAATCTATAACTGGATTTTTACTGCGATTAGGTACTTATAAAGTTTTTTAAATAATCAAAGCTCCTTACTTCAAAAAGGAAACCGGCTTTTCACTCCTTTCAAACTCGTTTTTACAAGAAACGCATCGTGTTCCCACTTTTTATTTTTGTTCAACAAAAAAAATTTTAAAACTATACTGACAACATTGACAAACACTTTAGAGCAATTCCACGCCAAGTCATCCAATTTACAAAAAAAGTGTTGCCGTGACATTTAATTTTTTTCTTTAAGCATGCTTACTAAATGAAACAGCTTATGCTTAACCACTTTTGCACAATTTTAGATTTTTTAATTGTACACGCATTTAAAAAGTCTAAAAACGGGCAAAATGGGACTTTAAAGAAAAAAATTATGCTCATAGTAAACAGCACCTAAAAAAATTAACCTATAATTTTGAAAACATGCATAAAAGTAGTTTTCAAAAAAATGTGATGTTTAGCAAAATCTATACTGGCTTAATTAGAGCAATTAAGAGAATATACAAAAAACGCAGAAATTTTTCATATTTTTTTGGGGTATAAATGTAATGTTTTCTAAAATTTTGGATACAGTGTTGGAAAGCTATACTCAAGGACTATATATTCCTTGTATAAAACATATTTAAAAATTAGACGTTACCTTGGAGTTCCACGAAGAAGTTAAGAATGTCTGGGAAATCCCACAACTTCAACATCAAAAATGACCCTGTCTATCGGGGTGCTGGTGGTAATCAAGTAGGGTAAATTTTTCACTGTATCATATACTTTTAAAAACAAGAATAAAAAATCTGGGTCTGTAATCCTTAAGGTCACTACACATTTTTTTGTTATTTTAATATTTTTAGTGATGTTAAATTGCATCACAAATTACAGGCGTGGATCTACGGGGGGGGGGTGCCCCCCCCAAATCTGAAACTTTACTCAGTTTTAACACATAGAATACACCTCCTGGTCACTATGCACAATAGTTTTGTGAAATATCTATTATGATATTTTCCCCCAAAATAAAGTTTCTGGATCTGCCCCTGCAAATTAAGGTTTATCAGAAGGTAAAGTTTATTTATATGAGCACTGTTCAATAAATTATGATCTAAACTCTCTTTATAAGGTCACTACACAAATTTTTAAAAAATTTTTAAGTTTATTTACTTTTTTAGTAGTTACCTACTGTCATATTTAAAAAATCGGAAAAGAAGTTGAGTTCTATAATTTCAGAAACGGAACAAATTGTTTATCTGAGCTTGAAGTAAATTTAGCATCTATAGTTAAATCATCCAGAGGAGTGAAAGAATGGTGTGCACTTGTTGTTTGTTTGAGATTTTAATGTAAAACAAATCGTTTCACAGTACCTCCAAACGCTTCACATGGGCTTTTACCATGCGTTAGTTTTGTACTTAGTTTTTTTAATGCACAGTGGCGTATGCAGAAATTTTCCAAGGGGGTTTGGAGAGGGGGCTTGAGTAAAAGCAAAATCCTGGAAAACCATTTATTTCTTCTTTCAGAAAAATTCAATCTTTAGGAGAAGTTATTTAATGGTTTTGGAAAGATTGGCCTCCAACCCCCCTCCCTCCTGCGTACGCCACTGTTAAACCTGAACCATTTCATTTACCAAAGAAACAAACTAATTAATGTCCGTGTCTCACCAAAAATGTATTCTTAAAACTAAAAAAAAAATTCCGACAGTTTACGAAGATGGGACTTGAACCCACAAACTAGGATCTTACGCAAAACAGTATGTGGCTATAAATAAGATCCCCTAACGATGATTTTTATACATAATTTTTTTCCTTTTGCGACTCAATAAAAAAATTTGATTTTTTACATGCTTAAACCAAAAAATAAGGCCACAACTGATTTTCTTTTTTTTTACTTTTAAAGTGGCCTGTAAAATACGGAAGGCGACATTAAAAATTAAAATTTGTTAATTTGATATTCCTAAGGACACTAATACATGTTATCAAAATTTGGATTTTTTTCGTGACATGGCAGCTATCGCCATTGTATGATTTGGCGTGGAATTACTCTTTAATGACATCACAAGTGAAAATCTCTTTAAAGTATTAAGTTCACAGAATACCACCGGTGATTAGAACTAGAGAGAGAAGGGGTGCAATGCTTAGCATTCATTGTATGTTCTCACTCTAAAAAACTCTTTAAATTTTTGACTCAGTGTCCCATATACGTAATGTATAGCCGTAGCCGTACCAGTTACTTTATAATTAATTGTTAATTACCTCCAGACTGGAAAATATTTGCATCCGAATTCAGTTTAAGAAATTCCATTTTGGTTCTGGTATGCCGCGTATCATTTTCGCTGTTGACTTCTTTAACTCCAGAGTCCGTTGATGATTCACTTCGTTGGTATTCTCCACTACTAAATGATCTATCCATGAGGCTCGTATTACTTCCGCCTCCTTAAAAAATAACAAAAATCCAGTGGCGCACCCAGGAATATGTCTTGGGGGGGGCCGAGGCCTCTTGCGGAGAAGCCCGAAGCCTTATGATGTCGAATTTTAAGCTATTTTTTGTGTTTTTTTCATGAAATATGTAAAACAAAATAAGGCTTGGGGAGGCCCGGGCCCCGAGCCCACCCCTCCCTCTGGGTGCGCCCATGAAATATTTTGCAGCAGTAGATGGCAAAACAAATATAATTTCTATCTTATAATGGCCTACTCTCCGGCATTTTCTACAAATAGGTAAAAACTTTGACAACTTTTGCATTTTCTGTGAATGAAAGACAAAGTTTGATGAGAATAAGCTACTTTGGGGCAAACCTGCGCAGAAAAAATACCCCCCTGATAACGATAATTTTGAAGATTTTGTAGAAGAAATAGTAGTTTACCTAACTAGTGCGGAAAGTGCCTCTTTTCCGCACGCGATTGCAGATGGCCAAACGACGCGATAGCGGAGTTTGGCCAGCAATCAAGTGCGGAAAAGACACTTTACGCACGAGTTATGTACACTATTTTTTCTATAAGCGTGAGGAAAAAACTAAAAATTAATCAGAAAATTATTTATATTCAAAACGTTTTAATCAAATCAATTATTATTATTCACATTCTAGCGGCTTCTAGAACTGACTGGGGTAGATCTTCGTCCGAAGAATCCATTGAAAATCTGATTTTTTTGTTTGAAAAATTCAAAAGACGCTTGTATCTGCAAAATTGGCTTTGTTTTGACAGTTTGTTTGTACTTTGTTGCTATGGTGATTTAAGATGCCAAATCTAAAACCACTAGTGTTCATTGTTGTTTGACATTGACAATGACGATATTTATACCGGGGAGGTTTAAAACTTATAATTTGAACCTATTTTACTGAAAACTTTATTTTATCGAAAATATTGAAAATATAGCAGAATTTTAGTCAATTTGAATATTTTTAGGATATTTCGTGTGCTAGGAAAGATACAAATGTATTTTGAACGGTCTAAATGTTATAGAACACCTCAAAATCGTAACAAATTTACTTTTCCGCACTAGTGCGGATAAAATATTTTTCCGCACTAGTGCGGAAAAGTGGCACTTTCCACACTAAAATGCGTGCGGAAAAGTGGACTTTTCCGCACGCTTATAGAAAAAATAAATTTTAGATGCTATTAAATCATTAAAAACTAAAAAAGCCCTGGCTGGGATGAAGTAAAAGAAGACACTGCGTGAAACAAATATAAGAAGAAATATTACAGCCATGATAAAGGTAGATATGTATTTCCAGACTAGACCCATATACTTACCTATTACAGATTTTGATTTAACTAGTAAAGCATGTTTAGCTAGGGACGGTTCATAGTTAAATTCATCTGAACTTATATCAGATAAATCCGAAGTGTCATCAACGGGAGTGTCGCCAATAAATACCTTAAAAAAAAGTGTTTTTTAGACAAAAACTTTTGAAGTTTTGATTCTCCAGCTTATTTGGTAGTAGCATAGCAACTGAGCCCTCGTAATAGTAATGGCGCGCCCTTTCCGCAAACTCCGATTTGTCCGTGCACCATATACGAAACGGATGCAAGTGCCCCTCAGGATGCAAGTTTTCTTTCTCTATATATATATTTATCGGTTTCACAACGTTCTTCCGATACCCAATCTACACTTGTTTCTGTTTGCCCATAATTCATCATCTAGGCCTCTTATTCTTATTTCACTGTCTATTTCTTCTCTCCAGCTTTTCCTCGGCCTTCCTCGTCTTCTTCGGCCAATTGGTTTCCATTGTAATATTTGTTTAGGTAGTCTTCTATCATCCATTCGTTGTACATATTCGTACCACACCAGTTGTTTTGTTCTTATATCATCCACTAATGTACGTTCACCCACTGTAATAATTTCTCTTATTCTTTGATTTGTAGCTCTTTCTCTTTTTGATTTTACTGCTGCCCAACAAACATTTAAAGTTGTAACGACGTAACCGCAACGTACTCCCGCTACGTCTCAGTAATACAGCCACGTGTTAATTCCCTAAGTGGGGAACCTGTCGTCACTGTAGTAACGACCACACTACTACGTCGCAGCCAAGTATGTACTACGTCGTAGAGGCTTTTTTTCGTAATGGCGCAAAAGTAGCGAAGTAGTTGCAAATAATATTATCGTTTCTTTTTGGTAGAATTGTTACACAATATGGTGAACATAATAGTAAATAGACTCGCTAAGTTTTTTTGTTTGGTTATGGTTATAATATGTACTATGTTATCCAAAAGAGCGAGAATTTACGAGCAGAGGATCAAAATTCGAGTGCGACGCAAAGTTTATTGTATAACATGCATGATATATATTGCAAAAAACCGGTGCGCCCGTAAAATTAAACCGTTTTCTGATAGCTGATTAAATTTTTGTGTTGTGATTTCGGAGGTTATGTTTTCATAATCGACAGTTAACTCCAACAGATGGTGCTTAAGAATAGCATTTTTGGTAAGATTCAACTAATTTGTTTATAAAATAGGATAGCTCTTTAATATGAGCTCATAAAACGACAATAAAAATATTAAATTTTCTTAAACTATATTCCCTGATAGTCGAAAGGGTTACTTGAAAGTGAGCCTAAGTTACGGCAACGTGTCACGTACGACTTTTATGTCGGCATTCCCTTCTGTTCTAGGTACTGCTTCGTTGCTGCAACGTATTATTAACTAGCTTTCGCCACTAGAAAACGTCTACAGAGTGATAGGAACCACGCGATAAGTAAAACTACTACCCTCAAGTTTTTGGGGTGTCGCCACTTGTCATTTGCCGTTTCTATCAACAACAGCTAACAGCACCACTGCTTATAGGTTTTGTACTAGCGTGAATTTGTGGTAGGTTTTAAAACAAAAACAAGATAAATTAAATTCCATTGTAACAATAAATGAATTGCCAATAAAAAGTGTTTTAAAAAAATGTATTTTGCAGTCGAGAGCATGATCCCCATTCTAGAATTTCTAGGAAGTGTTGGTCGAGGAACGTAGTCACATTAATGGAATCAACTTATTCTTATTTTTTGTTTACGCATTGCTCTCACAATTCGTATGTAGTATTTTTTATTGTTTTTAAATATTTTCGCATTCTCAATATTCAGTAATTTTTATTACTACAAGCCCTTGTAAAAAAAAACAAAACAATCATGAACCGTGTTTCCAACTTCATTATTTTAAAAACAATCAGCTGTGTCGTGACGTGACCATCGGAAAAAAAAATAAATCAGCCCCCGATATGACGTCAACAAAGTGGAGGATCGTGTCCCGTCCGTTTTGATACCCCCGGCTCAATCTGTAAAAAAATGGCGGATTTCAATTTCTTCCCATATCCTACGCGCAGATTTGACAGGCGTTCTATTAATTTTTCTATTTCTATGGTCGCTACAGCCAGGAAACAAATTTGGCAAATTACCTTAGCTTCGGTACTAGGATTTGGCACGAGCATTGGCACTGGTACGGGTGAAGGAGTGCCATGAAAATGTCGCCTTTGTAGGAACCAATTTGAGTCAGATTCCTGGGAACCTAGTAACGAGGAACTTGTTCGAAAATACTCTGAATCATCTTGTTCCTCTTCAGAGTCGAAATCGTCTAATGTATTCACATTTTGTTTTACCTGGAGAAACAAAATATTTGATAGTATTACATGTACTATTAAATAATAAATTGATTCATGACGGATCTGATATTGTCCGGTCAGAATAAAATAAGGAGCAAAAGAGATGGCTTCAATTAGCGCTATCTTTCTCTGTCCAGTGGCGTGCAATAATTTTTTAATTAAGCATTATCGCAGCCCACGAGAAAGACTGGCCCGGGCGCGGAAATATCACGTGACCATAGGAGGCTCACAAAAAAACGCCTCACGGCCCGCTGTCATTATAAAGCATGTGTGTTTTCAGATTTTATGTGAATTTTATCCAAGTTATTAAAATAACGCAGCCCACGAAAAAGACTGTAGTGGGCTGCGTTAAAATAATTAATGGCTAATGAGTAAATTATAAAGAAAATACCTCTAAGATAAACAATGCCGCGAACGTGTAATTAGTATTGTTCCTTATCGGTCCAACTATAAAACTGTAACCTAATATGTTGCAAACGGGAAAGAAGTGGTAAAAGATAAGATCTTGGATAAGATTGATCAAGTAATAGACATCCTTAGTGACATTTTCGATAGTGAGAGTGAAAAATGTGTTCAGTTGTCATTTCTTATTGAACAATTAGGTCTCTTGAAAAGGTAACCTGAGAAACGAAGATATTGTGGTTACACTTTAATGTTGGCTTCATCTTTGTTTATCCAGTTATCCAGTGCATACACGTCAATTTACAATTCTAAGGTAATATGTCTTCCGCACCCTCGCAATATTCAAAAACTGATTTGTAAAATATAAAAAACAGATAGTAATCTCTCTGGTAGTGTGAAATATTTAAAAAGTAAGATACAGCTTTTAAAAGAACATGAGTTGGTAGTTAACTTACACTTTATTGAAATAGATACTAAACTTTGTGCTGGGTAATTTTTCAAAAAATTATTGACGACCACTACATTCAGTTCATTGAATGGGAAAACCATCTCACTTATTCACAAAATCACTTGTTTCTTTTTAATAAATTATTGTGAAATTTTATATTGAAAATTTTTCTTCAGATAACTCTAGCGAGTGTTTTTGTGGAGAAAAACTATTGTCAAAGCTTGAAAAAATTAGTTTAAGGGCATGTAAAGTTTTTTAAAATTATTTTATTAAAAAGCACAATAATTTAGTGTCTGCTAATAAATCTTTGAATAAGAACTCAAAGATGATGACAGTCAAAGAAAAATTAAAAAACTAAAAGCTTAGGTTTGATATGTCCAATTTTGAAAGACTTGTATAGATTTGAAGTTACTAACGATATTATGTACCTAATATATGTACCTGAAGATATTATAGTGCAAATTTTGTATAATTTTTTATTTTATAGATTCAGTTCTTTTATCCATAATAAACACATATATCAGCAAAATATTTTTTTCAATTTTTGCCTATAAAAGAACAAAATTTTTTTGTTAATTTATTTAAATTATGTAAAAACATATAATATATTAAGCAATACAATAAGAATCCTGGGACTCCTAAGATCACGTGACCGCCTTCTTGCTTATAACGCGCCATGGCCGGTCTTTATCGTTGGCTGCGTTACTTACTTACATACAATAATCCAAAAACATTACCCTTCCTTTCGCCGTGCTGCAGTTGGGCAAAAAACCGGTTCACCTTTAACAGCTGAGTTTGTTTTCTTTTGAATTTTTTTTATTTTTTAGATAGCAGCATGGCAGAGCGCTGCTGCGCCCGCGCTCCTATTTACGTTTCCGTGCTCATTTCACGTCGGCGCGGTTTTGAAATAGACACGGAAATGTTACAATATATTTGGGTTCAAATACGTGTTGATTTTAAGAGTTTTGATCTCGAAATGAGCACGGATCTGTAAGAGAACAGCGCTCATTAAACTATTACAAAAGCGTATTCAACTGTCAGGTTAAAACGCTAACATAACGAAAGCTAATCAATCAAAAAAAACTTTCCTGACTTCCTACCCGGGATCCTAGAGGATGTGAATCCGAACCGAAACGAACCGAATTGAACCAAACCGAACCGAACCGAACCAAAGCAAACTGAACCAACAATTAAAAAAAACTTTCCTGACTTCTTTCCCGGGATCCAAGAGGGTGTGAATAGTGTTGTAGTTTAGTTTGGTTAGGTTGGGTTTGGTTCGGTTTAGTTAGGATCGGTTCGGTTCGGATTCACATCCTCTAGAATCCCGGGTAGGAACTTTTTTTTTTTTGAAAAAAATTATTGGTTCAGTTTGCTTTGGTTCGGTTCGGTTAGATTTGATTGATAAGCTTTCGTTAGGTTAGGTTTTTGAAACTTTCTAATTTCATGTGGTTAGAAATCAAGTGAAAATCATTTAAATCATTAAAATTTATTAATAAAAGAACAACATCTGTCTTCGTAGTTGCTGGTGTACGACAATGAACACTGAACTTTGCAGGTATAGTTAATGGAAGAGTGTTCGTCAAACTTCAACGAATTTCAAAATCTTGAGTAATATTAGTACAAATACTTTTAAACTGCTCCATAATTTTCATATTAACAAACATAAACCCTCAAAATCAAACTAATAAACAACGTGAATCCAATTTAAGTTTCAAATGTGCACTAATAAGTAAACCCCTGTGCTGCGTAATTCAATACAAATCCGTGCCTTGTTCGAGCCTCGGCGCCTTAAAATCAACACGCATTTGTAACCAAATATGTTGCAACATTTCCGTGTCTATTTCAAAACAGCGCTGCCGTGAAAACAGCACGGAAACGTAAATACGCCGCCCGCGCAGAATAAAGTTAAGGGTAACAAACTGGCAAAAAACTTGATCAAAAGCACTCTAATGTTTTACTAATCTTACCGTTAAAGCAAACCGGTCTCCGGAATGATGTGGACTTAGGCTGGAATTGCGCGTTGGTCTGTATTCCTCCAAACTTGATAACGACGAGGTATCCAGATCGGCTGATTTCCATTTGCTGTTCAAGGTTTGGCTTCCAAAGAAATATTCCTTATTCGTACTCTCATGATATCGAGATGATAAATCACAACGAACCGATGAGGATGAAGAATTGTCTCGGCAATTTGTAATAACCTGTAAATAATTATTGGATTTACCCATTGAAGAAAGCTAAAGGTGACTGTTGTCGCGCGGGGGCGGGAGGAATGTTTGTTTTAGTTGACGTAGGCCATATTCATCGTGCGAAAACGTTCGTTGCCCTTATTTTGATTTGGGGTAGGTCAGTAGTTAAAAGCGTTGCTGGTCGCGTGTCCATTGTTTGTTTTTGTTTGATTCAAAATGGAAATAAAAACCGTCGATTACATAATTAACTGTGCAAATTTAAATAAAATCTTTGGGGCCACATAGACCGGTTCATATATATATATATATATATATATATATATATATATATATATATATATATATATATATATATATATATATATATATATATATATACAGGGTGTCCCATACATAGTTAAACTGTAGATTCCCTGGGTCAAAATATTACGATTTAGCCACACTTACCTTAGTCCAAAAGTTCGTACTAACCGAGATACAGGGTGTTAAACTTTATTTTTTCAATTCGATTTTCTTTAATAACTTTTTTACTAATTAATATTTCTGCAAAAAATAACAAGCGTGTAAATTTTTTTGTAACTGGCAAGACGATTCCGTTGAAAATTTTGATGTACAATGTACAGGGTGTTCCTTGGACTACTACCATTGCATTAAAATCACTGTATTTTTTTTGTGCCTCGGTGTATACCAGTTTTTATGTAAAATAATGGTTTTCCCATCCTTTTTGTGTAAAAAAGTTATACTGTTTTAAAGTCGCTCAGAGCAACGGGTTTTGAGATTTTTGCATTTAAAGTTTTTATTGCATGTGAGTGAAATGCCAAATTTATGTATGATACTTTCTTCAATTCTTTCTACTAATTAATATTTTTGCAAAACCTAACCAGCAAGTAGGTTTTTCTGAAATTTGCAAGACGATTCCGTTGAAAAAGTTGATGTACAATGTACAGGGTGCTCTTTGGACCACTACCATTGCATTAAAATCATCAGTGTATTTTTTTTGTGCCTCGGTGTATACTTAAGCAGGTTTTTAAACAGAATATGATTTTAATTATTAAGTAATTTTACAAACAGTTCTGTAGTTTTAAGAAAGTTTGACAGAATAGACGCAGACAGCAACTTTATTGGATTTTATTGTTTTTTATTTTCAAAGCCTACTATAATAAACAATTTTAAGTTTGATTTACTATTTGTCAATTTTAAAATTTTAACTTTGTTGCTGTTTTATATTTTTTTAAATAAATAATAAAATATCAATTTTATTAATAATTATAATTTTCTTTCAAAACAATAAAAAAATAGTTTAAAAATAGCATTAATAAAGTATACGTACTTACCATTTTTAAAAACATTAATACGAAGAAGTTTTTGTTCCTCATTAAAAACATCGGCCTACACAGTTGCCATAACGGACAATAATTTACAATTGTTTTAACACACTTATGATAATTCAAGAACCATCCTGTATATTTATTAACTTAATATTTCCCAAGAAAACATCCAATCTTAAAATGTTATAAAAAATTATTGAATATAGCTAATATGTATGAAGTGGGTAAGAATTTAATCAAAAATCTTTTACGCATACAATAAAAACTTATAATTTAAATATCTTAAAAACCGTTGATCTAAGCGACATCTAAACACCATAACTTTTTCAGTTAAAAAAAAATAAAAAATTAATGTTTTTTTATAGAATCTTGTATACACCGAGGAACAAAAAAGTTAGACCTATTTTAATGTAACGGTACCGAGCCAGAGAACACCCTGTATAATATTTTTATTTTTTTAACCATAATTAAATTGTCCATGCCCAAAAATCACCAAACCCAATTTTTGTGCAAAATTATTAATTAGTAGAAAGAATTGAAGAAAGTATCGTACATAAATTAGGCAGATCACTCACTGCAATAAAAAAAATTTTATGCAAAAAACTCAAAAACCGTTGCTCTGAGCGACTTTAAAACAGTATAACTTTTTTACATAAAAAGGATGGGAAAACCATTATTTTACATAAAAACTGGTATACACTGAGGCACAAAAAAAATATACTGATTTTTAAGCAATGGTAGTGGTCCAAGGAACACCCTGTACACTGTGCATCAAATTTTTCAACGGAATCGTCTTACCAATTTTAAAAAAACTTACTCGCTGGTTAGTTTTTTCAAAAATATTAATTAGTAAAAAAGTTATTAAAGAAAATCGAATTAAAAAAATAAAGTTGAACACCCTGTATCTCGGTTAATTTGAACTTTTGGACTAAGGTAAGTATGGCTAAATCGTAATATTTTGACCCAAGGAATCTACAGTTTAACCATGTACCATTAGTTCTGGGACACCCTGTATATATATAAAAATCCTAAAAATTAACCAAAAGTG
Source organism: Aspidapion aeneum (assembly GCA_963576565.1). Taxonomy (NCBI): domain Eukaryota; kingdom Metazoa; phylum Arthropoda; class Insecta; order Coleoptera; family Brentidae; genus Aspidapion; species Aspidapion aeneum. The sequence continues at coordinate 1,393,570 of OY755041.1, read as the reverse complement.
CAAGTAATAAAAAATTATACGATGCTGAAAACTAGTTGTGCGGTTGTGAAAAATGAAATGTTTTTTTTGCTTTATTTGTCCTATTATGAACAACCCACGAAGTGATCCTGCGTGGGTGGCCAAGGGAATGTGTGATATCAAGCACTTTAGTGAAAAGTTAAAGACACAAAGTAAGTGCTACTTATGTAAATAACCACATAGAATTTTCTATGCTAGGCAAGACTGATATTAGGTGCCAATTGAATAGTGCCTATGGGCAAAACATTACCGAACATAATGAAAACGTGGCAAAAAAGAGAAATATATTTAGTAGGTTAATAGGCTGTTTAAAATTCTGTGGGATTTTTGAGGTTGCTCTACGGGGCCATAATAAATCTGAAACTGGTGCTAATCCGAGCACATTGCGCATGTTAAAGAAGGGCGAATAGACTTTATCTATAGGAGAGTTTACACATGCATGGATTTGCTGGCGCCAATAAAAACTGGCGCGCCAGTAAGTTAAATTTGCAAGTGTAAACACCGACTTGCACACAAGTTATTTTTTTGCATGCATGTATCAAAAAAGTCTGCAGCTGACTGAATTTGCTGGCGCCAGTGGTGACGCATGCGCGCAGAAAAGGAAAATTTTCATGTGTAAACAAGTGTTTGCACGTCGGCTCGCCAGTTTTAAGTTCATTATTTTACATTATTTTTTATTTTCATTGTGTTTGAGCTTAAAAATTTTGTTTATTTTTGTTTTTATAGCTCAATATGGCTAAAAAAAGTGGCCAGCAGAACTGACCATACAGTTTCTTGAAGGCTATGAATGTTTTCCTTGTTTATGGGATGTACACAGTAGTTCGTATAAAAACAAAGATAGTCGAGATAATGCTTCCCAAAAAATTAGTAAAATAATGACTATTGAACGCTTTGAAGTTGCAGAAGTAAAAGCAAAAATATGATCCATAAGAAACACATATGCTTTGGAATTGACAAAAATTTAAAAAAGCCAACGTTCCGGAGCCGGTGCAAATGAAGTATACACCCCAAAAGTACTATGGTTTAAAGTAGCAGACCGAATTTTAAAGAATGTTGTTTAAATAAGAGAAACTCTAGAAGAATATCAAAATGTTGCTTTGTCATTCGAAGATGGTTTTTATAGCTCGCAGGATCTTCTGCTGCAAGTTTTCCTAAAAGTTTTTCGGAAGCACCCAAAGTAGATCGACTAGCAATCCATGCTTTAACCCATGCAGATACAGCCTTTTCGATGTTTCTTTTCCTGAATCTCTTTTAATTTTTTTTTCAAGAAAAGTTTTGCGACTGTTTTGCAGGCTTTCGAGAGTTCAGGCGACATATCGCGTATCGTGTACACTTTAAAAATGAAACTGGCGCGCCAGTCTTTTTAATTTTCGCACAATAGTGTAAACCTTTACTGGCGTGCAAATAGAACTGGCGCGAACACTGGCGCCACTAAATTCATGCATGTGTAAACCCACTATATAAACAAATAAACTAAAAACTACCCCAAGTAGCTGCTTGTTTCTAAAATGCTAAAATAAGATTGTTTAGGTAAGTTTTTTTATCACCTTTTCCCTGCAATATAAATTTCTGCCCCCCCCCCAATTTATAACGTCACCAGCCGCCACTGATCACCAAACAAATGGTGATCCGTGGTTTTAGTGAGAGAATAAATCGTGTACCTACTCACCACAAGTAGCGTCATTTTCCAAAATAGTAGAAAAACTAGAACAACAACGAGTAATAAACTACTATATCGATCGATGTAAAGATAGATTAAAAATATAGAAACATGAGCTTCTACAGTACACTGACAAAAAAAATCTATTTGGAATTAATAAGAAACCATTTAAACCAAGTGCAATATCTGCATAAAATATAAATTGGTAAAAAAAAATTAAGTCACAAGCTTTTATAAAATGCACTAAAAATTAAAAAATAATTTTCTAACATTCTAATATTATCATAATAATAAAAGCGATGGCCGACTGATGGAAATTTTGACGATGTTTGCACGATAAGATATCCGTATCAATTAAATATCACTATTTGCAAGAAACAATCTAGCAGAAAAATGCAGAGGTACCAAACCCACCCAACCCGACCCAAGATACCCCAGCATTTCTCTCACATAGGTATGGCAATGGCATAACATTGCGGCACATCAAACATATCTTTGATGACCTGCTATGTTGAATATTCTTTAAGTGTTTAGATCACAAATTTAGATTAACTTATGCTTTGATTTGCGGCCATCGCTTTTATTATTATGATAATATTAAAATGTTAGAAAATTATTTTTTAATTTTTAGTGCATTTTATAAAAGCTTGTGAGTCAAAAAAAAATTATTTTACCAATTTATTTTCTACTTTTTAGTCTCAGCTATCTACTCTATTATATGAAAATATTTGTTCAATAACAGAACAGAAGAGTTTATTCTAGATTATAATGAAATCGCTGATCGTGAGTTGTTTGGAAACTAATTTTTTTTATTGGGGGAAGGAGAGAGTGGGGGTAGAGGTAGAAATATATTTTTTGTTTGGGCTGTATTGCCATCGGACCTTTATGCATATACCAAATTTTATAAAAGTCATTTGAAGTGAAGTGTGTCAAAAACTCATTTTTTATGGAAGGGGGTGGGGGGTAGGAGTGGTAGGATTTTTTTTTCAATGTTGTATTGTCATCGGACCACTATATGTATACCAAATTTCATCCAAATCGGATAATGGGAAGGGTGTCAAAAACGCATTTTCTCTGGAAGGGGGTGGGGGTAGGGGTGGGAGGATAATTTTTTTAAATATTGTATTGTCATCGAACCACTATGTGAATACCAAATTTCATCCAAATCGGATCATGGGAAGTGTGTCAAAAACTCATTTTTCTATGAAAGGGGGTGGGGGTAGAGGTGGGAGGATATTTTTTTCTTAATATTGTATTGTCATCGGATCACTCTGTGTATACCAAATTTCATCCAAATCGGATAACGGGAAGTGTGTCAAAAACAAATTTTTCTATGGAAAGGGGTGGGGGTAGGGGTGGGAGGATATTTTTTTCTTATTGTTGTATTATCATCGGACTACTATATGTACACCAAATTTTATCCAAATCGGATAACGGGAAGTGTGTCAAAAACACATTTTTCTATAGAAGGGGCGGGGGTAGGGGTGGGAGGATATTTTTCTTAATGTTGTATTGTTATAGGACCACTATGTGTGTACCAAATTTCATCCAAATCGGATAATGGGAAGTGTGTCAAAAACGCTTCACAAGATTTGATAGATAGTTAGATAGTTAGATAGTTAGACAGAACATCTGAAGCTAAATAAAAGCTTGTAATAAAAAGACCGATAAATTGTACATATTTATTATAAAAATACTGGAATAAGTAGAAAAAAACGGTCTACTCCTAACAAAGCCCTGAATACGATCCTAGATCTCCCATCGCTGTCCACCTGGATAAAGAAGGGAGCGATGGCAGCATACATTAGGATAAGGGACGCGGGCGTGTGGAGAAGGAGCGGACAAAAGGGACATTCAGAGATCGCGACTGTGACGGAAAAGAAGATTCCTCTATCGAAGTAAAGGCTAGCAATGCCAGAGAAACGGTTAAGGGAGAAAAGGAGATACCGTGTAACCTTACCGCCAAGAGATGCATGGAAGGACGGGGTTGAATTCCTTAGCGATGCCACGATCTGCTATACAGACGAATCAAAGCTGGCAGACCGGAAGTCGACCGGTGCAGGAGTGTACGTGGAAAGCAAGAGTATTGGAAAAAGCTACTCGCTGCGATCCAATGCAACAGTCTTCCAGGCGGAGGTTTACGCTATACTGGCGGTAACATGGGAGGATGATATTAGGAACGAAACAGGAAAGCGCCTCCACATCTGTTCACACAGTTAAGCTGCGCTAAAACCACTGTGCAAACCAACCATGTCCGCGGTTTTGGTGCAGGAGTGTGCAAATGCACTTCAGAAGTTGGCCGAAATAAGAGAGGTGGAGCTCGTATGGGTCCCAGGCCACACGGGAGTCCCAGGAAGCGAGAAAGCGGACGAACTCGCCAGGGGAGGATCCCGGAAGGAATGCGTCGGCCCAGAGCCTTTCCTGGGGCTCACAAGAGGGCAAATGAAGTCGGCCCTAACATAGTGGACCCAAAAAGAGATACAAAAGGAATGGACCAACACAGGAAACGCCAGACAGGCAAGGAGTATGTGACAGGATACTGCAAGTCCCGTAGGGACTGGCTGCTCTGTAAAACACGAAGAGAGATGGGAGCCATACATTGCATCCTACAAGGACACTTAGCAAAGATAAGAGTGAAAGACGCGACGTGCGAGCGATGTTGGGCCGAGGACGAGATCTTGGCGCATTTCCTCTCATCATGTGAAGCATACAAGGAGGCAAGAAGAGAGTTATTCCAAGAGGAAACCTTTGAGACGGAGGACCTTCTGAATCTGAGGTGGCCCGATATTCTGGCCTTTGTACAGAAGACGGGCACATTCCTTAGCGAAGGAAGGACGCAGTAGGTGGGATGCCCGGGGGTTGGCGAAAAGGGCGCTTCATGTGCATAAACGCCAGGCCTAGAGCTTACACCACACTACTACTACTACAAAATAGTGGATTAAGATTTTTTTTAAACGCTATTTATTGGTAGATCTCTATCTATTTTAGGATGCGTGTCGATTCAAGGGAAATACTTTTGCGAGCCTCTCTAAAGAGTAACTGTAAATTATTCTCCACAATGTGTCCATTTCAGCTCTAGATAGAGTATCTTTCGAGCGGACACCACGCCTGCTCCCCTGGAAACAAACTTTCAAAAACCAGTTTAATATACTAGTCCCGCATGCGGCACGTAGCACTTATCACAGATTAGGTTAGATAAGATTAGTAAAATCAGGCATTAAACTGATGAACAGATCTTTTACATCTAGCGCCATCTTCTACAGTTCTTGTCAGAGCATATTATTTTAAAAGGCTTTCCGTTTTCGGTCTAGAAGCAAATCATATTACTTTTTGGCAACAGACCATTTCCCCCTAATTTGACCCCGCTGAATCCAAATATCTCTGTTGCCAACTCGAAAAATCGACAGGGACGGAGAAAATCCCCCCCAAAACCCCCAAAAACCTGTTTTTTTTTTAGTTTTATGCAATTTTCTCGAAAACTAACCTTTTTATCAAAAACTGCAAAGTGGAGAATAAAATTCCCTTTCCAACGATGTATTGGTCAATAAGGTTAGGAAAAGCAAGTAGCTCTTCAGTGGCGTACGTAAATTGGGATTATTTAGAAAAAACATGTTTATTATAGGTTTTTCAAAATTTTCTCAAAAACTACACTTTTTAGGAATAAATATGTGATATACTTTATTGTAGAACATAACATTTTCTTTTAAAAACTTTATTAAATTGTCGGGTTGTTGCCATATTTAAGGCTTCAGAGGCGTACTAATATAAACTTATTTTTAAAAATAACTGAAATAATCAGTTTCTCTTGCATATTTAAATATCTTTTCTAAGATTTTCAGAAAAAAATGTGCCTTTATTCTTTATTGAGGATAAGACAATTTCTTTTTAAATGATATATTACAAAGTGAGGTTAATGTTATGATAAATACTTCAAAAAGATTCGTAATTTCTACCTACTAAAATAAAATGTTTCAAAATTAAAATAAACTGTTTTTTGATTGGATTAGATATTTTGATTTATCTAAATAAGTTCTTTAAAGCAAAAAAACACCGGTGGTTATAAGGGGAGGGGGCATAGGGGCCATGGCCCCCCTAAGCAATATTTTTGTGCAGAAAGTAACAGTAGTAACTTTGACACAGGTGTTTTTGGTTATTTTTTTAAGCATATGGAACTAAAAATAAAGTGGTGAATCTTATGCAATGGTTTGGGGGGGGGGGGGGGGGCATAATCATAATTAGGTACTCATAAACAAATGAATTTTTGCAATTTACGGACGCCCCTGCTGAGTTTTCTATACTATGGGTCACATTTTGTGACACACTGTTTAAAAGGACATTTTATTATCGGGCCCGCCGCCGAAGCCATAAAAGGTCGAAAGTACAAAAGGTCGAAAAAAAATCCCATTTGCCAAAAAGTTATATAAAATGCTTCTAGAGCGTGGATTTTCCCGAATCTTGCCTGAACTATTCACTTAAAGTTTAAAAAGAAGTAGGTTTTGCATTAAATCTAGGATGTTAGAACATTTGTTTCAGGAGGTTTTATAATGTCTTACATTAAATTTAAGTTCAAAACCTTTAAAAACAAATAGATTTCTATTGAAAATTAAAAAGTATATATTTAATTAAAATTAAAGCTTTTATTTAAACTAGCTGGTCAAATAATTTGTTTTAAATTTTATGAAAAAATGTACTCTAGGTGAACGAAAATACTAATAATTCAAATATTTAAAACAGTTCAATTTGATATTATTTCCAAGCATACAAAACTCAGGTTGATAATCTATTTGACCGATTTTTCTTAGTGTACTTTGCCTTTTACGACAGATCAACGCTAATTAGGACGCCGGCGGCGTCCGTCAGCCAAGTTTTAACGAGTCGTTAAATACCGAGATGAATTCCATCAAAGGAGCATGCGCCAAAATTAACGTCAAAATGCCTAATTTAAATTATTGGCGCGAATACCGGGATTGGCGCGAGATCGAAGAACTTAAGGTATAATAAAAAATTCAAGGTATAAAATAATGGTCAATTCTAATTTTTAGGTAGGATTTTATGTAGGTACCGAGTGGTTTTTTATAACCGGAGCACTCAGCAACTTTATCATTGAAAATAAATTGAGATTTTTTGGTTAATTATGACAACTTTAAAAGCCAACATAATTTTTTTCTATCCGTCACCATGTACACGGTGTCCCAAATTCGATGTTTTTGGAGGGTTTCGGGTATTACTAGAGGGGCTAAAAAAAACTGATCCCCTTTGCGACACTCAAATTTCAAAAGAAGCTTAAAGGTGTAAATCGCATTTTGATATAGCAAGCCGTTTTTAAACTACGGGGTGTGTTTAAAAAGTCTGCATTTTGGGAAGGGGTCTATAACTTGTTTATTTATTAATATTTTTTATTTCTGTGAAAACATTCTTAAGACACTTTTTTAAGAGGAATTCAACTGTTAAATTAAATTTCATTTGTAACGTTTAGTTTTTGAGATATCACATAAAATTAATTTTTCTTTATGGGGTGATCTTTTTATTTCTTTATATTTTTGTATTTTTTTTTATTTTTACCACATATTTTAGTTTGCTTAATGGGTTTAAAATATTTTAATATTATAAAATTATAAAAATAAACAAATAATAAAGAGGTGATTAAAAAATAAAAATAAAGCAAACAATAAAAAAATTAAACATAAAATATTGAGTGTGATACATCATTTTAAAGGAAATTTTAAGCTGATTTTAAAAATCGAATAAAAAAAGAGTTATTCTGTAAGGAAAATAACAACTTTATGCAATATCTTAAAAACCAAAAGAGATTAATAAAAACCGTTTACATCTGTCAATTCTCCAAGAAAAGATCTATAAGAAAGCTATTTACACAAAAACAAAATTTTCACAAATAAAAAAGTTATAGACCCCCTCCCAAAATGCAGACAAAAACAGTCCGTAGCTTAAAAACGGCTTGCTATATCTAAATGTGGGTTTCACCTTTAGGCTTCTCTTGAAATTTGAGCGTCGCAAAGGGGCGTCAGTTCCCTCCCCTAGAAATACCTGACACCACAAAAAAACAACAAATTTGGGACACCCTGTACAGGGTGTGACAATGAAGTCGATTTTTTTTAGAGGAAATATATATTTTAAGATTCGTCTTTTATTTCTGATTTCAAAAATATACAATATCTATGTGCTGCGATTAATATTTTTTGAGGTATATGCAGTATTTCTTCTATATGATCTTATGCATTTCACGTTTATTTTGTTTTGCCATGGGAGTATTGACTCTCAACTCCAATGTTTCTTCAAGTATTTCTTGATTGTGTTTGTATTTCAAATGATCACACAGATCCAAGTTTTTTGGGAAGGAGCATTTACATTCAAGGCATCTAAACATAAAAACACTTTCTGCATAGGAATACCTTTGTTTTTGTATGCCATGTTTACTTTGACAGTGTTTATTCAAATTAAATTGGGCACTAAATAATTTTTCACACAACTTGCACGTCACCGGCATTTTCACAGCACAAAAACGACGAATTTTCATCAAAAAGGGAATTATTAAAGTTTTGCTGTATAAAACCATACTGAAATATCTCTCAGTTGATTGGTTGGCAGAAGTGACAGATCAACGCTTGCGCACATCTTGGAATTCATCTCGGTATTTAACGACTCGTAAGTTTTAAGCCAACAATAGTTTCGTTCCATCATCGCGAGCGACAGTCATAAAACGGCACGGAAAATCCTTTTTGCGTTCCAGATCGACGTTGTCCTATTATCGGACAGTCAGTTTTCCGTTCCATCAAGCCACTTAAACTGGTTTCGGACTCCTCTGAAATACAAGGATTGAAGACAGGCGCATTAGAAATTATTGCTCTCTCTCTTGTCTTTGTCTGTGTTTATCATATGTTGCACTAAAAAAATTGTATGTAAAACACACACGTTTCTAGTTTACATCACCTGAGATAAAAATATACCATAAAATTCAAAAAATAGTGAATCACCCAAAAAATTAAAATTTTTGTCAAAATAAATAGAGTTTTAAAACCAATTTTAACACATGACAAAATGCCGGGTAAGCCACGTAAATATACAAATAATTTTTAAATTTCCAAAAAAAAAATTGTGCAACATCTGCAGCATCCGTTGATTTTTTTGCAAGAGCCTCTTAATTTTTATTACTACGGGACTGCGGATCGTGTAGGTATACTACATGGAAAAAAGCTATACTGACCAAAGGGTAGCCTGCTTAGAAAAAGAAAAACTAGCTTAGAAGGTGATTGGATAGGAATGGAAACATAAGGGTTCACCCTGATAGCAGAAAATCCCGGTGACCTGTGAACTAAAAGTTAAAAGAAGAGGGATAACAGCGGATGTAAAATTTTACACCAGATTTGGCGAAAGAACGACTTTGCTTTAAGGCATCGACATTAAGGTCATTAACTATATATACCTACCAAAGTACAAGCTACAAAATGTGATTTTCCTAACTTCTTAGAAATATCACGAACTCTTTTTCCTAAAAATGAATTAAATTACAAAAACTTTGTGAATATTAAGGTTTTCTATAAAATGTGTAGGTAATTTCATAAATATTTTGTAAAAATCAAATTACAAAATACAAATAAATAAATATTTAAATTTCACATAAAACTTGTGATATTAGAAAAAATAAATATTTTTTTAAAAGTTTCGCCCAAAAATATGTGCTAATGCAAGTTCGTTTTAATTTTTGATATATTTAGTATATTAAGCAGTCTGTGGTGTGGTTTATAGTTTGTTAATTAAAAATATATTATGATAATTCTATGTAATTGTGTAATCCTTTCTGTGTGCAACTTTAATTTCGTGCTCTCGAATTCATACGTTGCCTTCGATCTATCTCTACGCGAGACAACAAACTTCCCTTTCTTTTAGTCACGTGACTTTAAATTTGACTCCCTCGCATATGATCACATGCCTGAAGTAAATCGATCACTACCCCACCAAGCATTCGGTTTTTGGACAGTTATTTGGTCGTTCCATCTAACCAAAACCGTTTTAAAACAGTCCTCGTACGTTTTAAAACAGTCCTCGTACTGCATTGCGCGCGCCTTGGGATTTTTCGGCCGGTTTTATGACTGTCGAGCGGCCTGATAGAACACTGTAGTCCTTGCAATACCCCAAGTCCCTTTGCTATCCTTTTTTATTTTTCTCCTATAAAGAAGACAGAAAATAGATTGCAGTTGGCAGTTGCAAGCCTGTCTGTCTATCAAATTTTAAATTGACAATAAAAGTCAACTTTTAAAACAAACATTTTTTGTCAAGTAGTCAAAATAGTAAAAAAAATTGCGACAAAGATAAAATGTTCATAAGAAAATTCCAACAAGACGCTAGCGCTACCAAGTCCACTTTCAATCCCTGACTTCGCATGCGTAGATCTACCAATATTATTTACCTCATGTATTAGAATAGATGAATACAGGGTGATTTTCACTTGAATGATTCTAACCACATGAAAATAGAAAGTTTCAAAAACCTAACCTAACAAAACCTAATCAAATCTAACCGAACCGAACCAAAGGAAACTAAACCAACCGTAATAACTACACAGCAAAATTTTAAGAAACACAGTAATGACAAAAAGTATTAAGACTTTCTGATGCCATTCAAAACAACGTCTTTAGAAGACGAATTCAAAAAGTTTGTTGAACGATAAGAATAATTTATATTAGCATAGTTTGTTTTTTAGTTAGATTTTAAATTTTCAGTTTTTTGGTTGGTTTTATTTTATTTTAAGAAAATAGGTTTACAAAATCATACAAATAAAGCATAATATAATAATTTTCATGTTTTGATTTGAACTTAATCCTATGAGCTGTTCTACTGCAACATTTTAAACTTAGTAATTAGTAATAGCCTCAATGGAGCTATTTTTAGTTTAAATATTTTAATACTGTTTTCGTTGAAATTCCCAAAGCCTTTGCAGTTAAATCAGTTCATTATACTTTTTAAAAGATCTATGTGTCGACCATAAAAAATGTTTATTTATTAAAAATTATAATAAAATACTGTTGAATCATAATTTTTACCAAAACAAATTGCAAAGCTTAGCTTAACTCCAGCTCGAAATATATGTAATAAATAACATTTTTTAAAAAATTAAATAATCGTTATCGTTTGTTCATGGTTTGTAGCTCTACGGTCAGTCGCACTGAAAACCTTTCAATGTAGAAACTTTGGCGGCGGGGACCCCAATTGTTTATAAATTTTTCACTACATAAAATCATTTTGGGACAGAACCTTTTCGCAAAAAACTATTCCAAATCAGAATCAGAATTTAAATAAAAAATAAGCGATAATCTTTCAGTCAGAAATGTCAAAATAATGGCAGTTTAAACACCGATCCACCACCCTTATTATAAAGGGTGGTGACCGATTATATTAACATTAAGGTAACTGATAATTAGTTTCGCAGCATCCATTATCAGTTACCTTAGGAACCTGTGGTTTAAAACTGAATTAAGAATACACGTGCGTTTTGTTACCAGAATTACGGGGTGATTAAACAAAAGGACTAGCCTTATTGCAAAGACGGTACCACGGATTAGGTGATCCGTGACGGTACTACCGTGCCAAGGCAAAATAGTGTACTCGACAAATCGGTGAAAATCAGTGTTCTGCATTTTTAATGGAAGGCTATTTTAAGGTATATGTAAATTTTTTAGTGGTATATTGTCTGGAATGCAAATTACCCTTGACTGTGCCACTGTACGAAATCAGCTGAAAAAAATTAAAAGTGCAAAAAATGGTTAGAAAGTAGTTCCACCTCCCTTCACATTCGTAAACAGTTGGTTGTCGCCTACCTTCACAGCAGGTGGTTGATGCGTGAAAAACTACTGAAAAGCAAAGAGTAGGAGTTGTAATGGTTAAGCGTGAGGATACATCAACTAGAGAGAGGGTTTTCGTTTCAACATGATTGGCTATGGAAAAACTGTGAGATAAGAACGTCTTGTCTATAAAATGTCATTTTATTATTTAGGATTATCAGCAACGCCACTAACCTGGTTCCTCCAAGCTCTTCGGAGAGAGGATAATGGATTACTTAGGGCCAACCTACCGTTAATAAAAACCCACACTTTGAAGAGACAAGTCGGTACACATTCTAAGTTTTATTGAACTTAAACCAAAACCTCTAAATTAATTATCACTAAAGAAACATAAGATTTTTCTCAAAAAATGTAAAATATAGTAAAATAAATAATGGTTTTTTTTAAATTCATCGATATACCTGGATTCAGCCAACAAAAAATCTTAAATCAATCATTGATTATGCTATAGGTGGACAACTCGCATTAAAGTGGTATGATGTGCCAGCACTTCGTGGTGTTACCTGTGGATCTGACCACCATCTGGTAAAAGCAAAAATATTATTCCCTTTAAGAAAAACAAATAAGGACGAAAGTATTAGAGAAAATAAAAACCTAGAATGCATCGAAGACAATCAAAAATACAACTTTAGAAGTCTAGAAATCGAAAGTACTCAAAGATTGTATCAGAACGGACTAGATGAAAAATTAATAAACATAAATCACTCATTTGAAGAGATATATCCAAACATAATAAAAAGCCTGAAGGAAGCAAGCAACGAAGCTGTTGGATACCAAGATAATAGAAATAACAGGAAGATGTGGTGGACGGACAAAATACAGGAAATTGTCAAAGAGAAAAAACGCACATACTTGAAATGGCTCAGTACTAAAGGTCAAAGAGACCTAGAAATCTACAGGGAAACTAGAAGACAGCTAACAAATTTGATACGCACAGAAAAAAATTAAATGTTCGAGCGCACGTGCCACGACATAAATGCACACGTAGGAGATAGGCAGAGTTCTGAAGTATGGAAATTCATTTCTACAGTAAAAAAACCCAACAAAAGAAAAAGTAAACATCCAGATAATCAAACCAGGACAATGGACAGAACACTACAAGGGACTGCTGCAGGAGACGAGACCCGAATATCTGGCAGCCTCTCCGAGGAGAGACATAGAAGTACATGGAGAGGAAGTAATCATCGAAAAAGAAATGATAAAGAATAATAGCTTAAATCCGGAAAAGCTAGCGGACCTGGGGGAATATATACTGAAATGCTCAAATATGGATCAGAGAAACTACTCGAAAATCTCACATATATTATTAATCAATACATAAAAAAGGAAACAAGCTGGATTGCAACAATTACAGAGGAATTTCAGTAACCAGTACTCTAAGTAGATTGTACGGTAGGATTCTTAGAGATCTAATAGAGATAATGTTTCTTGTCTTAAACAAGTAATTGAGAAAAGGAGCGCCAGAAATATAGAGACTCATGTTACCTTTGTGGTCCTACAAAAAGCATATGATACCGTTCCAGTAGAAAACCGACATAGTAGTAGTAAATTAAAAATCAAACAAGTTTTCTTAGCTGATCGGGTAAAAATAAGGGTTTTTTGTTTCTCTCGTATTTTTCCGTGGGTAGCTTGAAAGCTTAACCTCACGGGGGTCCAAGATCTAATGGACACCTAATAAGTGTTGACAGTTAACTGTTTCGTCCTTATGGGACTCCGTAGAACACTGCTTGGTCAATGTGACACCCTTGCTAAATTAAGACAAAACCGTATACTTAATTTAGCATATTTCAAATTTTGGCCTTTTTTCCACAGGCAAAAGAGTGTGTTGTCTGATAACAGAAAACAGATCCTCTTTTTTTTCCAATTTTACAGAGGCAAAGTGAGGTCAATGAGGTGAGGTCAACAATGACTTAAAACCATAATCGCGCTTAAGTGCTTACGATGCATCTGCATTGGCGTAGCTAGCCTTGCTTTTCAGGGGGGGCCGTGGCCCCGGTCTATCTTGAACAAAAAGCAAACATAGGTTTTAAAGAGTCGTACAAAGTGTGCAATGAATAAAAAAAAATACGCGCATTAAATGTTCTAATATTTTAATATAACAAATTTAATAATACATTTACCAACTTATTTATATGTATACACAGGAAGTATGTAATTCAGCAATTCTACAAAGAAAGTTTTCTACGTCGCTGACTGAAAGCGTCTACCACACTGTCTAAGTCGACCTCAACATCTTTTTCTATGAATAACAATGACAAACCTGAGTGTCTCTCTTGAGTCATAGTTGTTCTAAGCCAATTAAAAACTCTCCTCATGGCAGAGAAAGACCTCTCGCAAGTTGCACTTGAAATTGGAAGAATACTCGAAACTTTAAAAAGTAGGTAGAGGTTTGGATAGGTGTTTTCTGCTATATGTTGTTTGATAGAATCATGACCAACAGTTTGATTTAACCGAAAAATACAATTCTTTAAAACGGTCATTTCTGCTCTTAGAGCAGAAGTTTTAATATTAAAAATTTCCCGGTATTGCTCGATGAATTTATTCCATTTAACGACATGGGAAAACTTAATATGAAAATGGTTATGAAATTGTCAACAAAATCGGAAAATTTCCATAAGACACTAAACGCTAACCTCAAAAAAACTAAAAAGATTATTATATTTATTTTGGAAAAACAGTTTAAAAAGGTATTTTATAACCTTACGACATCTACAACCCGATTTCGGAAACAGAGGGGCAAAGGTCGCTGTCTTTATTAAATACGAAATTTAACTTACACTTCTATAATATTTTACAAGATGTCGCCAATATGTATGAAATATTCAATATGCATAATTATGTTTAAATTTAAAAAATATTTTCGGGAAATTGCATAAGTGCAGAAAAGTTACCGATAATTTAAAGAGAAAAAGCCTAATTCCGCAAGACAAGGGCTTTTTCCTAAATTGTAAACATTATCTGAATGATTTTAAATTTTAATGCACCTATTTTATTTGAATATTTCCCGAATAATAATAGAAAAGTATGTATTTTCAGCGTCATGTTCTTTTACTAGTAGTCGGTAGGGGAGGCCTAAAATATCTTAGGGGGGCCTGAGGGACTTCAGGCCCCCCCCCCTAGCTACGCCAATGTGCATCTGAGGGTTAGACGAAACCTGGTTTTAATATTCAATTTTTACATACCTTATTTATAATAGCCGTGGCCAGCAAATCTTCGTAACTTTGGTTTTGGTTCTCTGCATGAAACGATGTCAAAGCCGGTTCTGGGTTTTCTAATTGAGGTAGAGCAGCAGCATCTTTGAGCAAATTTGAAATAATCTGTTTAAGAGCAGAATGTGCAGAACTAGGTGTTGATTGACCTGATACGGGTAGATCTATTAATAAAAAATATAAAAAGGATAACGTAACCTAAGTAAATCCAAAAGAAGGGAAAAGCGGGGCAGGTTGAAACACAGTGCACGTTGAAACAGTTCAAATTTCATGCGCTACATAATAGTAGTTTACCTAACTAGTGCGGAAAGTGCCTCTTTTCCGCACGCGATTGCAGATGGCCAAACGACGCGATAGCGGAGTTTCGCCAGCAATCAAGTGCGGAAAAGACACTTTACGCACGAGTTAGGTACACTATTTTTTCTATAAGCGTGAGGAAAAAACTAAAAATTAATCAGAAAATTATTTATATTCAAAACGTTTTAATCAAATCAATTATTATTATTCACATTCTAGCGGCTTCTAGAACTGACTGGGGTAGATCTTCGTCCGAAGAATCCATTGAAAATCTGATTTTTTTGTTTGAAAAATTCAAAAGACGCTTGTATCTGCAAAATTGGCTTTGTTTTGACAATTTGTTTGTACTTTGTTGCTATGGTGATTTAAGATGCCAAATCTAAAACCACTAGTGTTCATTGTTGTTTGACATTGACAATGACGATATTTATACCGGGGAGGTTTAAAACTTATAATTTGAACCTATTTTACTGAAAACTTTATTTTATCGAAAATATTGAATATATAGCAGAATTTTAGTCAATTTGAATATTTTTAGGATATTTCGTGTGCTAGGAAAGATACAAATGTATTTTGAACGGTCTAAATAAATAATAAGTAACAAATTTAAAAAATATTTTTCCGCACTAGTGCGGAAAAGTGGCACTTTCCACACTAAAATGCGTGCGGAAAAGTGGACTTTTCCGCACGCTTATAGAAAAACAATTTTAAAGGTGATCTTTTAAAGTCCACTTTGGTCCGGCTTGCAGGTATATCAGTATGATGTCCCCATATACGTAATTACGTATATGGATGTCCCAAGGCTTACCGAGTAAATCTAAATTATAGGGACTTATACATACAAGACTAGATTAAGAATAAGTAAAATGGATGGCAACTCCAGCGACTTGTTTTTTGGCATGGTTTCAGGTCCGCTGTATTTTTATAAAAGTTGTATTCGGCTAATATGTCCTTTGAGCCACTAACATCAAAATAATTCTTATCTTGTAACTGGAAACAAATTGTCTATTAGACAAAGTGTCTATTAGACACTTATTGGAATAAAACCTGACTTTATTTTAGAGTCGACTTTATTCTGACACATTCACACAGAAAACTAACAGCTGGCCTCTCAAAATTGACATACGAAAGCCAAATTTAATAATACAGTCGCTAACTTATATATATATATATATATATATATATATATATATATATATATATATATATATATATATTTATCGGTTTCACAACGTTCTACGTCTTCCGATACCCAATCTCCACTCGTTTCTGTTTGCCCATAATTCATCATCTAGGCCTCTTATTCTTATTTCACTGTCTATTCCTTCTCTCCAGCTTCTCCTTGGCCGTCCTCGTTTTCTTCGGCCAGTTGTTTCCATTGTAGTATTTGTTTAGGTAGTCTTTCATCATTCATTCTTTGTACATGTCCGTACCACACCAGTTGATTTGTTCTTATATCATCCACTAGAGTACGTTCACCCAGTGTCATAATTTCTCTTATTCTTTGATTGGTAACTCTTTCTCTTTTTGATTTCCCTGCTGCTCTTCTCCAATAGTCCATCTCCGTAGCGGAAAGCATTTTTTCTGTTCTATCTTTGATTGGCCATACTTCTGAGCCGTATGTAATAATACTTTTAACAATGGTGTTATATATAAACTTTTTGTTATGTTTTGATATACTCTGGTCCCAAATTATTCCATTTAATAAAGTTATTGCTTTTCTTCCTTGTACGTTTCTATCTTTTATAGCTTTGTCTAGTTTTCCGTCAGCTGTAATTTTTAGACCCAAGTATTTATACTCATCACAGGACTGAATTCGCTGCCCAGTATTTAAGATTAGATCCTGTTTCGTTCCACCAATACACATATACTCTGTCTTATTGATATTAACCTCTAGTCCCCACTTATTGTACTCTTCTATTAGTTTTCGTGTCATATATTCGAGGTCGTCATAATCCTGAGCCACCACTATCTGATCATCGGCGAAACATAAAGTATACAAGGTGGTTTCATCCAACGGAATTCCCATGTTTTGGCATTTTCTCTTCCAGACTTTAAGGACCTGTTCCAAATATATCTTGAAGAGCGTAGGCGAGATACAGCAACCTTGTTTAAGACCTTTATTTACTTGAAAGCCTTTGGTTAGTTTTGCTTTTATTTTAACTTTTGCCTTACTATTGCGGTATAACTCTTTGATGGCCTTAATTAGTTGTACGCTTATGTTTGTCTTTTCCAACGCTTTCCAAATTAGATTTAGTGGTATACTATCATATGCCTTCTGCAAATCTACGTAAAGCAAATGGAGCTCTTGTCCGTATGCCATTTTCTTTTCAATAACTTGGGTTATACAAAATAGATGATCTGAAGTCGATCTACCCGCCCTGAAACCAGCTTGTTCTTCTGCCTCCATATCTTTATATTCGCTCTCCACTTTATTTCTTATTATTTTGCCATATATTCTGCTTAGCGTACTAGTCACAGATATACCCCTATAAGTGTCACATATATCTTTCCTTCCTTTTTTGTGTATTGTGGATATATATGACGTTTTCCACTCAGTTGG
Source organism: Aspidapion aeneum (assembly GCA_963576565.1). Classification (NCBI taxonomy): domain Eukaryota; kingdom Metazoa; phylum Arthropoda; class Insecta; order Coleoptera; family Brentidae; genus Aspidapion; species Aspidapion aeneum. The sequence continues at coordinate 1,375,966 of OY755041.1, read as the reverse complement.
TACTACAGCTCCATTTAAATATCTTTGGAAAAGATTCCGTAATCTCCAAAACAATTCTTCAGTGCAATATTTAATAAGTTCAGCTGGGATATTTCCGGGTCCGGCAGATTTACCGCTTTTTAAGGTTTTGCACACGTTTTTGACCTCAGATATAGTGAGGGGTCGCTAACTTCCATTTAATAAATACCGACACTAATAAATCCGGGTTTTAAATACACAAAGGCCGAATTTTGAAGCAAAGCCGCTGGTTTTTATATGTAAATCTGTCACCGTAGGGTCGATTTTAAAATAAGGTCAAGTTTTATTCCAATAAGTGTCTAATAGACACTTTGTCTAATAGACAATTTGTTTCCAGTTACAAGATAAGAATTATTTTGATGTTAGTGGCTCAAAGGACATATTAGCCGAATACAACTTTTATAAAAATACAGCGGACCTGAAAACATGCCAAAAAACAAGTCGCTGGAGTTGCCATAAATTTTACTTATTCTTAACCTAGTCTTGCATATAATTAATGCTTGTTGATGTCAAAAACAATATTTAATTAAAAATATTTAACAACTTATAAATGGCAAAAATACTATTTATATTCAAATCCCGTTTTTTTACAGAGGTTTCACTGTAGTATGCGTCATTTGCGTTCGCGGACATATTTTGTCAAAAAAACACTGGAAATCTGGACCCTAAAGCTTTAGTATTAATTCTTGATTAATTAATGTATAAACATATAATTTTAATATTTCCCTTCAACAAAAAAATATCGTTTTCAGTGTATATTTTCTACAAGTTGTATCAGAAATTATTGGTAACGAAATGTTTTTAGCTCACACATATACTATACTATAGTAGTGTGAGCTATGGTGATCTTAATTTTTTCGAGAAAAAAAAAGTTCATCCGATTTCAAAAAATTTTATATATCTTTGCGTTTCAGATGATTTTGAAACTTTCTTGTTGCGCCGTCTGTCTGTCTGTCTGTCTGTCTGTCTGTCTGTCTGTCTGTCTGTATGTATGTCTGTCTGTATGTCTGTCTGTAACGACCAACGCGCATAACTCAAAAACCGCTTGGACGATTTTAATGAAATTTGGTACCTAGGCTGGGTCTTGGGTCGAGATGGTCCCGTTTAAAAATGAACAAAATCCACCGAACACAAAAGAAATAAAAGGGTGGGGGTAGTTAGTTAGAGTTTATGTGAAAATATGGCGTGTGTGATATCAAACGAAAGGTAATTGAGTCTGCAGTTAAACAAAATATATTTTAATTTATTAAAAAATAAGGGTGGGGGTACATCTTAAAAATTAGAGTTTAAGTGAGAATATGGCGTGTGTGATATCAAACGAAAGGTAATTGAGTCCGGAGTCCTGTCTGTCCGAACCGAACCAAACCGAACCGAACCGAACTCAAAAACCGCTTGTCCGATTTTAATGAAATTTGGTACCTTGGCTGGATCTTGCGTCGAGATGGTCCCATTTACAAATGAACAAAATCCACCGAGCACAAGCCAAATAAGAGGGTGGGGGTAGATTTCAAAAATCAGAGTTTATGTGAAAATATGGCGTGTGTGATATCAAACGAAAGGTAATTGAGTCTGGAGTTAAACAAAATTAATTTTAGTTTAAAAAAAAGGGTGGGGGTAGATTAAAAAAATTAGAGATTAAGTGAAAATATGGCGTGTGTGATACCAAACGAAAGGTAATTGAGTCCGGAGTTTAACAAAATACATTTTAGTTTTTTTACCAAAGGGTGGGGGAAGATTTCAAAAATTCGGGTTTAACTTAAAACATGGCTTGTGTGGTATCAAACGATAGGTAATTGAGTTTGGAGTTGAATAAAATATATTTAAGTTTTTAGTTATATTAGCTCACCCGTACTCTACATCTATAGAACCTAGTGTGAGCTTAGGTGCCCATATATTGGCAGAGTATTTTTTATTAATTACAAAATGACTTGAAGAATAAACGCCCTGGGGCGCTCTCAGAACATTAAGGTGATTTAAGGTGCAATATGGTACCGAAAAAAGTATTAGATATTTAAAAACTCACCTAAAATTTCTTCTACGAAGTAATAAAACAAATATAATCCAAAACTAAATAAAACATACAAGGTGACTAGGACACTTATTACAATTGTTAAAAACATTATTTTTGTTGCTATTTTAAGAAAAAATCACATTTATTTTGTTACGGTAAATCAACTTTTAGAGTTCACTAATTTTCAGAAAAAAAATTACACAATTTTGAGATTATTTAACTAAATTATTGGCTACGATTTTTAGGATTGTTGACTTGTTTACGATTATTAGAAATTACACAAATGTGTTTAAACATATTTATTTTTACATCGCAGCTTGTAAGTAGGTATTTTTTAAACAATAGCAATTTTATACTTGGACTAAGTTACTAGGGTAAGGTATATGTGTGTGTTTATTGTTCATAAAATTGCCTTATCTTTATCTGTACTAATAAAAACCTGACTTTACACGCTTTACAAAAATCTGCAATAGGATATCCTACTGAATAGTTTTCCTCGTCTTAATTTTTGATTTGTCACCAAAGCGGTTTTATTGCTCATTGTGTATTAAATCATTAAAAGAAGGGTGCATTTGTAAATACTTTTTAGCAGGGCCGTAGCTAGGCGTAGCCAGCGTAGGCATCTGCCTAGGGGTCTAAGCGCCAGTTGGCGCTTCAATGAATATCTAAAATTAGACCCCCAAAGAAATGAACCTAAAAGCCTTTTTCCTCGCAGTAACTACAAGTTACCAGGTAACCTGGTTACTCGTTTTCTGTTTTTCTTCGCTGAGTAACACTAACTATGACGTCACGAGTAACCACACAGTGTAACCAGCCTAGCAGACGTGGTTGCTGAAATATTTTGAGGTTAAGATCGTTTTGTTTTGTTTTTTTTTCAAAATGTTTGATTTTAAGTATTGTTCATACTCGTCTTAGTCTTTTGTTTTTGATTAGTCTTTGTCCTTTGATTAGTCTTAGCTGTCTTAAACAAAATCGGCTGTTCATACTCGTCTTTTGTTTTTGATTAGTCTTAGTCATAACCCACAGAAAAAAAAATCAATTTCAATAAAAAGGGCCCTTTTCAAAAGTCATTTTCTACACAAAACAATCTTATTTAACCTAATCTGTGCACGAAACACAGACACGAAAGAACAAAAGCGAAAAAGAAAATAAAAACAAATAAAACTTTGAGGTTAGGTTGAGATTTTCTGTTAAAAACATGATTAATGGCGGTAAATTCAAAATTTCGGCCGCGCGCTTGCGCTCTTCGGACGCCCTGTAAAAAAAAACAACAAATATCAGCTGATGTCTGTCACTCGTCTTAGTCGTTGTCCTAAGGATTGAAAGTTCGCAATTCTTAAGACAAAGACTAATCAAAAACAAAAGCAAAAACATTGTATGAATACTCCCATAAGAAGCAGTGGTTTTAACTTTCTTATGACAAGACATATGACTAAACCAAGACAAAATACTAGACAAAAGACGAGTATGAACGATCCATTAATCATTGACTTCTATACCCTACAGGGCGTTATACAACTCAATGATTTTAATATATATATATAACCAACGAATTATGTTTGGTAACGGGAGAAAATGAACCACATCCCTTGAAGTTGGTCCTATATCAATTCAACTGCAACTAGTCTTAAAATGTACTGCATTTGGTGTTCTGTGGTACTGCGGCCTTACCACAGAATACCAAAGGAGCACCCTGTTTCCATCCCGATTCAAAAAACGCATCAGGTAACGCTGCATTTAAAACTGGTGTAAATCCATGTCCCGTGATACGTTTTTTGAATCGGGGTGGGCATGCATTGGTGGAAACAATGAATTATTTTCTGCATTTCGGAAGCTCCTGGTAAAAACAAAAACAAACAATTGGAAATGTCATCCACAGCTGACTGTCTGACGTCATACAGCGGTTACTCCGAGTAACCGTGACGTCATTTCGAGTAACTTAAATGAGTGACTAGTAACCTCGAGGAAAAAGGCTTTAATTTATTGCGGATTTATACTTGAAACTAACCAAAGCTTTTGCATGTTGTAACATTTTTCTCAAATATTTTGGTCTGCGGCGCCTGTTTTTATGATGTTATTCTCTAACCTTTTCTTTTATATATTTTTAGTCAAAAATGTTTTCCTCTGGTCCCATTTTCTTTTTGCACTTAAAATTTGTTATTTTAATAAAAATTCGTTTTTTGATTTCTCTATGAGTACCGATTACACCGAGATAAAAGATTTGAAAAAATGTTGCGATTCCTTAAATCTACAGGGTTTATCTTCTTAATTGGCTAAAACATATTTATTATTTTTTTTTTTAAAATACGAACTTGGAGAAAAATGTAAATTTTTTTTACTACTGTTAGAATTAAGAACAAGAACTATTTATTTTCCTACTTTTTAATATGTTAATAAATAAAAGTGGATAAAAGTTCCAAGCCCCTCTAAGGCGATTTTTTGTATACGCCAGTGGTTTCTGTATATATATATATATATATATATATATATATATATATATATACTTTTATATACTAATATGTTGCTTTATACTTTGCAGTTAAGCTGCTGGCAGCTAAAATTTTGTAAAAATAATTAGAAAAAGCATATAAAACGGTAAAATCGACAATGTCCATTTACCATTTATGCAAAACACCCCCCTCCCCCCCAAACAAATGGCTTACCATCTTGCAATAAATATTAATGTTTGAGAACTCTAAACTCTCCAGTCTCTCAGAAATAATGATGTTAAGGCCAAAAAAAATCCTTTCCGTCCCACCAAACCCCCGAAAATGGGGGGTGATGGGGAAAAACGGAGTTCATATTTGGATTCAGAAGGTCACTTTACAAAAGAATCGGCAAGAATGGTGCCAGGGCCGATTTTCATGCCGACCAGTGTTATTTTAATGAAACGCCAATGAACGTGGCAAGAAAATAACATAACCAAAAAATGTTAATTAGCTTGTCTAACGAACTGTCACGATCAGCTGTTTTTCGATCCAAGATGGTTGCCATAGGACAAACAAAGCGTTTTCCCATAAGCCGCAATGTTAACAAAATCGTAATTTTTAAAAGAAGTGAAACGATTTAATTTACAACAAAGATGCTGTTTTATGTATTGATCCTTTGTACACATGGGAAAAATGCGTTTTTCTTAAAAAAAAATCAATTAAAGCCAGTAAATCTCAAATAAAAGGGACCATGTTTTGTTCAAAAAGTCAGGTTATGTTTTTATTTACTTTTGTTTTTTTTTTAACTTTTTTTCTAGTTTTTTACTCAGTTTGAATAATTATTATTAGTTTCTGTGCTGTTATGAATTGTGGCAGCTGGGGAGATCTTGATAATGTTAGTTTTGATGGAATGCCAAGTATTTTGACCTTAAAAAATCATCTTGATTTAAATGAACTAGGTATCAGCTCAAAGAAGGGAAAAGAAAGTGGATAAGTGCTCTATTACCTGACTTAACACAGGGTAAATTGAAATATTCGAAAGTTTTTTGTCAGGTTTGTTTTGGATAAATATGTAACAGCCATTTTAGCAACATTTTCTATTGGGATCTTTTTTTGTGCTCCAGTGGACCTTTTGCAGAAGTGTAACATAGAATTGTGTTAAACTGTAAGAAATACTTCACTATGATTTTTTTACTATTCTAGGCAAGCAACTTTCAAAACTAGAATACAGCAATGATCCTGACTGGGTCTCTCCTGAATGGATTATTGTATTGAAAAAAGGGTCTAGAGAAGAAAGAAAAGGAAAACAATATGAGGGGAAAGTGTGGGTAATGAGCTGAACCAAATTTGTACACCATCCTACATAAACTCTTGGTAGTGTAGCATCCTGTATAGTGTCCAGTGGAGTCCTGTATCATCAAAGTTTCTTTTTCTTTAATAAATATTTATTTTGCAGACCTCAAAATAGTTTAGAATAAACTGGTGAATTTGACAATCTCCCTAACTCAAACCTCTTTTTATCTTAAACTATTTTGGTGCAAATTTTCCTTTATTTCCATGCTTTTTGACACCTAAAACTTGTTCACCGTAAAATTTGTATAGTATCTGACTGGACCTACTATGAGTCCTGTTGTGAAATTTCTACGGTACTGTTCTGAGCTTAATACCCAAAAAAAAATTTTTTTTGCCATCAAAAAATAGATGGAAAAAAAAGTCACCTTTTTTGACTTTGATGACCACAAGAAAAACAAATAAGTTCTCTCAGATTTTTTTTTCAATTTCTCTCAAAAAAACTTGGGTCCTAATGGGTCATATGCTGTTACGCCCAATTGTAGAGTAGAGTATATATTTATTTGCATAAACTTTTAGATATATAATTGAGCAAATATTGTTACAAAAAAACAGTAATAATAGTAATAGTAGTAATACAACAGCGAATATTGTACTGTTGTAAAATTTGAACAGTACTGTTGTGAGCTGATGAACCATAGGTTTGACTGTACTTAGGCCTATGTATTATAGTTTATGGAAAATGATATGGTGATGTACAGTGTGTGAGGCCAATGACAAGGAAAAACTGTATTTTAATTTTGCAAGTTTCTTTTTATATTATGTTTACTAATATTTTTTTAAATAAACATATTTTGTAAAGTACTTATTAGATGTTTGCTTGACCAACCTCGGTTGGAACCTCGGTTGGAACTCATATGTGTATATTGATCTGTTGGACTGACCTACCTATAAGTTGTGCCTCTTTTTCATGTCACTACTGGAGGGTTAACACAATTAAACTTTGTCTAAACCGAAAAATCACAGTGAAATATTTTTCACAGTTTAACGCTATAGAAGGCCTATTACTTAGCAAAAGGTTTAGTCAAGAACAACAAAAGATCCTAATAGAAAACCTGAATCTGATGAGAAAAGTTTAGTCTATTTCAATTTCGTTTCTGTTAAGTGAGCCTTGAAGTGAGCTCTTTGAATAGAACTACTTATCCACTTCCCCCTACCTTGGGCTGATAGTTCATTGATTCATTGGTCAAAAAACTTCAAATTCAATAAAAACTAGCATTATCATTACTTCCTCCGCTGCCACAATTCACAACAGCAAAAAAACTTGACATAATAATCAGTGGTGCACCCAGAAATATGTCTTGGGGGGACCCGAAACCTTTGGGCGCCCGATATCGTTGGGGGGCCCCCAGAGGTCCCATGATGTTGTACTTTATGCTATTTTTTCTGTTTATTCATGAAATATATGGAAAATATCTAAAAAAATATGTGGTTTGGGCGGTCCGGGCCCCTAGCCCCCCGCCCCCTTGGTGCGCCCATGTAATAATTCAAAATAAGTAAAAAACTAGAAAAAATTTAAAAAAAAACAAAATAAACAAAAACGTAACCTACTTTTTTGTAGAAAGCATGGTCCCATTTATTTCAGATTTTCTCGCTTTAGTTTAATATTTTTTAAGAAAAACGCATTTTTCCCATATGCACAAAGGATCCGTTCTTAAAACTGATTAATTTTTGAAACTGAAGCTCTTGTCGTTTTTGTGAAATTTACGTTTTTGTTAACATTACGGCTTATGGGAAATCGGTTTGTTTGTCCTATGGAAGACATCTTGGATTTGATCATATGTTTTGTTAGACAGCCCTATTTCAGTGACTTTGATGGGTTTGTCGCGTGTCTTTTGTAAAAATATGTCATACATACAGGGTCTCTAGTAGACACCTCATGCCCTATACCATTTTTCTCGAGATTACAGCGCCGGCGCCATTAGATGTCACTCTGTGATGTCGCTACTTACTCTTATATATTCTGTGAAATATCTTAAACGAGTTTATGCGCCGCTTATACTTATATTAACACCAGTAACACCACCCAATCCAGATATTTTAAAGATGTGTAAATAATTAAAATCACAGGAGTTTCTAATTGTTAATTGAATTTAAAATGACGCAACAGATAAATTAAGTAGGTATTTTTATTTTAGTTACTAAGAACACACACATAAACGAACCCAGTTAGGATATATGGAAAATATAAAACGGAATTTTGTGCCCTTTTTCTTTTTATAGGAATACCTACTAACAAAATATAATCCGAAATATTTATTTTAATAAAACTACAAGGTTTCATTACTTTAAAAAAACGATCGCAAAACCAATACATCTGACCTGTGGAACTTGAAACTAGTTTTACACTAACTGAATTACCGATTAAGTGGTATAAATATATCGTTAAAATTGTAAAGTTTTTTTAATGATAAATTTAAGTGAGTAGGCAAATTTTAATAGTAAAAATACGCTACTGCTACTAGGAAGTTTTGTTCCAGGGTTTTGTTAAATACCCATAGGAGCAAAAACAAAAAACTTACCTCCTTTCACATTTTCTTAAAGACGGAGGCATGAAGAGCAACACAGAATTAAGGCCGCTTGACATGGTGCATGACAATAAAATTTGCAGGCAAATGCATGAAATTTTGCCCAGGTGCATGCGCAGTACAACTCCAGCTGATTGTTGCAGGCAATCCATTTTTATCGGTCCGGTGCCATTTTTTGCATGCAAACTGTACTTGCATGCAAACTGGGGAATTTTTACCTAGATTCTGGGGAATCCATGCATGGCCATGCACAATGACAAACGAAAAGAAGATTTTTTGCAGGCAACAATTTGATCGAAAGTTTTTGCTTGCAAATATTTGCAGCGCGTCATGCACCATGTCAAGCGGCCTTAAGGCGACAAATTCGATTCAGCTAATTTTTTACGCAAAAGACAACAAGGCAAAATATTTAAATATCAGTCAATAGGTGGCACTACATATTAGAGTCCTAGGGACACCTATTCGGTTTCTAAATTGTGGGCCTTACTAAAATTTTAGGGATGACAAAAAACAAGACATTTTGAGTTTGACACTGACGTTAATTTTTGCCCAAAAACACAAGTGGGCGGCTAGTTTTCCAATAGCAACAGAAAAAATAAAAGAATAGAGTAAATAACAAAGCCTATTTTTTTGTCAAAAACCAGGAGATGACATTTCATCTTATAAATAAAAATAGAAAAACGTGTTTATTTACTGTGATAGAAAATACTGATAATCCCGAAGAAGACTTAGCCACATTAGGATGGAACACATAATATTCCTATGGGCCTGCCTCCAGATACATCTAGAGCAAAATATATTTAAAGACCTTCCGGTATCATTGATCCAGAAGATGAAAACGAAAATCTCCTGATCCACAGATGCTGCACAGGATAAGAACAAAGATTATAGATTATAATATATTATTGATAAGGAGTAAAGTTTTCGGCAATCATTGTAAATTAAATATAATAAATGAGTAGTTTTTATTGTAGTACTTTACTTTTGTTTCCACAACCTCGTAGAAAAAATATTGTACCTACATACTTAACGAATGTGTTTAGTGCGTCTTCCGCACTGGTTAGGTAAATTACTATTTCCTGCGACCACATATAAAAATGTTGGATTTTACACGATTTGCATCCTCAGAAAACATTAAATTTCATCCGTGTGCAAAAATTTTTTCGCACATGTGTGACAAGTACCTTCAGTACTTCGGCACATGTATGGAAAGTGTTTAACAATACTTTTTCGCACATGTGTTACAAACTACTTTGCCACACATGTGCGGAAAAGCAGTTTCATTTGATTTACGCAAAATTAAACACCAATTTTTACAAAAATTAGTATAGTTCAACAGTGTCCGTGGGAAAAATAGCTCCATAACTCGACAGAAAGTAACTTTCTCACGCTCGTGTGAAATTTGTCACTTTCTTCTCTTGCTATGTAATAAATAAATAAATGAAAAGGGCTTTATTTTCAGCGAAGTTAAGCACAAGTTTCTGTTCACTGAACAATATACTAATTATCAAAATCTTATAAATTGGTTCGTAATCCCGTGATTTTGTTTGTTACGCTATGGCCAGCCCTTAAAAATCGTTTTGTAAATAGAAAAAATGGTATGTCTTTAAATACCTTCTTATAATCATTTAACCTATATCAAACGGCATTTTATTTATTCAAAATATCTAAAAATAATATGAAAATCCGGGTCACGTGATCTTAGTTAAATTTTCTCAATCGGATTCACATGCCCCCGGTATATGAGGGTGGCGCTTCAGTCAGAAGTTTGATGGCTCTTGTCTGATTTGGTGTCCTGCAGCAAATATAAAATTGTGCACGCCTTTGTAAATCCTAATAGATCTCTTCTATAAAAAACTAGTTGAAACATTATTTCTGTTCATGTGCAACATTTTTTTTTAAATCTTCAAACGTATTGTTAGATTTTTGATTTTCTTTTGTACATTTCCAAAAAATACAAAAATCGAAACAATTTCACTACAGTTTTCTATAACACAACTAGGCTACTGCCAAACATTGTTTTGAAATATTTGTTGTGTTTTAGCCATAACTTTTTTTTTAGTTTTTGAATAAAATGATTTTGCAAAAAACTGCTAAGATACGTTTGTTAAAAATGCTTTAAAAGACTACCCCTCAAAATTTCGACACGTTTCGCTTTCTCGTTTTCTATTTCTATTAGAACAAAGATTTGGCCAAAAAATGCGATATCAGTGTTGTCAAATGGTAAGTTTTCGGTCGAAGTTTGTCCCCTTAAGGGCCAACCACCAAGATGGCAGGGCAAACAAAGTGATATCAACAGCCCTAATAAGGGAACAAGAATTGGATGTGCCAGGCACAAATTGTGCCGGGCACTATATTGACAGTTTCTCATTATAAGAACAGCTGTGTCCTTTCAAAATTAGGCCTTTGTGTATTATACGAGCCGGATTTAATAGTGACGCCACTATTAATGAAAAATAAACGACGGGATTTATAAATTCGACTTTGGTATGTCAATTTTGAAAGATCAACTGTCAGTTTGTAATGGGAAACTGTCAATATAGTGCCCGGCACAATTTGTGCCTGGCACTATTGCAATAGGTCCCTAATATCTATCTATTTGTATCAATCTTACGCTTAAGGGATGAATTGCTGCAGGTAAATATATCAATATCGATAAATGACTGTATGTATTTATTAAAAAGTGACATTATTTTATTATCGATACTATTTTTCCCTATATCTGCTTTATAAGAGTTCAAGTAAAATAATCTGGTACCTCTGTTTTGACGTAAGGGTGCAAACAAGTTTAGAAGCGATAGTAATTTGGGACAGTTAATTTCGTTAGCTAAAATTTTATGACCAAATCTTAACGCAACAAGCTTGCTAAAACGATTCGATTGCTAAAACCCGGTTCCCACCTATGATTTTCTCGTGCGTGCCCGCGCACGCGTCACATGACTGTCATAACATTTCATATTGAGATCATGTGACGCGAGAGCGGGCACCCACGAGAAACTCGTAGGTGGGAACCGGGTGTAAGACTATCTATTCCAATGATTTTTAAGCGTTCTTCATAACTGTACAGTTTTTTGTCTATGCTTTATTTAAACAGCAAAAAGTTGACAAACTTACGTTGTATTCTTTCTAAGCTATTACTGTGGATGTCATAATAAGGTGACCAGATCATGCAGCAATATTCAAGCTGGCTTTTAATTAATGATAAATATAATATTTTTAAAACCTCAATATTCTTAAATTCACTACTTGACCGAATAAGAAACCCTGACATTTTGAACGCTTTTGTTATAACATTATTTATATGATCCACGAAACGAAACTCTGAATCAAAAAGCACCCCAAGATCATTTATAAGGTTAACTCTGGATATTTCAATATTGTTAATGTTATATGAGAATTTAATTTTGTTTATTTTTCTAGAAAACGTTATAAGCTTGCATTTGCTAAAATTTATTTCCATTTTATTTTTTTGACAAGCTGATATCAGCTGTGTTACCAAATACCAAAAATAATTGTTAGTAATTTCAATTAAAATAATTTTATCAAAAATCTTACACAATCGAATGTATAATATATATATATATATATATATATATATATATATATATATATATATATATATATATATAAGTTTGAACATCGACATTGTTAGGATGGTCACCAATAAGCACTCTTTGATATTTATTGACTCCCCTTGAAAATGAGCAATTGGCTCGAAACGCATCGGGGTATTTTAGACTTTGAATAAAAAAAAATTTAAATTGATTTTGTGAAGAATTGAATCTCTTTTTTTCAAACCCAAAATGAATATTAACCCTCTTCACCCTGGAGAACTCCAAAACATTACTAAACCGATTTAGGTGAAATAAAAAAAATCATGGTGAGAATTGATTGCTCTTTAAAGATTGTAATTAAAATTTTCCGCCATCTTAGAATTTAAGATGTTTGAAAGAATCATACTTGATGCAATGCTATCGTATAATTTGTAAAACAATGGTTAAAACAAAATCAGATTTTGTAAGAACCACTTTACCGATTTTAGTCATTTGTACCTTGTTAAGTAAAAGAAAAGTAGTGCTTTTCTTTAAATTTAAAAAAAAACTAAAACATTTTTGGAAAATAAGAATAAAGTTGCCTCTTTGAAGGGTCCAAGTATGATTATGTCCGACATCTTAACTTTTAAGATGACGGCAAATTTCGATTATAATCTTTAAAGAATAATCAATTCTCACCATTTCACCAAGATCGGTTCAATAATAATAAGTTTATAAGGAAATGAATGCAGACAAGTTTGGCAATTCAACCGTATAATCTGTAAAACTTTGGCTGAAACGAAAACAGATTTTTTGAGAACTACCATACCGATTTTACTATATTATACCTCGTTGTGCGGAGAAAAAGTAGTGCTTTTTTATAAATTAAAATAAAAACTTTTCAGAAAATAGGAATAAACACGCCACTTTGAAGAATCAAGTATGATTCTGTCCCCCATATAAATTTTAATTTTCACCAGTGTCGTTATTCTTGAAATCTCCCCGAGCGAGTACTCCCCGAAATTCGAGCGAGGACCAATAGAGATGCGGAGATCAAGTGAAATCGCATGCGCAGTTTGACCTTCACCCAATTTTGAGGGAGTACTCCTTGGGGAGATTTCAAGAATACTGACACAGGATGGTTTTTATTTTATTAAACTCGGTTCACTAGCAATGAATTTATAAGGAAATAAATGCAGGCATGATTGGCAAGGGAATCGTATAATATTCAGAGCAATGGTTGAAACAAAAACATTTTTTTTAGAACCACTGAACCGATTTTGCTGATTTTTTATTGATTTAAAAAAGTAATTAAAACATGTTCGCAACACAAGAATAAACGAGCATCTTTTCAAAACTCTGATTAACTCTCTGCCAAGTGCAGTTTGTCCTATTAAAATCGATGGTATAGTTCAAAAGTTATAAAAAAAAAATTCCGGTTTTTTTGGACCACCCGGTATATCTCTTTTAATACCAAACAAATAAAATAATTTATTTTTTTTCACATTGTGTTTAACGCATTGGATGTCTACGTAACAGGAAAAAATTTCAGGCGCTTTACTTTTGTACACTATGATCAGTATCAATGTATTTTTGTTTATTTGGTTTCCTGGGTTGTGGGATAGGCCTTGATGAAAAAAAAAGACAATTTTTCCTTGGGATGTTTCGTTAGTGTATTGTAACTTTTTGAACCTTTGGAATCTGTCAATGATTGTCTTTTTTACAAGTTTTTATTTAACTTCAGATGTTCTGTCTAACTAATTACAAGCTTTTATTTAGCTTCAGATGTTCTGTCTATCTAACTAACTATCTATCAAATCTTGTGAAGCGTTTTTGACACACTTCCCATTATCCGATTTGGATAAAATTTGGTACACACATAGTGGTCCCATGACAATACAACATTAAGAAAAAATATCCTCCCAGCCCTACCCCCACCCCCTTCCATAGAAAAATTTGTTTTTGACACACATCCCGTTATCCGATTTGGATGAAATTTGGTATACACATAGTGATCCGATGACAATACAATATTAAGAAAAAATATCCTCCCACCCCAACCCCCACCCCCCTTCTATAGAAAAATGTGTTTTTGACACACTTCCCGTTATCCGATTTGGATAAAATTTGGTATACACATAGTGGTCCGATGATAATACAACAATAAGAAAAAATATCCTCCCAGCCCTACCCCCCACCCCCTTCCATAGAAAAATTTGTTTTTGACACACATCCCGTTATCCGATTTGGATGAAATTTGGTATACATATAGTGATCCGATAACAATACAATATTAAGAAAAAATATCCTCCCACCCCTACCCCCACCCCCGTTCATAGAAAAATGAGTTTTTGACACACTTCCCATTATCCGATTTGGATGAAATTTGGTATTTACATAGTGGTCCGATGACAATACAGCATTAAAAAAATATCCTCCCACCCCTACCCCACCCCCTTCCATAGAAAATGCGTTTTTGACACCCTTCCCACTATCCGATTTGGATGAAATTTGGTATACATATAGTGGTCAAATGACAATACAACATTGACAAAAAAAAATCCTACCACTCCTACCCCCACCCCCATCTATAGAAAAATGCGTTTTTGACACACTTCCCATTATCCGATTTGGATGAAATTTGGTATACATATAGTGGTCCGATGACAATACAACAATAATGAAGAAATGTCCGCCCACCCCTACTCCCCACCCCCTTCCATAAAAAATGCGTTTGTGACACACTTCACTTCAAATGACTTTTATAAAATTTGGTATAATATGCATAAAGGTCCGATGGCAATACAGCCCAAACAAAAAATATATTTCTACCTCTACCCCCACCCTCTCCTTCCCCCAATAGAAAAATGAGTTTCCAAACAACTCACGATCAGCGATTTCATTATAATCTAGAATAAACTCTTCTGTTCTGTTATTGAACAAATATTTTTATTTAATAGAGTAGATAGCTGAGACTAAAAAGTAGAAAATAAATTTGTAAAAAAATTTTTTTAAGTCACATCGCTTTTATTATTATGATAATATTAGAATGTCTGAAAATTATTTTTTAATTTTTAGTGCATTTTATAAAAGCTTGTGACTTAAAAAAGTTTTTTTACCAATTTATTTCTTCATCAAAACCTATCCCACAACCCACGAAACCACATCAAAGTAATGTCACAGGGACACGAAAACCAAACCATTTCAATGTTTTTTGTGTTCCAACCTGCCCCACTGTCCCCTATTCTATTTTTATTTAATTTACCATTTTGTTTCATAGGATCCAACATTTCTCGAAGCCACGACTCAGGGCCCGTCAAGCAATTTTGACATATCCATCCAAGTGCCTTTATCAAAATTGAGCATTTTCCTTTGCAAACTCTCAGTTGACATTTTGAACACGTGACCAGTTTTCCCCCAATAAGTTCTGTCACCTGAGTAAGATACTTTCCGCAGACATCGCAATACCATTCATTTGACCATTTGCGATATCTAAAAAGAATTCCGTTCAATAGGGACATTTTGGGTCAGTTAAAATAACAGAAAATTTGACAGCTGTTACCGTTATTGTTACTAAAACTAACGGCAACATTTAGGGCAAAAAAGATAGATCATAACAAAAACATTTCATGTAAAAAAAAGCCAAGTACGTGAAAATGGCATTCCGTAAAAAGAATTGAGATAAAAGTAAAGCCAAGTTCTCCAATACAAATTTTAAAATGAAAGGTTCTTACTAGTTTGGAAATGTTTTTTTAAATTTTGCTATTACAGCCAAACTTCTTTATGTTCAATTTAGCACTGTGCCTAAGAGTCATTTACAGCCGTAATAGCCAAGTTTAGAAAAATATTTCCAAACTAGTAAGAACCTTTCATTTTGAAATTTATATTGGCGAACTTTTTTACATAAAATGTTTTTGTTATGATTTCACTTCTTTTTTAAAGGAATTGGATAATACTTAATTTTTAAAGTAGTAAAATATGCGGAATATTGTTCAAAACAATTGCAATGCCTTACTTAAATTTTTGAGGTTTTTTAATTTTTTTCCATGGTTTTATCGTAGTTCCTATCAGCCTTCTAAAACTCAGCTCTCTAGCGTTTCTGAAGGTGCACAATGTTACTTTTACATAACTTTACATGTATAGGGAAGGGAAATAAATTAAAATTGTCGTGTTTTTACATTTTGTCCTATAGTTTTATCATAGTTCCTATCAGTCTTCCAATGCTCATCTCTCTAGCGTTTCTGGAAGTGGGTAATGTTACTTTTACATAACTTTACATTTATAGGGGAGGAGAGTAAATGAAAATATTGGTCTTTTTAAATTTTTTCCCATGGTTTTATCATAATTTCTATCAGCATTCCAATGCTCAGCTCTCTAGCGTTTCTGGAAGTGGGCAATGTTAGTTTTATATAAATGTACATTTATAGGAGAGGGAAGTAAATTAAAATGTTGGTGTTTTAAAATTTTTTCATATAGTTTTATCAAATTGTCATTTCAGTCTTAAAAAGTTTAGCTCTCTAGCGTTTCTGAAAGTGGGCAGTGTTACTTTTACAAAACTTTACATTTATAGGGGAAGGAAGTAAATTATAATTTTGGGGTGTTTTAATTTTTTTCTATAACTTTATTATAGTTACTATCGGTCTTCCAAAGCTCAGCTCTCTAGCATGTCTGGAAGTAGGCAATGTTACTTTTACTTAACTTTTCATTTATAGGGGAGGGAAGTAAATAAGAATTTTGGGGTGTTTTAATTTTTTCCTATAGTTTTATCATAGTTTCTATCAGTCTGCCAAAGCTCAACTCTCTAGCATTTCTGGAAGTGGGCAATGCTACTTTTACATAACTTTAAATGTATAGGGGAGGGGAGTAAATTAAAATTTTGGTGTTTTTTGATTTTTTCCTATAGTTTTATCATAGTTCCTATCAGTCTGCCAAAGCTCAACTCTCTAGCATTTCTGGAAGTGGGCGATGCTACTTTTACATAACTTTAAATGTATAGGGGAGGGGAATAAATTAAAATTTTAGGGTTTTTTATTTTTTCCAGGGGTTTGGTCATAATTTCTATCAGTCTGCCAAATTTCAGCTTTGTAGCATGTCTGGAAGTACAGCAGAATATTGATGATCTATACATGAGTGAGTGAGTGAGTGAGTGGCAATTTCGATGTTTTTTGAAATTTCGTAACTACTTTACTACTTTATGGAATTCCATGAAACTTGGAGGGGTTGTTAACTCCATGAAGATCTACGACTGTGTAAAGTTTGAGATTCGTAGCTCATTCCGAAGTAGAGTTTTAGGTAGGTCAAATATCGGCTGAAATGTTTCAAGAAAAGATGGTTACGGCGCGCGAACTTGGCGAGGCATTGCCGTGCCCTCAGATTAAAATTTTATATTTTTCGGATTTAATTTTTATTTTATCATTCCATGTTAATTTTGGAAATTTGAAAGTAAACAAGGTATCACTAGACCCACTTTCCCTATTCAAAATATAGGGGTAAAGTATACCCCTCGAAGAGGGTTCCTACAACAATTTCAAGATTGCCAAAAAATGTCCCCCTTGCAAACAATATCGACGTGTTTCGGAGTTTTTCTAATTTCCTGATAATTTTCGAGAAAATCCAGCTGGATCCTTTTTCATTTGTCATCTTGTATAATATATATTATACCCTTAATTTTTATTAGGAATTGATATAATGTTAATGAAAGTTTAACATGATTACAAAATAAAAGTTATAACAATAAAATTCGTCCGTGTCTTTTTTTACTACTTTTATATCTAGTACTTTTTTCAAAAATAAATATTTTATAATATAGTATTCATCAACTCGCGTAATATATATAAATATTATTATTATTAAAAAAAAACGACCCATTAATTGTATACCAAACAGCAAAACCTACTTATAGGCCAGTCATTAAAGCGAAAAAAAGAACCCTAGCAAAAGCTGGTGTAGTCGTGATTTTGATATAATATGTTGTTCACATTGGAGTCCTAAAAAAAATTGAGTTTGACCTTGGGGGGGGCGGCTGCCTCCGCCATCTTGGATTTAGTGTGCACGAAAAGGATTTTTTTTAACTTTCTTGGTACCTGTACATTTTAGAAAAAAAAGTTTTATACAAAAGTTGAAGACAATAAAATTTTCTATAAAAACACTATTATACGTCTTTTTGTTCCATAAATGGTTTTGGAATTATAACGGTAAACCTTTCGTCGCAATTTTGGATTTTGACCAATTTTTTTATTTACTTCGAAACTACTTATTTTTGAGAAAATCTGTAATAACATAAAATAAAGACCAACTAATAGCCTATAAAACGAGATAGCACTTAGTTATCTGCGTAGTACTCTTGCTGCGACACGAACCCTGAAGTGTTAGCAGTACACCCGTTTCCTATTTGTTTCGATAGTATATGTAAAATAAATCGAAATTATTCAGTTTTATGTCATTTTCTCAAAAGGTAAGCATTTTACAGCATTTTAAGTGTGTAATCAACTTTATTACAGAAAATTTAATTTCTCTTTTAAACGGTATATCAACGAAGTGGGCCAAGTCCATGGTTAGCACTTAATTATCGTCCATAAATTGGGGTAATTTTTAAGATCATGAGGTTTTATGCAGATTTTTAAAAAACTAAGCATTTCGGGGAAAATGTTGTAACGACTTTTTGAGAGAAAATTTATGTCCTTTCAAACGGCGTATCACAAAGTTATGTTAAAGCTATTATTGACACTCCAGGGGCGTCCGCATATTGAGCTTACCTTTTTTAATTATTTTATTTTTATTTTTATGTGTTTTATTCAATTTTCGTAAAAACTAACCTTTCTAAAATTATATTTAAAAATATATGTATCTAGTGGGTTTTTGTTAACGGGGAACACTCAAAAATATATACGCATGTTTAGTGATTTTTTTTAATCACAAAAAAAAGTAATGTTATCATGTACATATTATTATATTATTACCAATTTTTTAAAAAACCAAGCGTTACCACGAAAAACGTTTTACTCTGTGTTATAGACAATTAAATTTTCTTTCGAACGATGTGTACAGTTATAATATTTAGGGAACTGTTAATTAATAAACAGGAGCGTCCAAAAACTGAATTGAAAAAAAAAATGGACTAAACTTGCGTTTTGAGTGTCCCCCGTTAACTAAAACCCATTACATACATACATATATTCTTTAAAATAATTTTATTTTTAACAAAATAAAGTATAAAGTAAAAGAACATTTTTCAGAAAGCTTACCCAACAAACAATTAAAGTTGTAACGACGAAACCCCAACTAGAAAGAATTTCTTAAAAGTACCGCAACGTACTCCCGCTACGTCTCAGTATACCATACAGCGACGTTATAATTCCCTAAGTGGGAAACCAATTTCTGGTTATAACTACTTAGCCAAGTGTTTAAAGTCACTGTAGTAACAACTACACTACTACGTCGTAGCCAGGTATCTACTACGTCGTAGAGGCTGTTTTTTTTTCCGTAATGGCATAAAAGTTGCGATGTAGTTGCAAATAATATAATCGTTTCTTTTTGGTAGAATTGTTACACAATATGGTGGACACAACAGTAAACAGACTCGCTTAGTTTTTTTGTTTGGTTATGGTTATAATATGAACTATGTTATCCAAAAGTGTGAGAATTTACGAGCAGAGGATCAAAATTCGAGTGCGACGCAAAGTTTTTTGTATAACATGCATTATATTTATTGCAAAAAACCGGTGCGCCCGTAAAATTAAGCCGTTTTCTGGTAGCTGATGGAATTTTTGTGTTGTGATTTTGGAGGTTATGTTTTCATAATCGACAGTTAACTCCAACAAATGGTGCTTAAGAAGAGCATTTTTGGTAAGCTTCAACTAATTTGTTTATAAAATAGTATGGCTCTTTAATATGAGCTCATAAAACGACAACAAAAATATTAAATTTTCTTTCTTACATAAAAACATGGCGTCCCAAACTATATTCCCTGATAGTCGAAAAGGTTGCTTGAAAGTAGTTGCGGCTTTAAAGTTGATCCAAAAAGTTATTTTGTCTACATTGTTACATCAGATGTTACTATGATGACACAAACTTTTGTGGTAAAAATTAAAGTTATAATGTAGTTGTCGGATACACTTGTTTTGGACTCCAATGAAGTTTAACTTTCTAGTGGTAATTAAGTAGGATATAAAAGTCAGGGCGACTACGAAATAACGACTAAAAAGAAAGTAAAACTTTAGCAACGTCCTATTGTGGTAGAGAAGACTATGAGAATCGACTATCAAGAAACAATCCTATGAAGTAGTTTAGAGGGTCGTTTTTACGAAACATCTACTATTTCCTGATACTAAATAGTAGTTAGAACTAAAAAGGAACAAATTTTGGTTGGGATCACCACATTTCTACTATAAGAAAGTAGCAAAGCCTTTAGAACATGTAGCCGCTACTATAAATGTTAGTTGGGTAGTTTTTAAGAAAATTAAATAGAACAAATAAGAAATTTAAAATAAAGTGAAGTTAGACATCTGAGCCCTGAAGGGGAGAAAAAAACTAGAGATATCCCAAAAAAAATAACCCCAAAGTTAAATTCGCCCCGCCTGGGAAAACAGAGTCTATTAAAACTAAAAAACAAATGAAAAAATCGGCAACACGCTAGAAGCTTACCTTCTGTAATTCTGTAGCAGTCCCAAAATTTCACTGGCGGCCGCGGCCCTTTCTTGCGACTGGAATTTCGGTCTTCAACCCAAAAACACGTGTGACTTCTTTCAGTTTTTTGTCGGAAGTGATTTCTTCATTCCCACACAGGGTGGCGCTTCAAACTCCCAGCGTGAGCAAAAAACGCGCATGATTTTACCAAAATGATCAGGTGATCAAAAAGAAAATAACTTTCAACAAAGAGAGAAATTATCACCTGATCGGAATTTTTCCCAAACAGGACTTTCTTTTTTGAAGGTTTTTGCAGAAAGCCCAAAAATATCAAAACAAACTTTAAGGTTAGGTTTTCCAAAAAATTCAAAATAAAACAATAAAGAAAAATAACTGGCAGTATTAAACAGAAGTGTCAATAATAGCTTTAACAGAACTTTGTGATACGTCGTTTAAAAGAACGTCTTATTTTCTCTAAAAAAGGTATTTTAACATTTTTTTCTAAAATGCTTAGTTTTTTTTGAAAACTGAATAAAATCTAAAAAAAGATGATTTTTTTTTCGTGATCCTAAAAAATAGCCCCAATTAAAGTACGCCAATTAAGTGCTAACCGTGACTTGGCCCACTTGGGTGATACATCGTTTCAAAGATAATTCAATTTTCTACAATAAACTTAATTATTACACACTTTCTGTTAAATGCTTACCTTTTAAGAAAATGACATAAAACGGAATAATTTTGTTTTATTTTGCATGTACTATGGAAATACACATAGGAAACGGGTGTGCTACTAACACTTCAGGGTTCGTATCTCAGCAAGGGTACTGCCACCCAGAGAACTCAGTGATGTCTCGTTTTATTGGCTATTAGTTGGTCTTTATCGTATGTTATCACAGATTTTCTTAAAAATAAGTATCGTTTCAAAGTTTAAAAAAATTGCTCAAAATCCAAAATGGCGTCGAAATGTTTAGCGTCATAACTGAAACAGTGGCGCACCCAGGAATGTGTCTTGGGGGGGGGGGGCCGACAGCTACGAAGGGCGCCCTCAGAAAACTTGCGACCAAAAAAAAAAGGTCATCATGTCTTTTTCGCAACTACGCCACTGCTTGGGGTTGGGGGGGCCCGAAGCCTCCTGATGTCAAATTTTACGGTATTTTTCATGTTTTATCATCAAATATGTACAAAATATATTAAAAAATCTAAGGCTTGGGGGGGGGGGGGGCCCCGGGGTGCGCCCATGACTAAAAACCATTCACCTGACAAAAAAACGTGCAAAAGCGTTTTTATAGGAAATTTTATTGTCTTAAGTATTGTTCATACTCGTCTTAGTCTTTTGTTTTTGATTAGTCTTTGTCCTTTGATTAGTCTTAGCTGTCTTAAACAAAATCGGGTGTTCATACTCGTCTTTTGTTTTTGATTAGTCTTAGTCATAACCCACTGAAAAAAAATCAATTTCAATAAAAAGGGCCCTTTTCAAAAGTCATTTTCTACACAAAACAATCTTATTTAACCTAATCTGTGCACGAAACACAGACACGAAAGAACAAAAGCGAAAAAGAAAATAAAAACAAATAAAATTTTGAGGTTAGGTTGAGATTTTCTGTTAAAAACATGAATAATGGCGGTAAATTCAAAATTTCGGCCGCGCGTTTGCGCTCTTCGGACGCCCTGTAAAAAAAAACAACAAATATCAGCTGATGTCTGTCACTCGTCTTAGTCGTTGTCCTAAGGATTGAAAGTTGGCAACTCTTAAGACAAAGACTAATCAAAAACAAAAGCAAAAACATTGTATGAACACTCCCATAAGAAACAGTGGTTTTAACTTTATTATGACAAGACATATGACTAAACCAAGACAAAAGACTAGACAAAAGACGAGTATGAACGATCCATTAAAGTTTTGTTAATTTTTTTTTTATAAAACGTACTTTTTCTTTTTTTTTTTTTTACGGGTATGCGCACTCGCAAGGAGATCCCTATCACGCTCGAGAAGCGGCAAGTGCGCGGAAATGTTGGTGTGTGTTGGTTTTGAAACGGTTCAGGTTGTAACCTGCAGGGAAAACTGTCGCAGGGAGTTTATTCCACAGCGATGCTGTTCTCCAGAGATATGAATTCTGATATAATGAGGTTCTTGGTGCCTCTATTTTGACAATAAATTGATGGTTACCGTCTGTTTGACGTGTTCGCCTAGTAGGTGCTACTCCCGGGGGGATCATACGTGCTAACTCTTCAGAGCATTTTCCGTGATAATACCTGTAGAAGAGAGATAGATCGCCCACGCTACGGGTAAGTGCGGGGTCATTGATCAGCTTGATAGCTCGTTTTTGCACGGTGTTCAAAAGCATTAAGGTATGTTTGGGTGCCGCACTCCATATATGTGAGCAGTACTCCATAGTTGGTCGAATCTGGGCTTTGTAGAGTGTCAGCAGTTGGCTTGGTGTATACAGATGTCTTGTACGAAATAGCACCCCAAGCTTTTGGGACGCCCTTTTAGCTATATCTGCCACGTGACTGTGCCAAGACATGTTGGTCTCTGCAGTGACTCCTAAGATGTTCAACTGGCTCTGTAATGCGACAGCACTTCCAGATAGCATGATGTTTGGCTCACCGGTGCTGGTCTTTTTTGAAAACAGGGCTGCTTGGGTTTTCTGCGCGTTGAACTGTACAAGGTTTTTGTTGCCCCAGTCCTCTATTATCTCCAAGTCGTTATTTATCTGTGATATTTCAGTTAGTCTAAGGTAATGGAATTCACGTGCGGAGAGACATGTGGGTGGTATGACTGAGGAGACTACATTGCCATCATCTGCAAAGCAATAAAGTGGATTTACTGTTTTATCTATGAGGTCATTTATGTAAATCAAAAAAAGTGTTGGCGAAAGGATTGCTCCCTGTGGCACACCAGCATTTATTTGGTAAGAGTTGGAGTTCCGGCCATCCAGTGCAACATAAATGGATCTATCCTTAAGGTAACTTTCAAACCAAGTGCAAAGTCTCGGCGACAATCCCGCTGCTTTGAGCTTGTTGAGCAGATTTTCATGCCAGACTTTATCGAATGCTTTAGATATATCTAAGGCAATTGTTCTTGTTTCACCTCGCAACTCAATCGCTTTTTGCCATAAGTGAGTGACGTATGTAAGTAAATCGCCAGTTGACCTATATTTTCGAAATCCGTATTGCTTGTCGTTGATAATTTTGTACTTTTCCAAGTACTTGGTTAGGTGATTGTTCACAACTCTTTCCATTACTTTTGATATCACCGGAAGTAGAGCAATTGGTCTATAGTTTAACGGATCTGTCTTTTTTCCTTTCTTTGGAATGGGTTGTACTGCGGCATACTTCCATGATGATGGATATAGTCCTTGCCTATAAGATAAATTGAATAATTTTGCGAAAGTTGGGGTGAGTTCGCTGGCACAATTTTTGAGTACTATCGCGGGAATGCCATCTGGACCCATTGCTTTGTTTGTATCCAACTTTTTAAGGGATTTTCGTATTTCTCTGTGACAAAAGGGTACCTCTGGCATACTGTGGGAAACCCTTTCAATGAACGGTGGAGTTTTTCCATTTGGCACTGTTAGGTTTGAGTTGGAGGAAAAGATTTTGGCCAGCATATTGGCTTTTTCCTCTGATGTTGTGGCTAAGTGAGTATTTTTATCTGTAAGTGGTGGTATGGATGACTTGGTGAAGTTTGATCCAACGGCTTTTGCAAGAGACCAAAAGGACCTAGAACTACTTGGACAATTCAGCAACCTGTTTTTTATTCTTTGATTGTATGTTTCTTTGGCGGCGTCAATAGTAATTTTACAACTATTTCTGGCTTCTATAAATTCTGTGTGGTTTTGAGCGGTTTGTTGTCGTTTCCAAAGGTTATATGCTCTGTGTTTTTTCTGTACAGCCGTTTGACACTGGCTGTTGAACCAAGGTTTTGCATTAGCTCTGCGTTTTATTGTATGTGGGATATATGCATCCATTCCAGATAAGATTACTTTTGTTATTTCATTACAGCAAATAGTGGGATCAGCTGTTTTAAAGCAAACCTCTTGCCATGGAAAATCCAGGTAAAACTGTTTAAGGTCATTCCATTTTGCCGATTTATAGTGCCACATTTTACGAGTAAGTGATTGTTGGCTTGGCGGTATGAACATTTCGCATTTTGTTCTTATAAGTTTATGATCGGATGAACCAAGTGGGGGATCTACTTTAATTGTGTACAAGTCAGGATTTGTAGTTAGGAACAAGTCTAAAAGCGCTGCAAATTCACCCCTTTCTGAGATACGGGTAGGTTCATCGACAAGCTGCGTTAGACCACAACTTATGGCAAAAGCTTCTGCTTCCCTGCCTTCGTTATCTGTTTTGTTGTGGTGTTTTAGCCAGGGTATATTGTGGACGTTGAAATCACCTAAAAAAACAATTTCCGCATGTGGATAGCTAGACTGTATACTATCACAGTTTTCGGATAATGTCGCAAAAAAGTTTTGATACTCTGTGTTACTTGGCGGTCAATAGAGGCAGCAAATGAACTTGGTCGATGACTTTGAGGTGAATTTCAGCCATATGATATCGAGGCTCGCTGGTTCCAGCTCCTCCTCTCGATGACATGAAAGGTCATTTTTAATGTACACACAGATCCCAAAATTATGTCGAAATCGGTGGTGTAGGTCATAGCCGGGATAAAGATAGTTCACAATAGGTGTTGCGGAACTGATTTTAGTTTCAGTGAGAACAAGGATGTCAGGTCTTTGTTCTTCAAGATGTTGGTGAACTGAATTCGTGTTGGTACTTAATCCTCTTATATTGCTAAAATCAATTCGAAGTTGAGTTTTTGGTCTTCTTTTAATATCTTTGCATGAATGACCCCCAGGATCACCCGACGCCCGGAGATCCGAGTGGTCGGGTATTTTACCTCCGGAATATTTTGATCCTGGAGGCGCCATCATGCTATCTGTTACTCATTGTTGGAACCGGACTGCCAGCGCAGTAGCGGAACGTGGTGATACCACTTAGCGCTACTCAGTTCTGGCATGGTGGTATCTCACCGGTTGACGCCCAATGAGTAAAAGCGTCTACCACCTACCAATACCTGAACTCCCCCCCAAAAAAAGCATCGAATTTGAGACATCCTGTACTTACTATACAGTAACCAAGTAATTTAAAAAAAAAATCCTATTTGTGCAGACTAAATCCAAGGTGGTGGGGGGAGCCGGCACTCCACAACATCGAAAACTCAAATTTATTTGTAGGACTCCGCAGTGTCAACAACATAATATGTATGTTAAAATCGCGACTACACCACCTTTCGCAAGCTAAAATTCTATAATGACTGGACTATACATACTCAGTTAAAATGAAAAAAATTATGTAATATATTATTTAATATAATGGGGACAGCCGCGGCACCGCGTAAACCCATGTGCTACTTTTTGAAGAGGGAAAGTGAATCAAGCCACAAAGAAGAATAATGCCGAATAATAATTTTACTTTCGGCTTCGTTTAAGACAGCTTTTCGGTTTGTTCAACTGGATCGTTTTATGATCCGTGCTTTAAGTCTAAATATCCATATAGCAGAAATGCTATTCGAAAAACAAAAGTGTGGTGTTTTCTTTAGAAAACCTGTTCTGTGGTGCACCTAAATAATTTTAAGGTAAGATTTGACGGGTTGGGAACAATTCGCCGCGGCCGATTCGCCGCGTGGACAATTTGCCGCGGGACAATTTGCCGCGGGACAATTTGCCGCGAGAATTTTTGTTTAATTTTTCTTTTAATCTAACTCCCAACTAACATTTATAGTAGCAGCTACATGTTCTAAAGGCTTTGCTACTTTCTTATAGTAGAAATGTGGTGATCCCAACCAAAATTTCTTACTTTTTAGTTCTAACTACTATTTAGTATCAGGAAATAGTAGATGTTTCGTAAAAACGACCCTCTAAACTACTTCATAGGATTGTTTCTTGATAGTCGATTCTGATAGTCTTCTCTACCACAATAGGACGTTGCTAAAGTTTTACTTTCTTTTTAGTCGTTATTTCGTAGTCGCCCTGACTTTTATATCCTACTTAATTACCACTAGAAAGTTAAGCTTCATTGGAGTCCCAAACAAGTGTATCCGACAACTACATTATAACTTTAATTTTTACCACAAAAGTTTGTGTCATCATAGTAACATCTGATGTAACAATGTAGACAAAATAACTTTTTGGATCAACTTTAAAGCCGCAACTACTTTCAAGTAACCTTTTCGACTATCAGGGAATATAGTTTGGGACGCCATGCTTTTATGTAAGAAAGAAAATTTAATATTTTTGTTGTCGTTTTATGAGCTCATATTAAAGAGCCATACTATTTTATAAACAAATTAGTTGAAGCTTACCAAAAATGCTCTTCTTAAGCACCATTTGTTGGAGTTAACTGTCGATTATGAAAACATAACCTCCAAAATCACAACACAAAAATTCCATCAGATACCAGAAAACGTCTCAATTTTACGGGCGCACCGGTTTTTTGCAATATATATAATGCATGTTATACAAAAAACTTTGCGTCGCACTCGAATTTTGATCCTCTGCTCGTAAATTCTCACACTTTTGGATAACATAGTTCATATTATAACCATAACCAAACAAAAAAACTAAGCGAGTCTGTTTACTGTTGTGTCCACCATATTGTGTAACAATTCTACCAAAAAGAAACGATTATATTATTTGCAACTACATCGCAACTTTTATGCCATTACGGAAAAAAAACAGCACCTACGACGTAGTAGTGTAGTTGTTACTACAGTGACTTTAAACACTTGGCCAAGTAGTTATAACCAGAAATTGGTTCCCCACTTAGGGAATTATAACGTCGCTGTATGGTATACTGAGACGTAGCGGGAGTACGTTGCGGTTACTTTTAAGAAATTCTTTCTAGTTGGGGTTTCGTCGTTACAACTTTAATTGTTTGTTGGGCTTACTCCTGTCCTTTTGTTAAGAGATCAAAATCTATTTTAAACCTAACCGTGGTCAATTGATCCCAAACATACGGCTCTGGAACGACATGGGCGCACCCAGGGGGGGGGGGCCCGGGGCCCGGCCCCCCCCATGCCTTTGATTTTTTTACATATTTTCTACATATTTGATGATAAAACACAAAAAATAGCTTGAAATTTGACATTATGAGGCTTCGGCCCCCCCCCCAAGCAGCGGCGCGTCCCCGCTAAAGACATGATGACCTTTTTTTTTGTGGGGCGCCCTTTGTAACTGTCGGCCCCGCCCCACACATGATGACCTTTGTTTTTTTTTTTTTTGGTCGCACGATTTGTGAGAGGCGCCTTGTTAGCTGTCGGCCTCCAAGAGGCCTCGGGCCCCCCCCAAGACACATTCCTGGATGCGTCCCTGGGAACGAAATAGCGATGTACAAAATAGCTAGTATTAAAATAGCGGTATCGAAATAGCGATGTAATGAAAGGGCGACTATCAAAATAGCGATGTAACAAAATAGCGATATAATAATATAGCAATTGTAACAAAATAACGATTTAACAAAATAGCGATGTAACAGAATAGCGACTATCACAACAGCGATGTAACAAAATAGCGACTATCAAAATAACGATATAACAAAATAGCGACTATCACAATAGCGATATTTCGTTTCCGTTTTGGCATATAGTTCGACTAAAGGGTTTCTTTCTAAGAAATTTTTTGAAAAAAAAAACTTTCCTGACTTTTTTTCCGGGATCCTAGAGGGTGTAAATCTGAACCGAACCGAACCAGCGTATTTTTTCAAAAAAAACTCCCCAGACTCCTTTTTCGGAATCCTAGAGAGTGTGAATCCGAACCGAAACGAATTCGGTTCAGATCGGTTCGGATTCACACCCTCTAGGATCCCGGAAAAGAATCAGGGAAGTTTTTTGAAAAAATAAGCTGGTATAGTCAAAATATTGCAGGATATATTAGTGCATTTAGGTTCGTTTCGATTTCGATTGGTATTTGATTCGGTACTTTGATACATCGCTATTTTGATATATCGCTAATTTGATACATCGCTATTTTGGTACATCGCTACTTTGATTGTCGCTATTTTGGTTGTCGCTTATTTGATATATCCCTATTTTGATACATATCGTTATTTTCATATGTCGCTGTTTTGTTACAAACGCTATTTTGCATGATACATCGCTCTTTCATTACATCGCTATTTCGTACGTCGCTATTTTGTACATCGCTATTTCGTTCCGGAGCCCAAACACGATGTCTGGACCACCAACATTTTTCCAAAAAGATTTTTTTTTTATTTTACTTTTTCAAAAAGCAGTTTTCCAAAAATTGTTGTTTAAATAAAGCTTTAAAAAAAACTTAACCCCATTTTTTACCTGCTTCATAACACTATTATAAAAAATCATAAAATTACCAAAAAAAAAATCTAAAATAAAACTGGGCTTAAGCACTAAAACGGCAAAACAATACTTTGTGATTTGTGCAAAATGATCAATTTTTCTGACTAATAACTTTTTTTTTATTTTTTATTATTATGTCGGCTTAGAACGTTTTTGTACGTTGTCCGACGCTTGTTCTCCACCTCCTTCGATCCTGACAATCATATTCTGTCAGATTTTTTTGACTCATTGATCTTTGGATTGACTGTTGCAATTCTAGTTTAGGATGCCTTCTTTTTCTGCGCTCTATTGGTTGCCATTCTAGGACGTGCTTTGGTAATCTTTCGTCCTTCATTCGTTGTACATGGCTGTACCATATTAGTTGCCTTTTAGTGACGTCATCCGTTATGCTTCCCTCGATTCCCATTCTTTCTTTTATCATCTCATTTCTTATGTGCTCTATTCTAGATATTCTCATTGGTCTTTTTATTGCATCCATTTCGACACTTTCCATTTTTGTTTTGTATTTTTCTGTTACGCGACAAGTCTCTATCCCATACAACAGCGTGCTTTTCACCATTGTTTCATATATGTTAAGTTTTACATTTTTATTTATCTCTCTGCTCCATAAAATACTGTTAAGACATCCAATAACCTTTTTTGCTTTTACTATTCTTTTTTTCAGTTCTTTACAGTCTGTTCCTGTCATCAAATGTGACACCCAAGTATACATATTCATTGCATGGAGATATTACTTGTCCATTGTCTAGTTCTAACTCACTGGATTCATTTCCAATACATAAGTACTGTGTCTTGTATACGTTAACTGTTAATCTCCACTTTTGGTATTCTTCCATTAACTTTCTCATCATATACTCCATGTCTTTTTTATCATTAGCTACAATTACTGGGTCATCAACAAACTGTAGTGGGTATATGGTAAATCGGTCGTTAAGTTGTATTCCCATGCCGTGCAATTTACGTTTCCAGTTTTTTAGAGCTACTGCGATATATATTTTAAAAAGAGTTGGAAAGATACAACATCCCTGCCTTAAGCCTTTCGTTACCAGGAATTCTTTTGAAAGTCGATTTCCCATTTTAATTTTAGATTTTGACTGATATTAGTCTGCTCTAACACTGTCCATAATTTTTCTACTGGAACGGTATCATATGCTTTTTGTAGGTCCACAAAGGTAACATGAGTCTATCTCAATATTTTTGGCGCTCCTTTTCTCAATTACTTGTTTAAGACAAAAAACATTATCACTACAAGATCTGCCTGCACGAAACCCACTTTACTCTTCTTCTGCTTGTTCATGAAAATCATTCTCTATTAGATCTCTAAGAATCCTACCGTACAATCTACTTAGAGTACTGGTTACTGAAATTCCTCTGTAATTGTTGCAATCCAGCTTGTTTCCTTTTTTTATGTATTAAGAATATGAATGCAATTTTCCAATCATCAGGTACTGGATGTCCCTTTATACATTGATTGATAATATATGTAAGATTTTCGAGTAGTTTCTCTGATCCAGGTCCGCTAGCTTTTCCGGATTTAAGCTTTTTAATACTATTCTTTATCATTTCTTTTTCGATGATTACTTCCCTTTATATAACCTTTTTTTTACTTTGCTTTTAGGTTTTAACCCCAATGCCATGGTATTTTCGCTACTGTTTTCCATTAACCAACTTGGTACTCTTGTTGGAGACTATCCACCTGGAACCACGTTTAGTACCAACACAACACACATAGACATATTTATGGCTTTGTTTATGGTATGTACATTGGAAATTGTAATTTTTAAAATTATGGTCTTTGATGAAGAACAAGCGCAGTACGAAGATTCATCTAGTGAGATAAGATCGGCAGAAATTTTTCATGATAGAGATTAGAAACTAGGATAATAAAATGTTAAAATGCAAAATAATCCTACATGCATAGGGAAGGTCCCGGTAGTACCGCCCGTCCGGTACACGGTAAAAAAGATTGTCTTAGATCAAAGCAAATTGCTTTGAAGTAAAATAATTTGTGCTTTCCTATTCACCAAGAGAATATTTTCTTGAAATAGTACAAAAATGTCTTGTCTCTTTATTTTAATGTAAAACAGAAATTGTTTTATTATAAATTAAAACTGCATTTATCTAAGGCACCCTTTTCTCTGGAAGTAAAATATTACTTATATGAAGACAGAATTAGAAACTTCCGCCATTGTCGTAAATACCAAATCGTTGAAATCAAAACAAACCACCAGCGCCCGACCGATAATGCCAAATTATTGGTGTGCAAATACTATCTACTCGATACTTTAATATCTGATACATGGGCGGATTCGAAGTAATCGAATATCCTTCGACACCAAATACTCGTTACTCGAATCCCGAATGGGACCGAAGCCGAAGTGTTACTTTCGTATCAATCGTATCGGCATCGGCCGTATGAGTAACGAGTTTGGAGTACTTGTAATCATTTGGACCGATATTTATATATTGGATTTACCGATAATATAATATAAATAATAAGAAAATCTAATACTCGAATAGGAAGTATCAGTATCTACTCAATACTTGCAAAAGTAATCGTTGCACATCACTATGCCAAATTGTCTAAGTGCACTTATTAAAAGTGCCCTTGAGCTCCTCTAACATGCACCGCGAACCATGGGTGCGGTTAGCGTCACGGGGGTGCGGGCGGCATCGAGGCTAGTTTTTGCACAGATTCTGTCCTAGGCACTGCCGCAGGAAGGTTCAGATTCTATGTACTGTAAAATTCTAATGGGACATGTCGTCCTCTTTTTCTATATTTCCTAATTAGAATGCGACACAACATCTACGGAGCAAATAAAAGTGAATAATTAGATTCGAACTAACTATATAGCGCATCCGCCAGCATGCACCGCAGATGGTTTGAACACGAATACAAACGCATACATACCGGGTATTAATTGTAGGTAATATTCCAGTCTTTAGTGAATTCCGTTTGGGGTAATTATTAATTAAATTTTAGTATTTTTTTAAGTAAAATTTGGGAGTGCACGTGCACATGTGCACTTATGGGGAAACCGCCACTGAGTATACTGAAACAAAACAATTAAAGAAGAAAAATAAAGTCTCATTTCAAGACTAAACGCTGCGTTGAACTAAAAAGAAATATTTTAATTAAAAACAAATTGTTTTAAGGTAAAACAATTTATTCAAGAAAAGTACGTATTTTCATTGTAGACAAATTTTTTTACCGTGTAGTATCACCCAAGCGCGCTTTCTCTTTTATTCTCGGCATGATAGCCCCCACATTGGCGTAGCTAGGGGGGGGGGCAGGGGGGCCTGGCCCCCCCTGAAGTCCCTCAGGCCCCCCTAAGATATTTTAGGCCTCCCCTACCGACTACTAGTAAAAGAACATGACGCTGAAAATACATACTTTTCTATTATTATTCGGGAAATATTTAAATAAAATAGGTGCATTAAAATTTAAAATCATTCAGATAATGTTTATATTTCAGGAAAAAGCCCTTGTCTTGCGGAATTAGGCTTTTTCTCTTTAAATTATCGGTAACTTTTCTGCACTTATGCAATTTCCCGAAAATATTTTTTAAATTTAAACATAATTATGCATATTGAATATTTCATACATCTTGTAAAATATTATAGAAGTGTAAGTTGAATTTCGCATTTAATAAAGACAGCAACCTTTGCCCCTCTGTTTCCGAAATCGGGTTGTAGATGTCGTAAGGTTATAAAAGACCTTTTTAAACTGTTTTTCTAAAATAAATATAATAATCTTTTTAGTTTTTTTGAGGTTAGCGTTTAGTGTCTTATGGAAATTTTCCGATTTTGGTGACAATTTCATATTAAATTTTCCCACGTCGTTAAATGGAATAAATTCGTCGAGCAATACCGGGAAACTTTTAATATTAATACTTCTACTCTAAGAGCAGAAATGACCGTTTTAAAGAATTGTATTTTTCGGTTAAATCAAACTGTTGGTCATGATTCTATCAAACAACATATAGCAGAAACAGCAAACCTCTACCAACATTTTAAAGTTGCGAGTATTCTTCCAATTGCAAGTGCAACTTGCGAGAGGTCTTTCTCTGCCATGAGGAGAGTTTTTAATTGGCTTAGAACAACTATGACTCAAGAGAGACACTCAGGTTTGTCATTGTTATTCATAGAAAAAGATGTTGAGGTCGACTTAGACAGTGTGGTAGACGCTTTCAGTCAGCGACGTAGAAAACTTTCTTTGTAGAATTGCTGAATTACATACTTCCTGTGTATACATATAAATAAGTTGGTAAATGTAGTATTAAATTTGTTATATTACAATATTAGAACATTTAATGCGCTTTTTTTTTTGTTCATTGCACACTTTGCACGACTCTTTAAAACCTATGTTTGCTTTTTGTTCAAGATAGACCGGGGCCACGGCCCCCCCTGAAAAGCAAGGCTAGCTACGCCAATGGGCCCCCACCTCTAGTGGGTGCTTTTGAACAAGTGAAAACGTGTCCTAGAAGATTGTTTTCGATTAACTGCATCTAATGGTAATTTTGTGTCAGTTTTTTGTTTATTTGGGTAGTTTCTTAATCCGTGTAATAACTTTGTGGAATTATTGGTATTACATGTGCACGTGTACTCCCAAATTTAACTTTTTCATTTCATCATAAAAGATAAAAGTATTGTTCATACTCGTCTTAGTCTTTTGTTTTTGATTAGTCTTTGTCCTTTGAATAGTCTTAGCTGTCTTAAACAAAATCGGCTGTTCATACTCGTCTTT
The DNA here is from genome assembly GCA_963576565.1 of Aspidapion aeneum. Lineage (NCBI taxonomy): Eukaryota > Metazoa > Arthropoda > Insecta > Coleoptera > Brentidae > Aspidapion > Aspidapion aeneum. The sequence goes on along the minus strand of OY755041.1, from coordinate 1,342,348 downwards.
TGTTTTTGATTATAACCCACTGAAAAAAAAATTCAATTTCAATAAAGAGGCCCTCTTCGAAAGTCATTTTCTACACAAAACAATCTTATTTAACCTAATCTGTGCACGAAACACAGACACGAAAGAAAAAAAGCGAAAAATAAAAAAAAACAAATAAAATTTTGAGGTTATGTTGAGATTTTCTGGTAAAAACATGATTAATGGCGGTAAATTCAAAATTTCGACCGCGCGCTTGCGCTCTTCGGACGTAGGGTTACCAGATGAAAACGTCTCTAACCAGGACCAGCCGTCAAGAAAATCCGGACAAAACCCGGACGTCAAAATTTTTTCGATGCCACACATAAAAAATCTACTTTTTTTTAATTGAAACAATAACTGATAAATAACATACTATACCTACTATTTTATAGGTACTTTTCACTGCTTTGTATTTTATTCAACAGCGTTGAATTTTTAGGCAGAAGTACAAAATCGTAAAATTCTGAGCAGCTCCTATTTCTTAAATTGTATGAAGTCATGTGTGTTCCTTTTGCAGAAGATAAAAGCAGCCTATTCCTTTCTTTGGTCCACTGGGTAGAAATACTGCATTAAAATATTTTGCCCATTTTTCGTGGGTAGGCAGATTGTGGTCATCAGAAGTAAAATTGTCTGATATGTACTTTTTTAGATTACAAACTTCATCAAAAAAATTGTGTGTGCTTAAGACCACACGGCAGAAGTGTAAACTTCAACAAGACGAAATTAATAATACTACTTTAGGCGGGGTCTTCACATAACGTTTTACCTTACGTCTTGCCTGTCAGTCAAAAGGGTCAAGTATGACAGTTGAAAGACTAGCGTAGACACTTGATAGTTTTAACGTCCGTTTTTAGATCAGTTTTTGATACAAAACGATGGTTTTATTGGAAAACAATGCTTGATCCGGTCAGTTCCCTACGCGGTCTTCCGTCTTAAATCAGTTCAAGTAAAACGTCCTTTTTCCGTCTACACACAAAGTTTTACTTGATGCGTTTTGACTGAACAGGCAAGACGTAAGGTAAAATGTTATGTGAAGACCCCGCTTAAAGATGAATTCACACTGCTAAATTTATCGACGATTATTGTTTAATTACATTTTTTGAAACTAGTTTATTTTGCATTATTTGGTGTTTATAAAGGCGGTTACTTTATTATCCGGACGTTTATGAAAAATCCGCCCGGACCCACCCGGACGTAGTAAAAATCCGGACATGTCCGGATTAATCCGGACGTCTGGTAACCCTATTCGGACGCCCTGTAAAAAAAACAACAAACATCAACTGATGTCTGTTACTCGTCTTAGTCGTTGTCCTAAGGATTGAAAGTTGGCAACTCTTAAGACAAAGACTAATCAAAAACAAAAGCAAAAGCATTGTATGAACACTCCCATAAGAAACAGTGGTTTTAACTTTCTTATGACACGACATATGACTAAACCAAGACAAAAGACTAGACAAAAGACGAGTATGAACGATCCAAAAGTGTCAATCAACCCCAAAAGGAATTCACCAAAGACTTGAATACTAACAAGAAATTAATACCCGGTATGTATGTGTTTGTATTCTTGTTCAAATGAGGATGCGAAGGCCAGCTACCGCCGGCGTAGCGTCGGACCCAAATTCTGTGCTCTATAGAATTTTACAGTACACAGAATCTGGACCGTACTTCGGTTCGTGCTCTGGTAAATGAATTGCTGCGATCGATGCCGCCCGCACGCGTATTTACGTTTCCGTGCTGATTTCACAACAGCGCTGTTTTGAAATAGACACGGAAATGTTGCAACATATTTGGTTACAAATGCGTGTTGATTTTAAGGCGCCGAGGCTCGAACAAGGCACGGATTTGTATTGAATTACGCAGCGCAGGGGTTTATTTATAAGTGCACATTTGAAACTTAAATTGGATTCACGTTGTTTATTAGTTTGATTTTGAGGTTATATGTTTGTTAATATGAAAATTATGGAGCAGTTTAAAAGTACAGTCGAACCTCTCTAACTCGAACCTCTATAACTCGAACCTCTCCATAACTCGAACCTTTTAAGTGGTCCCTGCACTTTTTATATGAATTTTAACCTCTTTAACTCGAATTTCTATAAGTCGAACTCTCCATAACTCGAACTGATTTGGTTGTCCCTTAAAGTTCGAGTTATAGAGGTTCGACTGTATTTGTACTAATATTACTCAAGATTTTGAAATTCTTTGAAGTTTGAAGAACACTCTTCCATTAACTATACCTGCAAAGGTCAGTGTTCATTGTCTTACACTGGCAACTACAACGACAGATGTTGTTCTGTTATTAATAAATTTTATTGATTCAAATGATTTTCCCTTGATTTCTAACCACATGAAAATAGAAAGTTTCAAAAACCTAACCTAACGAAAGCTAATCAATCAAATCTAACTGAACCGAACCAAAGCAAACTGACCCAATAATTAAAAAGAAAAAAACTTTCCTGAGTTCCTACCCGGGATCCTAGAGGATGTGAATCCGAACCGAACCGATCCTAACTAAACCGAACCAAACCTAGCCTAACCAAACTAAACTACAACACTATTCACACCCTCTAGGATCCCGGGAAAGAAGTCAGGAAAGTTGTTTTTTTAATTGTTGGTTCAGTTTGCTTTGGTTCGGTTCGGTTTGGTTCAATTCGGTTCGTTTCGGTTCGGATTCACATCCTCTAGGATCCCGGATAGGAAGTCAGGAAAGTTTTTTTTTTAAAACAATTATTGGTTCAGTTTGCTTTGGTTCGGTTGAATACGCTTTTGTAATAGTTTAATGACCAATGTTCTCTTACAGATCCGTGCTCATTTCGAGATCAAAACTCTTAAAATCAACACGTATTTGAACCCAAATATATTGTAACATTTCCGTGTCTATTTCAAAACCGCACCGACGTGAAATGAGCACGGAAACGTAAATACGCCGCCCGCACCCCTGTGATGTCACCCGCCACAACAATTACCGTTGGCTGTTAAAGGTAGCTTATGTGCATCTTAAATAAGTGCACTGAGACAACTTGGCGTTATCGGTCAGGCCGTATAGTTTTGATTTCGACAATTTCGTAGTTACTTGATGCATCAAAAATTTGGGCGCGGCACTTGAAAAAAATTTTCACCTGCGCGTAATGTTTTTTTTGGGTGTGCCCCCCAAATTTTTACACCACGCGTCGCCACTGATCAAAGTAGACGCACATTCGGTATACTATAATATGCGTTAACTGTATTTACACACAAGATTTTTTCTGGGCGGTACTACCCGACATTTTGTTATATTATAATATAAGGGACGTACCTAGCTTAAATGTTTCTTTCGTTTTAATGTTTGTAATGTGTGTTCTTTTGTTATGTGTTAAATATATTCATTGGTTTCAACTTTTCTTTCATTATTGATTGTATATGATATACCTTTATTTAAAAAAAAATATATATTTTTGTTGCATTGGGCGGCACTACCGCACCTTCCCCTAATTATGTTAAATGTTTCACTTTGAATATACGTTTTTATTATAATTTAAAATCATTTGATCCTTATTTTAAACAAAGTATAGATATGCAGGGTGTTCTAACTTACGTGTTCACCATTGCTTACTTTGTTATTATTAGAGATAGGAAAAAGTTTAAATTGGCAAAATAGTAGAAGATGCCTTAATCAAAAAAAAAAAAAAAACTCGGACATCGCGTTTTCGAGTTTTTTAAAAAACATTGAATTAAATTGAATATCCTATATTTTATATTTTTTTTTCTAATAGATCTTTTAATTCTAAAGAACATTTTTTTTTCTAAAGTTAAAAAATAACATTTTAGGTATTCCAAATTTAAAATTACGCTCAGACTTATAGTTCAGGCAAGATTCGGAAAAATCCACTTTCTAGAAGCATTTTATATTACTTTTTGGCAAATGGGCAATTCCCCCTATTTTGACCTCACTGAATCCGAATATCCCTGTTGCCAACTCGAAATATTGACAGGGGCTGAGATATTCAAGATGGCGGCCAAAATGGCGGCGGAATTTTAAATTGCCGCTGGAAAGCCCAAATTGTCACAGGTGTATATTCAAAATATATATTTGTATAACTAAAAAATAATAACATACTATTTTTTTTTAATGGCTGCAAAAACCTCCAAAATCTGAAAGTTTAAGGTTTTTTTAAATTTTCTTAAAAACTAAGCTTCTAAGAGAAAAATGTATAATATACTTTATTGTAGACAATAAAATTCCCTTTTCAACATGGTATAACTTAATAAAGTTAGGGTAACAACAAGCTCTCCAGCGGCGTCCGTTAATTGAAGTAATTAAAAAAGTTGAAAAAATACCTATGTTTTTTCCAAGATTTATTTAAGTTTTTTAAAAACTAATATCTACAGAAAACCTTGTATTACATTTTGGTATACTCAATAAAATTTCCTTCAAAATGACGTAAAACATGAATAAATCGGTTTTATAAATAAAACTTCAGGGGCATCCGTAATATAAATTAATTTTGAAAAAACAGAAAATAAACCATTTTTGTTACAAGTTTTATCTAATTTTCTCAAAAACTAAGCTTAACATGAAAAAACTTGTTCTACACTTTTTTGTACACAGAAAAATTCCCTTTTTAAAAATGTGAAACTTGGTAGGGTTTGACTTATAGCAAACTCTTCAGCGACGTCCGTCAATGGGGGTGATTTCAAAAAATCATTAAAAAAAACATGTTTTTCAAACGTTTTATTCAATTTTCTTAAAAACCAAGCTCTTTATCAAAAAATGTGTTCTATACTTCCTCATAGCCAATAAAATTTCCTTTCAAACGATGTATAACAAAGTGGAATTTATTTTATATTTACCGCTCCAGTGGTGTTCTTAATTTAAAGAAATTATTTAAGATCAATTCAAACTAATCAATTTTGTGTCTTATTAGCTTTTCGGTGGATAATAAAGAGCGGCGGATAAAAGGTCGAAAGTACAAAAGGTCGAAAAAATAAGGTCGAAAGTATAAATCATCAAAAAACAAAAGGTCGAAAGTTCAAAAGGTCGAAAGTATGAGTACCTAATTATGATATGCCCCCCCCCCCAAACCGTTGCATAAGATTCACCACTTTTTAGTTCCATATGCTTAAAAAAATAACCAAAAACATCTGTGTGTCAAACTACTGTTACTTTCTGCACAAAAATATTGCTTAGGGTGGGGCCATGGCCCCTATGCCCCCTCCCCTTATAACCACCGGTGTTTTTTTGCTTTAAAGAACTTATTTAGATAAATCAAAATATCTAATCTAATAAAAAAACAGTTTATTTTAATTTGGAAACATTTTATTTTAGTAGGTATAAATTACGAACCTTTTTGAAGTATTTATCATAACATTAACCTCACTTTGTAATATATCATTTAAAAAGAAATGGTCTTATCCTCAATAAAGAATAAAGGCACATTTTTTTCTGAAAATCTTAGTTAGAAAAGATATTTAAATATGAAAGAGAAACTGATTATTACAGTTATTTTTGAAAATGAGTTTATATTAGTACGCCCCTGAAGCCTTAAATATGGCAACAACCCGACATTTTAATAAAGTTTTTAAAAGAAAATTTTATGTTCTACAATAAAGTATACTACATATTTTTCCTAAAAAGTGTAGTTTTTGAGAAAATTTTGAAAAACCTATAATAAACACGTTTTTTCTAAATAATCAATTTACGTACGCCACTGAAGAGCTACTTGCTTTTCCTAACCTTATTGGCCAATACATCGTTGGAAAGGGAATTTTATTCTTCACAAAAAACTGTTCTTTGCAATTTTTGATAAAAAGGTTAGTTTTCGAGAAAATTGCATAAAACTAAACAAAAACAGGTTTTTGGGGGTTTAGGGGGGATTTTCTCCGTTCCTGTCGATTTTTCGAGTTGGCAACAGAGATATTCGGATTCAGCGGGGTCAAATTAGGAGGAAATGGTCTGTTGCCAAAAAGTAATATGATTTTCTTCTAGACCGAAAACGGAAAGCCTTTTAAAATAATATGCTCTGACTATTAATGTTTCTACCAAATAAAATAATTTTAATATCTACCTATCTTCGTAATTTTTAACTTTAGGAAAAAAAATCATGACAATTTTTGTTTAAAACTGAAAGACCTATCAGGAAAAATGTAAAATACAGGGTGTTCAATTATTTATTTTTTGTTTTATGAAAAAACTCAAAAATTTCAAAAAGTATCTTAAAGAGCATCAAAATAGTTTGCCAATTTAAAAAAATTTTAATAATAAAAAAGTTAGCAATGGTGCACACTTAACTTGGAACACCCTTTATACATGTAGGGGATTGTGCTGAAGGTGACATACTTTTTGGTTCGAGGAAAATATTTTAAAATTTAAAAGCGATAAAAACTATATCTCAGTGTATTAATTCTTGAAATGGGTGAGAATGAGAATTCACATTTCTCTCAGTCAGGACCAATAGAGGGTCGAGCATTGGCGTAGCTAGCCTTGCTTTTCAGGGGGGGCCGTGGCCCCGGTCTATCTTGAACAAAAAGCAAACATAGGTTTTAAAGAGTCGTGCAAAGTGTGCAATGAATAAAAAAAAATACGCGCATTAAATGTTCTAATATTTTAATATAACAAATTTAATAATACATTTACCAACTTATTTATATGTATACACAGGAAGTATGTAATTCAGCAATTCTACAAAGAAAGTTTTCTACGTCGCTGACTGAAAGCGTCTACCACACTGTCTAAGTCGACCTCAACATCTTTTTCTATGAATAATAATGACAAACCTGAGTGTCTCTCTTGAGTCATAGTTGTTCTAAGCCAATTAAAAACTCTCCTCATGGCAGAGAAAGACCTCTCGCAAGTAGCACTTGAAATTGGAAGAATACTCGCAACTTTAAAAAGTTGTTAGAGGTTTGGATAGGTGTTTTCTGCTATATGTTGTTTGATAGAATCATGACCAACAGTTTGATTTAACCGAAAAATACAATTCTTTAAAACGGTCATTTCTGCTCTTAGAGTAGAATTATTAATATTAAAAATTTCCCGGTATTGCTCGACGAATTTATTTCATTTAACGACGTGGGAAAACTTAATATGAAAATGCTTATGAAATTGTCACCAAAATCGGAAAATTTTCATAAGACACTAAACGCTAACCTCAAAAAAACTAAAAAGATTATTATATTTATTTTAGAAAAACAGTTTAAAAAGGTATTTTATAACCTTACGACATCTACAACCCGATTTCGGAAACAGAGGGGCAAAGGTCGCTGTCTTTATTAAATGCGAAATTTAACTTACACTTCTATAATATTTTACAAGATGTCGCCAATATGTATGAAATATTCAATATGCATAATTATGTTTAAATTTAAAAAATATTTTCGGGAAATTGTATAAGTGCAGAAAAGTTACCGATAATTTAAAGAGAAAAAGCCTAATTCCGCAAGACAAGGGCTTTTTCCTGAAATGTAAACATTATCTGAATGATTTTAAATTTTAATGCACCTATTTTATTTGAATATTTCCCGAATAATAATAGAAAAGTATGTATTTTCAGCGTCATGTTCTTTTACTAGTAGTCGATAGGGGAGGCCTAAAATATCTTAGGGGGGGCCTGAGGCCCCCCCTGCCCCCCCCCTAGCTACGCCAATGGGGTCGAGGTCACAAGTTCTTTTGAGGGAGTACTCCTTCTCACTTAAATTAATTACGTACCTAAAAAGTAATAGGTAGTTTAACTTTTATAATAAAAGATAAAGCTAACCAAACCGCGTTAACATATCCGCATAGCCTCAAAGTCCAAGCAATTAATTTTCTTTTCTGTTGAAGATTAACTCAGGAAGCACTAAACTATGAACACCAATAATTTAATTTTAAATCATTTTGAAACAATTCATCAAATTTCACGAACGACACTATGTTCACGTACACTATTGTAGCAAAGTGATTTTTATGTTTAAAATTATATAGACATTTTCAGTTAAAATAAGGAGACCGGAATCGCGCCATAATCATTGAGTTCCCTATTGAGTTGTGTCGTTTAACCGGAACTGCTATACGACCATGCGTTTATTTGTCGGTAGGGGAAAGAGGGGAGAATTCGACCAGGGGGAGCATTCAACCATCGCGTTTATTTACCAAGTGGTTTAAATTTCTCGCGAAAATCAAGTGATTTTAGGTTCTGTTGTTAGTTGCGCATCGTCTGAGTGTATTTATGCACGTATACCCAACGTTTTTGATTTTTTAAGGATAAAAGTTGAAAAACACACTATCTGGTAATATATTTTTGCTTCGAACTTCAAGTAAAATTTTCTTAAAAAACTGGTTTTTGAATTTCAGTGGTTTATGCAAGGAATCTCTAGATATTGTAGTTTTGATTAATAAATATTATTCTAACCTAAAGAAATAAATAATTTTTTGAGGAGCTAATTAATTTGTTTCTGTACCCTGGGGAGCATTCGACCACTACAAAATGGGGAGCATTCGACCACTGGATGTTATCATTTATCATCGACCAAAAATTATGGTTTATCTCTTCATGACGATTCAGGTGAAGATTTGAGTGACGAGTTTAAAGATATATATATATATATATATATATATATATATATATATCAAGAGGATCTCAAAAAAGGAGATTTTGTTTTAGTAAGATTCAAGAATAAATCCAAACTGATTCATTTTGTAGGGCAAATTTTGGAAATTTCGGGAGAGGCAACAAAACTAATTTTTTTGACTGGGGTCTGTCAACTTCATTTTATTTTCCACAAATTGAAGATATAAGCTCAGTGGACAATGGAGGCATAATAAGTAAATTGAAAACTTTAGCAAAAACTGGAACAATAAAAACAGCTTCATATTTTAAGTTTAAGCAGTTTACTTGTAAACTAATTTCGTTTAGGTAAGTAGGTAATGTTATTTGTAGGCTTAGTTTTTTTATATTTTTTATCAAAATACCTTGTATTTTTGTTTTTTTGTAGGGCAATACGATTAAACTACTTTTTTAGCAGTTGTACTTTACCGTAAGAAGGTATTTTTAGGATTATTTCTTTATTTTTTCACTACATTGCGTTTTACTTTTGCTATTTTTCCTACAATATAGCATTTTTTTCTTACTTTTTGTTTTTTTTTTATTCCTAAGATCCTTTTTATACATGGTCGAATGCTCCCCCCCATCTGGTCGAATGCTCCCTAGGGGTGGGGAGCATTCAACCATTTGCAAAGGTTTTTTAAAAAGAAAATATCCTGCTAAAAGGTTTTATTTTTTTTTTAAATTACTGATCTACCCATCAGTACTTTTTTGTTTTACAAATATGCATTTAACAAATTTTTATATACAAAAAACCATTTTGTGGTCGAATGCTCCCCACCTTCCCCTATAGTTAATTTTAGCTGACACGTATACTCTAGGCCGTACCTAGGGGAGGGATTAAGGGCATCAATCCCTCCTTCGAAATGGTGGATAAAGTGTGTTAAAATAGATTTCTCGGTAACACAAATAGGACAATACGCAAATTTTTATTGAAATTTTTTAATCCCCCCCCCCGAAATTTTATCCTGGTTACGGCCCTGCGTATACTATAAAGTATAGTCGTGTGAGCTATGGGATCGTGTCAAAAATAAGAAAAAATAGATGGATCCATGATTATGGTTACCAAATGAAAACGTCTGTAACCAGGACCAGCCGTCAAAAAAATCCGGACGTCAAAATTTTTTCGATGCCACACAGAAAAAATCTACTTTTATTTTTATTGAAACAATAACTAATAAATAACATAATATACCTACTATTTTATGGGTACTTTTCACTGCTTTGTATTTTATTCAACAGCTTTGAATTCTTAGGCAGAAGTACAAAATCGTCAAATTCTGAGCAGCTCATATTTCTTAAATTGTATGAAGTCATGAGTATTCCTTTTACAAAAGATAAAAGCAGCCTATTTCTTTCTTTGGTCCACTGGGTAGAAATACTTGCATTAAAATATTTTGCCCATTTTTCGTGGGTAGGCAGATTGTGATCATCAGAAGTAAAATTGTCTGATATGTACTTTTTTAGATTACAAACTTCATCAAAAAAATTGTGTGTGCTTAAGACCACACGGCAGAAGTGTAAACTTCAACAAGGCGAAATTAATAATACTACTTTAAGCGGGGTCTTCACATAACGTTTTACCTTACGTCTTGCCTGTCAGTCAAAAGGGTCAAGTATGACAGTTGAAAGACTAGCGTAGACACTTAATAGTTTTAACGTACGTTTTTAGATCAGTTTTTGATACAAAACGATGGTTTTATTGGAAAACAATGCGTGATCCGGTCAGTTCTCTAGGCGGTCTTCCGTCTTAAATTAGTTCAAGTAAAACGTCCGTTTTTCCGTCTACACACAAAGTTTTACTTGATACGTTTTGACTGAACAGGCATGACGTAAGGTAAAACGTTATGTGAAGACCCCGCTTAAAGATGAATTCACACTGCTAAATTTATCGACGATTATTGTTTAATTACATTTTTTGAAACTAGTTTATTTTGCATTATTTGGTGTTTATAAAGGCTACTTTAAAATCCGGGCGTTTACGAAAAATCCGCCCGGACCCACCCGGACGTAGTAAAAACCGGACATGTCCGGATTAATCCTGACGTCTGGTAACCCAATCCATGATGGATCTGATACCTTCCTAGCTAATTCGCACACTCCAAGTAAATTCCATGCTATATATCAACCTTGAAAACAGTTTTTTGTAAATATCTCCGAAACGAAAGCTCCCAAGAAATTTTAAGAAAAATGTGCTCTACTCCAAAAACCGCATATATTGATGCGACGCTCCGTTAAAGAGTTAGAATTTTTACAAAAACATTTCATGTAAAAAAAAAGCCAAGTACGCGAAGTGGTATTCCGTAAAAAGAATTGAGATAGAAGTAAAGCCAAGTTCTCCAATACAAATTTCAAAATGAATGGTTCTTACTCTACTTTGGAAATGTTTTTTTAAACTTTGCTATTCCAGCCAAACTTCTTTACGTTCAATTTAGCACTGAGCCTAAGAGTCATTTGCAGCCGTAATAGCCAAGTTTAGAAAAACATTTCCAAACCAGTAAGAACCATTCATTTTGAAATTTGTATTAGAGAACTTGGCTTTCCTTTTATCTCAATTCTTTTTACGGAATATCACTTTCGCGTACTTGGCTTTTTTTTACATAAACTGCATTTTTAAAGGATTTGGATAATATTTAAGTTTTAAAGCAGTAAAATATGCGTGATATTGTTCAAAACTTTTGCAATGCCTTATTGTGTTGCACTGTTGCCTAAATGTTGAGGTTTTTTTTATATTTTCCTATGATTTTATCATAGTTCCTATCAGCCTTCTAAAGCTCAGCTCTCTAGTGTTCCTGGAAGTAGGCAATGTTAATTTTACATAACTTTACATTTATAGGGGAGAAAAGTAAATTAAAATTTTGGTGTTTTTAAATTTTTTCCTATATAGTTTTATCTAGTTTCTATCAGTCTTCCAAAGCTCAGCTCTCTAGCGTTTCTGGAAGTGGACAATGCTAATTAACATTTACATTTAAATTTATAGGATAGGGGAGGGAAGTTAATTAAACTTTGGGGTTTTTAAATTTTCTTTTATAGTTTTATCATCACACCTTTACATTTATAGGGGAGGGAAGTAAATTAGAATTTTGGAGTGTTTTAATTTTTTTCTATAGTTTAATCATAGTTACTATCGGCCTTCCAAAGCTCAGCTCTCTAGCGTGTCCGGAAGTGGGCAATGTTACTTTCACATTACTTTATATTTATAGGGGAGGAAAGTAAATTATAATTTTGGGGTTTTTAAATTTCTTTCTATAGTTTTATCATAGTTCCTATCAGTCTGCCATTTCTAGAAGTGGGCAATGTTACTTTTACATAACTTTACATGTGTAGGGGAGGGGAGTAAATTAGAACTTTGGGGTTTTTTGATTTTTTCCAGTGGTTTGGTCATAATTTTTATCAGTCTGCCAAATTTCAGCTTTGTAGCATGTTTGGAAGTACAGTAGAATTTTGATGATCTATACATGAGTGAGTGAGTGGCAACTACTTTACTACTTTATGGAATTCCATGAAACTTGGAGGCGTTATTAACTCCATGAAGATCTACGACTGTGCAAAGTTTGAAATTCGTAGCTCATTCCGAAGTAGAGTTTTAGATAAGCCAAATATCGGCTGAAATGTTTCAAGAAAAGATGGTACGGCGCGCGAACTTGGCTAGGCACTGCCGTGCCCTCAGATTAATTTCGGTGTAAAGTAGAGGATGTAACGCAGCCCGGGACACCCACCCAACCATAACGGGACGACTGACCCCTTCCTCCTCTTCATGGGTTACGTGATATAAGGACAGGCTCCTACAGGGGCGTAGATTATTTTAATAAAAGCAATGTGTCACAAAAGGCTGATACCCTGTTTCCACCAATGCATGACCACTCATTCAAAAAATACCTGCGTTTTTTGGTAGGCTTTATTTCTCCTGTATTTTTCCGTGTGCAGCTCTAAACTGGGCATCCACGGGTTTCTAAGATCTAATGGAAAAGTAATTCATTATCCCAGTAAACACAAAAGGAACATTCATATTTCGATCAATTACTAAGAATTCCCTGTATACCCATCACTCAAAAATTAGGTGCGAATGGAGGTAGTTGAGTCATTATACTTATATTTATGAATTTTTCTTTTTTTTATGTTTTTAAACCAAAAACTCTTTTTTTTTAAATTTAGCTTCAATATTTGATTGGTATACTGTATTTCAAGTAAATATGAATATAACTTCCCACATAGCCCAAAAATCACATCAACGATAAATTAACGTGAACAAAAATAATAAAGTTATTTTTTACTAAAAAAGAACCTCATACCATGTAATATTTGTTCTGTAAAATCTACATGCTTAAAGATAACTTAAAAACAAGAAGGAATCAAGCTATAAAAATGTAATTTCTGTTTCTGGTGCTGTGTATACATGTGTCTTTTTTACCCTCGTTATTTTTATTTGCGAACTTCATACTTGAAAAGTACTCCATAACCCCAGACAGCACAAGTACGTAACTATGCGACGTATGTACGTACATAGTACGTACATTTTTCGACTTACATCCACATGTGTACGTCCTAGGGACGTAACTTTGGCCATTATTTTCCTTCGATTTGTACGTACCGTCAAACGGGGCGAACCGGGACGATTTTCAGATATTTTTCAAAATAACTTTTTTTCTAAAAAAACTATAGACTTCAAACCACCGCCAAATGATAGCTTACCGTTGGAGCTTTAAAATGACATGTCACACATATCTGTTAGTTTTTAATGCGAAACTGTCAATATAGTCAAATCAAATCAAATCAAATTATGCTTTATTGTCAAAAAAGTAGAGTTTTACAGACAAAGCAAAAAATGGTCATTAAATTAAAATATGTTAAAATATGTTAAAACATGTTAAAATATGTTAAAATACGTAAAAACATGTTAAAATATGTCAAATCATGTTAAAATATGTTAAAACGTCAAAATATGTTAAAAATAAAATATGTTAAAGTTAGATATAAAACACAAGAAACAACAAACAGAACAATCTGATACATACACAAGTAAAATAAAAAAAAATTAAATGTTTAAATATATTTGTCAATTATCCTATAACTGGTCCTCGAAAAATTCATTAAGACTATAATATGCCTTCTCCAATAGCAAATCGTTTACCTTAACCCTAAATATTTTTTCCGAGTGAATGCTTTTGAGTCTATTTGGAAGCTTATTAAAAATTTTAATACTGCGGTAGATTATCGAGTTTTGGGTTAATTGAGACCTAGGAATAGGCAGTGGTATGCTGTTATATTCTTGACTTCTTGTTTGGTAGGTTTGTTCAAATGTGTGATTTTTAATTTTTTTATAAATCAGCACCACTGTTTCTAGTATAAAAAGGCAACAAAGAGTTAATATTTTTTCTCTCATAAACAAAGGCCTACAATGGTGTCTGATTTTTGCTCCGCAAATATATCTGATGCATCTTTTTTGAATTACAAACACTGATCTGAACAAATACTGACTGCAATTCCCCCAAAAGGCTATTCCATAGCGCAAATGAGAATCAACAAGGGCGTAATAAGTTGTTTTGGCCATTTCACAACCACGTTCGAAAAATGTTTGTCTAACGGCGTAACCACGGATCACCTTTGTTAGGTGATCCGTGGCGTAACTACATATCGATATTTTTTTTATTAAGATAGGGAATATGCGAGGAGAATTTTAACCTATTGTCTATATACATTCCTAAAAATTTAGTATTTTCATCCTGAGAATAGGTTGGAAACAGTTAGGTCATCAAAAGAAAATTTAAAACACACACACAATTTGTGCCTGGCTTTATTGCAATAGGCCCTAATATGTGTCTTTATCAGGTTAATAACTGATGCGTCGCGATCGTAAAGGTTCATAGACTCATAGATTTTATCCAAGTAAAAAATGTCGCCAATAGGTGGCGCTGATTCTAGTAAAATCTCAAAAATATTTGGTAGAAAAGCCATGCAAGTGCGTGTATAAAAGGCGCAAACCTAATGTGATTTGGACGTTCATAAAAATCTACTTAGAATTCACTTGAAAATAACGTAAAAACATTGCCGTTTTGATTTGATAATAGCGTTAATCATAACGCCGTTTTCAGCAACGTTATTTTTTATACCGTTAATGAATGACCTATTAGGCTTGTTTTCATATATGAAATAAACGTTTTTTTTCTAGCAGCTTTTAAAACTACCTTTTTTTCTGACGCCCTTTTACGTGTTAAACACGTGATTGTGCTATCCCACATAGCACAAAAATCACATAAACGTTAAATTAACGTGAACAAAAATAAAAAGTTTTTTTTACTTGTTAAATCTACATGCTTAAAGATAACTTAAAAACAAGGAGAAATCAAGCTCTAAAAATTTACTTTTTTCTGAAGTTTCTGGTGCTGTGTATATAACGTGTTTTTTACCCTCGTTATTTTCATGTACCAAATTCACACTTGAAAAGTCCTCCACAACATGTTCTAAAATGCCATTAGATTAAGACTTCTCAAACCTACTAACTTTCTGCGTCTTTTCTGGTCAAGTTTTTTTCATAACATTTTTTTAACTTAAAAGAGACGCGAAAGGAAGTTATAAAAGTTCACTAGTTTAAGACTACAACACTTTAAGACAATTTTAAAGATGGCGCTCAAGGCTAGACACAATATCTATATATCTATAATATATATACATTGTTTTTTTTTAAAGCTAAACAAGATTTTTTACAGAATATTAATGTGTCTTTCTCAGGTTAATAACAGATGCGTCGTGATCGTGAAGGATCAGGGATCAGTTAAAAGGTTTTTGGAGTTTAGAGGCAAAAGCACTGCCTGATAGATTTCGCCAAAGTGAAAAATCCCGACAATAGGTGGCGCTGCTGCTAGTAAAATCTCAAAAATATTCAGTAAAAAAGCCATGCAAGTCGCGTTTTAAAATTCGTGTAGAAAAGGCGTGAATCTAATGTGATTTTAACGTAAAACTCACTTGAAACTAACGTAAAAACATTGCTGTTTTAATTTTATAATGGCGTTATTACAACGCAGTTTTTAGCAACGTTATTTTTTATAACGTTAATGAATGACCTATTAAGCTTGTTTTCATATGTGAAATAAACGGTTTTTTCTAGCAGCTGTTAAAATCAACGTTTTTTTTTCTCACGCCTTTTTTACGTGTTAAACATGTGATTGTGCTATGTGGGATGTGGGTTCAACATCGGTTGGTACAAAAGCATTGGCGTAGCTAGCCTTGCTTTTCAGGGGGGCCGTGGCCCCGGTCTATCTTGAACAAAAAGCAAACATAGGTTTTAAAGAGTCGTGCAAAATGTGCAATGAATAAAAAAAAATACGTGCATTAAATGTTCTAATATTTTAATATAACAAATTTAATAATACATAAAAGGAAGTATGTGATTCAGCAATTCTACAAAGAAAGTTTTCTACGTCGCTGACTGAAAGCGTCTACCACACTGTCTAAGTCGACTTCAACATCTTTTTCTATGAATAACAATGACAAACCTGAGTGTCTCTCTTGAGTCATAGTTGTTCTAAGCCAATTAAAAACTCTCCTCATGGCAGAGAAAGACCTCTCGCAAGTTGCACTTGAAATTGGAAGAATACTCGCAACTTTAAAAAGTTGGTAGAGGTTTGGATAGGTGTTTTCTGCTATATGTTGTTTGATAGAATCATGACCAACAGTTTGATTTAACCGAAAAATACAATTCTTTAAAACGGTCATTTCTGCTCTTAGAGTAGAAGTATTAATATTAAAAATTTCCCGGTATTGCTCGACGAATTTATTCCATTTAACGACGTGGGAAAACTTAATATGAAAATGGTTATGAAATTGTCACCAAAATACGGAAAATTTTCATAAGACACTAAACGCTAACCTCAAAAAAACTAAAAAGATAATTATATTTATTTTAGAAAAACAGGTTAAAAAGGTCTTTTATAACCTTACGACATCTACAACCCGATTTCGGAAACAGAGGGGCAAAGGTCGCTGTCTTTATTAAATGCGAAATTTAACTTACACTTCTATAATATTTTACAAGATGTCGCCAATATGTATGAAATATTCAATATGCATAATTATGTTTAAATTTAAAAAATATTGTCGGGAAATTGCATAAGTGCAGAAAAGTTACCGATAATTTAAAGAGAAAAAGCCTAATTCCGCAAGACAAGGGCTTTTTCCTAAAATGTAAACATTATCTGAATGATTTTAAATTTTACTGCACCTATTTTATTTGAATATTTCCCGAATAATAATAGAAAAGTATGTATTTTCAGCGTCATGTTCTTTTACTAGTAGTCGGTAGGGGAGGCCTAAAATATCTTAGGGGGGCCTGAGGGACTTCAGGGGGGCCAGGCCCCTCCTGGCCCCCCCTAGCTACGCCAATGTACAAAAGTTATAAGAAAATATAAAAGGATAAATAAAAATAATTTACTTACCGTTTTTTGACAAAACCTAACCCATGATGCGCCGTAAATACGTAACAGACACCAGATACGATTCCAACCAAAATGCTTAGCCCAAAACCAGTGGTTACTAAGGAAACCACGTCCGGGGCCATTTTGAAAGGGTTGCTATAGTTTGAACGGGTTTACCACAAAACTTTTAAAAATCTCATTTTACTGAAATTATGTAAAACGATAGCAAAACAAGATGGGTCGTAAACTACTGCATAACGGTATATCAAATTTTTCGCATTCTTATCTTTTTTACAAACAAACAAGATTTATTTACAGATCCAATAAAATTCTCATAAATTAAAATCAGGTGTGATGGTGTGAACTATTTTATTAAATCTTTGGATATAAAAAAAATCTTCTTTTTTTTATTAAGATCATATAAAATCGTATTTAGGGCATAAAGACACAACATCGCCTAAATGGCAGACGAGGGCGAAGGCACTGTTAATGGCCACTGCGTCAGGATATAGAGGGCACCATTTAATTAAAATCTTAATTTTCTTTACTATTTCATAGGGTCACTGCATCACGAAGACGTAGTGTCTAGACGCCAGGCTTCCAGGATGCAGTGACCCTACTATTTCAAGGGGGTCAGTGCCATCTTTGTTACGCATATTACAGCTAGTAGGCCAGCGGAATTACCATAATTTAAGGCAAAAAAAAGAAAACTATTAACAGGACTTGGAAGCATTGGAAATTGTAGAGCGGCGAAAAACGAAGTTAAAAAAAATAAATGCGTGAGCAGGGGCGTTGCGGGTTATGTTTGGAGGGGGGGGGGGGGGTAAAAAGTGGCTATGACTTTTCTGTATGCCATTTTTTTCTCCGACGTCAGCTTTTGCCGGAAATCGCAATAATACGATTCCCTGCCCCTTTTTACCCCCCCCCCCCCCACAAACCTAACCCGCAACGCCGTCGATGCGCTTCGCTGGTCACCAATTTACGAGCGGATAGTTCACAACTTGCATTCCATTTGCTATTGGTTGACATAGTCAGGCGGGATTTTTAAAATTAAAACTCTCCTGTTCTCGTTTTGGGAGGTTGAATCGGTGTTAAACCAAAATAAAACAAAACCTAACCGTGGTCAATTGATGGGAAACGTATCCTAACCGGGTCGTGTCTGGACAGGTTAGGATACGTTGTCGAATAATTTATCAGGGTTAGGTTAACACCGATTTCGACAGGAAAACAGGATAGGGAAGCTAATTTAAACTATATATCACAATTTTTGAGATAACTTTTTGACAGTTACCAGTTGTTTACCATAACAAAAAGCATAGGCCAACAAAAAAAAGTTGTAAAAAGTTGTCCCAAAAATAATGACATGAACTGTAAAAGAATATAATATGTTTTTAAAAAACAATAAAAAAAAACTCATCGGCATATATGCATAGATTTAGTTAAATTCAATAGGTATGTACTGGACAAACCACTACACTCTTTAATCACTTACAACTAGTATATATTCGTATTTTACGCCGAAAGCTGTAAACATAATGTTTGTTAAATGCTTGACTGGTGGCACCATCTCTTAATATAATATAATAATAATCTTAAACGGCAACGTTCAACATCAAAAAGTCAGCTGACTATTTCGACCAATAGCAAACGGAATGGAGGTTGTGAACTAGCCGCTCGTTTTACGAGCGAATAGTTCACAACTTGCATTCCATTTGCTATTGGTTGACATAGTCAAGCGGGATTTTTAAAATTAAAACTCTCCTGTCCTCGTTTTGGGAGGTTAAATCGGTGTTAAACCAAACTGAAACAAAACCTAACCGTGGTCAATTGATGGGAAACGTATCCTAACCGGGGCGTGTCTGGACAGGTTAGGATACGTTGTCGAATAATTTATCAGGGTTAGGTTAACACCGATTTCGACAGGAAAACAGGATAGGGAAGCTAATTTAAACTATATATCATAATTTTTGAGATAACTTTTTGACAGTTATCAGTTGTTTACCCAAGGCCAACAAAAATATACAGGCCACGACCCTGAAAAAATCAGCTGTTCTCCCGGGGCTGAATTTTACATTGGGTCTTATGGGAGGTCAGACGTTTTTTTATGATATTTTCAAAAAGGCACTACAGATTTCCGCAAAATTTCAGTGAAATATTCTCATACACCATCCCGTTATTCCACCAAAGGTTTGTAAGGAAGCAACATGATTAAAAGGTTAAAATCTTCAAGATTTAGCATTCCTTATTTTGAATTCAAATTACCCGCCATGTACCACATGCCAACTGTTATATTTGACATGTATTTGACTTTGTCATATGTGATTGTCACATTCGCTTCTGCTTTAAACTTAATTTTTTGTGAGCTAATGAAGCGGCTATGAAAAATTATGGCTTACTATACATTTAAAAAAAATTGTTCTGCCAGAATAAAGTAAAAACAATCTCAAAAACGGCTTTATTTAACAAAAAATCAAATATCCATGAACCGTCATTTCAACTTCAAAATTTTAAAAACAATCAGCTGTGTCGTAACGTGACCATCAAAAAAAATCAGCCCCGGATGTGACGTCAACAAAGTGGAGGATCATGGCCCGTCCATTTTGATAGCCCTGGCTATAGTTTAAAAACTCTTTTAGCAAACACATTTTTTTTCGAAAAAAAAATGCGTTTTCGAAAAAAGCTAGGACAAATTATAAAAGTGATAATGTACAGAAATAACAACTATATTTTTCATTCAATTCCGTCGAAAATTACAAAATAATAGTAAAAATGTGTTAATTATGAATGTACAAAACGCCACTAAATATAGCAAGGAGTATATTTATTCATTTAAGGCATCTTGAAGTGCTTTTTCTCGGTACTGTTATGTATAAACAACTGCATACAGATTTTCAAATGACCAGTGTATTTGGGCTACGATGCTGAGAGGATTGATCGGTATTTACGATAAATCTAAAAAAAAAAAAAAATAATTTAATAAGTGCCGCCCAGAAATATGTTGTGTGCCTGAATGAAGTATAGGTCACAAAAAAATAGTTCCAAAAACTAATTGCACATTTTGAATATGGACTTTTTCCTGACTTCAGAGGCATATTCATGTAAATCCTAGCTGATCCTCTTCTCGATATTTTTGACATTTTTCTAGTTAGTCTAGGCGCTGGCTCCTGTCACGTGTGACCTAATATGTGCGCTCAGTTTGACCACGGATCACCTAACAAACAGATAGGGAACTCAGGTGATGGGGGGTGCTACGCGCATCTTTCACGCAGCCTGCCATTTTGGGGTCAACCACTCCAGAGGCGCATTCTGTATTCCAATATTTTTTAAACTTTTAGTACGTGTTGAGCATTAGTGGTATGTAGATGTGAACTTTGTGTTTGATATTTGTGATAGGAGGAGATGAGTCTGTAAATGATTTAAGCACAAAGTAAAAACAATTCGCCGCGAGATTTTTGTTTCATGATATTACCATTGTTTTATTTAGCTTCACTTTATACAAAAAGTATATTTGTTTATTTGTTTGATTATAACTTTTTTCAAACTTTCCAACTAGGTATTTGGTGGTAACTATACAATTCAGCACATTTTTTAATTGGAAAAAATAAATAAAATGTCGCATGCAAAATGGCTGTTTTTGCCATTTATGAACCGATATGCATCAAACTCGGAACTTTGACACCTTTCAGGTCGCTGGTTATTATTTTTAACTAAAAAAAATCAAATTGGCGGCTCTAAAATGGCGGACTTTATTATTTTCACACTGAGTTCCCTCAATCTTGAAACATCGCTGAGCGTAAGGTCTCTCAATAGAATTTTTGACTCAAATTTAAAAACAAGAAAATGGATGCTCCAAAATGGCGGATTTTCCCATTTCTGAACCGACATGCATCAAACTCGGAACATCGAGATCTTTCAGGCCGTTGATTATGATTTTTAACTTAAACTTTAAAAAATCAAAATGGCGGATCAGCAATGGCGCACTTTATTATTTTCCCACCGATTTCCCTCAAACTTGAAACATCGCGGCGCTTAAGGTAACTTAATACAATTTTTTACTCAAATTTAAAAACAATGGCGGATCCAAAATGGCGGATTTCCCAATTTTTTAACCGATATGCATCAAACTCGGAACTTTAATGTAATTCAAGTCGCTGAATATAATCCTTAACTCAAACTTAAAAAAATTAACATTGCGGATCCAAATTGGCAATATTTAAAATTCTCAATTCCACTCCTCTTAAAACTTAATAAATGTTATCCCTATAAAACAAAAAAAGCAATCATTTTTTTTTCTTTTTTCTGTTTGGCTGTTTGTTGGAAACGACATCCGGCTAACGTATTCTGGAAGAAGAAGAAGACCTCTTTTTGTGCTTCCCCTATTTCTCATTCAATAGATCACATTATTTCCATAGTCCCCTACAAAGGACAACATATGATTTTTTTACGCGGCCAAGACTTAAAATTCATTTTATCACCCATTTTTAAAACAGTACAAAGCTATTTTAAGGTTTTTATTGTTTCTGGCAGTAAAAATATTTTTTCATAAAAACAATCTGAAAGATTCATATTTTATGGTCAATTTATTTTAGTCCGGCCCTGAGCTTGACTCCCAATGATCAGCCATCGTTGAATTCACCGAGATCAAAGACCGCCAGCCGGCTTATATATCTGTTTGTTAGATGATCCGTGGTTTGACTACGGGCACCCATAGGAGTATAAAAAACGTTTGGTCACGTGGTCGAACTCATGGTCGTTTGGCCGCCATCTTTGAAAATGGCCGCCAAATTGATAGATTTTTTGTTTAAGCGTATCAATTCAACTGAACTGAACCTACTATCCGTTTGTAAATACAGATTCATCGGAGGTAGGGGTAACGTCTGTCTGGGGCGGAGTTTGGGCATCAACGAAGTAAGCAAAGTTTATGATCAATACAAGGCAGTGTTTTGAAAGTCACGTTAAGCCGTTAAGCGGATGGTCCCGTGTTAAGAGCATAGATGGTGCCAGCACGATAAAGATCCCTGTGCTCGACAAAAGAGTACCGGTAAAATGAAATCCTCCTTGAGAAAAGAAAATTGCCTACCGTGCTGATGCTTGGTGGTCCAGCCTGTTTGGTCTTCATCGCAGCCCACGAGAAAGACCGGCCCGGGCGCGGAAATATCACGTGACCGTAGGAGTCCCACAAAAAAACGCCTCACGCCCCGCTGTCATTATAAAACATGTGTGTGTTCAGTTTTGGTATGTTTGTTTACGTCGATTTTTTTTTGATTCGGGCACGAATTTTATGTGAACTTTATCAAAGTTATTAAAATAACGCAGCCCACGAAAAAGACTGTAGTGGGCTGCGTTAAAATAATTAATGGCTAATGAGTAAATTATAAAGAAAATAACTATGAGATAAACAATGCCGCGAACGTGTAATTAGTGTTGTTCCTTGTCGGTCCAACTATAAAACTGAAACCTAATATGTTGCAAACGGGAAAGAAGTGGTAAAAGATAAGATCTTGGATAAGATTGATCAAGTAATAGACATCCTTAGTGACATTTTCGATAGTGAGTGAAAAATGTGTTCAGTTGTCATTTCTTATTGAACAATTAGGTCTCTGGAAAAGGTAACCTGAGAATCGAAGATATGGTGGATACACTTTAATGTTGGCAGGTGAAGTTAAATAAAAGCTTGTAAAAATTGTGAGATTGATTCTAGGTTTAGATGGAAAGTCCCAGTATAAAAAAAAAAGTAAAAACGAAGTGAAACCAAAGTCCTAATCTGGTTTTTAAAAGGCATATGGCTATACTTACAGCTAGGCGCTGTTTGGCTACTGTAATTCTTTTGTATTTGGTCATATGTAAATTTTACAAAAGCCTCGTATTGTTCAGCAAGTTTCGATGTCAGTACATTGTCATATTCTTCCCTGATTTCAGACTCCCTCTCTCGGAGCATTCTTTCACAAATAAGGCCAACCTAAAAATAATAACAAACAGAGTTTGATAAGTCTAATCTCTTTTGAAAGGAAAATCTTTGTAGGAAATTAACTTTTTATTTAAAACTTTTTTTCTACATGTATGGATGATTCTACAAAAATGGTGCTGTGGAGTGGGAATGCATATTTTTCAAACACAGACTGCAAATAAAGCATAGTTTTAGTTATAAGATTTAAAACGAAATGTTTTCTTTATGGAGCATTTGAGTTTAATGTATAAAAAAAATTGCAAGTTTATAATTTTTTTTATTACAAAGCCAATACCTTATTCCTTTGGTGTAGTCCCAAATCAAATATTAACCACTCAGATTGAAAAAAATATCCTAATAAATAATATTTAACCAAGTCTTAACTATTTACCAAAAAATTGATAAAACTTCAGTTTGCAGTCATATTTTTGAAAATCCGAATTTACATCTTCCCGGAAAATTTTACAATTTTAACCGTGCTCCATTTTTAATAACACAATATTTGTGAATACCACCGGTTAATTTCTAGAGAAAGAGACGGCCCTGGATATCTAATTTACTTGTGAGGGTGACAAGTTGTGACAGATAATGACAACTTTAGATTGGTTTAAGTTATAGATCTTTTTATTTTCGGCAGAAAATTAGTTTTTTTCGGAGAAATCAAAAAGAACCGCTTCAATTATCATTCCTCTGGTAAGTAAATATTCGACTGATATCAATAGTATAATTTTTTTGGTGATTGTTTTAAAATTATAAGTATAGGAACTTTGTTTATATAAAACTTAAGTTAAGTAGTCTAAATAGATTTTGATTTAAATTGGAAAACCATTAAAAGACTCATTCCTCTGGTACTCATCCCTCTGGAATCTTTATGCAATAATTTCTAAAATTCGAGAAAATAAATGTTTCTTAGCTTACACCTAATTAGTTACATAAATTTAACAAAACAAAATAATTTACTGTGCTGTACTGATATTTAAAGGCAATGACTAGAAATGATATCCATATAGCCCACTTTTGGTAGAATCATCCATAACAGAAACCAAGTTACACAAACTGAATTTGGGCGCCATTTTTCCAAGATGGCGGCGCCAGCGGACATCACTCGAAGTCGGAAACTTATTGGCATATTAGGGCCCATGAACTCTATAATATAATAACACTATTAATTTTATTTTTTTCTCAAAGGACGCCAGGGGCGCCAAGCGCAGAGGGGCGGGGGCGTTCGCCCCCCCTGTCCCCCTATACGAAACGCCACTGGTAGTAGTGGGCTATAAAAGACCGCGACGAACAAGATTTGAGGCAAATGATGTCGTGCTTTCGTAACGTGAATTATCTTACGTGAAACTTTAGAAAGAAATATTGAACTGAATAAAAAGTTGTGTCATATATTGTATTGTAACGTTGATGTCCTTTCGGTAACACCTAAAATACCTGATATTTTTTTAAATTTTAAGTTGTCCTTTAGATACAACTAAAGTAAAATAATTAATTTTGCTTAGATAATGTGTATTTCAGTCATTTGTGAGGAGGAAAAAATACTAGAAATACCTAACCAAAATCTCTAAAAGGTAGTTTTTAGGAAATGTTTTACTAGTTATTATAAAAAAATTACTGCGTTGTTTTTTTCGAGGGGTGATCAGCTGAACCAAATTTGTACACCGTCCTACAGGACTTTAATAAATTTTTGGTCCTGTATAGTCCTGTCTAGTCCAGCCTGTGGGGTCCTGTATAGTCCTGTGGCTAAAAAGGCGCCCATAAAAAAATTCGCGACCAAAAAACAAAGGTCATCACGTCTTAACTCTCGTTTTTCTTACAGAGCCGATTTGCCTTTGCCGGCCTTAGTACTTAAGCATGCTTAGGGCACCCCTTAGGCGCCAGTACCCTCGGGGTCCTGTATAATCCTGTGGAGTCCTGTATAGTCCTATGGAAGTCCTGTATAGTCCTGTGGAAGTCCTGTATAGTCCTGTAGAAAAATTTGTACACCTACTGTGGGCAGCTAATCACCCAATATTCTAACATATTTGATGGATTTTGGGTAAAGTAATATGGCAAAAAACGTCGCGTTACCGAGGGGACAAAAAAAAATTCAATTTCAATAAAAACTCCTTAAAAAATGTAAATCACATATATCTTACTATCTATATCTTGTCTCACTTTTGGTGACACAAAATAGTTTTAATTCTGACACGTTCCGTTTACAACAATTTTTGCTGATACAGAAACTTTTATTTTTTACATCTAAAAATTTTGGTTTTGTTCCCAAAACAAAAAGAAAAAAAGTGCCATACCTGCTTAAATGTAAATATGGGTTTATCTGATCTTGATGGTGAAACATCGCCTGCTTCACTGCCACTGCTGTCAGAATTTTCTATTGAATACTGCAACTGTTTGCGTCTTTGCATCCGCTTGAGTTCTGCTCTTATTTTTTCAGCCATAGATTCTATAAATAAAACACTAATTACACAAAGTGCAATAATGCAAGAAACAACAAGTTTTAAAAAAGTTTCCTGTGCTTCAGCCGAAATTTAAACCCGAACCTTTGGCAATGTACGCCAACGCTACACCAATTAGACCACCAAAACCATGAGTATACATTTTTGAAACTCCATATCTTGGTGAGTGTCACAGTTCACTAATTTTATAATTCTTCGCTCCCACTGTAAAGTATCAATGTCTGAAAGCATGAGATCACCTTTTTATGGATGATTCTACAAAAATGGTGCTGTGAAGTGGGAATGCATATTTTTCAAACAGAGACTGCAAATGAAGCATAGTTTTAGTTATAAGATTTAAAATGAAATGTTTTCTTTATGGAGCATTTGAGTTTAATGTATAAAAAAAATTGCAAGTTTATAAGTTTTTTTATTACAAAGCAAATACCTCATTCCTCTGGTGTAGTCCCAAACCAAATATTAAAAACTCAGATTGAAAAAAATATCCTAATAAATAATATTTAACCAAGTAACTATTTATCAAAAAATTGATAAAACTTAAGTTTGCAGTCATATTTTTGAAAATCCGAATTTACATCTTCCTGGAAAATTTTACAATTTTAAACGTGCTCCATTTTTAATACCACAATATTTGTAAATACTACCGGTTAATTTCTAGAGAAAGAGACGGCCCTGGATATCTAATTTACTTGTGAGGATGACAAGTTTTGACAGATAATGTCAACTTTAGTTTGGTTTAAGGTATAGATCTTTCAAATCAAAAAGGAACGCTTCAATTATCATTCCTCTGGTAAGTAAATATTCGACTGATATCAATAGTATAATTTTTTTGTTAATTGTTTTAAAATTATAAGTATAGGAACTTTGTTTATTTAAAACTTAAGTTAAGTAGTCTAAATAGATTTTAATTTAAATTGGAAAACCATTAAAAAACTTATTCCTCTGGTCCTCATTCCTCTGGCATTTTTATGCAATAATTCCTAAAATTTGGGAAAATAAATGTTTCTTAGCTTACACCTAATTAGTTACATAAATTTAACAAAACAAAATTATTTACTGTGCTGTACTGTTATTTAAAGGCAATGACCAAAAATGATATCCATATAGCCCACTTTTGGTAGAATCATCCTTATGTGTGTTGCGATTGGAAATTTTAACACACAAAACGGTGATCTTATGTTTTCAGATGTTGATACTCACTACTTTCACAGTGGGAGCAAAAAATTATAAAATTAGTAGAATGACTTGGTCGAGTGATTACTCTGAGAATTATTCATACACTGTGACACTGACTGTGACATGCAGTTTTAAAAATTTATACTCATGGTTTCTGTGGCATAATTCGTTGGTGTACACAGCCAAATAATTTTTTAATTAGCATTAATGGATTATGACCAAAATCTATTTTTTTTCTACAAATAATAATTTACGGATAATTAACAGCAACTGAACATTTTTTAGATAAATCCGTTATTTCTATAGGTGTTCTGCTAACTTTATATAGTTAGCAAAACACCATTTTTTTTTTTTTAAAAAACGGGCAGGACAAATTTTTGTTTTCACAACTAATTTACGAATAATTAATGGCAAATGGTCATATATATGCAAATTGTGCACAAATTTTTATTTAGATAGATTTATTATTTCTATAGGTGTTCTGCTTTAAAAAAAAAACGGGCACGGTAAAGCACTTTATATAAAGTTAGCAAAACACCACTTTTTTTTGAACTGGCGCTGTAAAGTTTTTTTTGTCACAACTAATTTATGGATAATTAATGGCAAATTGTGCACTAAAACTTTTTTACATAAATTTATTATTTCTATAGGTGTTCTGCTAACCTTATATAAAGTTAGCAGACCACTTTTTTTTTAAAAAGAATGGGCACGGCAAATTTTTTGTTTTCACAACTAATTTACGGATAATTAACGGCAAATTATAAGCATATAATTTTTTTCAACTTCCAAAGTTGTTCTGCTAACTTTATATACATAAAAAATTGTTGATTTATTTAAGAATTCAAAAATAATTTTTTAGGTCTTCTAAATATAGGAATTCTAAATCAACAAACTGTGTCAAAGTGTCAGTTTGCATACTATTTTTAAATTGATTTTAGTGTTTGTTAAATTGTTCAAAAAGTTTGTATTAGCTCACACATATACTATACTATAGTAGTGTGAGCTATGGTGCTCCGATTTCAAAATTTTAGCTCACACATATACTATACTATAGTAGTGTGAGCTATGGTGATCCTAATTTTTTCGAGAAAAAAAAAGTTGCTCCGATTTCAAAAATTTTTATATATCTTTGCGTTTCAGATGATTTTGAAACTTTTTTGTTGCGCCGTCTGTCTGTCTGTCTGTATGTCTGTCTGTCTGTCTGTCTGTCTGTATGTCTGTAACGACCAACGCGCATAACTCAAAAACCGCTCGGCCGATTTTAATGAAATTTGGTACCTAGGCTGGGTCTTGGGTCGAGATGGTCCCATTTAAAGATGAACAAAATCCACCGAACACAAACCAAATAAAAGGGTGGGGGTAGATTTCAAAAATTAGAGTTTATGTGAAAATATGGCGTGTGTGATATCACACGAAAGGTAATTGAGTCTGGAGTTAAACAAAATACATTTTAATTTATTCAAAAAAAAGGGTGGGGGTATATTTCAAAAATTCGAGTTTAAGTGAAAATATGGCGTGTGTGATATCAAACGAAAGGTAATTGAGTCCGGAGTTTAACAAAATACATTTTAGTTTTTGCTTTTTTTAAGGGTGGGGGTAGATTTTAAAAATTTGAGTTTAAGTCAAAACATGGCTTGTGTGGTATCAAACAAAAGGTAATTTAGTCTGGAGTTGAATAAATTATATTTCAGTTTTTAGTTATATTAGCTCACACGTAAACTATACCTATAGTACCTAGTGTGAGCTTAGGGGCCCATATATTGGCAGAGTATCTTTGTTAGTTTTCGAGATATTGACGATTGAAATTCCGAAAATTAGAGAATTTTAAATACGGGTCCACACTCTATTTTTGAAATTTACCCCCACCCTTTTATTCGGCTTGTACAATGGATTTTGTTCATTTTTAAATGGGACCATCTCGACCCAAAACCCAGCCCAGGTACCAAATTTTATTAAAATCGGGCAAACGGTTTTTGAGTTATGCGCGTTGGTCGTTACAGACAGACATACAGACAGATAGACAGACAGACCGACGGCGCAACAATTAGGTTTCAAAATCATCTGAAACGCAAAGATATATTACTATTTATTACCCCGTCCGATAAGGTACCGGCCGATAAGACACCGGCTAATAAGGCACTGGCCAATAAGGTATCGGCCGATAAGGCACCGGCCGACAAGGCACCGGCCGACAAGGCACCGGCCGATAAGACACCGGCCGATAAGGTACCGGCCGATAAAGTACCGGCCGATAAGGCACCGGCCGATAAGGCACCGGCCGATAAGGCACCCGCCGATAAGGCACCGGCCGATAAGACACCGTCCGATAAGGTACCGGCCGATAAGGCACCGGCTACTAAGGCACTGGCCGATAAGGTACCGGCCAATAATATACCGGCCGATAAGACACCGGCCGATAAAGTACCGGCCGATAAGACACCGGCCGATAAGACACCGGCCGATAAGGCACTGGCCGATAAGACACCGGCCGATAAGGTACCGGCCAATAAGGCACCGGCTGGTAAGGTACCGTCCGATAAGGTACCGTCCGGTAAGACACCGGCCGATAAAGCACCGGCCGATAAGGTACCGGCAGATAAGGCACCGGCCGATAAGACACCGGCCGATAGGGTACCGGCCGATAAGGCACCGGCCGACAAGGCACCGGCCGATGAGACACCGGCCGATAAGGTACCGGCCGATAAAGTACCGGCCGATAAGGCACCGGCCGATAATACACCGTCCGATAAGGTACCGGCCGATAAGGCACCGGCTAATAAGGCACTGGCCGATAAGGTACCGGCCAATAATACACCGGCCGATAACACAGGCCGATAAGACACCAGGCGATAAAGTACCGGCCGATAAGACACCGGCCGATAAGACACCGGCGGATAAGGTACCGGCCGATAAGGCACAGGCCGACAAGGCCCCGGCCGAAAAGACACCGGCCGATAAGGTACCGGCCAATAAAGTACCGGCCGATAAGGCACCGGCGATAAGGCACCATCTGATAAGACACCGTCCGATAAGGTACCGGCCGATAATGTACCGGCCGATAAGGCACCGGCTAATAAGGCACTGGCCGATAAGGTACCGGCCAATAATACACCGGCCGATAAGACACCGGCCGATAAAGTTCTGGCCGATAAGGCACAGGCCGATAAGACACCGACCGATAAGACACCGGCCAATAAGATACCGGCCGATAAGGCACCGGCCGATAAGACACCGGCCGATAAGGTACCGGCCAATAAGGCACCGGCCGATAAGGTACCGTCCGATAAGGTACCGTCCGATAAGACACCGGCCGATAAGGCACCGGCCGATAAGACACCGTCCGATAAGGTACCGGCCAATAAGACTCCGGCCAGTAAAGTACCGGCCGATAAGGCACCGGTCAATAAGGCACCGGCCGATAAGACACTGGCCGATAAGGTATCGGCCGATAAGGCACCGGCTGATAAGACACCGGCCGATAAGGTACCGGCCAATAAGGCACCGGCCAATAAGACACCGTCCGATCAGGTACCGGCCGATAAGGCACCGGCTAATAAGGCACTGGCCGATAAGGTACCGGCCGAAAAGACACCGGTCGATAAAACACCGGTCGATAAAGTACCGGCCGATAAGGGCCGGCCGATAAGACACCGGTCGATAAGGTACCGGTCAATAAGGCACCGGCCGATAAGACACCGGCCGATAAGGTATTGGCCGATAAGGCACCGGCTGATAAGACACCGGCCGATAAGGCACCGACCGATAAGACACCGGCCGAAAAGGCACCGGCCGATAAGACACCGGCCGAAAAGGCACCGGCCAATAAGGTACCGGCCGATAAAGTACCGGCCGATAAGGCCCGGTCGATAAGACATCGGCCGATAAGGCACCGGTCAATAAGGCACCGGCCGATAAGACACCGGCCGATAAGGTACCGGTCGATAAGGCACCGGCTGATAAGACCCCGGCCGATAAGGTACCGGCCAATAAGGCACCGGCCGATAAGACACCGTCCGATAAGGTACTGGCTGATAAGGCACCGGCCGATAAGACACCGGGCGAAAAGGCACCGGCCGATAAGACACCGGCCGATAAAGTACCGACCGATAAGGCCCGGCCGATAAGACACCGGCCGATAAGGTACCGGCCGATAAGACACCGGCCGATAAGGTACCGGCCGATAAGACACCGGCTAATAAGGCACTTTTAATATTACTTTTTAAAATGGAACAACTTTTTTTTTTCTCGAAAAAATTAGGATCACCATAGCGCTCACACTACTATAGTATAGTAGTAGTGTGAGCTAAAATCCTGATGAACTTAATGCCTTCCCACCTAAAAATATTGCATTAAAAAATTAATCAACAATTTTAAATGCACTTTTCATTTTTATATTTGAAATATTATATATACTATATATATAATATATACAGCACACAAGCCATGTTTTGACTTAAACTCAAATTTTTGGAATCCACCCCCACCCTTAAAAAAACAAAAACTAAAATGTATTTTGTTAAACTCCGGACTCAATTATATAATATATATAATATACCCCCACCCTTTTTTTAAAATAAATTAAAATGTATTTTGTTTAACTCCATACTCAATTACCTTTCGTTTGATATCACACACGCCATATTTTCACATAAACTCTAATTTTTGAAATCTTCCCCCACCCTTTCATTTGGCTTGTGCTTGGTGGATTTTGTTCATTTTTAAATGGGACCATCTCGACGCAAGACCCAGCCTAGGTACCAAATTTCATTAAAATCGGGTAAGCCGTTTTTTAGTTATGCGCGTTGGTCGTTACAGACAGACAGACATACAGACAGACAGACAGACGGTGCGACAAGAAAGTTTCAAAATCATCTGAAACGCAAAGATATATAAAAAATTTTGAAATCGGAGCAACTTTTTTTTTCTCGAAAAAATTAGGATCACCATAGCTCACACTACTATAGTATAGTATATGTGTGAGCTAATATATATATATATATTTTTAATACAATTAGATTAGATTTTATTATTAATTAGTGTATAATTACAAAATTAAACAGATTTTTCTCTTTCTAAATCTACATTTTTTTACTAACGGTGCTTTGTTCTCTTTTTTGGAAAGTCTATATTTTAGACTTAATGATAAAGAAGCTGCAGCTGCAGTATTCCGCGACTTTCAAAAGGCCTTCGACTGTGTCAGTCACGACCTGCTTTTAAAAAAGTTGGAGAGATATGGGTTTAGAGGAGTCTCTCAGCGTTTTTTTCACTCATACTTGACTGGAAGATATCAGATGGTTCGAAATGGTGGTTGTGTCTCTTCTTTATCCAAAATTAACTTTGGTGTGCCTCAAGGTTTTGTTTTGGGCCCACTGTTATTTTTGTTATATATTAACGACTTAACTTTAATAGGTATAAGGGGTACTCTAACACTTTTTGCTGAAGACACTACAATTTTATGGCATCATAAAAACGAAACAATATTAAAAGAAATAGTGCAAGAGGACATACAACAAATTAAAGAGTGGTGTGATGCAAACTTTCTCTGTTTTAACATAGATGAAACAAAAGTCCTCAGTTTTAAATTTTCTTTTGATGACCTAACTGTTTCCAACCAAAGAATAACTCAGGATGAAAATACTAAATTTTTAGGAATGTATATAGACAATAGGTTAAAATTCTCCTCGCATATTCTCTATCTTAATAAAATACTCTGCCAATCTATGGGCACCTAAGCTCACACTGGATACTAAAGTTATAGTGTATCTACGTGAAAGCTAATATAACTAAAAACTAAAGTATATTTTACTCCAGACTCAATTACCTTTCGTTTGATACCACACAAGCCATGTTTTGACTTAAACTCTAATTTTTCAAATCTACCCCCACCCTTTTTTAAAAAATTAAAATGTATTTTGTTTAACTCCAGACTCAATTACCTTTCCTTTAATACCACACACGCTATATTTCCACTTAAACACTAATTTTTGAAATTTACCCCCACCCTTTTTTTTAAAATACACTAACATGTATTTTGTTTAGCTCCAGACTCAATTACCTTTCGTATGATATCACACACGCTATATTTTTACATAAGCTCTAATTTTTTAAATCTACCCCCACCCTTTTATTTGGCTTGTGTTGGGTGGATTTTGTTCATTTTTAAATGGGACCATCTCGACACAAAACCCAGCCTGGGTACCAAATTTCATTAAAATCGGGCAAGCCGTTTTTGAGTTATGCGCGTTGGTCGTTACAGACAGACATACAGACAGACAGACAGACAGGCAGACAGACATACAGACAGACAGACAGACAGACAGACGGCGCAACAAAAAAGTTTCAAAATCATCTGAAACGCAAAAATATATAAAAATTTTTGAAATCGGAGCAACTTTTTTTTTCTCAAAAAAGTTAGGATCACCATAGCTCACACTACTATAGTATAGTAGTAGTGTGAGCTAAAAATATCGATAGGTAGTTACGCCGTTAGACAAACATTTTTCGAACTTGGTTGTGAAATGGCCAAAACAACTTATTACGCCCTTGTTGATTCTCATTTGCGCTATGGAATAGCCTTTTGGGGGAATTGCAGTCAGTATTTGTTCAGATCTGTATTTGTAATTCAAAAAAGATGCATCAGATATATTTGCGGAGCAAAAATCAGAGACCATTGTAGGCCTTTGTTTATGAGAAAAAAAATATTAACTCTTTGTTGCCTTTTTATACTAGAAACAGTGGTGTTGATTTATAAAAAATTTAAAAATCACACATTTGAACAAACCTACCAAACAAGAAGTCAAGAATATAACAGCATACCGCTGCCTATTCCTAGGTCTCAATTAACCCAAAACTCGATAATCTACCGCAGTATTAAAATTTTTAATAAGCTTCCAAATAGACCCAAAAGCATTCACTCGGAAAAAATATTTAGGGTTAAGGTAAAAGATTTGCTATTGGAGAAGGCATATTATAGTCTTAATGAATTTTTCGAGGACCAGTTATAGGATAATTGACAAATATATTTAAACATTTCAATTTTTTTATTTTACTTGTGTATGTATCAGATTGTTCTGTTTGTTGTTTCTTGTGTTTTATATCTAACTTTAACATATTTTATTTGTAACATATTTTGACGTTTTAACATATTTTAACATGATTTGACATATTTTAACATGTTTTTACGTATTTTAACATATTTTAACATGTTTTAACATATTTTAATTTAATGGTCAAAGAATTTCGTTGTATTTCGATAATAGTAAGTGAATAGGTGTGATAGGTGGAAAGAGAGCATATTTGCATAGGAGAAATATTTTTAAAAAAATATATATATCGCGAAATTTATAGACTGTTACACTATTTTAAATGACTATTCCGTACCTCAACTTAGACTTGTAAGCAAGTGTTTATCTTATATTTACAATTAAGGACCATTTTTTGCTTTGTCTGTAAAACTCTACTTTTTTGACAATAAAGCATAATTTGATTTGATTTGATTTAGTTATAGTTATTAGAAGACATTCAGGTGATCTTGAGAAATTAGGTTTTAAAAACATAAATTAGCCTTCTTAAGTTTACCTATTTTAATTATATAAATTATTTAGTTTATAAAACAGCACGAAATATTACATTTTACATTTTATCATTTGTCACAAACTATAACAATTTTTTAATATAAAAATAAAATATTCATCTTAATAAAGCAGATTCAACACTTGATAGTTGTTCTCACTATAACTACTTAAGTTTACTGTACCATAAGCCTTCTTGGTCATTGCAGGGTGTGAGGCTGCTCCCTGGCAGTAAACTTCTTACTTTAATCCCACTGCCAAGTTAAGCAAAAACAGCTTGCACAATTAGTACTAGATCAAGCTGTAATTTTGCATACTATTTTTAAATTGTTTGTAGTGTTTGTTAAATTGTTCAAAAATATTTTTTTAATTTAATGTTTTTTCACAGGTGTTCGATATTGTTTAAGTTTTTTTATTTATTATCGAGTTATGATGCCTATATTATTTAGTGGAAATATTTTAACCTATTTTAATGAAGCCTATAGTATTAATTAGTAATTTGACTATGAATTTAGCTTTCTAAAAAATGTTTTTTTGTTTAATTAATATGATTTAGACATTATTTTTAATTAGTACTAAATATATTCAGAAAATAAAAGATTTTGATTTTTTTTTCTAAATTTGTGGTGCAGAAAAAAACCTGGGGAAAATTATATAAAAATGCTCCATTTTCTTGATTTTTGTAAAATTTAAAAAAAAGTTTTAGGTATGACTTTGCTTATATTTTGGGGAGTCCAAGTTACCTTATAGAAATAATAAATAAATGGATCCATGACGGATCTGATACCTTCCTAGCTAGCCTATTAGCACACTTAGAGTGAAGCTATGATAAACAGCATTAAAAACAGTTTTATGCGTTTAAAGTAGTAAAATATTGTCCAAACCTTTTAATGTTTTATTAAAAATTTTGAGGTTTTTTTTATATTTTCCTATGGTTTTATCATAGTTACTATCAGTCTTCCAAAGCTTAGCTCTCTAGCGTTTCTGGAAGTGGGCAATGTTACTTTTACATAACTTTACCTATATGGGGAGAGGATAAAATCAGAATTTTGGGTTTTTTGATTTTTTCCAAGGGTTTGGTCACAATTTCTATCAGTGTGCCAAATTTCGGCTTTGTAGCATGTCTGGAAGTACAGTAGAATTTTGATGATCTATCCATGTGGGTGAGTGAGTGGCAATTTCGACATTTTGTGAAATTTCATAACTAATTTACAATTTTATGGATGTCCATGAAACTTGGAGGGATTGTTAACTCTATAAAGATCTATGACTGTGCAAAGTTTGAGTTTGATAGCTCATTCTGAAGTAGAGTTTTAGATAGGTCAAATATGGCCTGAAATGTTTCCAAAAAAGATGGTACAGCAGTTTCCATGCAAACTTGGCAGGGCACTGCCATGCCCCCAGATATAATAATGGCATTGATCATTTTTGGTCACATGATTATTTTCGGATGTGGATGACAATCAAAGCATTATTATTCATTTTAGTGCCTATGTCTGGTATTCAGTTTTCTTTCTTTTTTTTTGTAATTTAATGATTTTTAAAGATAGTGTTCTTGTGCAGTTAGAAAATTAAGTTTTTAATATAAGCAAATTAAGTACCTACTTAATGCATTATTTCCAACATTTTTAGGTAAATCTGGCTTAAAATGCATTTATTAACATTACTTTTTACCTGTTAAAAAGGTTTTGGACAAACCCTGGCATAATAAGATATGCAATTCCTTTCTTTTAAGCAATTTAACCCAACTTTTTCGTCTCTCCAAAAGCACCTGTTCCACTGGGTCTTGTAAAACAGCAGGACTTCAAAAAAAACTTTGTCTCTATCTCCCTTATTTAAGTAAGTGACATGGCACCAATTAAAAATAAATGACTTTTAATGTAAACAATGCTTTGTTTGTCATCCACAATATGTCAACAGATCAGTTGATCCATTGGCGTAGCTAGCCTTGCTTTTCAAAAAAAAAATACGTGCATTAAATGTTCTAATATTTTAATATAACAAATTTAATAATACATTTACCAACTTATTTATATGTATACACAGGAAGTATGTAATTTAGCAATTCTACAAACAAAGTTTTCTATGTCGCTGACTGAAAGTGTCTACCACACTGTCTAAGTCGACTTCAACATCTTTTTCTATGAATAACAATGACAAACCTGAGTGTCTCTCTTGAGTCATAGTTGTTCTAAGCCAATTAAAAACTCTCCTCATGGCAGAGAAAGACCTCTCGCAAGTTGCACTTGAAATTGGAAGAATACTCGCAACTTTAAAAAGTTGGTAGAGGTTTGGATAGGTGTTTTCTGCTATATGTTGTTTGATAGAATCATGACCAACAGTTTGATTTAACCGAAAAATACAATTCTTTAAAATGGTCATTTCTGCTCTTAGAGCAGAAGTATTAATATTAAAAATTTCCTGGTATTGCTTGACAAATTTATTCCATTTAACGATGTGGGAAAACTTAATATGAAAATGGTTATGAAATTGTCACCAAAATCGGAAAATTTCCATAAGACACTAAATGCTAACCTCAAAAAAACTAAAAAGATTATTATATTTATTTTAGAAAAACAGTTTAAAAAGGTCTTTTATAACCTTACAACATCTACAACCCGATTTCGGAAACAGAGGGGCAAAGGTCGCTGTCTTTATTAAATGCGAAATTCAACTTACACTTCTATAATATTTTACAAGATGTCGCCAATATGTATGAAATATTCAATATGCATAATTATGTTTAAATTTAAAAAATATTTTCAGGAAATTGCATAAGTGCAGAAAAGTTACCAATAATTTAAAGAGAAAAAGCCTAATTCCGCAAGACAAGGGCTTTTTCCTGAAATGTAAACATTATCTGAATGATTTTAAATTTTAATGCACCTATTTTATTTGAATATTTCCCAAATAATAATAGAAAAGTATGTATTTTCAGTGTCATGTTCTTTTACTAGTAGTTGGTAGGGGAGGCCTAAAATATCTTAGGGGGGGCCTGAGGGACTTCAGGGGGGGGGGGGGCAGACCCCCTTGGCCCCCCCTAGCTACGCCAATGAGTTGATCTATTTAGTGACATCAAGCCAAAGGGTGATCAGCTGCCCACAGTAGGTGAACTAGTTTGTTCTACAGGACTCCACAGGACCGTAAAATACACTACAGGACCAAGATTTTATTTTAAAGTCCTGTAGGATGGTGTACAAATTTGGCTCAGCTGATCATCCCTCACATCAACCCAAAATGATCAATGATTATCAATTGCCTAGCCTTTTGGCTGCCAATGCTGAGAATTGTTGGCTCTTTATTGTTTTAGCTAAAGAGCCCCATAATGAGCTCTTTAGACTCTCCTTAAATTGAAAGACATGAATAAATTTATTTACCAGAAGTTATTTTTTTTGACACGACCTCTGGAAACACTGATGGTTTGGGGCTGCTGGGCTGACTGGTTGAAGGACGTTCTCTCTGTGAAGGGCTACCAATGGGGCCGCACCTCCTTCTTTTGGAAGGCCTGCCGCCTCCGAGTATGCTGTCCCAATCTAATGGGCGCTTTAATGTAGCACACGCCATTTTCTGTTCAAATTGTTTTTTTTTGACAGTTGAGGGACCTTAGGAAAACAAATTTAGGTATGACTTTTTTCCTCAACGTTTCACAACACAACAGATAACTTCCTCTTTGATGGGGTTCTGTTAGTAGAATAAACTTTATTCTAACAACCCCTACCTAACTGTTAAACGCACTTTGAACACGAAAATGTTTAATGTTTATATGATAATTGATGAAGGGGAGAGCGACGACATTTTATTCGAGTAATCAAAGCAGAAGCAATCGATGCACTTTGCGCAAGCGTGACTGGTATAAAAGAAAACAAACCACTTATGCCCGTGTGCACCAGTTCACGTAAATAAATGTACTTGTGTAGTAGGCGTCGCACATGAGACCTTTTCAAGTGGTCGACTGTTCGTTTTTAGTTCTCTTCGTTTAAATGCGAGAATCAAACAGAGAGCGCTTAACCAAGAAACGTCAAAAAATCATGCATTTTCATTGTTTTTTACCCCCAGATACACCGTAAGCAGTTAAGCGCGATTATGGGTTTAATCACGATTTAGTCCTTGTTCCTTTACATGCAAAACAAAGAGAGATAATGGATAAAAGAAGCCTTGTTACGATGCATCTAGGGATTAGAATAAAAATAAATGATTTTTTAACGTGTCTTGGTTAAACGCTCCTTGTTTTGCATTTAAACGAAGAGAACTAATTTATTATTTTCTCTATGCTAATAACCAAACGATCCACCATTTGGAGTGCGTTCGAGTAGAAAACCCGTCGAGCGAGCGGGGCGTAGTGACGTCACGGACAGAACGCCCTGGTTTTCGTGGTTCAACTCGAACGGAAAAGGCATTCACCGGTTACAAACTTCTAACCCTAAATTTTCGGCAGAAAGTTTTTGTTTATTTTTGCAATTTAAAACTGTTTGTAAATAAAAAACCCTAGATTAAAATCGCCTGTAAGTCTATACATGAATGTAGCAAGGCTACAATTTGTTGAAGAATAAAAAGACACTTTGATCACGCGGTTTATTTATAGGTTATTTTTCGCACATTTGGACTCTTCCAAGTTTTTCTTTTTTGATGGCGGTTTTATGATGGGATTAGACAGATAAAAATAACATAATTTTAAGATTATTTCTTTATTATCTTTTATTTTTACCCTATATCTTGTAAGTAGTTCAAGATATCGATGTGCGGTTTTCGGCATTAATTTTTTACAAAATTCTGGCTCGTAACATATGTTAGTTTTTTTCTAGCTCCTCTGGAAATGGGCGATGTCCAATTTGGATCACTCTGTACATAAATGAAAAAAAGCGATAAAAGTTTGAAAAATGAGTTTAAATAAAATGGGCTATTGATGGAAGAATACAGCGATATTTTGCTTTAGTGCAAATTACCGATAATTTGTTTTAGTGCAAATTACCGATAATTTGCTCTAGGGCAAATTATCGCTGTAATTCGTTCCCTTTTCGTCCAAAACTGCCAGTCACATTGATTTTGAAAAGGTCACGGGGGCCACTTTCTCACCTAGAACTTAAGTTTCACTTAGTTTGACTTATAGCATCCAAGAAATGTCGTCTATAGTTTCGAGTAGAAAATCCGTCGAGCGAGCGGGGTGTAGTGACGTCACGGACAGAACGCCCTGGTTTTCGTGGTTCAACTCGAACGGAAAAGGCATTCACTGGTTACAAACTTCTAACCCTAAATTTTCGGCAAATTTTTTTTATTTATTTTTGCAATTTAAAAATGTTCTTAAATAAAAAACCCTAGATTAAAATCGCCTTTAAGTTTATACATGAGTGTAGCAAGGCTACAATTTGTTGAAGAATAATACCCTGTTTTCACCAATGCATGCCCACCTCGATTCAAAACACGCATCAGGTGACACTGCATTTAAAACCGGTGCAAATGCATGGGCCAACACGTGATGCGTTTTTTTGAATCGGGGTGGGCATGCATTGGTGGAAACAGGGTATAAAAAGACACTTTGATCACGCGGTTTATTTATAGGGTATTTTTCGCACATTTGGACTCTTCCAAGTTTTTCTTTTTTTATGGCGGTTTTATGCTGGGATTATACAGATAAAAATAAAATAATTTTCAGATTATTTCTTTATTATCTTTTATTTTTACCCTATATCTTGTAAGTAGTTCAAGATATCGATGTGCGGTTTTCGGCAATAATTTTTTACAAAATTCTGGCTCGTAACATATGTTAGTTTCTCCTCTGGAAATGTGCGTTTCCTATCAAAAGTGTCCAATTTGGATCACTTTGTACATTAATGAAAAAAAGCGATAAAAGTTTGAAAAATGAGTTTAAATAAAATGGGCTTTTTATGGAAGAATACAGCGATAATTTGCTCTAGTGCAAATTACCGATAATTTGTTTTAGTGAAAATTACCGATAATTTGCTCTAGTGCAAATTATCGCTGTAATTCGTTCCCTTTTCGTCCAAATCTGCCAGTCACATTGATTTTATTGATCAATATTTTTTTGAAGGAAATAGTTTATGGGCAAAGTTGAGACAATTTATTTATTTTATTTTAATTCATGATTTTTTTTATTAGCCAAAGCTTCTCACTTTAGGTATAATTTTCCTGTGCGCTCTTTTAGTGTGTGTGGATATTTTCTGTGCGCTTTTTTCCTACGCGATTTTTTCCTGTACCCTTATTTATTGCCATTACCCACCAGAATTTGGTTAGAGAGCCGCTGGCCGATGGTTAAAGCCTCACTGAGCAATCGCGGATAATTCTTAGCGCTCCGCATCGCGTCAAATTTGGAGCACCCTGGTAGTCTTTCTTCTTCTTTCTCCTCAGAATCTTGAAAACATAATTCTACAGCAAACTGAACTGCGTCCATGTATTTTATTTGACAAAAAAACAGTAAGAAAACAGTCGTAAAAAATGTAAACAAAAGTTTAAAAGTATAAAAAGGTAGGGTTATGTAATACGCCCGCTTTTCTCCATCCTCAAGCCCGGGTCATATCGAGCGGGCCCCGAGGTTTCGCTGGGTGTCATCTCGAACGCAAAAGGGCGTGCTCCGAGCGTCAACTCGAACGGAAAAATGGACATCGGGGCGCCCGGGTTGCCTACTCGAACTCACGGTGGATAGAATATACCGGTGTTCGGATCTTATAAATATATGTCGAATATTAATGTCACTGGTGGTCCAGCTGATTTTTAGAAACGAAAGTTAGATATGATATGAACAAATAATATTTTTTGATTTTTTTGAAAACTAAGGCAATTTTCGTACTATTTTTTAGTATATTCTTATAAAATCATATTTTTCAGACATACCAGTCGTTATTTTTTTTAGCCCGCTTCATTTCTCTTTACACAAAAACTAAAATTCGAAGAAATGAATGTGTTCGTTTCAGCTTCAAAAATTATCCGCTGACATACCTCTTTGTTTACTACCCAATAGTCCTCGGTTCACCTTTGATATTAAACGATCACATTCAGTTTGACTTGTAGTTTAAATTTTGTGTAATAAAAAATAAAGCGGGCTAAAAAAAATAACGACAATACATCTAGAAAACTACATTTTATAAGAATGTACTAGAAAACAGTAGAAAAATGGCCTTAGTTTTCAAAAAATTCAAAAAACATTAGTTGTTCCGTTGTTCATAACTTTTGTTTACAAAAATCAGCTGGACCACCAGTGACGTGGAAAATTCGACATATATATATATATATATATATATATATATATATAAGATCCGAACACCGGTCTATTCTATCCACCGTGACTCGAACGCACTCTATACACCGTGGGTATTTATTCCATGCTTATAGCACGGATCACCTGGTGATCCGTGCTTATAGCAAACCCTTTTAAGGGCTGGTTTCACCACCTCGGGTTACCTGTAACTCATGGTGTAATCTTGAGTTAAATTGACGCATCGTTGAGAGGGTGGGTTTAAGCGATTTGGCCAATGGTATAAGCCAGTGGCGCACCCAGGAATGTGGCTTGGGGGGGGCCCGACAGCTACGAAGGGCGCCCTCAGAAAACTTGAGACCAAAAAAAAAAAAAAGTCATCATGTCTTTTCGCAACTCCGCCACTGCTTGGGGTTGGGGGGGGGGGGCCGAAGCCTCCTGATGTCAAATTTTAAGGTATTTTTCATGTTTTATCATCAAATATGTACAAAATATATTAGAAAATCTAAGGCTTGGGGCCCCCCCCCCTGGGCGCGCCCATGTATAAGCTATAAAAACAAAGTGCATAATATGAATATTATACTTTTTTATATTTTTACCTTCCTAGCCCCCGTAGCAATGGCTAGAGAAGGTATTATTTTCGACAATTTTTTTTTTGAGATCGTCGAAAATGTGTTATTTGGGTGGTTCGGTTCACAGAGTTGCAGTATTGTCGGGCCATAGAGATACGAAAAAACCACAGATTGAGTTGAGATTCGAGAAAAGTCATTTAGCGATTTTTTTTTTTTTTGATTTTACCAACAAGTTTATCAAGA
The DNA here is from genome assembly GCA_963576565.1 of Aspidapion aeneum. Classification (NCBI taxonomy): domain Eukaryota; kingdom Metazoa; phylum Arthropoda; class Insecta; order Coleoptera; family Brentidae; genus Aspidapion; species Aspidapion aeneum. The sequence goes on along the minus strand of OY755041.1, from coordinate 1,300,192 downwards.
AAAGCACCGAGTTGCAGTATTTTGATCATTCATATTTGACAAACTATACAGTTTATCAAGAACAGCACGAAGTTTCAGTATTGTGGGGTCATACAGATACGAAAAAACTACGAATTGAGTTGAGATTCGAAAAAACGTCATTTGAAGTAAGACGGTGTTTTTTCATTATTTTATTTTTGGTACCATTACTAAAAGTTGTATTTTATGTTGTCTTTGCAAAAAATTGGCGCAAAATTCGTGTAGGAGAGTCGACAGCGATGACTAAGTCGCTGTTATTCTTTTTAAATTAAATTTTATAAATAAGTACTAAATTTAATCATCAGAAAATAAATGTATTTTTTATTACAAGTTTTTATTTTATAAATAAGTATTTTAATCTTGGTTAGTATTTTAGTAAATAAAACTTGTCTTGACAAAATATTATTTATTCTAAATTACACAACCGTTCCGTCCAGTGGCGTATATATGGAGGGGCCTAGGGGGCCCGGGCCCCCCCCGAAGCTAAGATTTTTTTAGATATTTTCCACATATTTCATGAATACAAACATAAAATAGCATAAAATACGGCCTCGTGAGGTCTCGCCCCCCCCCCCCCGAAACGGCCCCCCCCCGAAACTTTTTTCTATATACGCCACTGGTTCCGTCCATTAATTACCCCGTATACGGGGCAAAATGGGGCAAAGTCAACTTTTTACAAATCAACTTTTTACAAAAATAAAAGTACGATGGAGTTTTAAATCGCTTAAACTCAAAATTAAAACATAAAGATAACATATCACGCTAACTTAATCCGTCATGGATCCATTTATTTTCTAGTCTGTGATGGCCAATTAGGTTTTGTTTAAAAAAAAAGTGCCGTATACGAACTGAAATACTCTGCCAATATATGGGCCCCTAAGCTCACACTAGGTACTATAGTTATAGTGTACGTGTAAGCTAATATTTTATTCAACTCCAGACTAAATTACCTTTCGTTTGATACCACACAAGCCATGTTTTAAATTAAACTCAAATTTTTGAAATCTACCCCCACCCTTAAAAAAAACAAGAACTAAAATGTATTTTGTTTAATTCCGGACTCAATTACCTTTCGTTTGATATCACACATGCCATATTTTCACGTAAAATCTCATTTTTGAAATCTACCCCCACCCCTAAAAAAAAAACTAAAATATATTTTCTTTAACTCTAGACTCAATTACCTTTCGTTTGATATCACACACGCCATATTTTTCCATAAACTCTAATTTTTAAAATCTAGCCCCACCCTTTTATTTAGCTTGTGTTCAGTGGATTTTGTTCATTTTTAAATGGGACCATCTCGACTCACGACCCAGCCTAGGTACCAAATTTCATTGAAATCGGGCAAACCGTTTTTGAGTTATGCGGGTTGGTCGTTACAGACAGACATACAGACAGACAGACAGACATACAGACATACAGACATACAGACATACAGACATACAGACATACAGACATACAGTCATACAGACATACAGACATACAGACAGACAGACATACAGACAGACAGACAGACAGACAGACAGACAGACAGACAGACAGACAGACAGACAGACAGACAGACAGACAGACAGACAGACAGACAGACAGACAGACAGACAGACAGACAGACAGACAGACAGACAGACAGACAGACAGACAGACAGACAGACAGACAGACAGACAGACAGACAGACAGACAGACAGACAGACAGACAGACAGACAGACAGACAGACAGACAGACAGACAGACAGACAGACAGACAGACAGACAGACAGACAGACAGACAGACAGACAGACAGACAGACAGACAGACAGACAGACAGACAGACAGACAGACAGACAGACAGACAGACAGACAGACAGACAGACAGACAGACAGACAGACAGACAGACAGACAGACAGACAGACAGACAGACAGACAGACAGACAGACAGACAGACAGACAGACAGACAGACAGACAGACAGACAGACAGACAGACAGACAGACAGACAGACAGACAGACAGACAGACAGACAGACAGACAGACAGACAGACAGACAGACAGACAGACAGACAGACAGACAGACAGACAGACAGACAGACAGACAGACAGACAGACAGACAGACAGACAGACAGACAGACAGACAGACAGACAGACAGACAGACAGACAGACAGACAGACAGACAGACAGACAGACAGACAGACAGACAGACAGACAGACAGACAGACAGACAGACAGACAGACAGACAGACAGACAGACAGACAGACAGACAGACAGACAGACAGACAGACAGACAGACAGACAGACAGACAGACAGACAGACAGACAGACAGACAGACAGACAGACAGACAGACAGACAGACAGACAGACAGACAGACAGACAGACAGACAGACAGACAGACAGACAGACAGACAGACAGACAGACAGACAGACAGACAGACAGACAGACAGACAGACAGACAGACAGACAGACAGACAGACAGACAGACAGACAGACAGACAGACAGACAGACAGACAGACAGACAGACAGACAGACAGACAGACAGACAGACAGACAGACAGACAGACAGACAGACAGACAGACAGACAGACAGACAGACAGACAGACAGACAGACAGACAGACAGACAGACAGACAGACAGACAGACAGACAGACAGACAGACAGACAGACAGACAGACAGACAGACAGACAGACAGA